>OZ007587.1:296180069-297380069 GCA_963931845.1 Maratus michaelseni
ACGTGTACTTTGTTTTTATAAGTAAAAAAAATCATATTTGCTGTGACGTCATGAGAGTAACCTCGATTGGCTTTATTTTATTTTTATGCACTATAACTTTATTGATGCCTTTTGTTTTCATTACAATTAAATAGATAATATCTTTTTATGTATATTCATGGTGGTTAAGCATAAAAAGTATGTATATAAAGTGCGTGTGAAAAGTTTGGAGATTAGTTAAGTTTGTAGTAAGAGATCATACAGTTTTTGAATGCTGCTTAATGAGTTCGGCTGTCATTCCATCATAATCCAAATCTGTTTGATAAAATTAACGTAATTTTATAAAATTACTTGTGATTGGATTAAGATTTGAAAAAAAACTATAAGTACATAGGCGTAACAAACTGTAACTCATTGGCATATATATTAAATCACTGTTGCACGTTGTAGGTCTTGTGACAAGGAGAATTGTCCTGTTGGAAGATGCGAGAAACATATTGCGTGGTAAGTGCAATAGGTCGGTGGTGATGTTCAGATAGTCCGCATTTTTAATTTCTTCTATCTTTACAAGAAGAAAGTATTGAATTCATGAAAAATTTCGTCTTCCGGTTTTCGACGGATATATACATTTTAGAATGTACAGAACACGATTTGACTGTTTTTAGAAATGGTCTGTCTGTGAATCAGTCTGTCTGTGTGTAACAAAACTTTTGTGGACGCTCTATCTCAAGAACAAACGAACTGAATTTAATAAAGCTTTAGATCAATTAGAACTTGATATAAATTGGTGCTGATTGTTTTTTGGTGTAAATCGCCCAACAGGTGGCGCTGCTATATTGCATTTTTCACGATTTCCGCAACAAGTCTATCTCGCGAACTAATGCACGGATTTTCATCAAACTTCAGATTCAGTTTGACGTTGACATAAGTTGTTGCTGATTAAGTTTTGGTGCAAATCGCCGAACAGATGGCGCTGCTATGCTGCATTTTTCATTATTTTCACGATAGCTATATCTCAAGAACTAATGCACAGAATTTCATAAAACTTCATATTCTGTTAGACCTTGACTAAAATAGATGCTTATTAGGTTTGTATGTATACCGCCCATCAGATGTTGCTGGTATGTTTTTTTTTTGTTTTTTTTTTTTTTTTTTTTTTTTGCTGTTTTTCGCGATAGCTATATCTCAAGAACGAATAAATATATTGTCATTTAATTTTTGTTGCAGACGATTTGATTTATATAGAAGAAAGTTTTGTGATGACCACAACATACTAGTTTATACTGTGTTTAAAAATAACCATTGTTTCTTGTTCCCTAGATGTGAACTTCCCCCAAAGAATAATACCTCAATCATTGTTCTGTGTACAACCCACGATACACGAGTGGGGTAACTCTTCGCCTGAAAAGGGAGTTCTTTGGTATGATAAGGGCTTTACAAATTTGATAAAATTTGGTAGCCAACAAAATATTTTAGTCGCCAGTAAAACAATATTTACTCCCCTCTCCCCGTCATCGATTTTCAAAAAGCACAAACGTTTTTTATGAATTAATTGAAAAACAAGTAATATTAAACAAAAAAATTAAGTCAATTCCTACTTTTTAATCATAAATATATAAAATAAACCCGTACAGCATTAATGCCCCACGTTATCTTTATTGAACATTATTTTATAATCATCGTTGCAGTATTTTATTTTTTGTTGGCATCACTCATTTGAGATAAATCTTTCATTTCATTTATGAAAACAATGGGAGAAATTTTTTTCTCCCATATAAAAATTAAAATTAATTAATTAAATTTAATTAATGAATTAATATTTGAAAAAACTGTATTAACATCAACTGTCATCCAGTACAAGTTTAAAACAATTTATTTAAACTTGAATGGATGAATAGAAAATATTTTATTATTGAAAATTCCAACAAGATATATATAGAGAGAGTATGAGCTAATAGTAGGAATTTAATGAGCTAATAGTAGAAATTTAATTAAAAAAAACAGTCAGAGTTCAGAATTCTTAGTTACATAGTTTAGAAAGATATTGTAAACTAAGTTTTCTAATGAAACTTATCAAAATTATACATATCTGACAAAAAAAACTGTATAAAGGCGGAATTAACCGGCATATTCGAGAAATGTTGATTGCTGAATACCTCAAATGTCCTGATAGTTGAGTGCTACAAAATCTATATCTGATGAAGGGGCTGGGTGATCGGTGAAATAGTGAAGCAGAAAAACAATTTTTTGCGAATTTTCCAGTCGAATTCAGTCAAATAATTCTGATTTTATTATTTTAAAATTTGCATTTGATGAACTTTATTTTGTCAAATTGAAAATAAAAGTTAAAAATAATGTTTGTTTGAATACAATTTCTAAGTTTATTTGTTAATATTTTGAAACTTTCCAACATCAGTAATGAGACAGCTTATGAGAATTTTAATTTAACATTGTGACTAAGATGAGTAACAAATGCTGCTCTTGGTAGAAATTATAGGAAAGTAATTGCCGCAAACATATTAATTATAAAACAATAAGCTTATTTATATACATACGCTGGGTGGAATAAAAAAATATTTGCGTGCTTATAAAATAAATCTCAATATGAAAAATATAAAAACTAATTACATTCGTAAAACAACTCAAAATGACTAAATTACGAACGCAAAATATGTAAATTGAAAAACTGGAAACAGGTACCACTCACGAAAAACATTGATAAAGATCCCGGTACCAGACACTTATTTCCAAACCATGGCGGCGCCGACGTATTGGGCCATGTGTGCGGTGCACACAGGCGCCATGATAATAAAGGTACCAAGCATTTTAAGCGTGGAAAAATATTTAAAAAAAACATATTAGTCAATTAATTTTATTAAAATTAATTATTCTTGCAATTTTAGGTTTAGAGAAATATTAAGTTTTAGATATTTACTTCAAATGAATTAACTTATAATCACTTATATGTTGTTATTAATTAAAATCTGTGGGGGTGAGAAAAAATGCCATTTGTGCTCATTTCTTAAGTGAAATTTTGCACCCCCCCCCCCCTCCCAAAAGAAAGAAAAAAAAGCGCCGGGTTAAATATTTTATTCGCCAGATAAAAAAAATCTCGTCTGGCGATCTGGCGACCACATTTGTCAAGTTGTGGGCATGATGATTAATATGATGCAAATGAAATCGTAACAATTAGTTTACATTGTAAATTATAATATTTTTCAATTTTTTATGTTTCCCCATTGAAACAAATATATATACTGAAGGCGCATTGATCATTTTCTAAAAGTAAAATATTGCTATACCTACTTTAAAAACGTATTAATATTTCACAATAATAGTAGTATTTTTTAGAAAATTAGAGATCTTATGCTATTTTCTAATTCTGTAAAAAAATATGAGAGCTCTCAGAAGATTAATGGCTTCCTAAAAAAAAAAAAAAAAAAAAAAGTATTACTGAAATTTTTGCATTTGATCGAAAGTTGCAAATGAACAAGCATTAATATGTGTGTGTGTGCGCGTGATACCGACGAATTGAGGAAAATCCCCTCTTTGAAGTCCGCTAAAAAAGTATTACTTTATAAAAATCTTGATTCATTAAAACTTATTATTTTCTTTAAAAAACGGCGAAAGTTCTTGAAAGATGCTTTAGGTAGTCTTAACAATATACTTTGTCTAAATCTTCATTCATTGATCTTAAAAGGCGACGAAATTGCGTGATTTCTTATCTCTACAGAAGAAAGAAAAAAAATGCTCGACAGTTAAATATTTCTCGAATTTTTATTTTATTTTATTAAATAAAAGAAATAGCAAGCAAAATAATGATTTATTTGCTTGCCCATCAAGATAATTTATTTGAAAGAATTCTTTATCTTTTGCAATCAATATTTTATTTAATATTTATATTAATTGAACGATAAATTCTATCACTTTAGTTATATTTTCTTCTTTCTTTTACTTTATTCATTTCAAATATTTAACACGAACGAAAAATCATGCATTCAGCATTGATTATTAAGCACTTTCCAACACTAAAAATATATTGTTAAGAAATTTCCCTTTTTTTATACAATGAAATGAGATATCTAAATAAAAAACAAAATAAAAAACACCATAACGCAATAAAAAATCCTTTTCTGAATTTTCTGTCTGTCTATATTCGGTAATGTATTCAAATTCTTTCGTGCAGCTCTGTATGTAATCTATAGAACTTATACACACCACCCAATCTATTAAAAATCAGTTAAGTTTAAAAATACATACCACAGCCAAAAACGCACTTCCAGCAATTATCGATCATAGTCCATAATGTAACCAATTTTTTTGTATTGTCTCTGTAAATGAACGATAAATTCTATGTACTCTATAAGCTATAGAAAACTTGTTGTAGCACACATCTGTGATCCAAATAAATTTCATTGTGTTTGAAGTACGCAACACCATTAAAATGCAGCGAAAACACATTTTCCCCATGGAACATAATATAATGGAATTACGTTCCTTTAAACTAACTATAAATATAACTTTTTAATACTCTACAGAAAGAATACGATAGTTCATTTAAGCGATGCATTTAAATGTCATTGTGTTTGAATCATTGTAACATGATTAAAATGCATAGCAAACGATTTTTCTCCGTAGACCATAATGTAACGGAACTCTTTTTTCAACTATGTTTGAAAATATTGTTTAAAAAAAGCATAATATTTTATATTTTTTTCTCAAAAATACATATAGTTGAGAAAAGAGAAAAAATCGCTCAAGTTTCCAGTTAAAAAATATGAAATACATTTATCAATAATGCTTTTCCTTTACTTTACACGTTTCTTCAAAAAGAAAAATATATATTCTCAGTTTCAAAAAATACTAATACATTGTTTTTAAAATTGTTGCTCTTGAACACAAATATCGATTTGTACAAAAATTTCTTTATTCTTGATTTTTTTTTTCTGCTATGTGAGATAAAATAAGCTTTAAAAACTTAATTTGATAAAGCTAGTGAATTTGAGTTTAATATATCACATACAAATAATATTAATGTCATACAGCAGGAACTATATCAGTTCCTGTATTCCATCAATGCATTTTAAAATTAACTAAAATATACTGGATGATTGAAAATAGAGGTTATGGGGATTAGAGTCCTGTAGGACTAATATTTGCGGGTTTCAACTCTAATTCGCGGGTTGTACTTTCTTGAAACTGCAAAATTCTATTTGTGTCACCCGAACACGACAAAACAAATTTTCATTGACCCGATAACCAACTCGAACTGGACAAAAAAGTTTTTGTCGACCCGAAATACTTCAACGCGGTCCCGACCCGAAACCCAAAATAAAATAAACAAGTTGGAAATTGTACGTCAAACGTTACAAACGAGGTGCGTTCGTACGCACGTTTTAGAATTAAATTCATGATATCCCGTGCGTAGAACGGGTTAAACAGCTAGTTAAGTATATATTTTATGACACTGTTCATACAAATATCTTAACTAGTTATATAAATATTCAGATATATATGTATCAGCTAGTTATATAAATATTCAGATCTTGATGATTTTTAATTCTGTGAAATGAATTATATCGTCTGCAGATTAATTTCTGTAATAAAATAAGTATCTCGGTCGCTTAACGATTTAACATCCATCGGAAGCTCCTATAACAAAAAAGCACCGATTTAAAAAAAAAATCAAATTTCTTAATAAATATTTTTATTAATATCTCCTAAAGTTTTGATTCGATTTTAATAAAATTTGAAATGTCTCGACAAAATTCTACAAAGATAATATATTTTAAATTGCAAACCATTTGGTTGGGTAGTTTTTGCGTTGTTATATGCGGACAGACAGACAGACAGACGGACGGACAGACGGACGGACCAAACGACGACTATAGGTGCTACGTATTTATATAATTATGAACGCACCTAAAAATTGACTCACAATTTACTGCAATTATGAAAAACTAGTCTACAAACATACTTCTAATACCAATTTTATCCTTTATGTATAAAAAAGTAAACGTGTTAAAACATTTTCATATTAAAATATATAGTTTTTCACCTGAAACGACGTTCTCATTTTTCTTTTGAAAAACTGGGTTATTCCGAACCCGACCAGCAAAAAATCAAAATACTTAGACGAAACCGATCTGAACCTGAAACAATTAGAATCAACCGCCCCCCCCCCCCCCGAAAAAAAAATACTAGCCTGACATGGTCGGGTCCGGTTCGGGTTAAATCGGGTTACCCGATCGATGTAGGACTCTAATGGCGATTATCTATGAAACCGTAGATTTTAGAAACATACTTTCAATTACAAAATATTTTATAATAAAATATAGCTTTTAGATGTAACATTTGTTTTGCATGGGGCATACGCATTAAAATACGAAATTTAAATTTTTATACGTCCCTCTTTTCCTATAACTTATATTTTGGAAATTTTTGCCCTGAGTTCAAGAAGGGCATTAATCCCATTATTTTCTCATAAGAACATACCAAATTAGGACACTTTGTATTTTATGAAATTTCAGTGTTTTCTGTCACTAAAAGAGATTCATTTTTAATTCACGGAGAGTATTTTTCTAAATATACTCATAGGACTTATCATGGAAGTAGGATTGTTTATTCCTACTTCCATGAGACCATAGAGACCGTATAAAAATTTAAATTTCACAGTTTTTACAAAAATGATTATCTTGCCGTATAGTTTTTTAATGTGATGGCGAACACATTTGAAACATATTTGCAACTGACATTTAAAATTAACTGTTTAGGAATTAGCTATTAGTTAACGATAAGAAGCGGAACCCAACATATCATTGTTGTGGTTCTTACAACCACTGCCATATTTTAATTCAATTTAAGAAATATTTTATTAGTCCTTATTCATTTAATTTTAATATTCGCATTCAAAATTATTTTAATTCTTTCCTTTTTAATTCTTTCCCTGTGAGGTTTTCTTTCTTTCATAACATTTCGCTTTTTAAAAAAAAAAGATAGTGATTGTTACCTCTATACTTCCGGTATTGGATTCTACTAGATCAGTGGTTCCCAACATTTTTTTAGCCGCGCCCCACCAAAACATCTCTAAAATGATCATGCCCCCCCCCCCTCCCCCTATAACATATAATTCTTATAAGATTTTAAAAGAATTTACTCCTGATAGAGTAAAAAGCATTTAGCATTGATCCTGAAGCGTGCCGAAGGTAATGGATGAATCAGATATTTTTTATAATCGTCTGATACTCCGCGTAGTTTACTGGCACATTGTCGCCACGTATGCGTGATACATAGAGTGTTCAGAATCCTTGATTAGAAAAATCAATAATTTTGAATAAAACATTTTTGTCTTGTTTAATCACAGAATTTCTGCGATTAAATTACGCAACATTTTCTATTCAGAATAAAACGTGATAAAAGATTCTGTAAAGGAAGGTCGTCATGTAATTGTTAAATATACACTTGAATAGTTTCATGTGTAAAATTGATTTTCATGTGACATATTGCAGTGCGACTCTTTCAATAAGTAATCGAAAAAGTTGTTTAAAATTCTAAAATACTTATAAATCAGAAAAATTACAAAGAATTTTTAAATATATAAAAAGTATCTAATGACATTAAAAAAAATTTCTATAATTATTCTGGTAGAAATGTATTTAAAACTTTTGAATGTATACTTTTTACAAACTGAATAAAAAACTTTGCTTTTTTAATTTTGTTTTTGAAATATGAATGTGTAACATTTTTTCAGTCTACAACGTTACTATTAGAAAAACAATTCAGAAGGTATGGGTTCACTGAAATTCCGAATTGCCCCCCTGAAAAGTCAAATTGCCCCCCTGTGGGGCGTACGCCCCCCGTTGGGAACCACTGTACTAGATGCTTCGATAACATTCTTTGCCTATGCTCACTTCCTGTACTAAGCTCCGCCCCTCACCAATCATATTCAAATGTTTTTAATATGTATTTTTTTTTTTATCTCTGCCGATTGGCGTTTTTCAATTTTTGGCACCCCCTCCCCTACGTTCCCAGTCAGTGCTGAAGCTGCGCGCTCACACACAGACACTGAGACGTTTGCCATAAGAGTGTAAGGTGATCGCTTGGCTTGCTGCTGTGAAAAATGTACAAAATGCGTACATCTAAAGTTACGATATGAAGAAAATATCCTTTTTTTTAAATGTGATAGTTGACGGACTATAAATTTCCTTCTAAGTACGGCAAAGGTTTTTGCAGTTCCACAATGGAGACGCGATGAGTGGTTCTTACTTGTGATAAGTGCACAGATCCTACTGGTCCTGTATGCGGATAATTAATTTTGTTCTGTTTCAACTAATGCGACATTCTGTATTCGGTTGATGATAAGTCGTAGAAAATATATTTTTTTAACATGATTGCCTCCGAACTCCCTGAGGGAAGGTTTAAAAAAAAAAAGTATCGATTATTTGTGCTAAAAAAAATGGAGCTATAAAAATGATCATCCATTTAGTAATATTTTTTAGAAGAAAATCTCTTTATGAATAAAGATTTTATTCAACGATGAAAATTTGCAGTGCAAATTCTTTCACTTGCTCTTTATCTTATTTCTTTCAGATAACTGCAGGTAACAATTTTTACTTTTATCTTCATTGTTCTTGATTATAAATTTGCATGAATAATTATTTAATAATTCTTTATTTTAATGTCATGTCGAAGTGGTCTTTTGCGGCCATAACAATATATGTACTCACTATATTCTTTTGATCACAAGCCCAAATATATATTATTTGGAATATTAACAAGATTCCACTGTATAAAAAAAGGAACTATCATCCAACCACCACAGTTCTCTCTTTGGTGCGTGCACCGTTGGAAACCTTAACGACATGACAATTATTAAATTATATTTTGTTATATTATAAAATTTGATTTAAAAAAAATTGCATTCTTATTGAAATATTTGGTTAGTGGAATATGTGATATATTTGATAAGTGGCTTACTTAAGTATTTTAAAGTGTTTGGATTTAAAATAATTTTGCCAGGTAATTGCATTGTGTGTTTTATTTACTTTTGACAAGTCATTTTAGTAATGTTTAATGCATATTTTTTGAAAAATTTTATGAGGAAAATACAATTTTATTCTAAGAATTTTGGACTTATAATAGGATTTTGTTTTGAAAACAAAACGTTTTCATATGATTCTACATAATCCATGGTGTTCTTTTATGCAATATTTACATTTTATTACTAAAAAAATGGCTGTTTATGTTGTTATTTACAAAAGAAGATGAGTTTAGAAAAATAATTTTCTTACTTATAAGTGAATGATTAATTTCGATTTATACCATTTTGTTTTGATAATATTTTGAGAACTATTGCATTCTTAAAAATTATTCTGGTGATTTGACATTATTTTAAAAGGTGATTTCATATGAAAATTAATTTTTGTTTAACTTCGGTTGATTCATAAAGCACATTATTTTGAAATTTATTAAGAATTATTCTCAAATTTATCACCATGCCTCCGAAAGCAAAGTTAGACCTTTCCATTCAACCTTTTGATGGGAATCCTCAGACGGTCGAATTTTTCTTCGATCAGTTATCAGATATGCAGGAATTGTATAATTACTCAGACAAAGAAATTTTTGCACTTTTCAAGTCAAAATTACAGGGTAGTGCATTACATTTCTTTCTTGAAACACAGTTTCAATTTAAAAACTCTAACTTACAAAGCATTCGAAATGATTTTATTAACTATTTTCTGCCAAGTAAAAAAACTGACTCTCTCAAATCTCTTCAAAATTTAAAATTGGATTCGAATGAGTCCATATTTTTTTTTTCATATCGCCTGACTAAACAGCTTCGACTTGTGCATCCTACGTTATAATGGATTGAGTGAGAGATGTAACACTCAAATAAAATCATCTGTGAATACAATGGCTTCCCAAGGATTTGATGTTCCAACTGCTTTAAAAATCCACCAATCAATATATAACGCTACACCTCATCCAGCCACAAAATTCACTCCAAATCTTCTTCATTTTGGAAGGGAGGTGAATGATATTTATGCTAATTATAAAACCCATTCTTCCTGGAAAATTCTTAACACTGCATATGAAATTCACAAATTAATGGATGTTATTGAAAAAGTATACTATCAAGCTTACAAAAATAACGAGTCTTCTAGACAAAAAGTGTATCAAAAATCAAGGGAAAAATTAAAATTTGCTAATATCAAAGTTGATGATATTGTTTATGTAAAATTTCCCAGTGTATTTAACAAAAAAGTACAAGGACCTTATGTGATAAGGAAAATAATTTCACCTGTACTTATTCAAATTCAAGATTGCAACAATAATCAAGCATCACCTATGTTAATTCATACTAACAGAATCTTGAAACTCCAGAAAAGAAATGAAGCATTGCTTCATCCTGCGGATTCATCTAGAAGTGCAACACATGATCAGCCAGCTGTTGATAGTGCATCATCTTCTTCTCCTGTGAAACGACATATTCGTGATCATACTGCTAATTGTGATTCTTCTTGCTCTCACACTAATAACAATACATCTCCTCAAATTCACACCTCTTCAAAGTGCCAGCAAACATCTTCGCATTCACTTAGTTCAGTGCCTTCACAAACATCTGGTAGTAACACTACAGTTCTAAACAAATCTACTCAAAGCACAAAGCATTATGATCTTCGCCCTCGCAATCATAAACAGTATAAAGTGTAACTTAATCTTAATTTTTTTTAGGATGCCTTTACCATTGTAAAAATCTTTTCTATGCTAGCTCGATTGGATTGTCAAGTGTGAAGACTGACTGTTTATTTGTTTTCTTCTACCAAAGCTGCAGGCAGCATTTGTGTATGTTTATTTTTTTTTAAGTCACCTTCGCCTTGACACAATGGAATTGTCACCCTGTAAAAGTATGTAAATCTTTTTTTTTGTTTCTCCTGTTAACTACGTTTCTCACTAAAATATTTCTTCAAAGCCATATTCATTCTTGGAATTTATGATTAATATGAAATGTGCTGATAGCTTAAAACTCTAAAATTCAGTGTTTGATTTAAATTGTAATTCTTTTTAAAACTTATAATTCAATATTATAGTTGGAGATGAAATGTCATTGATTAAATTATTTTGATAAGGTAATTTAACTTAAAAAGTAAATTGTTATTGATATAAGGTATAATATGAGTACATATGTCATCACTTTCCCTATTGTGACTTTTAGAATAATACAAATGTTATTTCTTGCATGCCCTAACATCTAACCTCTTTTTAACATCTAAAGAGTATGCATGCTAATACTTCTAATATTATTATTGTTGGTGTATTATGTAAAAGGGTTGATAATACATTAAGCTCTATAGGTGTTTGAAAACCCACAAATTGAAGAAAATGTTTATGCATATGCAAATTATATGCTTTGGATCCAAAGTTTGTTTTAAGTCATTACATTTAAATAAAATACTTATGTATTTTATATGTAAAAAATTAAAATTACATGTTTATTCTTAAAAATGTTTAAAAATTCGAATTAAACATTCAATAAGCATTCAGGATATTTTTGTATAGATATGTTGTGTGATATTTTTTTACAAGGTAAATATTATTAAAGTTATGTGGTAGAATGATACATTTATTTATGTACTTTTTTGAGAGCTTAAATATCCTCTCTTTGCCATTATTTACTTTGAAAGTATTAATGTTGTTGTACTAGAGTTGTTCAACTAAGAAAAGCTGATTTCTTAGAAAGTGCTATATATATATATTTCTTTTCAATGAGAGTCTAAATATTCTCTCTTGACCATTTGCTTACATTTTGAATTTTTGTTATGGAAAAATTCTCAAATGAGTAATTTATTCAATTTATCTAAGCATTGTTCTAATAAAAATGTTAATGCAAAATTGAAATATAGTTCATCGACTGTGACTAGAAATACAGTTGTGATTCAAAGGTCTTATTGTTGCTACTTCTTTTCCAAAATGGAAATGTTTTATTGCTAATGTTATGCTATATTGAATTAGGAAAGCCATTATTAGTATGATTACCAATTTGTATCATATAATATTATTTGCTTTTCTGTACAATATTACAACCTTTTTTACTCTTTTAGTATATGCTGAACTTACTTTATAGTGTTGTATTTGCTATTTCACATATCAGTGAATGGACTTTTAGCAGCTTTATTTCAAAAGACTTTGTTCACTTTTTGCTACTGAACTTACTTTATAGTATTGTATTTGCTATTTCACATATCAGTCAATGAACTTTCAGCAACTTTATTTTGAAAGACTATATTTACTTTTTGGACTTTCAGCATCTTTGTTTTGAAAGACTCTTTATTTTTTTGGACTGTTAGCAACTATATTTCGAAGGACTTTGTGTACTTTTTGCCAGAAGAATGTAAATTTATTATTATTTTTTTTTATTTTGTTTCTCATTATTTGAAGTATATGTATATTGTATATAGGTGAGAAAATATTGACTCAATGTCAAAATTGTTAAATTTCTTCATCTCACCAATATTTTCTCTCGGGGAAGCCGGAGTATATGTTGTGGTTCTTACAACCACTGCCATATTTTAATTCAATTTAAGAAATATTTTATTAGTCCTTATTCATTTAATTTTAAAATTCACATTCAAAATTATTTTAATTCTTTCCTTTTTAAAACTTCCCTGTAAACTTTTCTTTATTTCATAACATTTCGCTTTTTAAAATTGATAGTAATATTTTTTGTTACCTCTGCACTTCCGGTATTGGATCTTACTAGAAGCTTCGATATCATTCTTTGCCTATGCTCACTTCCTGTTCTAAGTTCCGCCCCTCGCCAATCAGATTCAAATATTTTTAATACGTATTTTTTTATCTCTGCCGATTGGCGTTTTTCAATTTTTGGCACCCCCTCCCCTCCGTGCCCTGTCAGCGCGGATGCTGCACACTTTCGACACTCACACAGAGATGTTGGCTGCTAGAGTGTAACGTGATGACTTGCCTGGCTGTAAAAAAATGTTATGCGTCTAAAGTTACGATATGAAAAAAATATTTCTTTTTTAAAAGAAATTATGATGAATTTTACCTCCTTATTAGTTTACTCTGAGTACGGCAACAATAAAAATCTTCTCCACCAACGTAAAAAAAAGACGGTTGTGTGTGATGGTAGCTCACTGGAACCTGACATATATGACGAAAATGGCTTATTGTCATTCGAGTGGTGATACCTTTCTTTGTTCTACAAATTGCTTGATAAATTCGTATGTTTTATTTTTTTTAAGTCACCTTCACCTTGACACAATGGAATTGTCATCCTGTAAAAGTATGTAAATCTTTTTTTTTGGTTTCTCCTGTTAACTATGTTTCTCACTGAAATATTTCTTCAAAACCATATTCATTCTTGGAATTTTTGCATGAATAAATATTTAGGGAATCTTTATTTAATAATTAATGTCATGTCGAAGTGGTCTTTTGCGGCCATAACAATATATGTACTCACTATATTCTTTTGATCACAAGCCCAAATATATATTATTTGGAATATTAACAAGATTCCACTGTATAAAAAAAGGAACTATCATCCAACCACCACAATATACAACTAAAATATATCTTTATAATAGTTTCTTTTTCAATACTTTCCAATTTCCGACATAGTTGAAAGTGCGTTTATGACTTCGACTCATCTGTCCGTCTGGCCGTGCTCTGATCTGACTCTTGAAAATATACCGGTATTGCCATGTAAGTGACATACGTTATGGCGGTTTACTATAGCATGATCGCTATAGAAAATGAAACGTGTAGCACTTATATATAGTTTATTTACAGGGACACACAAAAGAATTACATTACATTATGGTCTATGGGGAAAAATCGTTTGCGGCGCATTTTGATGATGTTACGATACTTCAAACGTACAGCGATAACTGCTGGATGTACATTTTTAGCTGTGACATTTTAAGATTTAACTAATTACTATTAAAAATTTAACTAATGTATACGAGGTATAGATCATATACAGGGCTACGCGAAATATTTCGTACACTTTACCAGCTGCGAACTGTAATTGATAAAATAATATTTTCACTGCGTTATGTGTTTTTTACGTTTATTTAGATATCTAATTTCATTCTATGAAAACGTTAAATTTTTAACAATATTCCAATAGTGTTGGAACGTGTTTGATAATCTATTCCGTGATGCGCGATTTTTGTTTTTATTTATGTATGAGTGAATTGAAGTAGCAAATTCGTTTTAATAATTTTTTTTAAATCTTTATATGGATGAAAACAATTTTTCCTGGAGATAATTCCCTATCAGGTCGATTTCTAGCTCCTAAAACCTCCTAAGTCATCCTTTTCATGAAATTCGTTAGATCTTTTTTAAGAACGTAAAAATAGATAAATTTATTTATAAATAAACAAGAGTTGCTCTTTTAATAGTATAAGATAAAAGTAATCAAAATGGCATTTTCGTTCGCTTTGTGTGAAATAAAAAGATAAAATGAGGGGAAAAAATAGCAAAAATGTAAACATAGTCCACTTGGGGCCAAAAAGAAAAAGGATCTATTTCACAATCGCAGTGAATCTATTATATAACATTGAATTAACATGATAAATAATAAAAAATATTATAACAAAAATTTTTTAGAAGAATCTTCTATGTTCACCATTCAAAGAGCCAGTTTCATATTAATTTCATTATGTTTCAAATAATGTAACATCATTAAAATACACTGCAAACGGTTTTTTCCGCATAGAATATAATGTTACGGATTTCTTTTGAGTGTCTTTGTACACGAACTATAAATGCTACATACGTCGTTTTCAATAGGGTTCATACCACGGTAAATTTCAATAACATATCTGTATTATCATATCTGTAACATATCTGTATTGCGTAACGCTGACGTCATTTTGCGAATGGCAACGCTTTCAGATGAAATTTCGGTTTAGTGATTTTTGCTAATGCAATTTTTTTTTAAATTTCTAAACATAACACATTTTCAATTTTTACACCGTTATATAGGGGGGGAAATCTACTTTCAAATGCAATTTTTTTAAAAACTGTATCGCAATAAACTCATTTATTATAGCATATAAATTATAATTCAAGCATGATTTTTTTTAAAATTTATCGCTATCGCTTGCAGACGATTACAAAATATTAATCCGTTTGCACTTTGAACAATATAAAGAGTTCAGCATTTGTTTCCAGCTAATATTCAACAATGAAATTAAAACTTCATTAAGCAATAAATAAAATAGCATAAATAAAGTACAAATTTAACAGACATGTAATTGAAAAAACCGCTAAAAACCGCTGAAATTAGAATTAAAAAAAAAACTGATGTAGATAACGAAATGTTTAGAGATTTCTTCGGCTATTAATTTCTAGCACGAGGACAATACGAAATCACCACTTTTAAGAAATTACAAAATGTTATTTGAATATATATTTGACATATTTCATATAAAATTCTGCTTTGGTGTTGTTAGGTGGCAATAAAAATAATATTAAATGTAAAAAATCTATTAGAGTTAAAAAAAAAATGGTTTTCACATATATTCTCTATCTCGGGAAGCCCGGGTTTGATGTCCTAGTATCAATAACGTAGAAATTGAAAAACATTTTCGTGAGTTTTAGTGCAGACAGACACAGATAAGGTAAAGCCAGGAGAGATGGCGCGGTCGGAGAGATTGCGCACATAAAGGTGCGGGAGGAAGGAGTAGAGTGAGCGCGCAGCGACTCCAGGTAGTTGTACAACAGCAGTAGTGGCGTGTCTACTTGAAAGTGCACGTTGATTGTTTTGTAGTCTAAGAAAAAGCATTGCTATTTTGTTTTGTTTTCCCAAAGTAAGTGCTTGAATTTTCATAGCTATTCATCAGAATTTCTATACAATATCAGTAGTTCAAAATATTTTAAACATAAACGATTTCTCATAAGCTACTAATCTAGACTAACTGTTAGAACATTAATCTAATCAAGAAACTATTTATTATATCAAGGCATCTTTACATCTGTGAAGTGCAATCATCTTTTATTTTATTTTTACAATTTTTGTGCTAATGCATCATTTTTTCCTCTTTTTTCAGTAAAATATGATTTTCATTCATGATATTTTGGGGTATTGCCAACTTTCTCTAAATGATAATCATTAATTGTTTATACTTTCAATTTCTAAATAATCAAGCATGAAAAAACCCCAATTTGTTTACTTTATAAAACATATAATTGATTATATTCCTCATAATGGAGATTTATTACTTTTATAACGATTTTTGGTCATTTAATGTGTTATAATTGGGAAATTATAAGTAATATATTCACAGGATGTGGTAATTATGGTTGATGATGTAATTTTTGTTAACTGTGGATCTTTATGAAAACATTCAGTACCATTCTAGATTTGTAAGAAGTATGTTCTCTTGTGCCTTTGAATAATAAATACGGAGTTCTTTTCCCCCAAAAATGAATTTCACTGGATTATGAAGATGACAAGAATTAATTTAGTGGACACGGAAAGTGAACTACCCAGGTAAGAAGTTTAATTCTTCAAAAATATATTTAAATGTGGCTGGATAGCATCTCACTTATCTGTGGATGGAAAAATGAGGGGAATTTATTTATGATATTTGAAACGTCAGAGTTAAGTTTAAATTTGTTACTTTTAGGTGTTAGTATGTAACAAAAAGTGGCGTCCGCTGATAGGATCAATCAATTTTTTTCGACTCATTATATTTTCTAGTTTCGATTAGATAAATTTTAAGATGTTTGCTTGTTTATTTTTTAGATTTAACTTTGATTACTGAATTCATTGTTTATCGTTTTTCATAATTTGCTTACTTTCATGTATGCTTTAGAATTTAATTTTTGTTTTAGTTAGGTCTGTGAAGTTGGCCCCCCGACCTTTTCGGATTTAAAAACCGAAAACGGCATTCGTTTGAGCGTCGTTTGAGCGCGTTTGAGCGACAAAAATTTTCGTTTGAGCAACATTCTGAAAAAAGTTATAAGCAAGTTAAAATTCGAGGCATTCGTTTTGTGAAGTTGGCCCCCCGACCTTTTCGGATTTAAAAACTGAAATCGCCATTCGTTTGAGCGCGTTTGAGCAACAAAAATTTTCGTTTGAGCGATAAACTGAAAAACGCTATAAGCAAAAGAACATTCGGAGGAGCCCACACTTTGTGAAGTTGGCCCCCCGACCTTTTCGGATTTAAAAACTGAAAACGGCATTCGTTTGAGCGTCGTTTGAGCGTGTTTGAGCGGCAAAAATTTTCGTTTGAGCGACAAACTGAAAAACGTTTTATGCAAAAGAATAGCCGGAGGGGTCTGCATTTTGTGAAGTTGGCCCCCCGACCTTTTCGGATTTAAAAACTGAAAACGGCATTCGTTTGAGCGTCGTTTGAGCGCGTTTGAGCGACAAAAATTTTCGTTTGAGCGACAAACTGAAAAACGTTTTAAGCAAAAGAATAGCCGGAGGGGTCTGCATTTTGTGAAGTTGGCCCCCCGACCTTTTCGGATTTAAAAACTGAAAACGGCATTCGTTTGAGCGTCGTGTGAGCGTCGTTTGAGCGTGTTTGAGCGGCAAAAATTTTCGTTTGAGCGACAAACTGGAAAACGTTGTAAGCAAAAGAACATTCGGAGGAGCCCACATTTTGTAAAGTTGGCCCCCCGACCTTTTCGGATTTAAAAACTGAAAACGGCATTCGTTTGAGCGTCGTTTGAGCGCGTTTGAACGACAAAAGTTTTCGTTTGAGCGACAAACTGAAAAACGTTATAAGCAAAAGAATAGGTGGAGGGGCCTTCGTTTTGTGAAGTTGGCCCCCCGACCTTTTCGGATTTAAAAACTGAAAACCGCATTCGTTTGAGCGTCGTTTGAGCGTGTTTGAGCGACAAAAATTTTCGTTTGTGCGACAAACTGAAAAACGTTATAAGCAAGAGAATAGCCCGAGGGGTCTACATTTTGTGAAGTTGGCCACCCGACCTTTTCGGATTTAAAAACTGAAAACGGCATTCGTTTGAGCGTCGTTTGAGCGTGTTTGAGCGACAAAAATTTTCGTTTGAGCGACAAACTGAAAAACGTTAAAAGCAAAAGAACATTCTGAGGGGCCCACATTTTGTGAAGTTGGCCCCCCCGACCTTTTCGGATTTAAAAACTGAAAACGGCATTCGTTTGAGCGTCGTTTCAGCGTGTTTGAGCGACGAAAATTTTCGTTTAAGCGACAAACTGAAAAACGTTATAAGCAAAAGAATAGGCGGAGGAGCCTTCGTTTTGTGAAGTTGGCCCCTCGACCTTTCCGGATTCAAAAACTGAAAACGGCATTTGTTTGAGCGTCGTTTGAGCGTGTTTGAGCGACAAAAATTTTCGTTTGAGCGACAAACTGAAAAACGTTATAAGCAAAAGAGTAGGCGGAGGGGCCTTCGTTTTGTGAAGTTGGCCCCCCGACCTTTTCGTATTTAAAAACTGAAAACGGCATTCGTTTGAGCGTCGTTTGAGCGTGTTTGAGCGACAAAAATTTTCGTTTGAGCGACAAACTGAAAAACGTTAAAAGCAAAAGAACATTCTGAGGGGCCCACATTTTGTGAAGTTGGCCCCCCCGACCTTTTCGGATTTAAAAACTGAAAACGGCATTCGTTTGAGCGTCGTTTCAGCGTGTTTGAGCGACGAAAATTTTCGTTTAAGCGACAAACTGAAAAACGTTTTAAGCAAAAGAATAGCCGGAGGGGTCTGCATTTTGTGAAGTTGGCCCCCCGACCTTTTCGGATTTAAAAACTGAAAACGGCATTCGTTTGAGCGTCGTTTGAGCGTGTTTGAGCGGCAAAAATTTTCGTTTGAGCGACAAACTGAAAAACGTTATAAGCAAAAGAGTAGGCGGAGGGGCCTTCGTTTTGTGAAGTTGGCCGACCGACCTTTTCGGAGTTAAAAACTGAAAACGGCATTTGTTTGAGCGTCGTTTGAGCGTGTCTGAGCGACAAAAATTTTCGTTTGTGCGACAAACTGAAAAACGTTATAAGCAGAAGAATAGCCCGAAGGGTCTACATTTTGTGAAGTTGGCCCCCCGACCTTTTCGGATTTAAAAACTGAAAACGGCATTCGTTTGAGCGACAAAAATTTTCGTTTGAGCGACAAACTGAAAAACGTTTTAAGCAAAAGAACATTCGGAGGGGCCCACATTTTGTGAAGTTGGCCCCCCGACCTTTTCGGATTTAAAAACTGAAAACGGCATTCGTTTGTGCGTCGTTTGAGCGTGTTTGAGCGATAAAAATTTTCGTTTGAGCGACAAACTGAAAAACGTTATAAGCAAAAGAATAGGCGGAGGGGCCGTCGTTTTGTGAAGTTGGCCCCGCGACCTTTTCGGATTTAAAAACTGAAAACCGCATTCGTTTGAGCGTCGTTTGAGCGTGTTTGAGCGACAAAAATTTTCGTTTGTGCGACAAACTGAAAAACGTTATAAGCAAGAGAATAGCCCGAGGGGTCTACATTTTGTGAAGTTGGCCACCCGACCTTTTCGGATTTAAAAACTGAAAACGGCATTCGTTTGAGCGTCGTTTGAGCGTGTTTGAGCGACAAAAATTTTCGTTTGAGCGACAAACTGAAAAACGTTAAAAGCAAAAGAACATTCGGAGGGGCCCACATTTTGTGAAGTTGGCCCCCCCGACCTTTTCGGATTTAAAAACTGAAAACGGCATTCGTTTGAGCGTCGTTTTAGCGTGTTTGAGCGACGAAAATTTTCGTTTAAGCGACAAACTGAAAAACGTTATAAGCAAAAGAATAGGCGGAGGAGCCTTCGTTTTGTGAAGTTGGCCCCCCGACCTTTCCGGATTCAAAAACTGAAAACGGCATTTGTTTGAGCGTCGTTTGAGCGTGTTTGAGCGACAAACTGAAAAACGTTTTAAGCAAAAGAATAGCCGGAGGGGTCTGCATTTTGTGAAGTTGGCCCCCCGACCTTTTCGGATTTAAAAACTGAAAACGGCATTCGTTTGAGCGTCGTTTGAGCGTGTTTGAGCGGCAAAAATTTTCGTTTGAGCGACAAACTGAAAAACGTTATAAGCAAAAGAGTAGGCGGAGGGGCCTTCGTTTTGTGAAGTTGGCCGACCGACCTTTTTGGAGTTAAAAACTGAAAACGGCATTTGTTTGAGCGTCGTTTGAGCGTGTTTGAGCGACAAAAATTTTCGTTTGAGCGACAAACTGAAAAACGTTATAAGCAAAAGAATAGGCGGAGGGGCCGTCGTTTTGTGAAGTTGGCCGACCGACCTTTTCGGAGTTAAAAACTGAAAACGGCATTTGTTTGAGCGTCGTTTGAGCGTGTCTGAGCGACAAAAATTTTCGTTTGTGCGACAAACTGAAAAACGTTATAAGCAGAAGAATAGCCCGAGCGGTCTACATTTTGTGAAGTTGGCCCCCCGACCTTTTCGGATTTAAAAACTGAAAACGGCATTCGTTTGAGCGTCGTTTGAGCGACAAAAATTTTCGTTTGAGCGACAAACTGAAAAACGTTTTAAGCAAAAGAATAGCCGGAGGGGTCTGCATTTTGTGAAGTTGGCCCCCCTACCTTTTCGGAGTTAAAAACTGAAAACGGCATTTGTTTGAGCGTCGTTTGAGCGTGTCTGAGCGACAAAAATTTTCGTTTGTGCGACAAACTGAAAAACGTTATAAGCAGAAGAATAGCCCGAGGGGTCTACATTTTGTGAAGTTGGCCCCCCGACCTTTTCGGATTTAAAAACTGAAAACGGCATTCGTTTGAGCGTCGTTTGAGCGACAAAAATTTTCGTTTGAGCGACAAACTGAAAAACGTTTTAAGCAAAAGAATAGCCGGAGGGGTCTGCATTTTGTGAAGTTGGCCCCCGACCTTTTCGGATTTAAAAACTGAAAACGGCATTCGTTTGAGCGTGTTTGAGCGGCAAAAATTTTCGTTTGAGCGACAAACTGAAAAACGTTGTAAGCAAAAGAGTAGGCGGAGGGGCCTTCGTTTTGTGAAGTTGGCCGACCGACCTTTTCGGAGTTAAAAACTGAAAACGGCATTTGTTTGAGCGTCGTTTGAGCGTGTTTGAACGACAAAAATTTTCGTTTGAGCGACAAACTGAAAAACGTTATAAGCAAAAGAACATTCGGAGGGGCCCACATTTTGTGAAGTTGGCCCCCCGACCTTTTCGGATTTAAAAACTGAAAACGGCATTCGTTTGTGCGTCGTTTGAGCGTGTTTGAGCGACAAAAATTTTCGTTTGAGCGACAAACTGAAAAACGTTATAAGCAAAAGAATAGGCGGAGGGGCCGTCGTTTTGTGAAGTTGGCCCCCCGACCTTTTCGGATTTTAAAACTGAAAACGGCATTTGTTTGAGCGTCGTTTGAGCGTGTTTGAACGACAGAAATTTTCGTTTGAGCGACAAACTGAAAAACGTTATAAGCAAAAGAGTAGGCGGAGGGGCCTTCGTTTTGTGAAGTTGCCCCCCCCCCGACCTTTTCGGATTTAAAAACTGAAAACGGCATTCGTTTGAGCGTCGTTTCAGCGTGTTTGAACGACGAAAATTTTCGTTTAAGCGACAAACGGAAAAACGTTATAAGCAAAAGAACATTCGGAGGGGCCCACATTTTGTGAAGTTGGCCCCCCGACCTTTTCGGATTTAAAAACTGAAAACGGCATTCGTTTGAGCGTCGTTTGAGCGTGTTTGAGCGACAAAAATTTTCGTTTGAGCGACAAACTGAAAAACGTTATAAGCAAAAGAATAGGCGGAGGGGCCGTCGTTTTGTGAAGTTGGCCCCCGACCTTTTCGGATTTAAAAACTGAAAACGGCATTCGTTTGAGCGTCGTTTGGGCGACAAAAATTTTCACACTGACTTCGTTTGAGCGACAAACTGAAAAACGTTATTAGCAAAAAAATTGGCGGAGGAGTTAAAATCATCGATACAGATACGGCACTATCAAGGGAAAGGTGAAATTTGATCCCCTTTTAGTTCTGAACATCAAACCCCCTTCTTCAACGCCCACAAGTTCTTCAAATTTCAGCTAACTGTGAATATGAGTGTGTGCGTACAACTGCGATATAATACCGCAAGGCTTATTCGGGTGCTTCATATTTAGATGAGTTTTGTTATTCTTTGCCATTTCACCTCAGTATGAAACATATAATTCTGCAGTTTTTTTTCACAAAAATTCTGTAAGAGATTCTCACATTTGGAATCAAATTTGATATAGCATTAGTACATTTTATAATTTTTTCTGATATTTTATATCTAGTAACAATATTTTTGTATACTAAGTGTGCAATATTTTTGCACTTGTGCAATACTTACTTGTGCAATATTTTTGTATACTAAGATTTCTCTATGAATAACACAATATACAAAAAGTATTTCTGAATTATCAGCTTTATCTACTTTAAGTAGTAGTTACTGTAGTAATATATTAAAATTTAATGGAATCTAAATTGTATTTTGTATTTTCACTTAAATTAAAATCGATTCCACCAATGTGCACGCCCCCCCTCCCCCCCCCGTTCATTCCTCTAATTACGACCATGACGTTATATATTTTGTATTTGATATACAGGATGAGTAAGCGTCTTTATTTTCAGCACCACTACTTCCGAACAGAAATTTTGACCATATTTAATCGCAGAAAATTGTTTAAAATTCTGTGATTGCATAAAGTGAATATTATTATTTGGAAACAGTGGTGCTCGAATGTAAGATTCGTACGTATCCTGGATATGTAAATAAATATTTGTAATTTTAAATCATAGAGGTCCGAGAAGACGCAGGAAATATAAAAAGGGGTCCATGGTGATCATGATTTTATGAAAAAGTGTTTTCGACTGTATAAAAATATGTGTTGCCAAAATATACAAGTGAATATTATTACATATTTAAGAAAATGTATTATTGATAATCATCTTGTATCATCAGTATCTTAATTATATATGTTTAAGAAAATGAATATGTGTCAAATAAAATAAAAGCCTATAAATTATGGCAATTTGTTACATGACATTTGTAATATTAACCTAACATAATATCTATACTAATAAAAGAAATTTGTTTGTCTGTGTGTGTGATTGCGATGACTAGCAAAATCTACCGCACGTAGAAGTCTGAAAATTTGGGTGAGGAAGTTCAAGGCACTTCCCGACGCACCCGAGACTCAGATTTTTAATTTTTTTAAACCCGCGCCCCGTGGGGCCCTTTAAGTTTTTGTGCCCTAAATTGGTCATAACGGCCCCTTTTATTCGATCTTCTTCGTTTCTGGGGCCTTTTCTCCATTTATTCCTCTATTTTTTCCCTCATTTCTACATTCCAGTTTGAACACTTTTGAGCGCCATGCTTTTTTCAACCCCCTAATTGTGTCACGCTGTCAATGCATAACTTTAAAGTTGAGTCTTGAACTCCTCTCCCTGGACCACCACCCTCTTACTTTTATTGGGACCCTAGGGCCTCTTTTTAAGAATTTCCTTAAAATTTTATTCAAAGGATTAATTTATACCGTATGCTTAATTTCGAATAATTGAAGACCTAAAGTGCTAAGTACTAGGACCGTTTAAGATGGTTTTCTCTTAGGGCCCTGCTCAGAACTATCAGTTGGCCCCCTACTATAGCTCCCTTAAAAATCGTCCGATTCACTAGCTTTTCTTCTAACAACTTCTTAGGACGACCAGTCACTTTTGAACGACAAAAAAAAAAATTATCGGACCTCCGTTACCACCAAATTTGAATATTAATCTCTTTTTTGGTGTGGTTAAAAAATCATACAAATTTGAGTTCTGTTTAAGCTTATTACCACGAGCCAGCTAGTGTTACATGAAACATTATATATGTGTAACTGTATATGTGTGCAGAAAATTTTCACTGTTTGTATACATGTGACAAGAAAAGAAAGAAAAAACGTGCAAATGCTTTCTTCGATAAACGCTAATCAATGTAAATAAAGAATTTTTAAACAGAATTTAACTGCATATTACATAAAAATGCGCTTTCCACTTGCGTGAAAATGTCCTTATAATTGTAAAAAAACTGTTATGGGAATTCTATACAATTAATTTTGGTAGAGACGGAAACTGTAATTGGTAATATGAGGGATATTGTTTTTTTTTTTTTTTTTTTTTTTTTTTTTTGTGTTTTTAACTTAAAAAGGTCTCGAAAATTTAATAAACCAAAATTTCATGTTTGTTTTTCTAACTTGCTACTCCAATGTTTCAAATGGATTACAATTTAATGTGTCAATTTTCATTCTGAATGGGAGATAGAGAAAATGGTCTTGGTGAGAGAAAGCAATTTGTCAACATATTTTCTGGAAACCTATTCATTGCTTCATACACACAAGCATTTTTTTCAATAGTTCTATAATTTATTTAATATAAAGAAGTAATTTATCTATTTTTATATAGAAACAGAAGTACATTGTATTTAAAAAAGGATATATGTATAATTAAAATGTTTATGCATATATAAATTCATACATAAATAAACAATAAAAGTTCATCAGGTTTACTTAATCGCTGTGTATCATTTGACAAAAAATCTCACTTTCTGAAGCCAAAATTGCGACAAGCTAAAAAAAAAAAAAAAAAAAAAAAAACGACAAGGAACCCTAAAGGGGAAAAGTACCTTCAATCGGACTTATCTCCAGAAAAAAGAAAGAAAGAGACAAATGATATTTAACGCCAGGAAATTCCATGACAAGTGAAACAATTTACAGTGTTTACTAAGTCACACCCGCGTCACTTGACCCCCGTCGGAAACTACAAAGGTATGCGGTAGCCTATAAGGAATAAATATGTGTATAGTGAATCTTTAAGCACTGTAACAGATGTGGGGGAAATATTCTTCATTATATAGAAAGGATGTTACTTGAAAAGCGATTATTTTAAGACAAAGCGTTGTGTACCAAACATTAAATTGAACATTTTAGTAACAAAATTCTTTAACACAGGACCAGAAATATCGGAGAATTTTAATAAATAATATACATCATACAGAAAGGTATAAATTAATATACATACATATAATTATTCTCTTGTACAGATACTAGAATTGTCGCTATAACGAATTCCTTTTGTTACGTAAGTCATTTTTACACACTTAAACATACAGAACTTGAAGAAAGTGCAGTAATGCTTATACATAAGAGGCTGTACAGTATACACAAACTTGCAAATTAAACCATTTCATCGCACAATTCCAGAAAACTGGACTAGAGAAATGCACTAGGATAAAACATTTTCGTGTATGAAATACGCTGGAAAGACGCTCACACGTATTTTACTTTAAAGTGTTGAAACAGTTAATAAATATATAATATAAAAACTTCCAAATTAAGGTATGTAAAAAAAAAAAAAATACTCTTTTAAAAGTTAGAATTGTCGCTAGAAAGAAGTTCTTTTATTATATATAAGTCATTTCTAGATGCTCAGAAGAACAACACCTTAGAATCCTGCGCCTGATCGGGTAACCCGCTCTTAACTGAACCTGACCCGACCCGCGGTCAGGTCGGGTTGGCGCTATGTTTTTTCGTTCCGGGTCTGTTGACTTCTACTTTTTTTTGCTACAGTTCAGTCTGAGTGGGGTTGACTTTCATTGTTTCGGGTTCGGGTCGGTTTCGTGTTGACCCGATTTTTAAAAAAAATGTCCAAAATATTTTTTTCAAATGAAAACTTTATATACACTAAAACCTTCATAATGGACATTCCCGAAAAGCGGACACCGCTATTTAGCGAACACTTTTCAATTTCTAACACTATTTATTTCTACGGTTTTAGCTTTGAACAGTGGACACCTCCCAATCTACACACACGTAACATGTGTGTGTGTGTACATAAACGATAACAAATATGATACATTTTTTTTTTGTGTGTGTGTGTTGTTTTAAAAACGAAATGTTGATAATATTTTTTATATTCCGAGAGAAGAAAAAAGTGTTCTTAACTGTACCGTAAAAAAAGAATAATCTACAATTACATTTCTTATATACATTTAATTTACAGTAGTGTAAACTGAATATATACTAATTTCCATTCAAATATATATTTACTTTCATAAGTGAGTTCGAGTTCGGGTTGCGGGTTGAAGTATTTTGGGTTCGGGTTCAAATATGTCTGGTTGCATATTATTTGCATATAATGCGGTTGCATTACTAAAAAATGATAGAAGCTAGAATTGTCGCAAGAACGAATTATTTTTATTCCCGAGGGCTTAGATAGACGCTCAAATGAATAGCACTTACAGAAAATAAATACCTTTGTATGAGGAGTTGTATACAAAATATCAAACTGAAACCTGCTATAACAAAATTCCACATAACTGGACTAAGAATTCTGATAGAACAAAGATTTTGGTACCTGAAATGTCTTCGAATAACGCTCAAACTAATGACACTTTAAAAAGATTAATAAATTAATAAGTACTATATTAAAAAGGAATTGTCAAATTAGGATGTGTAAAAAATTATTATTTTATAAAGAAGTTGTCGCTAGAAAGAATTCCTTTTGTTACACAAATCATTACTCAAACAAACAACACTTGCAGAAAATCAAGTAGGCTTGTATTAGGGGTAGTGTGCAAACTGTCAAATTAAATATTGCAAAAAGAAAATTCCAGATAATTAAATTAAGAATGTTGACAGAACAAATTTTTGGGAGTCTGAAATGCTCTTTAATGACGCAAAAAAAGGCTGTTATGGTCTTGTCGCCTTTTGCGGTCACAGTAGTACTTCTCCTAGCTTTGAGACCTTAGTAGAATGGTATTTGCTGCCACCTGGCTCCACCTATGTGGGCTCCTCCGAATGTTCTTTTGCTTATAGCGTTTTTCAGTTTATCGCTCAAACGAAACTTTTTGTCGCTCAAACGCGCTCAAACGACGTTCAAACGAATGCCGTTTTCAGTTTTTAAATCCGAAAAGGTCGGGGGGCCAACTTCACAAAATGTGGGCTCCCCCGAATGTTCTTCTGCTTATAGCGGTTTTCAGTTTATCGCTCAAACGAAAATTTTTGTCGCTCAAACGCGCTCAAACGACGCTCAAACGAATGACGTTTTCAGTTTTTAAATCCGAAAAGGTCGGGGGGCCAACTTCACAAAACGAAGGCCCCTCCGGCTATTATTTTGCTTATAGCGTTTTTCAGTTTATCGCTCAAACGAAAATTTTTGTCGCTCAAACGCGCTCAAACGACGCTCAAACGAATGGCGTTTTCAGTTTTTATATCCGAAAAGGTCGGGGGGCCAACTTCACAAAACGAAGGCCCCCTCCGGCTATTCTTTTGCTTATAGCGTTTTTCAGTTTATCGCTCAAACAAAAATTTTTGTCGCTCAAACGCGCTCAAACGACGCTCAAACGAATGGCGTTTTCAGTTTTTATATCCGAAAAGGTCGGGGGGCCAACTTCACAAAATGTGGGCTCCCCCGAATGTTCTTTTGCTTATAGCGTTTTTCAGTTTATCGCTCAAACGAAAATTTTTGTCGCTCAAACGCGCTCAAACGACGCTCAAACGAATGGCGTTTTCAGTTTTTAAATCCGAAAAGGTCGGGGGGCCAACTTCACAAAATGTGGGCTCCCCCGTATGTTCTTTTGCTTATAGCGTTTTTCAGTTTATCGCTCAAACGAAAATTTTTGTCGCTCAAACGCGCTCAAACGAATGGCGTTTTCAGTTTTTAAATCCGAAAAGGTCGGGGGGCCAACTTCACAAAATGTGGGCTCCCCCGAATGTTCTTTTGCTTATAGCGTTTTTCAGTTTATCGCTCAAACGAAAATTTTTGTCGCTCAAACGCGCTCAAACGTCGCTCAAACAAATGGCGTTTTCAGTTTTTAAATCCGAAAAGGTCGGGGGGCCAACTTCACAAAACGAAGGCCTCGAATTTTAACTTGCTTATAACTTTTCTCAGAATGTCTCTCACACGAAAATTTTTGTCGCTCAAACGACGCTCAAACGAATGCCGTTTTCGGTTTTTAAATCCGAAAAGGTCGAGGGGCCAACTTCACAGACCTGTTTTGGTTTTATTGAGAATTAAATTTGAAAGAATAAAGATAAATATGAGTAAGATTGAAAAACAGAAAAAGGAGCGTGCGGCGCTGAGAACGTCTTTCACAAAGACTTTGAATAGTTTAAAATCGGAACTAGAAAAGTCTGAAATTAATAAAGGCGTTGTTCTCGATACAACAACGAAATTAGATGAATTAATGAATAAATTAAAGATATATGGTGACACTATTGTAGATTTAACGTCAGAAGTTGGAGAAAGTACTGAACATACAATATATGCCTTGATAGAGGATAATGAGAAATATTCGGACGAATATATATCTGTTAAACGAAATGTTTATGAATGTCTGAATTCGTCAGTGCAGAATATTTCTCATCAATCCGAGCCTGTCAGTACAGTTACCCAAACTAAACATTACAAATTGCCTAAATTAAGTATAAAACCTTACGACGGTTCTTTAATTAATTATTTGTCTTTCTGGTCGCAATTTAAAAAGATCCATGAAGATAGTGAGTTAGATGATTGTGATAAGTTTCAATATTTAATACAATCTGTACAGTACGGTACTAGGGCCAGGGAACTTTTGGAAAGCTATCCCTTGACTTCAGAAAATTATTCAAAGGCCGTTAATGCATTTCAAGAAAGGTTTGGGAGAGAGGATGTTTTGACGGAAGTTTACGTGAGGGAATTTTTGAAATTAATAATCGCCAATGTCCGTAGCTCTAGTAAAGACAGGTTACCGCTTCCTGATTTATTTATGAAAGTGGAGGCGTATTTAAGGTCATTGGAGTCCATGGGTTTGAATATGGAGAATAATTCAGCATGGTTATATCCCATGGTAGAGTCAAGTCTTCCAGAAGATGTCTTGAAGGCATGGCAGAGGTACTCAGTTTTAGGTGGGGATGAAAAGGATGTGACAACCCAATCCAATTTAAAGTTACTTATGAAATTCCTAAAAAAGGTAGTTGAAGGTGAGGAGCGCCTACAATTAGCTAGGTCGGGTTTTGAGGCTACCCCCATAAGAGATAATCACAAGGAAAAGTGGAGGAAAAAGGATACCCGGGTTCCCACGGCGGCTAGTTTATTTGCAGGAAAAGAAGTTAGCTGTCTATTTTGTAATAAATCCCATGAGAGTAAAGACTGTTTTGCTGCGAGAGCACTATCTCTGAAAGAGAGAGTTGGAAAAATAAAAGAAAAAAATTGCTGTCTGAAATGTTTACGCGTCGGGCACAGGCAGAATGTCTGTAAGAATTTTGTTAAGTGTCTGGTGTGTTCCAAAGCCCACTTTGAGCTTCTTTGCCCCGAGTTAATAAGTCAAAAGGAAAGGGTAAAGACCACTACCGAAAATTTACAGGCTACCACTGCGGGACAGGTGTGCACTGCAGAGGTAGCTCTGATGACCCTACAGGTGAGAGTTGCCGGAGGGAGAAGTATAACGGCGTTGTTAGACTGTGGGTCGCAAAAATCGTATGTCTTAAAATCAACAGCTCAAGAATTGGGATTTCCAGTGGTTTCAAAAGAAAATATTACTCATACATTGTTTGGCGGAACTAGGACCGATCCTAAACTGCATAATAAGTACCGCATAAAATTGTATTCCTTGGATCGACGTAAAGCATCAGAACTTGAATTTGAATTTTTAGATCAGGAGACAATTTGCGGAAACATACCTCGTGTGACTAAAGGACATTTAATGAGAGAGTTAAGCCGTCACAAAATTTGGTTATCGGATTTGGGATCAGAATGTCCAAAAATTGAGATGTTAATTGGTAGCGATGTATATGGGAAGATACTTACTGGGCAGGTAAGGCAACTTCGAGGAGGTCTGACAGCAATTGATACAAAATTGGGATGGACTGTTTGCGGAAAATTTGAGGATTTCAGAGAGAAAAATGAAAATACCTCGGTTTTGTGTAGTTTGGCTATTAAGGACTTTAATATTTCCGATCTTTGGCGTTTAGAAACGATTGGGATAGTAGATCCCTGTAGAAGTTTCACGAAGGCTGCTGAGGAAGACCTCGCCAGAGAACATTTTTTGAGTTCTCTTAGAAAAAGCGACAATGGCCGTTATTGTGTAGGCTTACCTTGGATGGAAAATAATTTCGAGTTACCGTCCAATCGTCACGCTGCCGAAAAAAGGCTCTTTAATGTAACAAAGCGGCTTAAATTTTTGAACAAATTTGAAGAATATGATACAATTTTTAAAGAGTGGCTTCAGGAGGGGGTTATTGAGGCAGTGCCGAATGAAGAGTTAGAAATTCAAGGGCACTATCTTCCGCATCATCCAGTATTTAAACCGGATAGCGAAACGACAAAAATTAGGCCAGTTTTTGATGCGTCATGTAAGGTCAATAAATCCCTATCTTTAAATGATTGCTTAATAAGGGGTACAAATTTAATAGAGGAAATACCTTCCATATTATTGAGATTTCGTGAAAAAAGTATTGGAGTCACATCCGATATCAGGCGAGCATTTTTGCAGATAGAAATAAAGAAGGAAGATCGAAATTATCTTAGGTTTCTATGGTGGGAGAAAAATAATGTTATTAAAATATACCGCCGTAGTCGTCTTTGGAATTACATCAAGTCCTTGAATCCTCGGAGCTGTTATTTCGTTTCATTTATCCAATGTGCCGTTAGAACAAAACTCTGTTGCGCAAAAGCTTAACAAATCATTCTACATCGACAATTGTGTGACGTCTGTAGATAGCGAAGTAGAATTAAAGAATTTTATTAATAGTTCAGTGAAAATATTAGCGCAAGCAAAAATGGACTTGCGTATGTGGAAATTTGGCCCACTGGAAAGTTGTGCAAACATAGTAATAAATGATTCAAACAGCGATTCTACATCCAAAGAACCGATTACCGTTTTAGGCATTTTATGGAATAGACAAAGCGATTGCTTAGCGATTCACGTGAAACTAACACCAATTTCAGAAAATTTATCAAAAAGAGAAATTTTTTCCTTGACACAGGGGATTTTTGATCAGTTAGGATTTTTCGCGCCTGTTTTGCTCCCATCTAAATTACTGATTCAGGAAATGTGGGTGACAAAATCGGACTGGGATAGCCCTTTGGCAGAGAAAATTCAGTTAAAGTTCAAAAAATGGTACAATGAGTTACAAGTCATGTCTGAATTTAAATTACCTCAACGAATAGTTTTTGGCGACCAAAATTCATGGTCTTTGCATGTCTTTTGCGATGCGAGTCAACAGGCGTATGCTAGCGTAATTTTCTTGAGATGTGAAGAAGAGAATGAAATTTATGTGCGGTTTGTCATGGCAAAAACTCGTGTTGCACCTCTAAAAAGAATGACAATTCCTAGGTTAGAACTAATGGCATGCGTTTTAGGTTCTCGCCTTTCTAAATATGTTGTAGAGGCAATGTCTCTCGGAGAAATTAAGACTTATTATTGGTCAGATTCTACTACTGCTTTATCGTGGATAAAGAAAAATGAGCAGTGGGAGACGTTTGTAGGTAATAGGGTGAAAGAAATTTGCTCTCTCACAGTTTCTGGTCAATGGTTTCATGTGTCGGGCCAATTAAATCCCGCAGATTTACCCTCCCGGGGATGCACTCCACGGCAAATTATAAATTCATCTTGGTGGGAGGGACCCCATTGGTTAAAAGGTCCAAGGGATAGCTGGCCAATTCTTGAGATCAATCCGGATGAAAACCTAGTTAATTCGGAACGTAAGAAAAGTGCCACTTTAGTTATTACCAGTGTAAATGTTAACGAAACTAAATGGTATGAGAAATTTTAGAAATTTTCTAGATTAGTCAGAATTTTAGCCTGGATTTATAGGTTTATTAAGAATTCCCGAAAGAGGGAAGTAAACAAAGATAAATTACTCTCCGCTTCGGAAGTACAGGAGTCTGTTCATACCCTTTGTTTTCTTATCCAGAGAGAGAGCTTTCCAAACACCACAGATTCTATAGCTGGCTTAAGAGTGATCAGAGATCAGAGTGGCCTGATTCGAGTAAAAACTAGTATAATTGAAAGAGAATATAATTATTCATTTAAATATCCCATTCTTCTGCCTTCAAAACATTATCTTGTAAACCTCCTTATCTTGGAATATCACTTAAACAACTCCCATGCGGGCATTCAAACATTGATGACAATAGTACGAGAGCAATATTGGATAATCTCTAGCAGGCGTACTATACGTACAATTCTTAACAAATGTATACGTTGCAAACGATTCAAAGCAAAGGTCCCATCTACTGCTCCAATTCAGTTGCCTCTAGACAGAGTTAGAGATGCAGGCGTATTTGAAATTACGGGGATTGATTTGTGTGGCCCTCTGATTCTCAGAAACAAGACCAAAACCTGGGTAGTGTTATTTACATGTGGAGTGTACCGTGCAGTACATCTCGAACTAGTCACAGCTATTAGTACAGAGAATTTTCTGTTAGCTTTGAGACGATTTATAGCAAGGAGAGGCCGTCCTTCCGTGGTCTACACTGATAATGGGACAAATTTCGTCGGTACATCAGCAGCACTAAAAAAGGTGAATTGGGAAAGAATCGTCACTCACCATATGCTAACCCCGATCAAATGGAAATTCATACCTCCCACTGCAGCGTGGTGGGGTGGATGGTGGGAGAGACTAATTCGAACCACTAAGGAGCTATTGGTCAGGGTTCTAGGACGTGCAGCTGTGACATATGAAGAGCTGCTCACGATCATATGCGATATTGAAGCGGTTATCAATAACCGTCCCCTTACTTATATCTCCAACGATTCCGAGGAACTTTCACCGCTGACACCCTCGATGTTCCTCCATGACAGTAAGGAGTTTGGGACACCCGATTTAGATGCTCTACATCGAGATAAACTTCTGAAACGACAACGATACTGCAAAGAACTTCGAGATCAGTTAAGAAGTAGATTCCGCAAGGAGTATCTTGGACAGTTAGTTCAAAAGGCTACAACTGACGACTGCACTATAAAGATCGGCGACGTCATGATGATGGGTTCTGAAAACGTAAAGAGACAGAACTGGCCAATTGCTAAAGTTGAAGAACTCTGCCCCAGTAGAGATGGCCGAGTAAGAGCAGTTAAATTGAAAACTGCCAATGGTTATATAATTCGACCAGTCAGAAAAATTTATCCTCTGGAACTTTCTTCTTGTGCTAAGGACTCTATCCCAGATGCTTAACCAGATTTTGATTTACCTCCCACTAAATCAAAAGGTGGGAGGATGTTAGAACATTAATCTAATCAAGAAACTATTTATTATATCAAGGCATCTTTACATCTGTGAAGTGCAATCATCTTTTATTTTATTTTTATAATTTTTGTGCTAATGCATCATTCTTTCCTCTTTTTTCAGTAAAATATAATTTTCATTCATGATATTTTGGGGTATTGCCAACTTTCTCTAAATGATAATCATTAATTGTTTATACTTTCAATTTCTAAATAATCAAGCATGAAAAAACCCCAATTTGTTTACTTTATAAAACATATAATTGATTATATTCCTCATAATGGAGATTTATTACTTTTATAACGATTTTTGGTCATTTAATGTGTTATAATTGGGAAATTATAAGTATTATATTCACAGGATGTGGTAATTATGGTTGATGATGTAATTTTTGTTAACTGTGGATCTTTATGAAAACATTCAGTACCATTCTAGATTTGTAAGAAGTATGTTCTCTTGTGCCTTTGAATAATAAATACGGAGTTCTTTTCCCACAAAAATGAATTTCACTGGATTATGAAGATGACAAGAATTAATTTAGTGGACACGGAAAGTGAACTACCCAGGTAAGAAGTTTAATTCTTCAAAAATATATTTAAATGTGGCTGGATAGCATCTCACTTATCTCTGGATGGAAAAATGAGGGGAATTTATTTATGATATCTGAAACGTCAGAGTCGGGTAGACTTTGATAATTTAAATTTGTTACTTTTAGGTGTTAGTATGTAACACTAACAATGTGAACATCAACGGTTCGTTTTAGTAGCGGCCATGTTTATATAAAAGGCCGCGCAATCTCTCCTACCGAAATTGGAGAGTTTGCGCATCTGCTACCTAGGAGAGATGGCACATTGTTTCCATTAGTTTTCATGCTAGGAGAGATTACGCAGCTTATTGGTAAATTTGTATAAAAAAATGGAAAATGAAAATGGGCTAATTTTAAGTTAAAAGTGTTATCAAGTAACTTAATGTTATTTTGTAATCTTATCTGGACTTGCTTTTTCTGATTCTTTTTTTTTTTCATTTAATTAAAATTTTTTAATCGTTTTTAAAATTATTTCCTTTTTCTCGTTCTTTAATCATTAAGTTGAAATATTCACTCCTAATACGATAACATTTGTTCACAAAAACCTTACAACAATGTCATTTAAGTGTAATTATTATTGTTAACTATTTAATTGTAGTTATTATTAGTAACAATCTCTCCTACCCATGTGCGCAATCACACCAACCCTGTAAGGACAGATTGCGCAAAATAACTTTCTTGGTTTTATTACAACTGTTCTATTAAATTGCAACATAACAACAAAATAGCAATGGAAATGCATAAAAAAACAAATGAAGTAAAAATTATTTATGGATAGTTTAGCAAAAAATTAATATTTAGATATTTTATTGCTATTCTTTTGAATTGTGCGCAGACTCTCCTAGCTTTACCTTACACGGACGGACGGCCAGACAGACAAACCGAAGTCATACACACTTTTCAACTATGTTGAAAAATATTAAAAACGAAATTTAAATTTCATGTGGCCCCTGGGTTGTGTAAGTTACAGTTAGAAGAAAAATTCTATGCTCTAGCAAGTGAAACAGTAATAATCCCATTCTTCTATGATCAAAATTTACTGAGCTATGATGTTTTGAATTTTATGAAAATTCGTCGCTTTACGGCACTAAAAATGCATCTTTCTATTTGAGAATTTTTGTATCATTAATTTGTGAAAATAATCACTAGCACAGATAAAATTTCAGAATTTGCAAATAAAAGTTTCTGTACATAGTTTTAAAATTAAATTCCAAGTTGTCATCCTTTTATCATCAAAAGTTTTATTTATAATGCCTTTTCTTTTCGATAGTTTCCAAATATTTTCTTAGTTTGGTAAAATTTTGAGCTGTTATCGAACTAGATTGAAATTCAATAAGGTGCAATTAAAATTCTTCAATTTTCAATCTATCGATTTCAGACAAGCTCAGGTTATTTAAATTCGTGTATTTCATGTATTTTTTTTTCAATATATATTGATTTAGAAGATCAATCAAAAGCGTTCCGAAAATATTCTATCGCGTGCCATTAGGTTCGCCGCCCCTTGCCTAGATGTTATCGTAAAACTTTTTTTTTTTTTCATTAACGAAGATTAATTTTAAAACCGATATGTTTTTGTAACGTGAATGTCAGTTGGAAGTTGTTAGGCTGAAGAAAAGTCAGAGTTAAGTAACACATTACGTGTTTAATTATTACTTTTCAGACACATGTACACTATAAAACAAGAAAGAAAATCATGCTCAAGCATAGATTAGGAAACACTTTCTAACACTTCAAAAATACTGTAACGGAACTTCACCGTTTAATAAGATGAAAGAAGATGTAAGTAAACGATTTAGAAAACACATAACAACTGAAAACGTAACTTTTAGAAATAACCATTCATAGACGGCAATGTACCCAGCCTTGATGCATATGAATTTATTTATATTCTGCAAACATCTCTTAGTATACTAAATAAAGTTCAGTTGGAAAAAAGCGTACTCATGAATAGTAATGCTTACGAAATCTTTTGTGTAGTCCTGTATATGATCTCTAGAATTTATACACACCCCGTAGTACGTAAAATATATATATATTTAAACTTAAAACGCATGCCAAAACTGAAAACGCTCTTCTAGCATTTATGGACAGTTCTGAAACAGAATTATTTTGTAACTGACCCTATAAACGAATGATAAATGCTTTGCACTCCATGTTCTACAGAAAGCATGTTTCAGTGCAGCTCAGAAATGGATATCAATTTTATTTTGATTAAAATAGTATAACATCATTAAAATACACCGCAAGAGATTTTTTTCATAATGGAACGAGATTCTTTTGAGTGTCCCTGTAAGCGAACTATAAATGCTACACACTCCATTTTCAATAGGAACGTGCCATAATGTACCTTAATAATATATATCAATTACATGGCATTCCGAGTATATTTACCAGAGTTAGAGACCGGAAAGGCGGCAGACAAACAAACCGAATTCATAAACACTTTTCAAATACGTTGGAAACTGGTTAAAGACAAATGTTTCTTAATTTAGGAAAATATAATATAACCACAAACGAAAATATACAATAACTTCTACCGAGTTATCCACGATTCCGAAAGCAATTATCACTAGAAACTTCAAACTAATATATTTTTTAATAGATTTAAAGAAGCATTTATAAAAACAATGTCTGTTTTGTTGCCAATGATTTTTGGAAACGTTTCCGAGATGTTTTTATAGTGTATTAATAAGTTTCCTCAATCTGGAATATAGGGTTTTCGGATGCTATCAATTCTCAAGTAAACATTTCCAAGTTCAACAAACATGTTGTGCAGACAAACATGATAAATTGACATCATTAATACTAAAATTAATATTATTTCGTTACTTTTGCATGTATAAATTCAGTTACGAGCTGAAAATGTTTTATTGAGAATTGATAGCGTCCTAAAAAATGACATTCTAGTTTAAGAAAACTGACTAACACACTGTAAAAACTACTCGTAAACTTTTCGGAAAATTAGTGACGACAAAAGATTTTTTAAAAATACTTCTTTAAATATCGAAAACACATTGGTTTCTGAAGTTTCTAAAGATAAAAAATGCATTTCTGAATTTTGGGTAACTAGGATGAAGTCATTATGTATTTACTTACGTTGTTATATGACGGATTAGAACAAACGCAAGAGTGTGAATTTAGCCTTGCATGCGCTCGTTGCACTGGTGAACACAAAACTAATGATTTCTCAGTACCAGATAGTGGGCTTTAGTGTCATAATTGTCTCGATCTTTTGGCTTCGAAGGTTAGCTCCTATACTTTAGATCCAACACTTAAACACACCTAACGATGGTAACTGCACGGCTTATAGATCAGAGCTTGGAAAGGATCGGTGTTCATGGAGCAACCATTAATAAGTTAGTGCTCCAACATGTATATATATTTCTTCAAATATATTTCATTAAAGAAATTTGTTCGTGTTCCTGAAAATAATATCTGTATTATTATCTGTTATGCAACATATTTCATATATCTTGTAAATTGTATTCTCCATCATATACTAATAGTCTTCTGTGTTTTATCTATGTTTACCTTTAAGTCTATATTCTCATCTGCAGCTGTGTTTTCGTCATTGTTTTTAATTTCCTCTGCCTAGTGCCGCGTCCTAGTGCGCTCCAAAATGTATATAGCTTTCTTCAAATATATTTCATTAAAGAAACTTGTTCGTGTTCCTGAAAATACAATCATCTGTTATGCAACATATTTCATATATCTTGTAAATTGTGTTCTCCATCATGTACTCATAGTCATCTGAGTTTTATTCATGTTCACCTTTAAGCCTGTATTCTCATCTGCAGCTGTGTTTTCATCATGTGTTCTCCACCATATTCTCCTTGTCCACAGAGTTTTACTCATATTCATCATTGTGTCGCCATGTTACAGTATTTTAAGCTGTATATGAGTTTACTTCCAGCCATTGTCTCTATTTTTATAAGTATTTATTGTACATCATCTTCAAATGCTACAAACTGTCGGGACGTCATTTGCCGTTGCGTTATCGTCATTGTTTTTATAGCCCTCTGCCCAGTGTTTATCTACTGTTCACCACTTCGCCCACTGTCACGCTTACCGACGGGATCAGCTTCAGATGCATTTTGCATTATTTTTAATACCTCAATAAAAGGAATTGGGAGGAACATCTATACTCTACAGACTTGGTTTCCTAGTCGGAGCAGTCCCTTTCGGGCAGTAACGGTAACAGACATATAATTGAATTACGCGTTTAAACCACTGAAACTATAAGAATCAAAAAGCGCTGCTGTAAGTAGTGTTCTTTGGCGATTTCTTAGGATTTTAACTCCTGGTATGCGGTCAATACGAAAGCATCGCTTTTAATAAATTTCAAAACTTTATTTAAATGCATTTTTGATACTTTTCATATAAAAATGCTGTTTGGTTCAATTAGTCAATGGACAATCTAGAAAATTATGGTTAATGTAAAAAAAAAAAAAAAAAAAAAAAAAAAAAGAAAAAAAGAAAGAAAGAAAGAAAAGCTATTAATATTTCCAATAAAAGTAATGGTTTTCACATATCTTCTGTAACCCGGGCAGCCCGGGTTAGATTCTCTAGTATAAGAAAAGAACTATAAGCATTAACTTGTTATTGTTTCTACTGTGAAAACGAATGTGCCAAGGACAGCAATGTGTTTCGAAAATGTACATTCTTCCTTTTTCTCTCTTTTTCAAAAATTACAAAAATCTTTGAAGTTATTCGTTTTAGATATAGCAATTGAAATTAATTTAAAATTAATCATTCTTTATAACGGATAATAAGTTTGCTAACACAAAAAAATAAATATTTTGAATAGTTAAATTACCGTATTCTTTTTAGTCTTAGCGCTAGTAAATATTGCAGTGCAAAATTTCAAGATTTCTTCCCACATGAAAGAAAACACATACTTTAACTCTAGAAAAATGGACTTTTATCATTCATTTTTTAAACAATGTAAGTAGAAGTATTTTTAATTTTACAGCAGTGTAGTTTAAATGTCCAAAAGTTTGATTTCAAATCTGATAAAACTAAATTCATTTATTTGTATTCACTGAGAAATTTCTAACTAAACTTTAAAATTAGTTTAACGACAATGTGATATCCTTACAATTCATGTCACTGCAACTTCTTTCATTTTCTTTGCTTCCGCAGTGAATTGGACTATATTAAATAAGAACCTCCATTCCAAGAATTTTCTCATTCTTTATCTAAGATTAGAATCACATTCTTCGATGACTTCTGTGCGATTTTTTTTCTTTTTTTTAACAAATGAATGATTTATAAAATGAGCAGTTTAACCTTCGAAAATTTTATCATCTTTAGAAAATATAAGAAAAATTCAGAGAACTTCAATTTTTCTTGATTTATTTTAATGAAGACAAAAAATGAATAAGTATGATTAGTTGGTTTGAAAAATCCCATCGCTTAAAATTCGATATGAAAAGCATTAAAAAATTCCCTCCGGCCTTCCTGGGCCGGATACAATATGCTATAGTAAGACAAATTTCAATAAATGATTTGGATTCTATACACTGTTAAAAATTTGCAGCAAATGTCCAGCCATTCGACCTTTTTTATAGAAAACGGTTACATAATCAAAATTTAACTCTATTCTGACCATATTATTGCGATTATTAGGGGCAGAGTAGAGTTAAAATATGCACCCAGAAAAAGGAATTGATTTAAACTACAAAACATGTTTTTTGAGTACATTTTGGTTGTTTTAGCAAAATTCAAGTAAAATTGAACCATTTTACTTGAATTAACAAAACATTTTTTGCTGATGATACAAAAAAAAAAAAAAAAAAAAAATTGCTTGATTTAAACAAAATTTCCATTGACCTATATTTAAACAAAAAGTTTTGTTGGGTCAACCAAATTTTTGTTGATTCAACAAAACTTTTTTCTGTGTGTGGTTAGATCACCGTTTTCTATTTAAAAAAAAGGGTTGAATGGCTGTACAGTTTGTTGCAAAATTTTAACAGGAACTGTAAACATTGTAAAGGGTTATACCTGCCTGCAAAGTCGAAAAAAAACCCCGAATATTTTGGAAAGGGGAACAAGGTACTTGAAACACCATTTTTGTATTTTGTTTATTACACTTTAGAGAAAAGAAATTGATTTTTATAATAATGAAATAAAGTTAGGTGTTCTCAGCAGACTCGCTTGCCGGAGAGGGTGTCTTCTGATAGCCGCCCACGGTGATCACCGTTACTCTTTCAAATGTTATCTGAAATTATGAAAAGCATAATGTCTTTTCTCTGAACATTTAAAACTACAGAGTTATCGTTCGGTTTTTGGGAAAATTTGATTTGGAACAAAATAGCTGCTGTTCAAAGTTACAGTACAGATTTTCACCAAAAAAATTTAACTTTGATTGTTTATAAAAAAAATAGAAAAAATCATCAGGTCACCAAAAGAAACGATTACTCTCTAGATGATATTGTTGTTAAAAATTGGTCAAAATTTGAAGAAGATTGATTGAGATTTGCTCGAGTCATCTTGCTAACAGACTTTAAAAACATAGCTTTGAGATAATCACGTTTAAAGATTCAAGTTATGATTTATGTATGATAGAACAAAGTATACTAAAGCGGCGTACCTTTCTTAAGATAGTTCTCAAATGATCTGCTGAATAACGCGAAACTTTCTGACACAATTTCTGGCTCGTTTTTAAATACAAAGGCACGAAATTGGCAGGACTGACTATTGAAGCTATTTGGAATTGAAATGAGTTTTCAATTTTTTGATAAATAAATAACTTATAGGGTTATAATAGATTCGTATCACGTGACAATACGTTTTTCTCCTTTTTGGCACTGATGCATCGGGAATTCGGTTCAAAACGCCGAATTTTACACAGTTTTCTGAAATATCTTCTGCCTTTACCAAAAAATGGAAAACGTGTTTCGATTACAAAGTTTCTGAATAACAACACCTGCCCATTCCATGCGTTTCTGAACAAAAATGAATTAAAAAATATGTCTGAAAGTAGCTTCTTTGGATTTGAGAACAGCCTTAATTTGTATCAGATCGATTAGAAAACTTAACTAAGTATTCTGAACATATAGAAACAAATTAATTTTTTGCAATAGAAACAAAATTTATTTTTTGAAAGTTTGCAGGTAGGTGTAACACCTAAAATATTTCGGGAAATACTCGTAGTTTACATGGTATTTCCTCCAAACCTAATTGACTGAAGTTGGGTATAAACTTTGCTTTGATTGCCATACTGATAATAGCTATATGTAGTAGATGGATCTTCAAATAGATCAGAAATCATATTCATGAAAAATTAAATATTTTAATACCAGTAAAAAAATAAAAAAAACATTTGTCTAAATAATTCCAAACACAAACATAGAATATTTCGTATTTTTTACTTTGGTATGAACAGAAAAGAAAGAAAGAAAGAAGGAAAGAAAAATGAATAACGAAACTCTCAATAACTAAATTTATATTCGCATGTGCGGAAATTCAATACAATCCTTCACCAAAATAAATCACGTCGTGCAAAATAAATAATCAAAATAACCGTTTTATATTTATTGCTTTCGATGTTTTATTTGCATATCTAAATTTCATGTTTGTGGCAATTTTTCTTTTTGTTTTTTCATACAATCTCAAAATGCATTTCTTTTATTACAAAAACCATGCATCTTAGAAGAGAGAATTCCGATTTACCCAAAAATACGGAATCAATATACGTGGTTTTATTTTACACATTTTTCGCTTGCAAAATAGTTTAAAATGTTCAGTTTCGGAATAAAAATCTAAAAGAAAACATTTTTTACATCCATTTTTCAAGAACATAGTTATTGATTAACAGAATCTTGTTTCCTCTATCAGTATGCACAAAACATTTGCAGACGTTCGAAATGCTGTGACAAAAAACTAAATAATGATAGTGATTGAAATTTATCTTAGGAAATATGTCAACTGTGAATCTTTATAAGATACATATGCAAAATAAGGAAATGATGAAATAATACATTACCAAGATATATTTTTTATTTTATTGATTGTTGTACCTAAACAAATTATCAAAGTAACCAACTTTATCTTTTTTGCCTTTACTATTTTATTTTTTTATCTAAATTGCATTAGTACAGGTTTTCCTTTCTTTCCTTCGAACATTCGCACGTTACACTTTTTCTTATTGGATTAAAAAAAAACAAAAAAAAAAACATGTAGATTAGCTCAGAGAATACCAAATTGCGGGAAAATGCGAGATCAATAAATGCAGTTTTATTTTGCACGTTTCTCAGGAGCAAAAAATATAAAGTTTAAAATGTTCAGTTTCGAGGGGAAAAACACACAAAATAAAAATAAAACATTTTTTATATCTTTTTTTTTTCAGACAAAGTTAGTGATTGGCTCGGATTTTGTTTGGTTTGTTTGGTTTGTTATCATATTTTGTAAATACATTGGAACTTCCCTTTAACGAAGTTCCTATTTAACGAAGTTTTCTACTTAACGAAATTTTCTGCAGAACTTTGACTTTGAACAGCATTAGCATGTAAATTAATCTTCATATTACGAAAAATATATTCTATATAACGAAGTTTATTGCACTTTTGTACGTGTACAGAATCCAAACTAAGAGGTTGCTGTTGCGATGGATATGAGAATTTATTTCAGTGGATTGTATGAAAATGAACACATTTAAATAATTTCCATTGTGCTTGGTGTTACATAAAACAATTTTTAAATTCCTACTATTAGCTCACACTCTCTCTATATATATGTTGTTCCAATTTTCAATCGTTAATAAAATATTTTCTATTCATCCACTCAAGTTCAAATAATTTTTTTTAAACTTGTAGTGGATGACACTTTATGTTAATACAGTTTTTTCAAATATTAATTAAAATTAAATTAAATTAATTAATTTTAGTTTTAAATGGGAGAAAAAAATTCCTCCCATTGTTTTCATAAATGAAATGAAAGATTTATCTCAAATGAGTGATGCCACAGAAATAAAATACCGCAACGATGATTATAAAATAATGTTCAATAAAGATAACGTGGTACATTAATGCTGCACGGGTTTATTTTATATATTTATGATTAAAAAGTAGGAATTGACTTAAAACAAAAATTTTATATTACTTATTTTTCAGACTAAGAAAAACACTTGTTGTTAGTACTCTCCCACACCTAAACTTCAGCGCTGACAGTTGGGAGAAGTCAAAATCCCCTTTTTGCATTCAATGATATAGAAGATGCAGTGACGCAATGGCATCAGATACATTGAAGCAAAATATATCAGTTAGAGGCAGACAGTTACCATTCTGATCATCCATTGCTGATAGACAACTGCTTTGTATATCCACAAGAACGTTCTTCAAAATTCAAATCAAAGAACATCAAAGTTATTTTAGTTCCTACCAATACTACTTCTAAACTTCAGTCATTAGTCTAAGGAGTAATAAAAAAAATCTTGAAGTGCATTATCGAAAAAGACAAAAAAAACAATGAGGTGAAAACATTAGTTTGAGAACCTGCGTATCAAAGCTGATGAACGCTTCAGCCAAAGCATGGGAATGTGACGTGATTTCATCGACCGTACACAACTGTTTTGTAAACGACGGCTACATAATTGAAACTGAATCAAATGCTGCTGAATATAATACCTGTTTGTTATATCTGAAGGAAAATTTTCATGAATTTAAGTTTATTTCTATTTAACGAATTTTCTTCATAACGAAGTTTTTAAGTGTAACGATGAGACTTCGTTAAATGGAAGTTTCACTGTATTTGGGAACACATATAAAACCTGCTATGCTATAATATATATATATATATATATATATATAAATATTTATCGTTGATTCAGATTGATTTTCAAAATTGTTAAAATATGTGCACAGAATAATAATCTAGTAAAATATATTACCTGATACTAGAAAGTATTTATTCTGGTTTTGCAATAATAAATATTGCAATAAATCAAGGCATGGAAGAATGAAGCATGGATTTTTTTTAAAGATTTTATTATGCGTAATTAAATAAATAGTATGCTTCACTTACCAGTTTATAGCTTCTAAATCATACACTGTAAAAAAATATAAAAAATCTTGTAAAAAAATAAAAAATCAATTGAAAAAAATGGAAAATGCACTGGCAGTAATGTTGTCGTCTATCTTTTATCGCAAAACTTTCGTTTTGGTATTCTCCCGTTTTCAAGATGAAAATTTTTCGCCATTCAAAATGGGAAATTTCCGTTTTTAGAAATAAATGTGAACAATAGAGCAATATTTAAAAATAAATCTAAATAATAATTATATGTACTGATAATTATATATACTGCATATTTACATGGAACAGGTATTAGTATTGAGTATTATCACACCCGTATTTTATCGCTGTGCCTTCCCCCGGATTTGAACCTCGGTACTTGCCATTTATTGCCATGCTTTGTCCCCTACACCAACTGGTGACATCCAACGACTTGGTTATAGGACAAAACACCAATTATGTAAATTTAACTAGAATTTTTCCGTTTTCTCTCAATGTAAAAGAAACATTACCGTTTGTCTGTCTTGAAAGGAACTTTTCCGATTTTAACCATCAACGAGTAAGGATAAAAAAAAAGGCAATTTTTCGTTTATTCCAAGAAAATTTACGATTTCTACACAAACTAGAAAATTTCCATTAAAAGACAGGAATTTCACATAAAATCACCCGTTACAGATTTTTTTTTCACGGTGTACCTGAGAATAAGAAGAATGATTTTATACATGCTTAAAATACTTGCATAGATTGAACCAATTGCAATTGCTTAAATGTAGTATTTATAAATTTAAAAGTTTTATATTCATTGAAAAATATTACAATTAAAAAAAAAGGCAAGTCTCCAAAATGGGAAAAATTTCTTTTAAACTTAGATCATCAGTAGCTTTATATTTTGACATTTAAATGCAAGGCTAATTCAAGCTTTTATTGAATTGCTTTAATTGAAGTTCACCTAAAGCTGTGTACAGTCATAACTATTTATCAAAAAGTTGGTAAACTTGGAATATGCGTCTTACTTTAGGAATGGAAAACACATTTATTAAATAATAATAATAATAAAGTTTTATGATAACAATTTAGTAAACAATAACCACGTATTTGTTCGCGCATAATAAAAAGATGTTTTCATTCCCATGCCTTTTCACGAAAAATAAAGTTAAATGCTGATTTTACACAACATGTTTTCCAGAGATTTCGATATTTGAAAAAGCTTAACAGATATCCAATGACTTCAATTGTATTACGTAATACATTACTTATCTTCAAATTCGAAGAAATGATATCGCTAGATATTGGTCCTGGAATAAAAAGGAAGCTAGTTTCTGCAAATGTAATTAAAGGTGGTGGTAGTGTTTGTTACGGCGGATAATCTGCTCGAGAAATATACGCCGGGGGGGGGGGGGGGATGCTGTTTTAGGGAACCTAACCAGTATTTACGCAGCATTTACTCAGGTTCAAAGAAAACCACGGAAAACTTTTAACGGTTAGACCGTAACATGGGTTTGAATCCAGCACCTTCCGTCTACCAGCTTTGGGTATAGTTGAAGGTGTTGCAGTAATGGTGGAACAGGATAGTATTTTAAGCTTCCTATAAAGCACAAATATTCGCCCCATTGCAATATCGTTAATCAGGCAACAACTAGTCCATTATATTGTTCAAAAAATTCTGAGATATTACTCTTGTAACATTTTATCTGGTTAGCAGTTGCAACCAGCTGATTATCCTACACATCTAACAATCTCCGTGGAATTCCTTGCTCACTTGCCACGTAAGACAAATATATATATAGATTTTTCTTTAAATTTCCGAATACAACAATAATAAGCCTCCTGCAGGCAATATCTTTATTTATTTTTTATTTATTTATTTGTTTGTTTTTGTAGGGGGCAGAATGAAAATATCTTTTTTCATTTTCTCAAAAGACTCTTTCCCAATTTCATAACTTTTTAATAGATGTTTAAGACTACAGACTCTGAATAAGAGAGCTTTAATTATGTGCAAAAGTTATGAAAATTTTTTTAATAATTTTAAAAAATGACATTGTGACCACTTTTTCCTCTTAAAGTTTTCTTGTAAAGATTTTTGACATTTTAGCAGAAAAATGTCTATAAATTCAATCGCATTATGTACGAAAGCGTATGTACACAAATACATATACATGCATATGTGCACAAATTTTGTTAATCGATTATAAAACATTATTCTGCTCGAATGTAGTAATTAGTCAATAAAGATTTTAAAATCCATTTATATTTTCATTTTTGAAAAACTGTGAAAAAAATCAAACAATAACAAATTTCAACTCAGTTTATATGGTTTATAGTTATGCTCATTAATTTCAAATGGCGTCACCGCATAAACGCTCTACAATTGAACATCCACTTTCGACTGTTAACTTTAACCTATAATTTTTAATTACAAAAACTACCGCACAATACATAAATCTAGCGCATAAAACCTGATTGCAACTCTACGACTTTATAGGATGTTATATAGGATTAAATTCCAAATAGTCCTAATAAAAAAATTAATTAATCTATTTCAACGCATTAGTCTTCCTCCCTTCAGTTAAATATAGAATGACGTATTAATACATAAATTTAATGTTCTATTCTACGTAAACGCTATTCCTTTAAACAAATTGCATAATTAAAGAAGGTCTGTGGAGAGTAATATGCATTAGACATTGAAATTGTATAAATAGGAATTTCATTTTTTATTTATTAGTAGCATAATAATAATAATAAAGAATAATCACGGAAAAGCATACATTATAGCGCACTTTCCAACTTTACCAGTATTGGTAACATAGTAACTTACATATGGTACTCCAAATTTTCAATACATTTACAATACGCCAAATCTTCTTCAAAATATACTGTCAAGAAGTAGTAAAATTGCTTCACAGTAGAAAACAGGATGACAAGTATATTTTAAAAGATTATATCATTTACCGAAGTTTCTTATTTTTTAAGAAGAATCTATAACTTACCAAAATAACAGGTTTAAATAGGGTGATAATCCTAACAATTTTACTAGAAATTACTCTGTGAATAATCAGACAGACAAAAATACTTTAGTATATTAAATTTTGTTTAATTAAAAAAATGATGAAAATGATTTTAGAACAAAAAGCAAACACAGAAAATAATGTAGCAAGAAACGTTTATGCAGTCTTGTTAAAATAATGTATATTTAAAAGTAATAATTTTCAATTTTCAACAGAGAATGTTGCCCAGGGTGATTGCAACAGCATATTTAAATTTACAAGCCATCTGAATCAATAGTACATGCTAAAATGCGAAAGGGTAGATTACCTGAAATGCATGACTTGACAGACTGATAGGATGGAAAATATTCACAAGTTTCATTCTCAATAATTTACGCTTTTCATCGCTTAAAAATGATCTAAATTTTTTAATCTATAGCATATAGGTATAATTTTAAATTTTTTGTTTGTAAATAAATCTCTATCTCTATAAAAGAGTAAGTGTCTGTCTGCCTGCCCGCGGATTTTTCCGTAATTATACCACCTAGAACTCAGAAATTTTTGTCATGTGTAGATGTTATCACCGGACAGTATACCTCACGGTCGGATTTTTAAATTTTAATTTAGATTTTTAAAAAAAAATTAAAACGTGTATATGGAATTTTGGGTTCGAGGCTATTTCAAGCTCCTCCCATGAAATAGCCTCGGCAACACCATCCGTGGCAACGAAGCAGCCAGCCAATGAGAGCAGGTGCAGCATCCAGGATCTAGCCACAGATTAAAGATATTCCATTACTCTATGGATCTAGCTACCAGCGACGATTTATTTACTTTCTGTTCAGTGAAGTGTAAGATGAAATTGGCCTAAACCCAGTGACAGAACTATCTTCGTGTGTCTGCAACGCTAATAATATTTCAAAAATAGTTTGAGATATGCAATATATATCATATTAAGTTCCCGATAGTTAGTTTTGTCACTGGGGTTTAGGCCTATTTCATCTTACACTTCACTGAACAGAAAGTATATCTTCATGTATCTGCAACGCTTATAATATTTAAAAAAACTATTCTTGACTGTATTTTTAGTTAGTTTCATTTTTTAACATTTTTAGTATGAAAATATTCAGTAAATAATTTGTGCAACGCTTATAATATTTTAAAAAACTGTTTTTGACTGTATTTTTAGTTAGTTTGTTTCATTTTTTTAGCATTTTTAGTATGAAAATATTCAGTAAATAATTTGAGTTCTTGGGCGGTTAGGAATCCATTGTGATTTTTTTTTTACCTCATACTTACAAATTAAATATTTTTGATGGAAACAAACAATTTACATTAAATTTTTGAGTAATTTATTGTTTACAATTTTTTTCCTGTAATTGTTTTGGACTACATTTTTAGTTCCCGAGATTGATGAATTCATAACATGCGATAAATTGTTAAGATGTATGTTCTCATTAAGATTTGTTATTGAACTCCATTTAAGAACCATTTTTAACTCCATTTAAGAAGTTTCATTTAAGAACTTTTTTAGTCGCCCAAGAAAAATATTCTTAATGAAACAGATTTTCTGAGCTGTTTCTATATATCATGATTTTTTTGTTGGGGCGTTTTTGAGTGATGTTTATGATTTAAGAACTTTTTTAGTCGTCCAAGAATCTAATGTTTTTCTTGAACTTTACTTTGAATAAAATGAAAACATTCAGTAAATAATTATTAAATCTTAATCACCTGAGAACGGATTTTTTTTTTTCAAATTTGTTTCTTTTGTCACTTTATAGAATGCATACTTTGCGACGATCGGCCGGTAGCATCCAACCACCACCACCATCCATAAATATCATATAATACAATTCTAATACCGTGCAAGCGCCCCCCCCCCCTGGTTATTTTACGATTTTCCGTCGCATTTAGGGGGGCGGATTAACGAGATTTGACGGTAATTATTAAATTGTTTTGATGAACTGATTATAAATTCCCAGTCCGTGAAATATGTATGATGTGCATTTTGTGACATGAGTTTCATAAGAATCACTCACATATAGGACAAAATTAGCACTCACCAATCTGCAAGTAATACTAAAAATTTGTCGATTGAGTGTTTTGCCACCACTGGCCATCTTAATAGTCACACTCGCCAATTGTGATGATTGATTGAAAAAAGATTTTTTACCCCTGCTGTCGTTTGATTATTTTCAAAACCATTTGGTACATTTCACAATTACCCCCCCCCCAAATCATTTGACAAATTGTGATTTTTTTAAAGCTATTTGCCGATATTTGCATCCCCCCCCCCCCCCGAGACCATTTGATGATTTTTGAGATTTTTTTCAACTATTGATTGATCAATTTTGTGATTTTCCGTTTTCTCACATTATGAGTTTCATCAGAAAGTAAAACAATAAATAAATATGAATGATTTGCGGAGCTGTTTCAAAATAATTATAAAGAATAAGTCTTTAAAAATGTAAAATCAATGTTATTTCTGGCCGAGTTTTTTTTTTTTAAATAATTATAAACCATTTTAATTTGTAAGCATGTTGTAAAAAAATCACCATTTGTGACAATTTTTGTGTTTTATAAGAATCGCCCAAGAACGAACATGCAAATTTATGTTGTCATCGCACTCATTATAATTATTTTTGTTGAGGGTTTCTGGCCATGTGATTGAATTTTTGATAGAAACAGCTCCGCAAATCATTCATATTTACTTAATGTTTTAACTTGCTGATAAAACTCATAATATGTAAGAAAACAGGGATTTTTTTTTTTAACTTCATATTTACAAATTAAATTGTTGAAGACAGAATAGGTTTGTTTGTGTAGAGGTTTGTGTGTGTGCTGTTTTTAATAAAGACAGTTGCATTTTTCCCGCGACCCTTTCACGAAAGTTTTTTCTGTGAACCTTTCACAAAATCTGCATTTTTTCCACAATCCTTTGACGAATTTCGTATTTTTTCTGCGATCCTTCGATGAAATTCAAGTTTTCCCTGCAATCATTTGACGAAATTTGCTTTTTTTGTGATCCTTTAACGAAATTCGTGTTTTTCCACATACTTATGTCGAGATTCATGTTTTTTCAGTGATCCTACGACGTAATTCGTGTTTTTTTTTTCAGCGATCCTTTGACGAAATTCACATTTTTCCTGTGATCCTTTGGCAAAATTTGCGTTTTCTCCGCAATCCTTTGATGAAATTCGCATTTTCCGTGATCCTTTGGTGAAATTTGCTTTTTTAATGATCGTTTGACAATATTCGTGTTTTCTCTGCTGCCTTTTGACGAGATTCATGTTTTTTTAGCGATCCTTTTACGAAATTCATGTTTTTTCAGCGATTATTTGATAAAATTCGTGTTTTTCTTGCGAACCTTTGACGAAATTTGCGTTTGCCAGCGATTTTTTGATAAAATATGCTTTTTTCTATTATGATAGGGAAAAGCGGATTAGGATAGGTAGATAGGGGAACCCCATTATCAGATCGGGACATTAGATGTAATTAAGAAACATTTGTATATTTGTAATAATTAGCGAAAATGGCGAGATAAAGGGGGTGGGGTGGGAACGACTTTTTATTAAATATCGCATTTATTCTATATCAACTTCCTCTCACCACCAGGGGGTGCTTTGCTATCTCTGTTTCTATGGGCTGGATCACAACGGGGTATGGCTCTTTCCACCCGACATCAATAGAGCTTACTGATTTTAGTTTGGATTTTCACCACAGGGGGGCGCTTTCGTATCTTTGCTTCTATGGGCTGGATCATGACGGGGTATGCCTCATTCGACTCGACATCGATAACCTTAATGAATTCAGTTATGTTCGTATAGAACATATTGTGCTCCCTGGCGGTGGAAGGTGTAACTAAAGGATTTTGCAGCTAACTCGGGTTCTATGGGTCACATCACGACACGGTTTGGCTCATTCGACACAACATCAATAGAGCTTACCTATTTTAGTTCTGAATTTCACCACCAAGGGGTGCTTTCCTATCTCTGTTTCTATGGGCTGGATCACAATGGGGTATGGCTCTTTCCACTTGACATCGATAGAGCTGACTGATTTTAGTTCGGATTTTCACCACAAGGGGTGCTTTCCTATATCTGGTTCTGTAGGCTGGATCACGATGCGGTATGGCTCATTCGACTCTACATAGATAGAGCTTTTCGATTTTAACCACCAGGGTTGCTTTTCTATCTCTGGTTCTATGGGCTGGATCATGAAGGGGTATGGCTCTTTCGACTCGACTTACAGTAATATATGGGAGTGTGTATGGCACGCCCAGTGTTTGCTGTCTAAGGTAGTGGGGCCCCCAACATTAGATTTGTTTAATAATAAAAAAAATGTCCAATACTGATTTCAGGTACATTTAAGGTTGTGTTGGCACGGGCAACGCCGGGCGGGTAAGCTAGTATGGCATAAATGCGTATACGTAAAATTGTGCAACATCAGCATTTGAAAATTATTTCTCACTTATTTAGTTTATATAGGGTCAGTCGGAGTAATTGAAAACAGGGGGTAATTGAGAACTGGTGCCACAGAGCTGTCTACCAAAACCTATTAAATCAAGGTGCCAGTAAATTTAGAGAAAGCAGAAGAAGAAACTATTAGATTTTTCCCTCGTTTACTGATGTTTAATAAAGGTGTTATCACAAATGTGTGCCAAGCTTATTTTGCTCTTTTACGCACACACAATGAAGAAAAGTGGTAATAATTATATAATTTTCATTTGTGATGTTTTATTTATCCACAGTTCTCTGTTTATGTAAGGTAACCTCCTTACGTGAAGTAATTGGAAACAAGTTTTTATACTTAGGTTTGTATTAATTTATGAAGATAAAATTGCGTGTATTTTTAAAGTTATAAACTGACGGTTCAGAATCGTGAAACACCCTTTTTTACTCTTTACAACCTAGTTGAAAACTGTTTATGACTTTGGTTTGTAAGTCCGTCCGTCCATGCTCTAAATCTTATAAATACACTCGGATTGTCCTGTAATTTTTATATGTTATTGACTTTTACTTTAACATGGTCGCTATTGAAAATGAAGTGTGGAGCATTTATAGATCGTTTGCAGGGACAGTCAAAAGTATTCCATTACATTACGGTCGATGGAAAAAAAAGTGTTTCAAGTGCATTTTGATGATGTTGCACCATTTGAAATATAATGAAATTGATATGCACTTATGAAGTGTACTAAAACATGCTTTTAGTTTGGGGTGCAAAGCAATTATTAGTCATTTACAGGATCACACAAACGAATTCTGTTACACAATGGTCTACGGGGGAATATCATTTTCAGTATATTTTAATGATGTTGCACTATTTCAATCGTAATTAAATTTGTATGCATTACTGAGGTGTAGTATAAGTCGTTTACTGAAAAGTATGGCGTGCATTGCGTTTGTGGTTCATTTACAGAGACACACAAAAGAATTCGGTTACAGTACGATCTATGAGCGATAATTGCTGGAAGCGCATTTTCAACTTTGGTTTGCGTTTTTAACTTTAATTAAATTTTTGCATAGTACGTGGTGTGTATAAATTATGTTGATCATATACAGGAGTACACAAATGAATTCATAAGTATTACTGACTACGGAAGTGGTTTACTTAAGGATAGTTTTTAATTGTGTTATGGATTTTCCTGCGAAACTATATTTATTATATTAACAGAAACTAGTGGAATATAAATAAATTCATATATTGGGTTGTTCGGAAAGTTCTTTCTGTTTGGGAAAATTAATTCGTACCGGAAAATTTCACCCGTTAAATATTAGACATAAGCTATTGAAATTAATATCTAATAAATAAATGATAGAATTTTCCGGTACGAATTAATTTTCCCAAACGGAAGGGACTTTCCGAACAATCCAGTACAAGGCTACACAAAGAGCAAGATACATTGCCGTTTATGGTTGGTAATTGCTGTAAATGCATTTTAAGTTGTGTTACGTGTTTTTATCTGAATTAAATTTTAGATTAATATTCGGTGTGTACAAAAGTCTTTAGATAATATACAGGGTTGTAAAAAGGAATTCGAGTGCATTTTCATCTATTGGCAAAAATTGCTAAAAGTGAATTCTCTAACTGAACTAAATTTTAACATGCTATGCTTTATTAGTATCTGTGCAAATCTATAAGATCATACACAGGGCTGCACAAAAGAATTAGACTACTTTTTTTGACTATGGAAGGTAATTGCTGAAACTGGATTTTTAAATGTGTTATATATTTTCTAAACTGTTTACTTGCATATCTCATTTCATCTTATTTAACGATGAAGTTTCGTTACAGTTTCCCAGATGTGAAAGAAAGTGTTTCATAATCTATGCTTGATGCATGATTTTTCGTTCTTGTTTGTGTTGAAAAGAAGGGGGTATCTGTCCCAAACCTATGTGAGGAAACGAAATGGCCCCAGCACTCACTTGAGGGTTTGCAAGACGATATTTCTGATTTTACGAAACAAAATATTACATTCAAAGAAGTTCATACATTTAAAGAGGCGTTGAAGAGATTCGGAGAAGCTGGGAAAGCAAAACTTTATAAGAGAACTAAGGGAAAGGAATTAATGAACTGGTAATAACAATAAGCGTGGAAAACATCAAAAGAAAAATCATAACTGCAAGGAAAGAGAGAATGAAAGAGAATGAACATGCGTAGTGGTAAAAGAAGTCGATGGACAGAAAGAAGAATTCGTTAATACAGAAGTCGAAAAACATATGATATTGCCCATAGGTAGTTTTAAAAAAGAAGAAGAATTTCAGTTAACAGCCAGAAGCGAAGAATACATGCCAAGAAAAGTGGGGTAGAGATAAACGGATGTGTCAGTGGAAAAGAAGATGAAGAAAGTTTACTAAATACGAAATGGAGTTCAAAGGAAATTTTAACTCTAGGGATTTTTAAACAGACATAGAAGAGATTGCGGCCCATGGTGTTGAAGAAATCATCTTCTAAAGGGTGTCGCATTTGATGACTTAAAAGCTAATACGTTGTGCTGGTTGATATTATTGTTGATGTAAGTTAGAAAACGAACTACGCTTACTTTTACGCGATCGACGAAGTTGTAGGGAAAAGAGTTAAGAATCAATGGACTCAGGATTCTCAATTATGCTAAAACAAACTTTATAGTTGACAATACTGAATACATATCATTGTCAAAAAACTCAAATGAAAGCTATCCTTGTTAATTCCGTGGAGAAGAATGAAGAGAGAAAATTTTTACATTTGTTTTTCGGGTTTTTTAAGTGTTTTATACTTGAATATTCCAAAGTTTGAACCAAAAATGTGTTTAGCTCTTAGTATATTTCCGATTTTGGCTTGCAGTTGACTCGTGTAGTATTGTTTCCTTATTCATTTGTTTTTAAATTTAAAAAAAAGTTCACTGAATTAAGTAACACCCATTTCTAATTCAGAAAATGTCTGTAAAATGTTATTATTCGTAAATAGAAAACATAACTATAGGGTAATTGTGAACACGTCCTAACAATATTAAAGCAAGATAGCAAAGAGATGTTAAACCTAGCTAACATTGTCTCAGTCCTTTTTGTCCTTGCTGTTTAAAACCATGTTTATAATTATTCCAGTTTTGTGGGGTAATTGGAAACATGAAGGGGTAATTAGAAACAGGTGTAATAACCTCCCTCCAGAAACCATGATGAAATTTTGACAAAAGGTAATTAAAAGAGCGTATTCCAAGGAAAATCTCTCTGCTGTCACAAAAAAGGAAAAAAAATTATGGGTGATAAATGCAGCTCTGGTAGGAGGTTAAACATTGAAATACGAAATTCTGTTTCCAGATAGGAAATTCCGTACCCCAACTGACATTATATGCAGTAAAACCTGTGAAAACGAAACATGAATTTAACGGAATCATGTCTTAAACGGAAAAAATTCATGGTGTTGGTGCAATGTAAGTAATGCCATACAATTATACCTACTAAGACGGAAACCTGTCGAAAATAGAATTTTTTTCGGTGCCAATCAATTCCGTTATCAAATGTTTTATTGTACTTATTTTATATGACATATTATAATCTCAATTAAATATCCCATTATACATTTATCAATATTTTCTTGAAAATTTTAAGTAAATGAAAATAATATTTCTGGGTTACACGTTTAACCCTTTAACGTTCTTTGTTTTCCCTAGGAAACCACAAAACTTTAATTACGAAATTGAACAATGACACCAGAATTTTAATAGAAATGTTTTCCATTTATTATGTATGTGGAATATCGCTTTTTTACTATATACAACTAACTTTGTTTATAATTTCCGGTGTCAATCATTTATTTCGACATTTTAGCAATTGAAGTGCTTCATCCGTTAAAGGGTTAAAAAAAAAATCCATATCTTATTATAGAAAACATCATTGTTCGATTTAAAAAAAGAAATAGAAAAGAATGTTTAAGAAAATAACAATCGCATTCCATTGTCTACGCTCATTTTAAAAGTTCTTTTATTCACAATTAGTCTGTCAAATAGAGTCTGCTTAGTTCCAAAATTATTAACAGATACAAACAGATATCCTGCCCAAAGGATTTTTTTTTGTAAAAGAACAGTAACATAATATGCGTCCAAAGATAAAGTTTAGTTAAACATAAATATGAAGAAAGAGAAATTGATTAAAAAAAAAATACATTTCCTTTTAAAGACGATATTAAATTTACTAAAGTACAGGATTGGATTATTTGTACTCTCTATGGAACTACAGAAGCAAAGTGAAACAAAAGGAAGTATAGCATTTAAAAGAATCCTTTTATTTTGATAAATGAAGCGGAAGTAATCGTATTTAAAAGCAAAATAAAATGCATTCCAACTTTTATTTGAAATATATTATCATACAGTTTTTATTAACACTTACACATTTTTTCAAAAGTTATTAGGAACTAAATTGTAAGCTACTTAGAAAAAATTCTTTTTTTTTTTCTACTTTTCTGTCTGTTACTGGCTTTAACTGTTTGCATTTCCTTTTCTTTCTCCATTTTTCTTCTTTTTTTGTTATTTGAAAACATTTAAACTTGTTTGTTCAATTCCTACTTTTAGTTCACACTCTCCCTATATACAGGGTGTTTACGTATAACCTGATCGACCTTTATTTTCGCAACCGTTGGTCCTAGATGCATACTTCCAATTACAAAAATGGTTTAAATAAGGTAAAGAATTATTTTTAAAGTGATTTGGATCAAGAAAAGTATTTATTAAAAAATTACGAAATTTAAATTTTTATACGGTCCCCCGGTCCTATAAGTGATATTTAGTAAAAATTTACTGTGTTTAACAAGTGTGTTTAACAAGTAAGACAAAAAAAGTCCCATTCATCTAACATTAAAACTGACCGAGTAATAGCTGTTTAAAGTTGGAGTATATTTTTTGCTACGAAATAGGGGTCATTCACAAATGTAGTAGAGATATAAATAGTCGTCAGATATATCAAAAAAATAGTTGAGAGCAAAATTAACATTGCAATCTAATATAAATGTGAAATCTATAATCATTCTGACATATTAATGCAAAATATACAATTTGTACTGAACATATTACAGGATAAAAATAACAGAATTTTTGTTAAATAAAAGGATGAAAAACAGCAGCCTCATTTCTTTACAAAATGATACAGATTTTAAAATGCTGTTAGATTACACTGTCTTTCAAAATTTGGGTTGTGACATGTTTTTTATCTTTTAAAAATTGATTATTATGTATTTTTTAGCGCTAAATCTGAAAATGGCATTTACTTTAAAGCATCACGTCAGGATTTTTCTCAAATCGCAAATTTCAAAGTTAAAAATCTCAAAGTTAAAATTGATCACCTCTCCCCTCTCAACCTCATCGGACCCCTGAGTTGTTTAGCTGTAAGCAACCCAGTAAAGCCAAAAAATTGAAAAAAGTATTGAATTAAATAAAATTAAACTTAATAAAAAAGTTTTGCATCTATTTTATAGTATCAGATTTTTCGCTATTTTTTAACAGTGAAATTTACGATTTGCGAAAAATCCTGACATGATGGTTAAAAGAGAAGGTGATCTTTTTTATTCAGCGTTAAAAAATACATAAAACGTAATTATAAAATTTAAAAAACACAACCACCGCAGGTTTATGTTATCTAATCTAAAACTCTTTCTTAAACTTGTTGACGGTAATCTATCCAAATTTTTTGTGTTATCCTCTAATATAAGTATGTATAAGATGGTAAGCGTCGAAAATCATAATAATATTACATTGTCATCGGAATTAAGTAAGTATGTAAAATTTAACTTCGATCGGACATTTGAAAATGAGTTAAAGTTCGAGTACAAATTTTAAACTGGAAAGATGATCGTTGCAAGTTAAATAAAACCTTTTGAAAATAACATAATTTTTGTTAAAAGAAATCATAGCCTCAAATCCTTACAAAATAAGACATATGTTAAAATACAATTATTTTAACTTATCTGAAACTTAACTAATAAAAGTTAACTCAATCGTAATAGTTGTACGATTTCTTTTAAAGCGCAGATACCTTGAAATAAGTTTAAGTACTTTATATACGACCCCTGAAAGCATGGCCGAACTCATCTGTTTTGAGATGCAAAATCACTACATAGTATAACACAAAGTCTCTTTTTCTGTCCCTATATCCCTATGTACGCTTAAATCTTTAAAACTACGCAACGGATTTTGATGCGGTTTTTTTTAATAGATAGAGTGATTGAAGAGGAAGGTTTATATGTATATCCATTAAATAGTGGAGAAATACTGTTATTTTTGAGGTTTTTAATGTGATGTCGTAAATAATTTCATTTTTTAAAGTCATTTCATTCATTCAGTCATTTAAAGTCATTTCATTAAGTAGGAATTGACTTTTTTTTTTTTTTTTTTTTTTTTTTTTTTAATTACTTGTTTTAATCCAATGTAGAGGAAAAATCCTTTTCTTTCATTCATATAACTGCAAAGTTGGAGTAAAACTTATACTGCAGTCGATGACTATAGCTGATGCTATGCTAATAAATTTTCAGATCAAGGGCTTCACTGTCAATATTGCAAGATATTTTAATTTTCATCCTTACTGCACACAAAATCTAAACTTTTTTTTTCTTAATGTTTCGTAATCCGTAAAGTCACAATGAATGATTTTTTTTTTCTGTCACGCTATAAAATAAATTTGCCAGACAACTTACTTGTAAAGTAAAAGAGAAACAAAAATTACCTATGATAATAAAAATATAAAATTGAAACATTAAAATGCTTTATATTTTTTGAACAGATGCACAAATTTACAAAATATATATATATATATAGATAATCTAGAATGTCTGATATATGTATTGATAAAATTTCAAACAAATCGGAGTCATTTACGCCCCCCCCCCTCTATTGGGAAAATTTAGCATCCGTAATTTAACATTTAAATCAACTATCCAAATGCGCCATTTTCTTTTCAATGAATGGCAAAATTTGAAAAATCGTCTGAATTCCAATATAAAAGTATTATAACGTAAAAGAAAATGTCCTATATTTTTCGAACGAATTGACCAAATTTAATCAAAAACTATACTGCTGATTCCGGGTATCTCGACAATATACCTACCTAATTACAGACAAATCGGATGCTTTTATCGGCAGTTATCGCAAGACGGAGACTTTGACAAACTCACAGACATCAAAAACTTTTCAAGTCTCCACAGTAAGAACTTACTGGGTGAAGAAAACACTCTATAAGAAGACTAGTTTTCACTAGCTTCTGGTTCTGAATATTACCTTAACCAGGAAACGGATTGGTGTAAAACTGGGCGACTCACAACTCAACAAACGGCAACCGAACTGCATTTTATTAAATCGACTTAAAAAGATAACAACTTTTACGAATTTCTATGAAAAACAACTGATATCGATGAACCTTTTTTCTTGATAACTACTGAAGCGATTTGAAAAGAAAGTGCTTTAATAGTTTTGGAAATTAACTAAACTATAAATCGATTATTCGGCAAGAAATAAAAATAGCAATACTTACATGATTATACAAAATAAACATTTCAGGATATTTTTCCTTTAAATTAACATTACTAAGTATAAAAGTAAAAATAGTAAAAAAAAATTACTCTCTTTTATAAGTATTCAATGATTATCTTAAAAATCACACTTAATTCCATGACTGCAATTCATGATTTTTCCAAAACATTCCGTTACAATACATTAATTTGACGTGGGCACCGAGCCTGATTGTGTAAAAAGACACCGCTTTTTTTAACGTTTGGTAGAAAGCGCGAGCTAAGAAATTTATCAAAAATATATATTTTTTGTTCTTTTTTAAGGTATAACAACAGTAAAGAAAATAAAATCATCATTTAAACTACATATTTGGGAATAGTAAATGGTTTTATCAACGTATAATCATAATTTAATTAATATTATATTAAACTGTTATGGCAAAAGTGTGTGTGTGTGTGTGTGTTTTATTATTATTATTACTCTCTTTATTACTTTTTAATTTTTATTTAATTTTTTACTTTTTAGTGTTTAAAATATTGCATTTATGCAGTTCCACAGCCAATTGACCTCTTTTGCAGAGCGTGTTTTGGTGCATAATTAAATCCATTGTTGCTGTAACTTGCCTACAATTATAACCATAAAAAATATTAGGCGGTGAATCAAATGGAAAATTCTTAAGAATTAATTTATTAATTTATAATTAAGTTCTAAAAATATTAAAAGGTTGTATTGCCATCGGAAACAAATCCGTGCACATAATTTTTATAATCCTAGCATATCAGGAATTGAAAATCGATTACAAAATTCCATCTTTACATATACAAAAACCAAGTTAAGATAAATAAAAGAGGGTAAAACAGAATTGATCATTAAGAAAGATAAAACGATAGAAATATAGCTAATTATAATACCAACCAATTAACAAAAATATTGAAATCGTTTCAGTGGTTCCCCAGAAAAGCGTACGTCAATATCAGCTTTTTACAATGTAAGACAAAGACAAATGTTTCTTAACATATCTCTTATCTTTCTTACGAAAGTATAATATAACCTCTTCCGAGTTACTAACGATTCTAATAAACGTTCCTTCAACTTCAGAAACCTCAGAAATAAATATATTTCCGAGATTTAAAGAAATATTTTTATACAAATATTTCTTTTGTTGTCCATAATTTCCGGAAATGCTTCCGAGTAGTTTTTACCGTGTTTTTAATCAGTTTTTTTACCCCAAATTTTATTTCTTTCGGGTACTATCAGTTATCATTTATAAACATTTTCGTGTTCACCAAACGTTATACATTAATAGCATTAATATTAACATTAAAGTTAATAACATTAACATTAATTGTGAATTAGTACTTTGATCCGCGATTTAAGAAATAATATTTTTGCAAAGGAACTTCTGATATTTGATCAAATTTCGATATTAATATTATTCTTTTCTAGAATTTTACTTTGCAAATTCCAGTGCATAAATCTCTAAGTCTACAAGTAGTAATGACAATTTCATAAAACAAAAATACCACTGGTTAAAATTTTAATTAATTTTTAAAGCGTTTAAAAAATGAAAGAACTTATCATTACTTTTTTCTCTAAATTTATATTCTTTCCACATTAAACCTCGTTATAATCATTTGTCTTTACGATAGATAATTATATTCTAGCTGGGAACTTTAATGGGAAAAGTTCTAGTTTTATTTCAAAGAAATCAACTCAGTTCGAAGTAATTTTAGAAATTTTTCATGTGTAAATAAAAAAAGAAAGTTTTTTTTTTTTTTTTTTTAAATCTCTTTTGAATCTTCTGATAAAACTTGATTAAAAAAAATCGGACGATTTTTTTCTGATATTACATTCCAACTGTCGTTAATAATTTGCAGCTGAGTTGCTTTATAATTTTTGCTATTTTACTTTCGATATGTTAGAAAGAAAAAAAGCTTAATTTCTTTCAACAAAAAACTATATTTACGTAGAATATTTTAGTATTAATAATGCGTTATTATTATAAAATATAGTCCTACATTATTTTTAAAATGGATCATAAATAATTGAAACTATTTTTTCTTCTTCACAGAAGCCATTTACTGAATCAGTGCAGATACAGATATTATATTCCGTTTTTCTAAAATAAGTATCTCAAGGTTACATTTACTCCCTACTACCGTGAGGGACAACTATGATAATTCTGTATCCAATGAACACTGAATTCGATTTTCCCACTTTGTTTCAGAGCAGGAATTATTACTTTGAGACTGTTAAAATTATAGCCTTGTAAGTCACTAGTTTGGAAAGTTTGCGCTAACAGAGCTAGAGATGAGAAAATACCTGTCCCAAGGATTTTGATGTGTCATAATATATCAGTCATCACTGGTCAGACAAAAAAAAAAAACAGAAATAGCTTACAAGTTAAAGTAATTGGTCAGATTTTACTATAATCTTTTGTGTGTGTGTATATAAATATGCAAATTTTATCTAAAAAATGACGATTTTGACTAAATTTTATATCCTATGGTTTTTAGATATGAGAAGATCACTGAGTTAGATCGCCTGTTCGAGAAAAATCGATTAGTGGGTCAGTTTGGGGCCCACCAAGGGTAAATGTATTTCAATGAGAATGAAGGTTGAAACAGTTATTAAATCAAATTTCGCCAAATAATTGCGATATTTGGCAAAATTTTGGCGAAATTGGTGAGATTCAGGAAAATCGACTTTCAAGATTACCAATGCAAAACACATGCTTGGTGCCAAATGGAAGAATGTCGCCACGTTTGCGAGTTTTTGTTAAATTTTGACGACATTTGGCGAAAGAATTGGCTTTCAAAATCTGAAGGAATTTTCTAGAAAATCCCAATAGGAGCCGAGATACATCATTCAACCTATCAGAGCCCATAGAACGTTATAAAAAACAGAATTCAACCAATCAGGGTACATAGAACTTTCTCGCAATCAAAAAGGACTCTACGTATCAGAAGGGCTTTGCAACGGTACACGTCTTATTGTGACGGATCTTTGCAGTAACATCATCAAGGCAAAGATAGTTACTGAGCAGCATTTCGGTCGCGTGGTTCACATACCCAGAATAACACTGGACTCCAGCAAGGGCCGGCTGGGTTGCTCTATGGAGCGCCATCAATTTCCCGTGCACCCGGCGTCCTCCATCACCGTCCACAAAGGTCGGGCGCAAACATAGGACTTCGTAGACGTGGATTTAAGGATATACGCCTTTATGCACGGAATGTGTACGTTGCTTTCTCACGTGTAAACAAACAGGCGTTAAGGGTGTATTCAAATCCAAACTGCTTATTTTGAGACACATTTTTAAATTCATTTTTGCTCTAAAATGGATCCAATTGGCAGGTTCTCTTATTCAGAAACTTTATAATATCCGTATTATCTCGATTTTTTGATAAACGCAGAATTTATTTTAAAAAATGCTGTCAAAGTGGAAATTTTGAACCGAATTTCCCGAAGTGATAGCGCTGGAAACAAAAAAAAAAAAAAATATCGTACTGTGAAAATAATTGTTTGTAAATCAATTTCTAATTAATTGAACGAAAAATAAAAACATAGGTCCCTTATAAATCTCTTCATAAATCACGCCGCCAAGTTTCATGTTTTTACTTTTAAAAATGAGTCTGAAAATGTGTCTCAAAATTTTGAGTTGTTGAGCGTGGAAATTTTTTTTTTTTTTTTAATACCGCCTTAAGGCCGAAAATCCCTGCTCCCAAAAGAAAGTGTGCGACGAACTAAGAATGTAGTTTGGAAGGATACCCTTTCACTGCGAATATGCAAGTAATGTAAAATTTAGGATTATGTACATAGTTTTAATAATGATTGTTTCTGTAAATAATGCTGTTATAAAATAAAATGCTTTATAGCAATAGTACAGCAAGAATTTATTAATATCGAGTTGAACCCAATTTTTTTTACACTAATTTTAACCGAGTGTATCTCGGTCTTTCCCGCTGGTTATCTAAATATAATAAAATACCAGTGTGTTGATTCTTGTACGAACCCATCCAAACAATGGATGGGAAACAATGGATTACTTCCATTGTTGCAGATAAAAGAGAAATAATAATAAATATTCCGACACGTGGTTTTTGGAAGTATATTTTTTAATTTGCAGTTTAAATTTCGGTAAAATATTTCTGCACGTGTACTTTGTTTTTATAAGTAAAAAAAAATCATATTTGCTGTGACGTCATGAGAGTAACCTCGATTGGCTTTATTTTATTTTTATGCACTATAACTTTATTGATGCCTTTTGTTTTCATTACAATTAAATAGATAATATGTGTGATAATATGAATTTTATGTGTATTCATGGTGGTTAAGCATAAAAAGTATGTATATAAAGTGCGTGTGAAAAGTTTGGAGATTAGTTAAGTTTGTAGTAAGAGATCATACAGTTTTAGAATGCTGCTTAATGAGTTCGGCTGTCATTCCATCATAATCCAAATCTGTTTGATAAAATTAACGTAATTTTATAAAATTACTTGTAATTAGATTAAGATTTGAAAAAAAAACTAAAAGTAGATAGGCGTAACAAACTGTAACTCATTGGCATATATATTAAATCACTGTTGCACATTGTAGGTCTTGTGACAAGGAGAATTGTCCTGTTGGAAGATGCGAGAAACATAATGCGTGGCAAGTGCAATAGGTCGGTGGTGATGTTCAGATAGTCCGCATTTTTAATTTTTTCTATCTTTACAAGAAGAAAGTATTGAATTATTGAAAAATTTCGTCTTCCGGTTTTCGACGGATATATACATTTTAGAATGTACAGAACACGATTTGACTGTTTTTAGAAAAGGTCTATCTGTGAATCAGTCTGTTTGTGTGTAACAAAACTTTTGTGGACGCTCTATCTCAAGAACAAATGAACTGAATTTAATAAAGCTTTAGATCAATTAGAACTTGATATAAATTGGTGCTGATTGTTTTTTGGTGTAAATCGCCCAACAGGTGGCGCTGCTATACTGCATTTTTCACGATTTCCGCAACAAGTCTATCTCGCGAACTAATGCACGGATTTTCATCAAACTTCAGATTCAGTTTGACGTTGACATAAGTTGTTGCTGATTAAGTTTTGGTGCAAATCGCCGAACAGATGGCGCTGCTATGCTGCATTTTTCATTATTTTCACGATAGCTATATCTCAAGAACTAATGCACAGAATTTCATAAAACTTCATATTCTGTTAGACCTTGACTAAAATAGATGCTTATTAGGTTTGTATGTATACCGCCCATCAGGTGTTGCTGGTATGTTTTTTTTTTTTTTTTTTTTTTTTTTTTGCTGTTTTTCGCGATAGCTATATCTCAAGAACGAATAAATATATTGTCATTTAATTTTTGTTGCAGACGATTTGATTTATATAGAAGAAAGTTTTGTGATGACCACAACATACTAGTTTATACTGTGTTTAAAAATAACCATTGTTTCTTGCTCCCTAGATGTGAACTTCCCCCAAAGAATAATACCTCAATCATTGTTCTGTGTACAACCCGCGATACACGAGTGAGGTAACTCTTCGCCTGAAAAAGGAGTTCTTTGGTATGATAAGGGCTTTACAAATTTGATAAAATTTGGTAGCCAACAAAATATTTTAGTCGCCAGTAAAACAAAATTTACTCCCCTCTCCCCGTCATCGATTTTCAAAAAGCACAAACGTTTTTTATGAATTAATTGAAAAACAAGTAATATTAAACAAAAAAATTAAGTCAATTCCTACTTTTTAATCATAAATATATAAAATAAACCCGTACAGCATTAATGCCCCACGTTATCTTTATTGAACATTATTTTATAATCATCGTTGCAGTATTTTATTTTTTGTTGGCATCACTCATTTGAGATAAATCTTTCATTTCATTTATGAAAACAATGGGAGAAATTTTTTTCTCCCATGTAAAAATTAAAATTAATTAATTAAATTTAATTAATGAATTAATATTTGAAAAAACTGTATTAACATCAATTGTCATCCAGTACAAGTTTAAAACAATTTATTTAAACTTGAATGGATGAATAGAAAATATTTTATTATTGAAAATTCCAACAAGATATATATAGAGAGAGTGTGAGCTAATAGTAGGAATTTAATTAAAAAAAACAACAATCAGAGTTCTGAATTCTTAGTTACATAGTTTAGAAAGATATTGTAAACTAAGTTTTCTAATGAAACTTATCAAAATTATACATATCTGACAAAAAAAAAAACTGTATAAAGGCGGAATTAACCGGCATATTCGAGAAATGTTGATTGCTGAATACCTCAAATGTCCTGATAGTTGAGTGCTACAAAATCTATATCTGATGAAGGGGCTGGGTGATCGGTGAAATAGTGAAGCAGAAAAACAATTTTTTGCGAATTTTCCAGTCGAATTCAGTCAAATAATTCTGATTTTATTATTTTAAAATTTGCATTTGATGAACTTTATTTTGTCAAATTGAAAATAAAAGTTAAAAATAATGTTTGTTTGAATACAATTTCTAAGTTTATTTGTTAATATTTTGAAACTTTCCAACATCAGTAATGAGACAGCTTATGAGAATTTTAATTTAACATTGTGACTAAGATGAGTAACAAATGCTGCTCTTGGTAGAAATTATAGGAAAGTAATTGCCGCAAACATATTAATTATAAAACAATAAGCTTATTTATATACATACGCTGGGTCGAATAAAAAAATATTTGCGTGCTTATAAAATAAATCTCAATATGAAAAATATAAAAACTAATTACATTCGTAAAACAACTCAAAATGACTAAATTACGAACGCAAAATATGTAAATTGAAAAACTGGAAACAGGTACCACTCACGAAAAACATTGATAAAGATCCCGGTACCAGACACTTATTTCCAAACCATGGCGGCGCCGACGTATTGGGCCATGTGTGCGGTGCACACAGACGCCATGATAATAAAGGTGCCAAGCATTTTAAGCGTGGAAAAATATTTAAAAAAAAACATATTAGTCAATTAATTTTATTATAATTAATTATTCTTGCAATTTTAGGTTTAGAGAAATATTAAGTTTTAGATATTTACTTCAAATGAATTAACTTATAATCACTTATATGTTGTTATTAATTAAAATCTGTGGGGGTGAGAAAAAATGCCATTTGTGCTCATTTCTTAGGTTAAATTTTGCACCCCCCCCCCCTCCCAAAAGAAAGAAAAAAAAGCGCCGGGTTAAATATTTTATTCACCAGATAAAAAAATCTCGTCTGGCGATCTGGCGACCACATTTGTCAAGTTGTGGGCATGATGATTAATATGATGCAAATGAAATCGTAACAATTAGTTTACATTGTAAATTATAATATTTTTCAATTTTTTATGTTTCCCCATTGAAACAAATATATATACTGAAGGCGCATTGATCATTTTCTAAAAGTAAAATATTGCTATACCTACTTTAAAAACGTATTAATATTTCACAATAATAGTAGTATTTTTTAGAAAATTAGAGATCTTATGCTATTTTCTAATTCTGTAAAAAAATATGAGAGCTCTCGAAGATTAATGGCTTCCTAAAAAAAAAAAAAAAAAGTATTACTGAAATTTTTGCATTTGATCGAAAGTTGCAAATGAACAAGCATTAATATGTGTGTGTGTGTGCGTGATACCAACGAATTGAGGAAAATCCCCTCTTTGAAGTCCGCTAAAAAAGTATTACTTTATAAAAATCTTGATTCATTAAAACTTATTATTTTCTTTAAAAAACGGCGAAAGTTCTTGAAAGATGCTTTAGGTAGTCTTAACAATATACTTTGTCTAAATCTTCATTCATTGATCTTAAAAGGCGACGAAATTGCGTGATTTCTTATCTCTACAGAAGAAAGAAAAAAAATGCTCGACAGTTAAATATTTCTCGAATTTTTATTTTATTTTATTAAATAAAAGAAATAGCAAGCAAAATAATGATTTATTTGCTTGCCCATCAAGATAATTTATTTGAAAGAATTCTTTATCTTTTGCAATCAATATTTTATTTAATATTTATATTAATTGAACGATAAATTCTATCACTTTAGTTATATTTTCTTCTTTCTTTTACTTTATTCATTTCAAATATTTAACACGAACGAAAAATCATGCATTCAGCATTGATTATTAAGCACTTTCCAACACTAAAAGTATATTGTTAAGAAATTTCCCTTTTTTTATACAATGAAATGAGATATCTAAATAAAAAACAAAATAAAAAACACCATAACGCAATAAAAAATCCTTTTCTGAATTTGCTGTCTGTCTATATTCGGTAATGTATTCAAATTCTTTCGTGCAGCTCTGTATGTAATATATAGAACTTATACACACCACCCAATCTATTAAAAATCAGTTAAGTTTAAAAATACATACCACAGCCAAAAACGCACTTCCAGCAATTATCGATCATAGTCCATAATGTAACCAATTTTTTTGTATTGTCTCTGTAAATGAACGATAAATTCTATGTACTCTATAAGCTATAGAAAACTTGTTGTAGCACACATCTGTGATCCAAATAAATTTCATTGTGTTTGAAGTACGCAACACCATTAAAATGCAGCGAAAACACATTTTCCCCATGGAACATAATATAATGGAATTACGTTCCTTTAAACTAACTATAAATATAACTTTTTAATACTCTACAGAAAGAATACGATAGTTCATTTAAGCGATGCATTTAAATGTCATTGTGTTTGAATCATTGTAACATGATTAAAATGCATAGCAAACGATTTTTCTCCGTAGACCATAATGTAACGGAACTCTTTTTTCAACTATGTTTGAAAATATTGTTTAAAAAAAGCATTATATTTTATATTTTTTTCTCAAAAATACATATAGTTGAGAAAAGAGAAAAAATCGCTCAAGTTTCCAGTTAAAAAATATGAAATAGATTTATCAATAATGCTTTTCCTTTACTTTACACGTTTCTTCAAAAAGAAAAATATATATTCTCAGTTTCAAAAAATACTAATACATTGTTTTTAAAATTGTTGCTCTTGAACACAAATATCGATTTGTACAAAAATTTCTTTATTCTTGATTTTTTTTTTCTGCTATGTGAGATAAAATAAGCTTTAAAAACTTAATTTGATAAAGCTAGTGAATTTGAGTTTAATATATCACATATAAATAATATTAATGTCATATAGCAGGAACTATTTCAGTTCATGTATTCCATCAATGCATTTTAAAATTAACTAAAATATACTGAATGATTGAAAATAGAGGTTATGGGGATTAGAGTCCTGTAGGACTAATATTTGTGGGTTTCAACTCTAATTCGCGGGTTGTACTTTCTTGAAACTGCAAAATTCTATTTGTGTCACCCGAACACGACAAAACAAATTTTCATTGACCCGATAACCAACTCGAACTGGACAAAAAAGTTTTTGTCGACCCGAAATACTTCAACGCGGTCCCGACCCGAAACCCAAAATAAAATAAAAAATTGACTCACAATTTACTGCAATTATGAAAAACTAGTCTACAAACATACTTCTAATACCAATTTTATCCTTTATGTATAAAAAAGTAAACATGTTAAAACATTTTCATATTAAAATATATAGCCTGACATGGTCGGGTCCGGTTCGGGTTAAATCGGGTTACCCGATCGATGTAGGACTCTAATGGCGATTATCTATGAAACCGTAGATTTTAAAAACATACTTTCAATTACAAAATATTTTAAAATAAAATATAGCTTTTAGATGTAACATTTGTTTTACATGGGGCATACGCATTAAAATACGAAATTTAAACTTTTATACGTCCCTCTTTTCCTATAACTTATATTTTGGAAATTTTTGCCCTGAGTTCAAGAAGGGCATTAATCCCATTATTTTCTCATAAGAACATACCAAATTAGGACACTTTGTATTTTATGAAATTTCAGTGTTTTCTGTCACTAAAAGAGATTCATTTTTAATTCACGGAGAGTATTTTTCTAAATATACTCATAGGACTTATCATGGAAGTAGGATTGTTTATTCCTACTTCCATGAGACCATAGAGACCGTATAAAATTTTAAATTTCACAGTTTTTACAAAAATGATTATCTTGCCGTATAGTTTTTTAATGTGATGGCGAACACATTTGAAACATATTTGCAACTGGCATTTAAAATTAACTGTTTAGGAATTAGCTATTAGTTAACGATAAGAAGCGGAACCCAACATATCATTGTTGTGGTTCTTACAACCACTGCCATATTTTAATTCAATTTAAGAAATATTTTATTAGTCCTTATTCATTTAATTTTAATATTCGCTTTCAAAATTATTTTAATTCTTTCCTTTTTAATTCTTTCCCTGTAAGGTTTTCTTTCTTTCATAACATTTCGCTTTTTAAAAAAAAATGATAGTGATTGTTACCTCTATACTTCCGGTATTGGATTCTACTAGATGCTTCGATAACATTCTTTGCCTATGCTCACTTCCTGTTCTAAGCTCCGCCCCTCAAAAATCATATTCAAATGTTTTTAATACGTATTTTTTTTTATCTCTGCCGATTGGCGTTTTTCAATTTTTGGCACCCCCTCCCCTGCGTTCCCAGTCAGTGCTGAAGCTGCGCGCTCACAGCGCATTCATGACAACAAATTCAACGGTTACCAGTGATGCAACAGAGCATAAAATCAACAGAGAAATATGAGAAACCCAAATCACAATGAGAAACCTGCAACAAATGAGAAACCAAAATAAATGCAACAAAAGAGAAACAACTGCATCACATGAGAAACCAAAAAGCAACGAGATAAACCTAAATGTGCAACAAAAATCAAGCAGCAAAAGAAAAACAACAGGTAACTGGAAAGTACGGTAGAAAAAGTAAGGGAAAAAAACAATCCAACACAGGTAAAAGTAATCATTTCTTCTATTTTTTATGTAAAGTTAAATAAACATGTATTAACCCCCTTCCCTTACAGGTTTTTTTTTTTTTTTTTTTTTTTTTTTTTTTTTATCATGTACGCTAATGGCGCCTGGTGCATGTAAAATCCGTCGTGGGTGTAAAGTCCTCCAAGTTCCCTGTGAATAATACCTCTGGGGGTGCCTAATCAGGTGAAGGTCTCGTCACCTGATCAAGGCTCTAAATTACGAGACCAACTCGCATAACGATGACAGGTCCATATAAAAAGAATAACATCAATTAGCAGCAAAACAAAATGGAAACAAAACTAAGTCCTCCACATAGCCGTCCTGTCAGCAACGGCCAGCCGCTACGCGGCATCTCTTCAGTGGCGCTACGCGCCCCGGTACCAGGCACTAAACCCGTTTAAGCTAGGGAAACCTGGCAGGTAGGGGCCTGGTCGCCGGTCTCAAAAAAAAAAAAAAAGCTGCGCGCTCACACACAGACACTGAGACGTTTGCCATAAGAGTGTAAGGTGATCGCTTGGCTTGCTGCTGTGAAAAATGTACAAAATGTGTACATCTAAAGTTACGATATGAAGAAAATATCCTTTTTTTAAATGTGATAGTTCACGGACTATAAATTTCCTTCTAAGTACGGCAAAAGTTTTTGCAGTTCCACAATGGAGACGCGATGAGTGGTTCTTACTTGTGATAAGTGCACAGATCCTACTGGTCCTGTATGCGGATAATTAATTTTGTTCTGTTTCAACTAATGCGACATTCTGTATTCGGTTGATGATAAGTCGTAGAAAATATATTTTTTTTAACATGATTGCCTCCGAACTCCCTGAGGGAAGGTTAAAAAAAAAAAAAAGTATCGATTATTTGTGCTAAAAAAAATGGAGCTATAAAAATGATCATCCATTTAGTAATATTTTTTAGAAGAAAATCTCTTTATGAATAAAGATTTTATTCAACGATGAAAATTTGCAGTGCAAATTCTTTCACTTGCTCTTTATCTTATTTCTTTCAGATAACTGCAGGTATCAATTTTTACTTTTATCTTCATTGTTCTTGATTATAAATTTGCATGAATAATTATTTAATAATTCTTTGTTTTAATGTCATGTCGAAGTGGTCTTTTGCGGCCATAACAATATATGTACTCACTATATTCTTTTGATCACAAGCCCAAATATATATTATTTGGAATATTAACAAGATTCCACTGTATAAAAAAGGAACTATCATCCAACCACCACAATCATACACCATTTTTTAAACTATTTATTACTTTCAACATTTATTTTTATTGTTTGAAATGCAGAAATATTTTTCAAAAGACGCTGAGTCGTTTAAATTGGAGTGGGTTTTTTTTTCTAATGCAGAAATCAATGTTTAATATGGTTACAGTACAGTTAGTATTGCTAGATGTCTCAATTTACACGGGACGTTTCGACTTTCAGGGGTTCCATGATCCGTCCCACTTCACAACTAAAGTCCCGAACTTTCATGATGTAGAATTTATTTTAAATTTCTGATAGTAGCATTGCTACCCGTTAGTCTGCATCAAGCGAAACTTAATACAGTAAAACCTGTGAAAACATAACCCGGCTATAACAGATTTTGTTTATGATTCCGCAGAAACGAATACTGTACAAGTCTACTTGCTAAGATTGAAACCAGTCTAAGATGGAATATTTTTTCGTTCTTTAGCGATTCTGTTTTTAGAAGTTTTACTGTACTATTTTGAGTAAAATCTCTGAAAATGGAACCTGTTTGTTATGGAATCCTGTCCTAAATGTTAAGATTCCATACTTCCTACGGAAAGAATATCATACAATTACAGTTACGCAATCGGAAATCTCTCCGAAACGGAATTTTGTTCCGATCCTTACCCATTGTAATTTTTATTGTATAAGATATGACAGATTTTACAATATAAGATCATTGTATTTATTCAGAAAACCTATTAAGACAAGTGACCTCAAGTGACCGGAGAAGAATTCCGTTTTAGATAAGTTTCCATCTTAGAAAGTTTGACTTGTGTTATCCCTTCTGAAAGGACTATGAATTTTTAAGACAGAATTCTGTTTTCATAGGATTTACTGTATTTTGATGTTCCGATTTAAAAACCGCTGTCCTGCCTTTTTTTTTTTTTTTTTTTTTTTTTTGTCTCCCTGTTGTGCTTTTTCATGGACCTGGCAATATCCTCCATCCATTTCTTGAAACAGAAGAGAGGGAAAAAATATGCGAGCCCATTTCTTTTCTCCATAATCCTTCGTTATTTCACTTCACTAATGTTAGATAATTTGAATATTCTTTATCCGTATGTGAGGAAACCTTTGAAAGTAGTTACTTTAAGTTACAGTACAGCTGTTTTTATGAGAAACAGATTGTTAGATTGTTTTAAATAACGATAGTTGTATACATTATCAATCAAATAATCACAGCCACCGTATTACTAATTAAAAAGCAGTTAAAATAAGAATGCTGTGAAGATCACAAAACTTTTCTATTCTAATATTATATTCATTTAAATAGCGCCAGTTACAATTGTGAATATAAAGTATTGGTGCATTTCTTTGAATGGAGCCTGTCCGTTTTTAGTGCCGCAAAACACTGAAAATTTATAAATTTAAAGTATCATAATTCAGTTAGTTTTTGTCTTAAAAGAAGGATATTTATTTTTTGTTTAGTTTTATTTGCAATAACATAGAGAACGTTTTTCAAAATAAAACTCATAAAATCCAAGAAACGTATAAAAAATTTAAATTACAAAACTTTTACAAAATTAACAGCTTTGTAAAAATGACATAATTATGAATTTTTAAAAATGTAAGTATTTTCCTAAAATTAATGGCTTTAGCTATTCGTTAGCGATAAAAACGGATACCCATTGAAGTATATCATGTGTACTATTTTCTTGCTATTTATTACACTTAATACTTATTTTTATTGTCTGGAATTTTGAAATGGTTTTCAGAAAACGCCATTTCTGTTGCAGTAATTTTTTATTATTATTTCCAGTACACGACTTATTTTTTTCGTACGGTCAAAATGCATCTTGTGAGGAGAAATATATATATATATATATATATATATGAGACCGTTTCTTCTCTCCACAAAACTTCGTTAATTAAAGATATCAGAAAAAATGGGACACGTCTATTAAACTTCTTTTTCGATTACTACCATTCACTAATCTCATAAATTTTCGTTATTTCAATCCATTAGTTTTAGATAACTTTGATATTTCTTTTTCGTATGTGAGAAAACATTCGATAACGTACTTTTAGCTACAGTAGAGTTGCTTTTGCAGGAAACAGATTGTTTCAAATCACAATAGTTTTGTAAATTATTGACCGAATAACTACAGCTACTGTATTATTAATTTAAAAGAATTTTTTAAAAAAGGAGTATTTTTTTAAAAAGATAATAATTACACTCTTCCGTTTTTATTTATTTTTTAATTTCTACTTCTTTAGTGTTTAAAATATTTAATTGTTGCGGTTTCACAGCCAGTTGGCAGATTTTAGTGAGCGTAGTTTGGCTCATAATTAACACCCTTGTTGTTGTGACTCGTATGCAGTTGTAAGCATAAAGCATATTTGGCGATTTATCATTTACGCTGGGCTAACGATAAAATACCTTAAAATGATACAATTACTTTTAATTAAGTTCTAAAAATATTAAAATGTTATATTGCCATTAGAAACACACCTGTGTACATACTTTTTTATAATTCTTGCACAATGAGTGAAAACTCGATTACAAAATTCCATGTTTACATCCAAAAACTGAGTTAAATAAGAGAGTGTAAAAAGAATAAAATTATGTTGCGCAAATCACAAAACTCTTTTCTACATTATTCTAATGCTATAATAATTTAAATAGCACAGTCACTCACTAACAGTCATAAATTATGATGTCTTTTAATTTAATTTCGAGTTTCGGTGATTACTTTTAGAATAATGAAAGCTTAACTCAAAACGCTCCCTTTTAGGTATTTAAAGCAATCGGCTCAGTATGTCGGGATCCTTGAAAAGTTTTTCGACCGATGGAGTTCCGACCTATGCTTATTCAGCATTGAACATACTCAAATAGAAACTTAAACATAGTATGTATAAATATTGATATAGCGTAAACTTTACAGCAAAACATTATTCTAACATAATATCCAGACAATAAAGTGACTTTAGTGAAAAAGTTAAATTCATTACTTTAATAGCACATTACTACAACAGATAGTATATTACAGCATACTACAAGTACAGTTATACCCGAACCTCGGCCCCAAGCGTTGTTAGCCTTATCGGGTTAGTGTTATTACCACAGTTGGCCACCAACCATGCCAGTGAGACCAAGGCAAAGTCGGTGTTTAGAAAAAGTAACGTAGAGGAAAAACCCTCGTAATTGAAAACACTTTTACAGATATTTGCATCTGTATAATAAAAGTGCAAGTCATGTGACTGTCATCAACAGTTCCAGGAAGGCCGTTTCGCTTTTTCATATGCCAGGCAGCCACTTTTATTCCAAATTATTTTTTCGAATAAAACTAATTAAAAGTTACATTTTTAGAAAGATAGTTCAAAATAAATTAATATTTGAGAGATGACTTACGTTCAATTATGTATATAATCTGCAATAACTTCAGTTGAAATTAGGTTCGCAGTTCAAATTCTCTATCCATGAAAGTAAAAAAAAAAAAAAAAAAAAAAACAGATTCATTCGTCGTGAGCGTTTAAAATATTAAACCATGGAGGTATTCGTTCGCAAAGCAAAGTTGGTACTTAGGTATTATCCGGGCCAGGTTTAAGCCAATTGCACCATGCATGAAGCCAATATTACTAATTATATTAACCCTTATTCTTTTTTCTTTCGACATGGTAACTGCAATTACCGGCTCTTTCCAAGAGTGACGCACAATGGAGAGGGTTAATCCATTTAGAAGTCCCAAAATAGAAGGTGGGGACAGAGGAAAAGAGGAAATCCGGAGGTAAAAATTAATGTCTAGCCTCCCTCCTCATTTTGGTGCATGTTTTTGTTCATTTATCTTCGAGTTTTGAATGCGAGTAAGTTGGTTATTTTTTGTGATAGCTGATTTTTTCGTGTATGGGTTGTTTTCTTTCTAATTCTTGTTTACATGATGACGACTCGGACTGGACCACGGCTAATGTTTCTTCAGATCTCGGAATTACTCAAACTAATTCTCAGTGATCGCGGTATTAACAAATTTCGTGTCTTTTTGGGGATTCCAGTACAACGAGGTTGCTGAATCCAGTGATATTTTCTTTTTTTCATGTTTGCGAAGCGATCATACATGCGGTACAGTGGTCGCTACATTAACGAATTTCGTGTGTTTTTGGGGATCCCAATTATAACGAGGATGCTGTATCCAGTGTTTTTTTTATCATGTTCGCGAAGCGATTATACATGGTGTAGACGTAGAGCGCCGCATTGACAAATTTCGTGTAGTTTTTGGGATCCCAATAAAACAAGGGTGCTGCATCCAGTGATGTTTTTTTTTTTGTTTTCATGTTCGCGAAACGATCATACATGTTGTACAGTGTTTGCCGCATTAAGAATTTTTTTTTTTTGGGGGGGGGGGGGCGGTTCCAATACAACGCGGTTGCTGCTTCCAGTGGTGTATTTTTGGTTTTCATGTTCGCGAAGCAATCATACATGTGGTACAGTGATCGCGGCATTAACAAATTTCGTGTATTTTTGGGGATTCCAATACAATGAGGTTGCTGCATCCAGTGATGTTTTTGTTTGGTTTTCATGTTCGTAAAGCGATCATATATGCAGTACAGTGATCGCCGCATTAACGAATTTCGTGCATTTTCGTTTTTTTTTTTTCAATTTTACGTTGATCGGTAACTTTTTATGTAATTTTGCTGAAATGTATATAGAAACGTTGTTTTTTACTGCTCATATTATCTTTTTTATATACATCGTTTTAAATTCGTCAAATAGAATAGTTATATCTTAAACATAAATGCAATATCTAAAAAAAAAAATCTTATCTGAACCTATGACTCCTGCTAAAAAAAGCAGATTATTCCCAGGCATGCGCAGTTGAAATCTCCCGCTGTATTACACATTTTATTTATTTATTTATTTATTTACTATTTTTAACAATTTTATGTATTTAATTATATTAAATTACTGTTTTGAACATGATTGGCAACGATTAAGAAGTTTGGTACTTGGCAACCATTTTTGGCGATCTATCTCCTGGCCCGGATAATACGTAAGTACCGCAAAGTTCTCCGTGAATGAATTTTTGGACCGCTGCGCTGCCTAATGTAAAAATAATAATAATTTATAATAATTTGTTTTAAGTACTTTCTAACGTTTGTAATACATCTCGGGTTTCGCCTCGCCTACAAGTGAAAAAAATAAGTTTCCAAATCTGTTATGTTGTAAAATCTTAAAAAAGTATGTCAAGAAATAATCACAAATAACATTTAATAAGCATTTCATTATACAAACATCGTAAATAAATGTATTTATCAAATAGAAATTCCCCCTGTTTATATTTCCTTTCCTTTCTCCTTGAAAAGGAAAAATATTTAAACACAGTGACAAATAACACCTAACTACCATCTCGCAAAAATATTTCCTGAAAATACCTCGTAAATAAATATCTTGTTGACAAATATTTCCTAAGAAATATGTAGCAGCTACAGAAGTGTAGTTAAGTGAAGCGAATGAAAAACAGCTGGCGGAGACGTTTTAAATAAGACTAAATTTGGCAATCCATGTGAAAAAATAGAGGAAATGGTACATAACAGCGTTGTTCAAATTGAACTACAGAGTTAAAGGGAAATAGATTATTCCAAATAGTATTTCTTTTTAGTATGATAAATAAAAATTCTGTAAAAAATCTTTAAAATTCTTAAACTTGCAAATTTTTTTTAATTGGAAGGAAGTTTACGCAATAAGTAGTATCACAATATCAAGCTTGTGTGGACTAGAAAAAATATATATATAGTTCGAAAAAAATCACTGAAATATGGTGTTACCGCTATGAAAAATGCTGGAAGTATACTAATTTGATCAGTATAACAAATTCAATAACCGAGAATTCCATCTCATCTATGTGAATAGAGTACGTTTAGAAGCATAAGACAGATGTACCAAAAGTGGTCCACTTACGGACATTTATCTAATTATCATTAAAGTACAGGGTTAGCAAGAAATAAGTTTTCTACTTCAGAGGACTCTAGAATGCGTTCTGTTGGTCCAAATGCGATAAAATTTGAGCTACAGATAATTCAAATGATGCGCTTGACATTTATTAAATAAAAAATAGTACGAAAATTCGCTGATAGGTGGCGTTGTAATACACATAAAACATTTAATATACTTTATAAATGCTAAATAATATTTAAAAAAGTAGCATTAAAACTGCTCAATATGTCCCCCTTCATTTTCAACAATGTGCTCTAACCGCAGAACCATATTTTCTACAGCTGACCGAAGTGAGTCTGCCAGAATATCAAGAACATGGCGGCGAATGGTGTCCTTCAGTTCTAGCACAGATGCTGTCCTTTTACGCTAGATATTGTCCTTCAATAAACCCCCACAATCAAAAGTCCAAGAGAACGATATCCGGCGTACAAGGAGGCCATGCTGTTGGAAAATAGCGGCTGATCACCCGTACATTTGTGAACTGCTGTCTTAGCAATTGCTTTACTCAACAATTAATGTGAGGAGGTGCGCCATCCTGAATGAAATTGAAGTTCTGAAGTCATCCACGCTGGTGAAGATGTGGAATTACAAAATCTCTCAGCATATCATGGTACCGTTATCCTGTGACGGAATAGGTTTGGATTGATTTGCTGTTATCGCTTCTAAATAATATCGTCCAATGATAAAAGTAGCCGTAAAACCACACCATACTGTCACTTTTTTCAAGATGCAAGGGTTGTTCCTGGATAGCGTGAGGGCTTTCCGCTGCTAAAATTCGAGTTGGTGTTAACTTGCCCATTGAGGCAAAAGTGGGCTTCATCAGTCCATAGAATGTTCCATGACCAAGTGATGTCAAACACCATTCGAGCAAGGAACTGTAGTACAAAAGTTTTACGAACCTCTGAGTCCCCGCCCTGCAATAGGTGCACTGTCTTGATTTTGTAAGGATAAAAATGCAAAATCCATCGTAAGATTTTTTTTTTGTACAGTGAAATACAGCTTATCCAATACACAGAAAACAACTGCACACTCACACTACCATGCGTCGACTGGCTGCTGGAATCAACGACCGCGGTAGCCACATTTTCGTCGCAAGAATATTTGCTTTAATCCTTTTCCTGGAAGGATACCAAGTTGCCTAGTTGTTTCAAATTTCGTTATCATCTTGCATAGGGCACATGGAGTCTCTCCGTATTTGCTTCATATGGCGGAATTCTTTTACAGCTGCAAAGGAGTTCTGCTGGTTCTGATAGAAAAATTTTACTAGTAGTGCTTTTTCTGGAAACGTAGGCGTGATGTGCAGAGAAGTAACTAATGTTCGTTCAGAATCCGCCGTATTTTTATCCAAAGAATAATACTAGTAGGAATGCGCTGTAACGCAAATGATGTTTCATATTTTCAATACACGCAAATAAATACCATTTGTGTTACAGCGCCATCTATTGGTGAATTTTCATATTTTTTTTTATTTGATAAATGTCAAGCGCATCATTTGAATTACCTGTAGTTCAAATTTTATCTTATTTGGACCAATAGAACGCATTCTAGAGCCCTCTGAAGTGAAACTTATTTCTTGCTAACACTGTATTAGTGAATTCTAAAAGTTCCATTATCAAGACTCCATAACACCCTAAATTCGGCGAATAATCCCAAAATAGGGATAATAATTTCGCTTTTTTACCTATGAAGATCAAATAACCCTATAGACATCAAGGCCTCGAACATCTATTTTATCTAGCTGAAATGAAAGCGGAAAAAGGCGACAAGTTTTCAAAATAGAGTTTTCTAGAATATTCTACGCATTTTGGTGAATGTTTTTTTTTTCAGAGATTTATTAGCAACGAATTGGATCCGACAGCTGTGAAAAAGCTTATAGGAGATTTATTGAGAAAAATTTGCGTGGTATTTGCATATATTGTATTAAAATTATTTTTAGAGCAGAAAATGTGATCAATTAAGCTTTGTTGAATAAATAAATTTGAAATTTTCACATGATCATGCACTAGTGTTTTTCAATGGCCGAGTAATTAAATATGTATTTTAAAGGATCAAACAAGGATTTAAAATATTGAAACAAATAACATTGAAACAATGAACGTAATAACAGTGGCTTATGTTTAAGCAAAAAATAAAGGCACATGATCTCTGGATCATTCAATACTTTTATATGATTAAAACTTTGGAAATTCTTGTGTAGATCAAAAACACTTAAATTTTAAATAAATTTTAAAAACCTGGCAGTTTACCATTCAACAGCTGAGTAGTTCTAGAATCATCTTTCGATCTCAATGCCCTTAAGCGTTATAAAAAATTACAAATTCGGAAAGATGAATTAAATGAATTAAATACTTCTCTAGACGAGACATATCCTCACCAATGATTTGGCTGATGAGAGTTTAACTATTAGCGATGCTGTGTGCATTGATATGTTTCCTGCCAATAAATCTATTATTATCGATGATTTTCATGTTAATACATCAACTATCAATGAGGATCATTCTTCTAAGGAGAACAATATTTTTCTTGGCTTATGAGGACAATGCTAACTGTTCTTCCAGCGCAAGTTTTCAAACTGAGCATCATATGCAGGTAGTAATAAACTTCTCTAATAATATGTGACGTGTCTGTCTAAATAAATTCAACTTTGGATAAAAATATAAGTTATGAAGATTTCGAATTTTTGCAAACAATGAATACATATTTTTAAAAACCATAAGCAAATAGGTCTGATTCTATTCAAAAACAGCCTGAAGTACAAACAGAATCTCACTCACAAATCTTTTTCTTCCTGAAGCTAGTCCATTTCATACTTTTGAAAGCTGTTTGTTAAAATCAAGTACACAAAAAAATCAAAATCCAGACAAAAAACGAAAAACAGTAATATCATACTTTGCAGAACGCTTAACAATGGAAGCTTGTATGAAAACAATAAAAGGGCAATGCAGTAAAAAAGCAAAAACAAATAAAAAAATGGGGGAAAAGATCAATTGAAGCTTTTACACGGCGATTGGTATAAAGCGTCGCGCCGATCGTTTTGTGCCAATCGCCGTGTAAAAATTAACCACTCCTTGTGACGTTTTAAAAGGTCATAAACTGGCCGTGTATAACGTAAGACGCAGTGTCATTCATAAAGCTGAGACATTATTTTAAAATTATGACGTACTTTTCAATCAATTTTTATTCAGTCCGTACTGAGATTAAAGTATGTTAGTTAATATAAATATTGAAATTGAATTTACACAGTCATACTAATTAGAGGTCTGAGCTGTTTTAAATGGATATAATTCGCCATTTTTCAATGAACAAACTGCAAAAGTTAATTCCCCATACACTTTTATCAGATTATAATAAAACTGACGAAACATTTTTATTTTTTGCTTTTTTAAGAGAATTTTTTAAGTCACGTCCTGGTGAAATATGTTTGTCGTATGAAAATAAGATAGGCTGAGCAATAAAATTATTTAATTGAAAAACTGAGTTTAAAAAGAAAATTCTTATCGGTTTTCTTTGCTCACAAAATGGTTGAAAAATTGGGTACTTCTCTATTATCCCGTCGACCACTTTTCATAACAAATTAACTATCGCCAAACTGTAACGCCAAATAAACGGGAGAACGTTGTCATTGGAATATCAAAATAAATAAATAAATAAAATATAAGAATATAAGGACACAATTGTTATTTTAATGAATGAAATAACTAATAAATCAGTAAAACATAAAGAAAAATACACGCAAATATCGAATTAAAACCACTTGCTGACATAACAAACACGTATAATGCTTCTGACATCAAGTAATGGGACTGCATTTTTGGCGTTTCATCTTACAGTTTGGCGATAGTCTTTTGTTATGAAAAGTGGTCGACTTGATAATAGAGAATTACCGAAAATTGTTTAAATACACTGTTAAAAATTTGCAGCAAACTGTCCAGGCATTTGACCGTTTTTATAGAAAATTGTTACCTAACCGTAATTTAACTCTATTATGTCCATAATATGGGCTATAATACGCTCAGAATAGAGTTAAATTACAGTTATTTAAGCGTTTTCTACGAAAACGGTCAAATGACTGAACAGTTTGCTGCAAATTTTTAACAGTGTACCAAACTCGTTGTCTTATTTGTACGAAAATGAGTACAGCTCTTAGGACAGTGGCCTATAAGCTATTCACCAAATGGGAGTTTAGTCGAAAGCATAGTTTGGATATATGATATCAATAACCTGCTGTTAGTTGCCTGGGACCTTTTACTTCATTCCTATATCTTATATGCCACTGTACAGTTTTTATACCTTTAGATCAAACTCAAGTCTTCAATACAAGATGCTATAGTGTTCACATAGAGAGACATACAGACATCCTCCTAAAAACACCATAAACGGAGTCTGGGGACCCGAAAGTGTAAATAAATGCCTACACATACGCATATGAAATCATTGTTAAACTAACGAAAATGGATTCAAGGAACCTCAAAATGTAAAAATATACCAATATTTTCACAATCGGGTTTTTATTATGACAACAATACTTTCCTTAAATTGTTACGCATTTGTTTTCTTCAAATATGTATGTCGCCAAAGAAATGCGACGGAGAAACCAAAAAGGGACCATTTTAGTACATTTTAACATATTTTTCATAAATATTTCGTTTGATTTTTTTTTTTTATTGTAGATATTTTTCTTTCTTTCTCAGTGTCACAGAATGGTTGAAAAATGGTTTAGATACCTAACCCTTTGGCTGATTCTTCAAAAATGTATGAAGTTCTTACAATAGTTGCCTGTAACATATTCACCAAATGGGAAAACAATCGAAAGCATACTTTGGGAGTTATTGTATTCACTCACATACTTACATACAACGCCATAAAGAAAACCCAAAAATGGGCTTTGAGGTAAAGATATACCAGTATTTCCATAATTGAGTTTTTATCATGATTACAATACTTTTCTTACAGTACATGTGTCTGCGAAGTAAAGATGTAAAACGTTTATGTGAATCCAGTTTCTTTCGTTTCAGTACGCCACGCCGTATTCAAGTTTTAATATTAGCTATACTTATGTGTTTGCACTTTCTTGAGCTACAGCAAAGTCTTTTATATCTGAATATTATAACACATCTAACTTAAATTTGCCCAAACATTAAAAAAATTATTGTTCATTTTCAGATGTTTTTTTTTACTATTATAAACGTCTGGTTCATCACTGCTATAGTACATTATAATTCTAATAACGTCATGAAAGAGAAAATCAGTGAACCAATTTAATTGTGTGCTCTTTTTGCGCAGTTCATTTTAGAATAAGATGATTCACTAACCTATGCTGATGTGGAAAAAAAGTTATGTAAACTTTTATATTTTCGTTTTTTTTCTGCTCAAGGCTACAAATGCTTTGCGAATGCTATTTTCAATGAGCTATAACATTGAAGCACGAGGTAGGAATTTGTCATTGACTAAGTTCTCACCACATTTTTCAAACACGTTGTTATCCGAATGGCTTTTCTTTCTAGTAAGACCGTTGTACCAAATACAATTAAATAAAAGAACACATTTCTTTGTTATTTCAGTGTTTCTATTCTAAATTCATGGTGTATGAATCTAAGTGACACACAATTTAAAGATATACCTCCCACGTTAGGGGGACGTAGAAGAGTTAAATATAAGGACATTAAATCGGCATGTTGACAAGTGAGAAACGGAAAAGAAATCCTGCTATTAAGTATGAATTATATGACATTTACAATCAGCTCATTTACTTTCTTTAAATCTCTCTGCAGTAGCGTCATGTGAATTGCCTTTCCCTAAACTACTTACAGTGGCGAAAAAAATATTTGAACAAGGTATATTTTTCTTGAAATTTTGTAATTAAGTTTTAGTTTGTGTGTATATTGTTTTCATGAGTGCTCTTCACTTATAAGTCAAATAATATCTACAAAAAAAATTAAGTTAATATTTAATGATTATGTCTAAAATAAAAATATGCATATTTTCGGGGTGGTGGGGGATAAAAAAAGTATTAGAACATTTATACAAAAAACTTCTGTATAAGAATTTATTTTATTAAACAAAATATTTAATGTTTTGAAAGCGATTCATTATCGTCTGTAACGGATTGTAGTCTTTTTAGCACTGATTCTAACAACCTTTTTGTTATTTTTGATAAATTTGAAAATATTGCTTGTCATTTCCTCAAAACAACATTTTGACAGTCTAATTTATTATTTTTTTAAAAATGCCTAAATTCTTTATCCAAGAATGACCATAAATTATTAACTCAATTAAGATCTAGTGATCGAGGAGCTGTTTGAAGCATTCCAGAGGCTTTGTGTAATAAAGTTTAAGATTCGCTCCCTACGTATGAGATTGCTGTCTTATTGAAACCAAAAGTCGACCATGATCAGTGTCTGATTATCCAGAAGGCACATGAAGCACAAACTTTCTCTTTAAAATTTAAGAGAGCCCCCAAAATTACTATAAAATGGGGTCTCTAATTCATTTTTTATAATTTTTTTGCATGCTTTTTCAATGTTTTTGGAGAAGGAAGTTTCCCTAATGCAATAGAAAATCTACTCTACTTCATGTAACTTGTCTAATCAGGTAATTTGAATGCGATCAACAAGCTTTTAACCAATCATATGCAATCCTGATGTGCTGGTTAGAAGTAACTTAGTATCTTAGTATACTTCAACCGTATGTACCACAACCTCCATATTATATACAGGGAACATAAAAAAAACTATTTGATGAACTATCCGAACACAGCTAAGGCCCTCCTGAGAATAATATATATTGCATAGAAAAGTTTACACGAATGTAGAATTTAGAAAACTCCTGGAATAAAAAGGGCCCCAAAATGATATTGTGCTTCCCCTAGATTCAGAGGTTAATCGGGCCCTGACCATGATTCCTAAATTCCATGCACTTTTAAACAAATGATCTCGAAATATATCAGTTTCATTCTGCTTGGTGTGTAGAATCCTTGGAATATCCGAGGAGTCTGACACTACTATTTCAGATCAGAAAATTTGTTTTTCAATCGCGCAATTCTCGATCGCTCAACGGAGTATTTGGTGCAAAATCCTGGCCAAAAAGGCAGAAATTAAAATTTTCTCAACAATTGTAAAAAAGCATATTTTATAATAGTTGACTAACTGGCGCATCGATCTATGTGTATTTCAGAAGTATGAGTCATATCCGGCGGGTCCTAGCCTCAGTTGAAGTGAAAATTTCTTTGTGAGAAGACGTGCTTTTTCGTTATGTTTTAGCTTTGTTATTGTGTTTAAATGTATACTTTGACATGTGCATTTAACTAATTTTACTTTTCATACAATAAAAAATAATTAAAATTGAAAATGGGTTAATATTAAGCCTTTTTAGATCTAATTTATTGAAATACATTATCTAATATATTAGTCGAAGCTTTTTAAAGCTGTGTCGGGGTTTGTCGTACCACTTTTGAATTATAATCATATTGGTTATAGTTTTGAAGGCATATTCTTTAATGTTCTGCATATTGTTGCCATTTTTAGATGTAAATGTTTTTTTGAAAGGACCACGATTCCCTTCAAATACTCCAATCTATTAAAAACATAGCTGGCTCAAAAATCAGCACCTGTATACTATAGAGACACAACTTTGGTAAATACTAAATGCAAGTAATATATATATTATATGCATTGTTTATTATAAATAATTATACATTTATGTGTAGTAAAATTAGCCACATTTAATTAAACATTACTTGTAAATAAAACAAACCTATCAACACTTAATTTCCTCTTATAAACAATAAACAATTAAGTAAACATTGTATTATATATTTATTTATTAAAATAAATACACACATTTATGCATATATAATATTAATTAAATGTATTTACTATAGTAAATCAACAACGATGGTTTTAACTTTAAAACACTGAAAGTTCATTTTGGTCACGATTTTGCCTCAAATACTCCACTGTGTATCGCCTCGTTTAATGGTAGAATTTGTAGCTTTTTTTTGCGATTAAATTAGACGAAAGATTCTGTAAACAAAATTGTGGTGAAACTGTACGCACCCTGTTTTCAGCATAAAAAATTCAGTTAATTGATGCCAGTTTATCAGTTCCACTCCAAGCCATAGAGCCCCAAATCAAAATACTATCATCATTGTGTTTCGCACTTGTAATCACATTTCAAGATTGCAAGTCTTTATTTATTTTTTTCCAAATTTTATTTCAGTCATTGGAACTGCATAAATAAAATGTATTTTTGTAAGTATATGATACTTCTTTCAAAATATTTAAAGCTTTATAAATTAAATTCTTTTAAATATAATAAATTAATAAATATAATCTATAATAATAAAGGTAGTTGTTTGTCTGTCTCTCTCTCTCTCTCTCTCTCTCTCTCTGTGTGTGTGTGTGTGTGTGCTGTGTTCTGATGAGACTATTACGCGCAGAGTTACAATATTTGGAAGGTAGGCACCTGCATATCTGACGTTATGCTCCTTAAAGTCAGTTTTTGAATTTTTAATTTAAAATGACAGTAATAAAAAAATATCATTGCCAACTGGGTAAGAAAGTACTACATTTTTAGCCTTTCGCCAAATAAAACTGAAGATTAAATATAATAAACCATTGTTATCCAACTTATTACTTAACGGTATTTTAATTTTTATGGTGTTTCAAGTTATACCAATGTTTTAAAAATAAACACATGTTTGTGATTTTTAAATTTTTTTCATTGTACGAAACATGATAAACCGAGTCCTCAAATATAGACTGAATAGGTTTTTCGAAGTGGATGGCTGCAAATGGATTTGAATGAACATTTTCTAATTAACTTAAGTCTCATGTTCACCTAATGCAGTACAAGAATGAGTATTCCTCAAAATGCAACTTAATTAGTAATTTTTAAATAAACCTTTGCAATATAATTTTACCAAAAGAAAAAAAGCACACACATACAACTTGGCATATTTCAACAACTACGCGTGCAAAGCCGTGGCTTTTGCAAGTATTATATACATTATTACACTATATTTGTATACTATTGTATATATACTTAAAATTTTATTCCAGTTGAAGTAAAAAAAAAAAAAGATTAATCCGTTTAACCTATTTTTCTTTAGTGAAACTGTAAATAAAAGCAACATTTTTGGCAATCTAAAATCATTGGGCAACGTGACATCCGAACAAAATGCACTTTATTACTTATGTGAAATACACTTATGTGACGTCTTTATCTATTAATAGAACGTTTCATTAAATTTTTGACTTTTCTCACTATTATTGCTGTTTTCTCTTGGCAACAGCATCTCCTGGCACAAAACCAATAGAGTTTCACCCCCATCCACCCGCACTGGCAACAATCCTACATCACCAACTTTTTATATTTTGAACGACCAAACACTCAACATTCTACGCAGTTCTTACCTAAAAAATCAAGGGTAAAATAAACAAGGCTTTTATTTTAGGCGAGATTTTAAGGAAATCGGTTCATATTCTTTTCGTTTTTAAAACAAATTTAAAAAAAAAGAAAAACATGGTTATTTCTACACTGAATATTGAAAACAATATTTATGATAAAATAGCCTAATTACAAAAACTGAACATTAATATTTACTAAAGGTACAGTTGGCCAAAAGGAAAAGAGAACTCCACGTGCATTTTAATCATCAAATTGTTCGAGAAAGAAAAAAAAAAAAAAAAAAAAAAAACAGCCATTTGATTGAAAATTATGTCTTATTCTGAAATTTTTAATGCGAACACCCATTTTTGACATCATACTTGCTTTTTGTTGTTGTTGTCTTTGGTAAATTTTACCTTGAGATACCAAACCTGAAGTCAATCGGTCAAGTAGTTTAAGAAGGATTAAAGTTTGGAACTTCTAATGTTAAATCAATTTGTGCAAATGTTAAATTCATTTGTGCAAAAGTGCATAGGTTACAATTCATACTTTGTTTTCGAAAATTAATTAGAAAATATAGATCTATTCGAATTAAATCTTCACAAAAAATAGAAATTGTAACCTATGAATTTAGGGGTCTCAGGACTCTTAAAATTGAAAGAAAAAATGATCATTTTTAACATTTAATATCTTCAAACGTATATGATTTAAAAACAAAATTTTTATTGGGATGAAAAGATATAAGAGTGTTCTTTCATTTCACATATTTAAAAAGTTGCAAGATGCAGAATTAATATTTATAGGGGGCTTCAAACTGTCAGACATTTATCAAGCAGAAAATTGACATGACAGCTTACGCTCGCGATTACAAAATACTTTTTTCATCTAGAATAAAAATTTTGGAGCCTAATTATACTTCATATTATAATAATTATACTGAACCTAAATAAATTTGTATTTAAGGCATTTTTATATTTTTAATGCAAAGTTGTGTTGAGCTAATACAATTTTTTTGGTACTTTTCGGTTAGCCGGGCGCCAGTGATATATGTACATGTATATATACACTCATATATATATACACATATATCTACACATATGTAGATATATACACATACATATATATACACATATATGTATGAATATACACATATATGTATATACATATATATTTATACATGTACATATATCACTGGCGCCCGGCTAACCGAAAAGTACCATTTTTTTTAATTTTCAACATTATAACCACTTAAAAAAATAAATTTTTAAATAATAAAAATGAAATTTTAGGTTCAATTTATGTAGACTAACATAACACATACTTTTTGAAAATTTCATGAAAAAATATTGATAAGTTTTTGAGATATCATGCGCGCTATGCCCAAAAACATAATTTTGGGAAAAATGATGTTTTGATTCAGTTTTGAGTATGTTTCAGCTTTGAGTGAATATAATTCTAAAAGCCATAACGTCTGTTCTAATGGGAATTTCAAGAAAACATTTACACTAAAATGTTCAGAAAAGATAGGAGTTTAATATATAAAAAAATTCAAAATTCAAAAATTTTGAAGGTTTAAGAGTCCTGAGACCCCTTAACGGAAATCGATTTCTAGAAGCTTCAAATATGCGAATCTAAAATTACAGCTCATTCCGCCAAGTAGTTTTTGAGTTTTGATTAAAACTACCCGTACTTCCATCTGTTTTGCAAAGATTAAAATTGAATTTAACATTAGGAGCTTCAAACTAAAACCTTCATAACTCCTAAATTACTTGATCGAATGACTTCCTGTTTGATATTCTAAGGTAAACTTTACATAAAAATAAATTACATTTAAAAATTTATACTTATATTTTTCCTTCTACCGTAGTTGATTTGTTTTGTTGTCAACCTTTGGTGCTGGCGTGAAGTTGGCTGCTCTCGCTTGTATTTTAGTCACTTTTCAAGGTTTTATTGTCACTAAGGCTTTTCTGTCACTTTTCTTTGTAAATTGTTCTCTTGTCAGGGTTAATGCTGTCACAAGTCATGGTAAAGGTTGTCACATATCTTGGTAACTTTTGTCAGTTTTTATGATTTTTTTTTTTTTTTTTTTTTTTTTTTTTGTAATACATAGTAGAAACACAAAGATTTAAATTGAATTATGTTAACTTGCCATAGTCTATATTAGCAACCATAGTTTATATTGGTGTTAAGAACTTTCATAAATGCACTCCACTCATGCTTTTTAATGTGAATGCGGCCCGGAAGTATAAGCGGCGCGTAGAAGACTTTTTAATTTCCTTTCCTTATTCGACAACGTACCCAGAAACCCATAGTTAATACCAATCTAGAACCGGCCAACACAGTAACAAAAGTGACTCTCACCAAATAGCACTGCAGCCAATGACGGCCCAGGAGCTAGTCAGGTAGATCTATATCCCCTATGAGGAGATTAGGCGAATTTCGCCCCGCGGCCAGGTACACAAACTCTTTAAGCTAGGCATAATGCCCGGAAGGTAGGGGCCTGGTCTGCGGTTTAATGATAATAATAATAATAATAATAAGGTAAAATTTACCAAAAAAGCAAAATATGATGTCAAATTAGGTGTTTGTATACAAAATTTGGTATAATGTCAGTATGAAGACGACCCCTAAGCTTATTTTTTATCACAAATTGAAAGATGACATAATTTCTGTGTGTTTTTTTGTTGTTGTTGTTTTTTTCCTGTGACAATTCGGCGATTTAAATGTATGGAGTGTTCTCTTTTTCTTTTTTGCCGACTGTTCTTAGATACCGTACGTTATAAGCGAGTACGTGTTTTCTCTTATATAATAGTTAAATTTGAGAACCCTAACAGTAATTAAACCATCAGCAATTCACAATATAAATTTTCGAAATATTTAAAGCTATGACTTCAAAATATTTTAAAACTTATCTTTAGTTATATGACGCTGAGTTTAGTTAAGATTAGAGCGAATGTGAGTGTGAGTATAGCTATAATAATACAGGTCTTAGAAATATATTTATAAACTTTATAGTTTCTGTATTTCCTCGCATAAATTATACCTCCATGTATCCCCTACTTTTGAAAGAAATTTCAGTAAAAACTAAAGATTCGCATCGCATAAATATTATGGGATAATTTAAAATAATAAATGGAATTTCATATGATTCTATCCGCATGTTTGGTAATGATTTTCATTTTCAAAATTTCAGTTTCATTATTAGGAATAAATTCTATTTTTTTTCCGCGATCTCTTTTTTTTCTTTCAGGTGTAGCACGACTATGTACAGGTGGTTTAATTATTAATTCGGTATAATTAGTCATGTGCTAAGGTTGATTTATTTACATTCGTAATGTAAATGCAAAAGGGTGAGAATTTGGGGTGAATGAAAGACTTGTTTGACATTAGAACAAACAATAATATCCGTTAAGGAAAACAAATAAAAGTGTATGAGTATTTTCTGGACGAGAATCTGAGAAATATATGTCATCAGAGGTGTTTAAGTGTTTTCGTGTTATAAGGATTTAGTTACACTAAATATTTTTCTACAGATCTCGTAAATTCTTTTCTGTATTTTTTCTTAAACAAAAAGGGTTTTTTTTTTTTATTTTCGCATTTTATTGTAGAAACTGAAAACTGAAAACAATTATTTTCTCCCTACTCAAAAGTTATCTACGATTTTTTAAACTGTTGTACATTTTGTTTAATTTTAATAATTAATTCATTAAAATATTATATTTATCTCATAACAGTAGTGTAGCAATATTATTATTAGGACACGCGGAGCATGGAGTCAAATGGAAGGAGTGGAGAGTGGAGGGAGTGGAGATCGGTCCCTCCACATTTGAGAGCAGCGGAGTCAGTGAGATAAGAAGCATGTTGGAGTACGATGATATTTTTTCGGAATATTTTTTTTTCTGAAACTTAGAAGAAAATTTCCGAATTTTTATCTTTTTTTCTAGGAATTTTTTTTTTTTTCAGAACTTAGAAAAAAAATTCAGAATTTTGAAAATGTTTTGTGGTATTGTGTTGTTTATGAGGGTGAATGTCAGAACTTTAAAAACATTTTTGTGGGAATTGTGTTGTATTACAGTATGAGGGTGAATGTCAGAACTTTGAAAACACTTTTGTAGGAATTGTGTTAGAGTATAAGGGTGAAAGTTGAGTTTTAATTAAATAGGTTAATGAATAATTAATGACAAAACTTAAGAAATATTACGGGGTTTTTTTCTATATAATTTCTTTTTTCGCAGTTATCGTGAATAGTTTAATGAAATATTTTTTGGTTATGTGAATGAATCAATGAGGTTAAAGACTAAATTAAAAAATACTAAAATAGTTAACCTCGTCCCCGTTTTTTTTCTCTTCGATACAAGTTAGGCTAAAAATACAGAAATTCTACAGGGATTATTTTTATAAAGGCCCCCTTCGACAAAAGTTATCCTAAAAATAGAGGAACACATAAAAAAAAATACAGAGAGCCAGCCCCACAAAATTTCTACATGGACACTTCAAAAAATACAGAGAGCCCTGCAAAAATTCTATAGGTTCTTCGATAAAAATTAGGCTAAAAATATAGGGACCCTTCAAAAAATACAGATAATCCCACAAACATTTTGCAGGGCTCTTCGACAAAAGTTAGATTAAAAATACAGGGACCCTTCAAAAAATACAGAGATGCCACAAAAATCTACAGGACCTATTTTTATAAAGGGCCCTTCGACTAAAATTATGCTAAAAATACATATATATAATAATAATACCCTTTAATAATACCCCCTAATAGACCCTTTAAAAAATACAGGGAACTCCACAAAAATTCTTCAGAGCATTTTTTACTAAAGAGCCCTTTCCTACAAGTTAGGATAAAAATACAGGCCCTTTCATAAGTTTATTTTTGTTAGTCTTGAATCGTGTCTATAATTTTATTTCGCACATTTTTTAAAACAAATGTATCTTTTCTAATCTTAGTAAAGTCAATATATCATTCTATTTTTCTTAGGAGCTTTGCCAAAGGTTTCTCAGTAATCGTTGTTACCTCCTACTTAGAATAGCTCCAAAATTTTATTTTCAAGAGTGGTAGATCTTTAATTACGTTCAGTTTTAAAAAAAAATTCAATGGCTTGATATAGTTTGTTTAACTGCCACGTCTGCATTTTTATTGTCCTCTATACCCATATGTGTTTGTACCCAACAAAAAAATATTCTTTTATAAATCCATGAATTTTTTAGAACTATAGAGTTTGGTGAAATATAAGAGTTCCCCTTTAAATGCCGTGCACCAAATGACTTTTGGAATCTGTTTAAGGGACGTGTGTATTACTGCTTATTAGTGTTAATTTTACGGTATAATATTGGCAGCTGAGATGCTAGTATTATACTGTAAAATCAACTTTTTTTTTTTTTTTTTTTTTTTTTTTTTTTTGCAGTGTATTTCTTTAGCCTAAAATTTTACGTGACTTTTACGATTTTTTTTTCTTCGGTTACAAAGAAAAGAGATACCACTTTCTGACTTTTTACATTATATTTATCTACATTTTACATATATATTTAAATTTTTGTGTAAAAAAAAAAAAAAAAAATGAATAATACGCGTAGTGCGACAGAGGAGTCTCTTGCAAGTGCGCGTCGTGAACTTTCAATTAGGCGATTATTTTTTACCAGTCAAAAGCATCTTAGACAAATTTGATCGCCAATTTATGTAAGGGTATTAAATTCTCTGAAGCTTATGCAAACATTTAATTTGAAAAATTGATTTTTGACAAAATGGCTGTCATTTGAACAAAGAAGGTCCTTTTTCCGCCCTTAATTTTTTTACCTTTTGCGAGTTCGAAAAAGTAATTAATTAGGGAAATTATACTTTTAGTTGATATAAGCTCTAGCAAAAAACGATTACCTTTCTTTTAAGTAAAAAATGAAAGAAATCGGTCGAATAGTTATCGAGAAAAATGTTCGCCCAGTTTAAAAAACATGGTTTTAAGAAAAACAAGTTTAAAGTATCACAATATTGTTACGTTCAACGAGCGGCATTATGTTCAACGAGCAAAAAATACTGTAAGGAATAAGAATATCACTAAACCGCTTTAAGGAAAACAAACTACAAACTTGAGGAATACAAAAAATGCCAAATAGAAAAAAAAATCAAAATTTTTTACCCAAAAGAAGTAGAACCTTCCCTTAAATAATGAATTAACGAAGTTGTTGATGATGAGGAAAAATGCAATTTAAAGCACTTCAATCACAATGAACTCAACTGTTAACACGGAGATTGACGATGGCAAACGGACACAAAAATAATTACCATTAAGAACAAAAGCGCAGCCAACAGAATTTAGATATTTTATTTTCGAAAACCTATTTGTATCCGAAACGTTGCACGTTTATATATTTTCCAAAATATTTTTTAACAGCTCACGCATTTAGGCCTTCTTTAATGAAATGACTCGTTTCATCTGGACAGCCTTGAATTAAAACTATGGTTTTACTTCGCATTCTTTTTGAAAAAACAGACCTTTTCCTTATCTTAGTACTGACAATATATCATTCTATTTTTCTCGGGAAATCTGCCAAAGTTTTTCAGCAATCATGCTACTGGCTGCCTTGAATCGATTCAACAAACACAGCACATCAAAGTTTTTGCAAAAGAGTCAGATGATTTACAAGTATGTTATAAAGCAGCTTTTATTCTTTCTTCTGATTATTTTTCATCAGATTTTTTTGTTTTAATCAGCAGTGTTTCCTGTAAAGTTTCACTTTAGTGATGATCTGATTAGTTTTCATCATCTTATTGTATGACTTATAAACTTAAATTAGCTATAAAGACAAGGAAAAAAATCAAATATTGAAGGAAGAAATATAAATCATATCAAAAGAGAAATATTGAAATTTAATATGGAAACGAGAATTTAAGTTGTTTTAAAATTAATAATAATATTTCATTTATATATGTAGCTATAACCATTTATCATTCAATGTTATTAGTTATTACCATATATACACCAGAGATAAAATGTATGATTAATTAGTGAGTATGAGAAATGAAAGAGGTAGAAATTTATCAATATGAAATAACAATCCGTATAATTCCTTTGAAATTACAAAAAATAAAACTTGAATTAGACTATGAGGCATCATTAAAATATGAACTAAGCAAATATTGGAAGTTGTAATATTTTATTTATCTTCAAGGGATATGCTAAAACTATTCATATAATAATACATCTTGGAGACTATGTCATTGCAGCGGTAATGAAAGATATAAGTTAAAAATTGCAATATCATATCCCCTATTTTAGATTTATCTTTATTACGGACGGAAGTATGATGCATATACCAAATGAAAAAGACTAAAATTTGGTATTGAAATAAAAACTCAAGATTGAATTAACTTTTAAGTGGTTATTTTAATTTTCATCAACATTTTAAAAATTTGGGAGAAAGACCTAGTTGAATTTTAAAAGTTGCAACAACCTATTTTGAAAATATACATAATGAATCTCCGTTATATAAAAGTATCAAAATCTAAAAAAAATAGCACAGTGAAACTATTATGCGATATAAATTATCTAGGCACACACACATTTTCCACAAGCGAAAATTGGCGTCATTTTTAAAAACATGCAGTCAAATGCGCTCAACTGGTTGGTCAGTTAGCCTGATAACGGTGCTTTAGCGGAGCGCAGTAAGACAAAAACATTTTTCGTAAATTTTCCATTTAAAAAAAAAATAAATAAAAAATAAAAAATAAATCCAGCTTATCTCTGCCTAGGATTCGCATTTGTATAAAAAGGTATTTAAACTATTTATTACAAAATTTATAAACTATAACTAAATTAATAAAAAATATATATAATTAAAACCAAATACAATAAATTAATTAAAAGTCAATTCAGAATTACATTAAATTAATTAAACTAAATATAATAAAAGTTAATTCTGAGTTTAATTAATTTAATTAAACTAAATTCATTAAACTAAACTAAATTAAATTATAACTAATTGATAATTATAATAAAACTAAACTTATTATGTTAAAACTATAATGTAATATATTTAGTTACATTATAATATAAATAAATAATAATTTCAATATTTATAATTTATAAACTATAGCTAAATTAACTAACTATAACTAAATTTTTAAACTATTTATTACGTATTTAAACGTATAAAACTGGCATTTAAGTAAACGTCATTTTAAATATAGTCCTTATATTCATTTATTTCTATAGAAATCAGTGTTAAAAGTCAGTCTCGGAAATAAAACACTGAACAAATCTGTTTCTCAGACAGAAAACGTTATGATGTAACTATCTTAATTTCACTTCGTTTTCCGTTTTTGCAAAGTTGCTTTTGCTCGGAAAAACTCTCCAAATAAACAAGAACGCAATAGTGAATCTGTTTTCAAGGAAGGACTGCGTCCTCAAAACATAGCCACAAATTTTGTTGTAACCGGGGCTTTTCAGAAAGGTCATACGATGGCTGTAAACAGATAATAAAGTTTTAAAGATATCCTTGGAGAAAAACAAAATAATCCCTGATGTCACATGGACAGCAGCCAAAAGAAGTCAGCTGAAAGGTTTTTCTAACCATGTGCTTTATATTCAAGTAGGTGACCCTACCGGCGTTGCCCGGACCCGTAAATTTGAATGATTTTACAACTTTAACCCGATTTTGTATGAATTTATATTTTTAAATGAAAAATTCGAGTAAAAAGATTGGTATTTAGTGGAAAAAGTTCTCGTAAGAAAACATTGTCTTATTTTTTCACATAGAGTCGTTTCATAGTTTTAAAAAAAAGTTCTTTGAACTCTTTGAAATTTTTATCGGTTATAATTATAAGAGCGAACCGTGCAAATTTACAAACCGTGTAATAATTTCGTAAAAAAACATATTGATATCTAGTTGTGAAAAAAATATGTTTTCTTCTCGCTTTTTTTTTTTCATAATGAATAGAGGATTTTTTTTTTTTTTTTTTTTTTTTTGCTTCTGGTCTTTTACCATAGCAAAAGAATACTTCTTATCGTTTGAACTCTCTGAAATTTTAATTTTAATCGGTTATAAACATAACTGTATTCAAACGCTCTCTAAAATTTCATGAAAAAATATGCATATTTAGAAGTGGAAGCATGAGACGAAGCCGAGCGAAGGCGAGCCGAAACATCTGCATTTAAGAGTTTTCATTTAAAATTTCTCAGATTTTAGTATTTTAAAAAATACTTCTACTAGTCCGGACGTTTCGAAATTTTCATAGGTGATGTAAATCTGGTCTGCCGATATGCTCTAAAAAGATTGTATCGAAATACTGACGTTTAGTTACTTTTAGCGTAGAAAAAATAACGTTTTCGAAGTGACTTGCGATCGCAAATGTTTTCGAAGGGGTTAAAATTCTAATTTTTCAAAAACGGTTGCACCATCGAAGAGAAGAAGATCTCATCTTTAAATACGTATTTTTGTAAATCTGTACCTCTGAAATCGAGCCGTAGGAGAGCATCGCCGTAAATGAGAAAACTTCAATAACAAAAACGACCCTTTTTAATTTTTTTTCAAAGAGTTAACAACAATACTTTTTCGAACTGATTGCGGTGTTTAAGACGAAAAAGTACGAAATTTAAGAATATGTCGTCTTTTTCCGTATCATGAATGGTTCAGTCAATGGACGTTAAAATATTCGCCCTCCCCCCCCAAAAAAAAAACAGTATTTGGTTCTTCTCTTCTGCTGGGGTCCAGAAAGCAGGGAGTAAGCATGCGGAAGCGCGCTTGACAATTAAAAAGAAAGAGAAGAATGCGTTTTTAATTAACATCTCAGCTAATTATAAAAAAATTAAAAAATCTGATCCTCGGGTGCATCATGACCTGCCTTGGAGTATCCTAACCCAAATTTTCAGACTTGTATATGTGGTAGATTTCGCTAGCCATCGCCGACACACAGACAGAGCAAAACTTTCTTTTACTAGTTTAGATTTAAAATAACTTAAGTAGTTTATTCGGACATTTTTTAATTCTTTGTTTTCTTTTTAATCGAGTAATATTTAAGTTGTGCGTATGTATTTCCTTGTGAGCGTTTTATCGACACTTCTAAGATTTCATAATTATTTATTAAGTAGCTTTCATTTGATATGTTTAAATAAATAACTGTTACTGACTTTTTTATACAAAAAGTAAGAAGCAGTTATTCTTCTTAAGCTATTGCACTTATTCTAAGGGAAGCAATTCCGGAAAATTTAGGTATATATTCACCAATCATGATCCCCCCCCCCCCCCCACACAGATCCAAAAACCACCTTCCGTCCGAATTTAGATTTATATATATATATATATATATATATATATATATATATGTGTGTGTGTGTGTGTATGTATGTATGTATGATTTTATCATGCGATGATAGCATACGTATTTATCAATTGATTTGGATGTGACTGAGCATGTGAACTGGACAATATTCGATTTCAACCAAGGTTTCGGTCGAGTTCGTTGAAAAAAGAAATAAAGAAACAGAAAAAAAGAAAAAGAAAAAGAAAATAGAAATCCAAAAAGGTTTTACCCATAAGTATTTGGCCTTTGTACAAGGAATCCGGAGCATTTTTAGGTGCGTTCGTAATTATATAAATACGTAACACCGTCGTCGTATATTGTCGTCGTCTGGTCCGTCCGTCTGTCTGTCCGTCCGTCCGCATATAACAACGCAAAAACTACCCAAACAAATGGTTTGAAATTTAAGATATATTATCTTTGCAGAATTTTGTCGAGACATTTCAAATTTTATGAAAATCGAATCAAAACTTTAAACGATATTAATAAAAATATTTATTAAGAAATTTAAATTGAAAAAAAAAACGGTGCTTTCTTGTTATAGGAGTTTCCGAGGTTTAATCGTCAAGCGATCGAGATACTTATTTTATGACAGAAATTAATCTTCAGACGATATAATTCATTTCGCAGAATTAAAAATTATCAAGATCTGAATATTTATATAACTAGCTATAGTACGAACGCACCTCATTTGTCACGTTTGACGTACAATTTCCAACTTGTTTTTGTTTTTTTGTTGTTGTTGTTTTGATTCTGTCTCTGTGTTTCCGATTATGGAATATTAGCCCTATGCTTTTTTGCGATGAAGATTATATCTGTATCTTGTATTATATTGTTTAGAAATGCACCAAATTGTGTATTTGAGCTTAAGGATTAAAAAACGCAATGTTAATCATATATTCTAATACGAGCAAATCTTGTGTGTGTGATTATATATATGCAAATTTTATCTTAAAAACGGCTCTAACGATTTTGACGAAATTTTGTATCCTACCGTTTTGGGGCACCAGAAAACCCTTGGGCTAAGTCACATGTTCGAGAACATTCGATTAGTGGGTCATTTTGGGTCATGGTCAAGCTAATTGTATCTAAAAAACGGTTCAAACGATTTTGACTAAATTTAGTATCCGACCATTTTCGGGCACGAGAAGACTATTGGGCTGGGTCACATGTTCGAGAACTTTCGATTAGTGGGTCATTTTTGGGTCAACGTGGGTCAAGTTAATTTTATCTAGAAAACGGCTCTAACGATTTTCATTAAAATTTGTATCCTACGAGTTTTGGGCAAGAGAAAATCATTGGGCTAGGTCACATGCGCGAGAAAATTCGATTAGTGGGTCATTTTGGGGTCACTGTGGGTCAAGCTAATTTTATCTAAAAAGCGGCTCAGACTATTTACACTAACTTTTGCATCCTATGGTTTTCGGGCACGAGAAGACTGTTGGGCTAAGTCACATGTTCGAGAAAATTCAATTAGTGGGTCATTTTGGTCATAGGTCATTATGAGTCGAACTATTTTATCTTAAAAACGGCTCAGAGGATTTGAACTAAATTTTGTCTCAAACAGTTTTAGGGAACGAGAAGACTATTGGGCTAGGACACATGTTCGAGAAAATTCGAATAGTGGGTCATTTTGATCATGGGTCATTATGGGTCCAGTTATTTTTATTTTAAGAACGTCTCTGACGATTTCAACTAAATTTTATATTTTACGGTTTTTGAGCACGAGAAAATGATTGCGCTAGGTCACATGCTCGAGGAAATTCGATTAGTGGGTCATTTTGGTCATGGGTCATTATGGGTCAAGCTATTTTTATCTTAAAAAGTGTTGGTGAAATTGGTGAGATTTGGCGGGGAAATTCACTTTTAAGATTACCAATGCCAAAACGCTTGGCGCCAAATGCAAAATATCGCCAAATTTGACGAATTTGGTGACATTTGGCAAAAACATTTGCTTTCAGAATCTGAAGGAATTTTCTAGAAATTCCAAATAGGAGCCGAGATATATGATTCAACCAATCAGAGTCCATAGAACGTTCTCGAAAACATAACTGAACCAATCAGGGCACATAGAACTTTCTCAACACATGCTTGGCGCTAAATGAAAGAATGTCGCCAAACGCGGCGATATTTGGCGACATTTGGCTAAAAAGTTGGCTTTCAGAAACTAAAGGTATTTTCTAGAAATCCCAATAGGAGCGAAGAGTCCGTAGAACGTTCTCGAAAACAGAATTCAACCAATCAGGGTACATATGATAGGGAAAATTTACTTTTAATATTACCAATGCCAAAACACTTGCTTGGCGCCAAATGAAAAAATATCGCTCAAAGATAATTTTGACTGAGCTTAGCTCGGTCTTCCCTGCTCGTCTAATTTAAATGCTAATACTGAACTGGGGACGCTGTTGTTATGTTCTTTTAATTCACTGGTCACTGTAACTCCGTGTTAAATTCGAAAAAATGTTTTATAGTCATAACTGTTGATACTATTATAAATTAATATATTAGAATTGTATAGAAGAAAGCCTTGTGATGGCCACAGTATACTAGTTGCTTTTTTGTTACAGTACATGGGTATATAAGGCCGTTAAAAAGATCATGGAAAAGAAGCTTAGTTCATCTGATTTGTTTGTACGAATTTCAAATGGGAAAGCAACGAAAATGGCTTGAACGTTGGTTCCAAAAATTTCCTAGTGGAAATAAGAATTTTGAAGATGGAGACGAGGCTCTGTTCACAGCTCTCTAAATACTATGCCTACGAACTACTAGGCCTACAGAGCACAGCCCTCTGAATACTAGGCCTATGCGATGACACAGAAATGGCAGCTCTCGTAAACGAATTTTTTTCAGCTTTTCTACGGTCACTTGCATTTGAATACCAATATTTTCTGAAAGTATTCATTGTCTTATTTAATCTAAGAAAAATAAGGACGGGAATACTTTTAGAAATTACTGGTATTCAAATTCAAGGGACCATACAAGCGCTGAAAAAAGTCCTCCTACGACAGCCGCCATTTTTCTGTCAGCGCATAGACCTAATATTCAGAAGGCTGCGTTCTGTCAATGAAATGAGAAATTAAAAGCTTTAGCTGAAACTACGTAATTCACGTATCACAGTTCGAGAGCTAGCTGCTGTACTTGGAATATATTTTGAAACTGTCTGCGACGACTTAATAGAAACTGTACTTTTAACATAATTATTCCAATTGGTAAAAGTTCGTATTAATAGAAATTAATTGAAAAGTTACATAACAGAAACCAGCATTATTTTTTACGCATCCTAATACATTCGATTCTCCTAATTCGGATAAATTGAAATATGTGGTAATTCGAACATTAATTTATTTATTCTGAAAGTTGTGTTTATAAACTATGATATAAAAATCGTATAAAAATACCTTCATTTAAAATTATGACTGAAAGTCCTGTTTCAGACAGTGAGGAATCCTGCATTTTTGACTGAATAAGTGGATTGCGACTCTTGGTTCTCATATAAAATAAGTTGGTTGTCTTGACATCTATTATTATCTTTAAACTTTGGTACTAATAATTAAGATACCCTGTAATCATAATTTTTTATTTGTTATCATATAAATAGATGTTTAATTAAATATCAATACTTTTTATAATTTTCAAAATACTATTACCGTAATATCTTGCGCATAATCCGTGAATCACATAAACATGTTTAGGACCAGAACTTTTATTTAATGATATGTAATAAGACGAATGAATGTAATAGTAATGCTATTTGGAATTTATTTGACTATTATTATGGCATTTTTAGTTAATAAGTAAAATTTCTAGTTCAAAATTTATTTTTCTGTCTTTTTTTCAGCCATGAATTTTATGCCAGAAATTGTAGTAGATGGAAACATTCTGAAAAAGTGATTGGGGTGGGGAAGGAATGTGCGTGTGTTCATGCGTGCGCCTGTAATGTCAAAAAATGTGAAAAAAAAATTGGATATGTTAACGACTACTAGAATTGTATTCTTGAATTGTTTCTGCTAAAACATTTTTATCTCGGTAACCGCATATACACCTGAAAACTACAAACTTCCAGCATATATTTTTCTCTCTGTTTTCAATTCAGTTTGAATTTATGTTAGGAGCAAACACATTCAGAATTTCCGCTAAAACTTTCTTCGCAGATTCTGATAAAAATTTAATGCAAAATGTTTTCTGACTTTCTAAACATAAAATTGAATAACGAAATTTATTTACCTGAGCTATAAACTCGCTGCTGGATTCTGCCATCTATGAAATGTATACATGTTAATGTACACATTTTTACTTTTAAATATTTATTTAAATAATATCAAGTCTTTATAGTTTTCAAGAAATTATCTAGAAACATTATGAAGTAATAGTTAATAAAAAAAATGAATGTATACATGTTATCCCTCGTTTAGTGCATTTTCACTCAGTCCGATTTTCAGTTAGTGCAGAGACATTTTTTAGATGCTCCCTCGATTAGTGCGCAAAACACAAATTGGGTGATCCTTTTCACTCTCTTCTATCTTTACAAAAAGAAAGTTTTGGATTCAAGAAAATTTTCTACTTCCGTTTTTAGACGGATTTATAAGTTTTAGAAGATACTGAACACGATTTCACTGTTTTTAGAAAATGTCTGTCTGTGATTCTGTCTGTCTGTACGTAACAGAAATTTTGTGGACGCTGTGTTTCAAGAACTGATGAACGGAATTTAACAAAACTTTATATTCAGTTAGTCTGTGATATAAAATGGTGCTGATTAGTTTTTGGTGCAACTCGCCCAACAGGTGGCGCTGCTATGCTACATTTTTTACGATTTTTACGATAGCTATACCTCGAGAATTGATGCACAGAATTTCTTCAAACTTGAGATTATGTTAGACACTGACATAAATAGATGCTGATTACGTTTTTGTGTAAATACCCCCAACACGTGGCGCTGTTATGCTACTTTTTATGATTTTCACACTAGCCATAGCTCAAGAACTAATGCACAGAATTTTATCAACCTTCAGATTCAGTTAGATATGTTGACATAAGTTGTTGTAGATTAGGTTTTGGTGTAAATCTCCCAACAAATGGCGCTACTGTGCTCCATTTTAGAGAATTTACACGATTTTAGTGATAGTCATATTTCAAGAACTAATGCACGGAATTTCATCAAACTTCATATTCAGTTAGATCTTGATATAAATTGGTGTGGATTCGTTTTTGGTGTATGTGAAACCTGTATAAGATTGAAGAAAGTTTTGGGATTGGCATATCCGACTAGTTTCCCAGCAAAATGGCGTCAAATTTTTAAAAATAAAATTTGCAGAAACTGCCGAAAAAAGAAATAACCTTAAATGAATTCCAAGAAGATTTTCAATAACTGGAATTTCTCATGCATCGAGAATTAGAAAATCAACTTTTGCATTACAGCAAGATGTATTACAAAAAGAAGAAACACACAGTGGTATTGGCAAATAATAAGTTTTCGCTTAAATAAATTAAAAGGATTGTAAGTTTTAGGTAATAAAATTATATATATTACAATAAGTTTTAACTCAAATTATGTAATTTTTAAAATTTAAACTAATGGTAAGTAAGCTAACATAAAAAATACTAAAGAATTGTAATGCAAAATTAAAATTAAAATTGACTTTTCTATGTTTCTGGATTGTTACTTATTAAATTAGCTCACATCTTTATTTTAATGGGAAGTTCTTGAAAATTCGATAAACTTTTTCTTAAAGTTTCAAATAAAGCTGTGATATGTACTTTCTAACAATAATGCATCAAAAACAATATAGCAGTACATTATTACATTACCTATTTATGTATATCGGGTTTTTAAGAAAGTTGGCTGTAGATCTATTGCGATTTTTCTCATTCAATGTATCACACCGATTAGTGCGATATTATTGCAACATTAATTAACTGCACTAATCTAGGGATACCTGTATTATCTATATAATTAGTACGCATATATTCACGCATATATTTTTATGCATTTATAATTATTTTTTAAAAGAAGTTGTAATGTGTAAAATATCCTTTGAAAATCTCAAACCGAATTATATGTATTAGATTAAAAATAGCTAAAATATTTTATTTCTCCTAAAATCATACCTTGAATTTATTTCTGCTAAAATATTTTTATCTCAGTTACCGCGTTTACACCTGAAAACTACAAAGAGCCTGCATAATTTTTTTTTTGCTGATTTTCAATTCATGTAAGATTTATATTGTGAGCAAAGTTTCAGAATTTCCGTTATAACTTTTTTTTCATAGATTCTTAGAAAAATTTAAAGAAAAACATTTTCTGAATTCCTGAACATAAAAACAAAAAAGGAAAATCATTCGTCAAGCATAGATTATGAAACACATTCCAACGCTACCAGAATAGTACTTTAACAAAACTTCTCTGTTTAACAAGATAAATAAGATACGTATGTAAACATTTTACAAAACACATAAAACATTTAAAAACCAGATTACAGCAATTACCGCCCATAGCCGGAAAAGTACTCCAATTATTTTGTGAAACCCTGTATTTAATCTATAGATTTTTATATATTCTACCTAGTATACTAAAATTTAGTTTAGCAAGAAAACGCATAATAGGTTGAAAATTCACCTTCATCAATTTCTACCAATTGACGGAAACATACTTGAATTATTTTATACAGCCCAGTATATTACCCATATATTTTTATACAGGCCACATATTAAGCAAAAATTTAATTTAAACTTAAAAAAACTTAAAACTACTGAAATCACACTGCCAGAAATTATCATCCCTAGGCGACCATGTAACCAGTTCTTTGCGTGTGGCCCAGTATATGATTTTATTTATATTCTACGAAAACCTTAGTATACAAATTAAAGTTCAACTTGAGAATGCATACCTCAAAACCACCTTTAAGCAAGTCACGCTCATACTCAGTAATGCTTACGAATTCTTTTGTGTGATCTATAGCATGATCTAACACCACGTATGTATACGAAAATTTAGTTAAAATCATAAACGCGTACCATAACTGAAAATGCACTTCCACCAATTATTGCTGATCGACAGTACTTCGGGCACAGTACTATATCCGAAATCTTTTGCGTGTATCTGAAAATGAACGATAAATGCAATGCACATCATATTCTACAGCAAGTATCTTGTTGTAAACCTCAGTAATATATATCAATTTCATTATATTTGAAATAGTGTAACATAATTAAAATACGCTGCAAAAAATTTTCCCCCGTAGACCATTACGTAAGGGATTTTTTTGTGTGGCCCTGTAAATATATAATAAATGCTTTGGGCCCCATATTCTACAGAATGCATGTTTTAGTACACTTCATAAATGCATATCAATTTCATTATGTTTAAAATGGTGTAACATCATGAAAATGAATTTGAAACGATTTTTTCAAATTGACCGTAATGTAACAGAATACTTTTAAGTAACGCGTACCACAACTAAAAACGCACTTCCAACAATTATTGTTAATAGACAGTACTGTAATCAAATTATTTTGTGTGTAAGTGAACGATGAATGCTATGCACATCATATTTCATAGTAAGCCTCTTGTAGTACACCTAAGTGATATATATCAATTTAAATATATTTGAAATAGTTATAAGATCATTAAAATGTTATTCATTATTCATTAAAATATCATTAAAATACAGTGCAAATTATTTGTCTCCATAGACCGTAATGTAACTTAATTCTTTTGAGTATCACTGTAAACGAACTATAAATGTTAAACACTTAATTTTCAACAGAGATAATGCTATAGTAAAACATATAAAAATTACAGTACAATCCGAGTATATTTACGAGAGTTAGAGTATGGAGAGACTAACCGAAGTCACTAACGCTGTTCAACTACGCTGGAAAGTGTTAAACATGATACCAAAACTTTCTACCTAAGCTACAACCACATCACTGGATTCCTCATCTAATGAAAACATATGTCCTGTGTTTTTGAAATTTATTGAGTTTGCGGTTAAAAATGTATATTTCGCATACGTGACACATGAATGTAATATATTTTTTCAATTCCTACTATTAGCTCACACTCTCTATATATTTATATATTTTGTTCAAATTTTCAATCGTTAATAAAATATTTTCTATTCATCCACTCAAGTTCAAATGCATTTTTTTAAACTTGTAGTGGTTGACACAATCGTTAATAAAATATTTTCTATTCATCCACTCAAGTTCAAATGCATTTTTTTAAACTTGTAGTGGTTGACACTTGATGTTAATACAGTTTTTTTCAAATATTAATTCATTAATTAAATTTAATTAATTAATTTTAGTTTTATATGGGAGAAAAAAATTTCTCCCAATGTTTTCATAAATGAAATGAAAGATTTTCCTCAAATTAGTGTTGCCACAAAAATAAAATACCGCAACGATGATTATAAAAAAATGTTTAATAAAGATAACGTGGGACATTAATGCTGCACGGGTTTATTTTATATATTTATGATTAAAAAGTAGGAATTGACTTTAAAAAAAAAATTATATTACTTGTTAAGGGTTTTGTTGCGTTTTTACTAACGGAGAAATTTGCACAATCGCTCGAAAGAAGAAAGCTTTCAAAAACCACAAAGGGATTTGAAAAAGATTTTTCATTTAAAACCTCAAAAAGAAAAAAAAAAGGTATACGTCGAAATCTGCACATGATTTCAGTTTTCTGACGGCGTAGTGAGAAATACACCAGATAGTTGTCTTGGAACGAGAAGCATATGTGGTTCAAATAAGATGACATCGTTTACCGGAGCAGCTAGTTTTGTCTGTAATTTGAGCTGATGTACAACATATTCTAGAGAGTACTTCGAGGGTTTACGAATTTAACAATGCTCTACTTGGAGTATTACCTACACTGTAAAAAAAGACAAATGTTTCTTAATCTAGGAAAATATATTTTAACCACATGCGAAAATATACAATAGTCTCTCCCGAGTTACTCATGATTCCGAAAGGCATTCTTTATCTTTAGAAACCTCAAAAACCAATGTATTTTCGAGATTTATAAAAACATTTTTAAAATCATAGTTTCTTTTGCTGCCACATATTTTCAGAAACGTTTCCTAGTAGTTTTTATAGTGCATTAATCAGTTTTCTCAACACGGAATATACAGGGTGTCCCAAAAGTCTCCGTACAACTTCAAAATTTTATTATAAAAAAAAAATAATAGGACTACAGCAAAAATAATTACAACAGTAAATAGAGTAACTTAAAAAGTTTTTTTCTACTACCTCAGTATGCTTGTACATGAGATCCTTTCGTTGCACGAAGAATATCAAGTCGATATACCAATTCCATCCACGTGCGTTTCAGCATGGTAACATCAACAGTAGTTACAACTGTTTGATGAAATCCGAACAAAATTTAATAGTCTCATAGAATTGAAACAAAAGATCCAATCAGCAGTAGCTACTGTTGATGTTAGCATGCTAAAACGTTCGTGGATTGAATTGGAATATCGTCTTGATATTCTTCGTGCTACGAAAGGACCTCATGTTGAAGTTTTTCTAAGGCAGTAGAAAAAACTCTTTAAGTTACTCTATGTACTGTTGTAATTATTTTTGCTGTAGGCCTATTATAATTTTTTTTGTAATAAATTTTTGAAGTTGTACGGAGACTTTTGGGACACCCTATATGTTTTTCGGATGCTATCAATTCTCAAGCAGACATTCTCATGTTGCACAAACATGTTTTACAGACAAACAAGATCAATTAAGAATATTAACATTAGCATTAAAATTAATAGTATTTTCTTAGTCTCGCATACATGAATTCAATAACACAGCTGAAAATATTTAATAGAGAATTGATGGAATTCTGAACACCTCCGGTTTCAGAAAACTGATTAATACACTATAAATACAACTCAGAAACGTTTCTGAAAATCAGTGGCAGAAAGAAACTTTGTTTTCAAAAGTGCTTATTTAAATCTAGAAAATACATTGGTGTCTGAGCTTTCTAAGGACAAAGAACGCTTTTAGGAAAAATGAGTAATTCGGAAGAGGTTATTCTATATTCTCGTTCGTGGTTATATTTTATTTTAGTAGATTAAGAAATATTTGTCTTTATTTAAAAATTATGGAAAAAAGGAAAATTTGATATCATTTTTTAAAATAAAGATCAAACTATTTAGAACCTTATCATTGCAAGAGAACAAAATTTTTCCGAAAGACAGAAAGCACATATACAAGATAACTGAAAAAAAAAACTGTAAAAAATAATCGAAATTATTTCCTATTTACTGTCGATATTAAGTCTGAAAGCAAATCCGGTAAAATCATTAGTTCGGTCTGGTTATTTTAATAGCTATATATTGGAAAATTTTATGTTTCATCCGTCAATATTTTTTTTTTTTTTTTACTTAAATAATATCTATAGTTTTATAAATTTGAAATAATATTAAACAGAAACATTATAAAAAAATACTTCATACGGAAGAAATATGTATTTTGTTTCAATAAATTTTAATATATTTTCTAATGTTTTATATTTAATATTCCATTAAAAGTCCTCTAATAAAAGCTCATTCAGATAAGTTTAAAAAAACAACCAAACGTGTCTTAAATATGTCTTAAAATCGTACTTCTGTATATTTCTACAAAAATATTTTATCTTAATTACTGCGCTTACACCTGAAAACTAACTTCCTACATAGATTTTCTTATTTCTGTGTTTTCAATTTAGTTACGATTTACGTTATGAGAAAAGTTTCAGAATTTCCGTTAAAACTTTCTCCAGAAAACGTTTCTTGGCTTTCAAAACATAAAAATAGATAATTAAACTTGTTTACCTGGGGGGGGGGGGGGGCGTAATACAAACTTATTACTGGATTCTCATTCTGTGAGAATATTTAGTATGTTATTTTTTAAATAAATATTTTTGGTTATTGATTGAGTCTACATTTAAAAATATATATCACGCATACGTGATAAAAAAAACATAGATCAATCAACTACTCTTTGCGCCTATTCTTATCGCACATCAAAGCAAAATTAATAAATCTATTTTAAATCTATTAATTGTAGTTTTTATTTATCCGGAAAATATCTAGACTTATTAATCTAGACTTATTATCTCTTTAGTTGCGCAAAATTTCGAAATAATAGCTAATATCTTCGTTTTTTTTATGGTAACGCAGGAGACAAAACATAAATTTCTTGTGGAAGTAACACAGTAGACAAATACAGATTTTAATGAAGTAAAAAATGGTATTAGTAACCAAAAAAATGCATTTCTAACTGTAATGAAAAAAAAATTTTCTTAATCTAGGAAAATATATTTTAACCACGTGCGAAAATATCTTTCGAGTTACTCATGATTCCGAAAAGTGTTCTTTATCCTTAGAAATTTCAGAAACCAATATATTTTCCAGATTTTTAAAAGCTTTTATAAAAACAAAGTTTCTTTTGCTGCCGCCGATTTTCAGAAATGTTTCCAAGTATTTCTTATAGTGTATTAAACAGTTCTCTCAACACGGAATATACTTTTTTCGGATACTATCAATTCTCGAGCACACATTTTCATGTTGCATAAACGTGTATTACAGACAAACACGATAAATAAATTATTATTATTAACATCAACTTTAAAATGAATATTATTTTGAATAAATATTATTATTCATATATGTAAATGTATAAATTCAATCACATAGCTTAAAATATTTAATTGAAATAGCATTCTGAACACCTGTGTTCATGTTTCAGAAAACTGATTAATACACTATGAATACTACTCAGAAACGTTTCTGAAAATCAGTGTCAGAAAGAAACTTTGTTTTCAAGCGTGCTTATTTAAATCTGGAAAATATATTGGTGTCTGAGCTTTCTAAAGACAAAGAACGTTTTTAGGAATCATGAGTAATTCGGATGAGGTTATTCTATATTCTCGTTCGTGGTTATATTTTATTTTTGTAGATGAAGAAACATTTGTCTTTATTTAAAGTATATGGAAAAAATGAAAATTTTATGTTGTTTTCTTAAAACAAAGATCAAACTATTTAGAACCTTATTATTGCAAGCCAACAAAATTTTACCTATAGACAGAAAGCACATATACATTATAACTGAAAAAAAAAATTGCAAAAAATAATCGAAATTATTTGCTATTTACTATCGATATTAAGTCCGATAACAAATCCGGTAAAATCATTAGTTAGGTCTGGTTATTTTAATTGCCATATATTGGAAAATTTTATGTTTCATTAACCAATAAAAGATTTTTTTTTCTTAAACAATATATATAGTTTTATAAATTTGAAATAATATTAAGCTGAAACATTATGAAAAAACACTTCATACGGAAGAGATATGTATTTTGTTTCATTAAATTTTAATATATTTTTTAATGTTTTATATTTAATATTCCATTAAAAGTTCTCTAATAAAAACTCATTCAGATAAGTTAAAAAAAATAACCAAACATTTCTTAAATCTGTCTTAAAATCATATTTTTGTATAATTCTAGTAAAATATTTTTATCTCATTTACACCTGAAAACTAACTTCCTGCATATATTTCTTTTTCTGTGTTTTCAATTTAGTTACGATTTAAGTTATGAGCAAAGTTTCAAAATTTCCGTTAAAACTTTCTTAACAAAACATTTTTCGACTTTCAAAACATAAAAATAGATAACGAAACGTGTTTACCTGAACTACAAACTTATTACTGGATTAGCATTCTGTGAGAATATTTACTATCTGCTTTTGAAAATAGATATTTCAAGTTATTGATTGGGTCTGCGTTTAAAAACTTATATTTCACATGTGATAAATGAATATAGATCAATCAGCTACTCTTTGCGTCTGTTCTTGTCACACATCAAAGCGAAACTAATAAATCTATTTTAAATCTTAATTGTAGTTTTTATTTATCCGAAGAATATCTAGACTTGTTAATCTTATGCTTTAGCAGCGCAAAATTTTGAAATAATACCTTTGTTTTTTTATGATAGCGCAGAAGACAAAACTTAATTTTTTGGGGGAAGTAATATAGTACAGTCTTTAATGAAGCAAAAAATGGTATTAGTAACAAAAAATAATGCATTGCTCACTATAATAGAAGACAGATGTTTCTTAATGCAGGAAAATATAATATAACAACGAACGGAAGTAATACACTAACCTCTTCCAAATAACCACGATTTCGAAAAGCGTTCTTCATCTTTAGTAACGTCAGAATACAATATATTTAAAATTTTTAAAGAAATATTTATATAAAAAATGTTTCTTTTGCTGCCACTGATTTTCAAAAACGTTTCCGAGTAGCTTATTTTGTGTATTAATCAGTTTTCTCAAAGAGTATCGGTTTCTAGAAAGCTATCAGTTCTTAATTAAACATTTTCAGCTGCGTGATTGAAGTTATATACAAAATAGTATTAATTTTAATGTTAATGTTAGTGCTATTAATTTATCATGTTTGTCTTCAAAACATGTTTGTTGAACATGAAAATATTTGCTCGAGAATGGATAACAACCGAAAAATCTATATTCCGGGTTGAGAAAACTGATTAATACACTATAAAAACTACTCAGAAATGTGTCCGAAAATCAGTGGCATCAAAAGAAACTTTGTTTTTATATATGCTGCTTTAAATTCCGAAAATATATTGGCTTCTGAGGTTTTTAACGATAAAGAATGCTTTTCAGAATCGTGGATGACTCCTAAGAGGTTATTGTATACTTTCGCACGTGGTTATATTATATTTTCCTAAATTAAGAAACATGTGTATTTTTTTACAGTGCAACATAGTAGACAAATATTGACTTTAAAGAAGCGAAAAATGTTATTAGAAACAAGAAGAAAAGATGCACTCCTGATTAGTGTATTTAAAACTTGGTTTATTAATAAAGTAATCAGTCCAAATAAAGTTTTGATTTAATTATTTATATGTATTAAATTTTTTTTTGGTATTTAGTTTAAATAATAGTAGATTGATTTAGGTATATATTTTTTAAGGTTTTTGTTGTGCTTTAACTTGCGAAGAAACTTTCACATTCACTCGAAAGAAAAACATTTTTAAAAACCTCAAAGGGATTTGTAAAAGATTTTTCAAACAATATCTCAAATAAAATGGTATATGTCGAAATCTGCAAATGCAGGGTGACCAGAAATAACGCAACGGTCTAATTTGACTTAGTTAATGAAAACGCGATAACTTTTACGCAAACAAACACTTTATTTATTAACAACAATGTATTAGAGAAATAAAAGTGCCCTCCTTTTGCTTTGATGCGGAGACGAAGACTTTTGGTGAAATTTTCAACAATTGGCCGCAACTCGGCTAGAGTGATTCGCTTCCATTCCCGAATCAGCGAACGCTTCAGAGCTTCCAAACTTTTCTGAGGCTTTACACAAGCCCTTGCCTTCAAAATCGACCACAAACTGTAATCCAAGGGGTTGAGGTCACACCAGTATAGAGGCCATTCCTGGGCCAAGATGAATTCTAGAAAATTGGCCCGACACCAGTCCTGTGTGAATTTTGCTCGATGAGAAGGCGCAGAATCTTGCTAAAACGTCCTAACCCTGTTTCCAAAGTGTTTTTGAGCCCAGAGAAGTACCATATCTTCAAGAATCTCTTTCCGGTACTCTTCTTTATTGATTTTGACTCCAGAATCGATGAAAAAGAGAGTAGTTTTGCCTGCTGCACAAATTGCAGTCCACACCATGACAGATTTGGCATATTAACGATGTTCAAGCATGGAAGACGTGCCTGGAGAATTTGTTGACCAAATGTGATCATTCTGATGATTGTACGATTGTTCCACCGAGAATAGCTTTTCGTCAGAAAACAAGATTCGCTCCCAGTGTGGAGTTACAGCTCGCTTTAGCAGCTTCCTGAATCTTTCTAGCCGTACTCGTTTGTTTTCATCGGTGAGAATTTGCGCTTGTTTGAGCTTGTAAGGATGATGGTTCAGCTCCTCTTTGGCCATAAGTCGAACAGATTCACGAGCAATCCCTGTCTACCTTGCTATTTTTCTCATCGACACCTGAGTATTTCGGCATATGCGTTTCATAATCAATTGTCAGTTTCTGGAAGTGTTCAAAGACATTTTTTCTGCCTGTTCCCGGTCGGTCGCCTTCATGGCCAAGGTCCTTGAATCTCTTGATTGCTTTGGAGCCGGTTGTATGAGGCACTTGAAACAATCAAGCAATCTCAAACACACGCTTTTTTTGACGATGAAGCTCCAAAATTGCGTTCCGATTTGTTAGCCATTCTATTAAAAAAATTAGAATTAGAACAAATATCAATCAGTGAAAAAAAACTCTGAGAATTGAGCAATAACAAAATCATTGACCGTGAGGTTACTTCTAGTCAGCCTTACGTTATTTCCATTTTGTAAGGAATTTGGTGCGTGAGAAGCACACCAAATCGTTGCGCTAGAATGAGGTTGTAACTTGTAATTTGGTTAAAATCAGATAAAATCTTTTAGCGAGTGTAATTAATTAGTTTTACATACAATTTGAGCTCACATACAACGTATTCGTACGACTATTTCGAGAGTTAGCTAATTTTAAAATAATCCAATTGCCTATGGAGAAATTAAACTTGAATGCCGTTTTCTCAAAGCAGAGATCGAAGCAGTTAAAACCTTATTATTCCAAGACAATAAAATTTTACCGAAAAGGTCAAAATACATCTACATAATAATTAAAGCAAAATATGCAAAATATATATATATATATATATATATATATATATATATATATATATATATATATATATATATATATATATATATATATATATATATATAATATCTATGAAACATATCAAGTTCTAATATCATTCTACTAAAATCTACTAAGAGATAATTAATGATATTGTGTAATCAGAATACCACATAGCTAATAATTAACTTGTGCAATCATAAAATTACCATAGCATGTGCTTCAATGGTAATTAGCCAAATTTACTCATACCTGAAGAACATTTAAAAAGAAAGAGAGAGAAAGGGGAAAAAAATTATAAATTGGAGTTGCTATTATGTAAACACAAATGGATTAATAAATTAATTATGAACATTATTCAGTGGAAAAACTGGACCACAAGAGAACCAATCAAGAATTGAATATGAAAAAACATATGTGGATGTACTCGTCAACTTGGCTGCACCCACATGTGTTTTAAAAATAATTCAGTATTTCATAATTCTACTGGCATGATGCTAAGTACAGTAGAATCAGCCAAGTATACTGAATTATTACCAGACAACAATTGGAAAAATTTAAAATTGGAAATATGTAAAATGTAAATAAAAAACCATTAAGAAATATATAATATATCACTTACAACGATTATCCTAAAATCTTTATAAATCACCACACTATATAACCACCAGATATCATTTTTGAAATAATATTGGAATTTTGAACCCTTAAATTGTAGAAAAAATGTTTTACTCACAAGAATTATACAGTATCCTCAAAATATAGCAACTTCTTCATAATGATCAATTCCACATGGCACGTATCAAACATGTTAACATTCGAGTCGAGTTGAGAGAAATTATTTGAAAGACAAGTTGAGAGCTCATTTTTTTAAAAACACAACTCGATCAATGACACTCCAACACAATATAATTCAAAAACACACAAAACTATTCTGTTGATAATACTCTTATAACAAAATTATATCCGTGAATATATAATTACTCCATCTAATTTTAATTCCTGAAAGTAAAATTAATATACAAGCAATAGCTCCCTCTATAGTTAAATTCAAAATAATATCTATAATATCATCAACTAACTAAAACGTAAAGTGTCGCCATCTATTGGTATTATAATTATTCATAATTAATATTTAGTTACATATCCATATTATTATTAACATAATCACTTCATTAAATTTAATCAATATATAAATTTTAATAAACAATACTTAAATATACACTGAATTTATTCATCCTGCACAGCATTTCAGATATTCTTAACAAAAGTATATTTTGTAAAAGACATATTATTTTAAAACAAAGTGCTTTGCTGCCAGCTGTGTTAAACCACTGATATATATTATAAACTTATAATTAAATTATTAATTTTTTATTGTTACTTCTACTTAAATATATTTTAGACTTGTTATTAAATAATTAATGTATTGTTTATACTTATACTTAATTATATTTTAGATTTCAGAGATTAATTTAATATCAAATTAAATAATTATTATTATCACTACTGTGCTTCAATCAAATTTATGCTATGCAGTAATTAAAATTACTTATTAAATTTAATTTCATAGATAAAAATAAAAAACTATATATATATTTATACACTTTGCAAATAGATATGTTTGTGAGTTATAATAACCAATGTTATCCATGTATAATTTTAAATGTATGAAAACTGCTCATCAATGACACCCTAAACATATGTGATCGGCAACGCACAATCACATACTTTACAGAGTGTATATAATGTTCAATCAAATTTTAAATTTCCTAATATGTTATAATTGTATTAATGTATGTTATAATTGTAATATTATATCTAGTGTTATATGTTATCGCACATTCAAACAAAAATTTATTACATACAGTGTTAATAATTTAATGATATAATAAATGTTATTTAAAAGAGTTGATAATTGAATTTATCATAAAAATTGGATAACCATATATTTTTGCTTGATCTCGAATAAATCTAATATTTTTGTTTTTATTTATATCTGAGCATAAGTATTTTATACGATGTAGATAATTGATAATTATATTTTTATATACAGATTTATGTAAACATGAAGCATAATTGGTAAAAATATTTACTTTAAATGGAAAATCAAATCTCTTATCATAAATATCAAAAATTAATTTATAATTATTATTAATATTGATTTTTAAGTCAAGAAAGTTAATATTATTATTAATTAAATCATTTTCGCTTAATTTAAGTTGAGTAGGATAAAAATTGAGTGGTGATGTGCAATTTTTTTCATTGAAATAAAATATGATAATGTCATCAATATATCGATAAAATACATAATCATTGTTCGTACTAATATTTCTTTCATAATAATATAAGTAAAGGTCAGAGAGAATACTAGATGCTGTTCCGCCCTGCGGAATTCCCTGGCATTGTTTATAAATAATATTGTCATATATGATGTAATTATTATGCAATGTAAAATTTAGTAAAGTTTTAAAAAAATTTACTGAAATATGTTCTTTTAATTTTAATTGAGATTTAAATTCTTTAAATAATATACACATTGTTTTATGTAAGTCTTTTATATCAATGTTATTAAATAAATCATTAAAATCCAATGTTTTTATGAATTTTACCGGATTGATATTATGTATTTTATTAATGAGTTGAAAACTGTTTTTAAGGCAATGTTGGTTATTATGTTTTAACGTTATATCATATATCTGCTTTAAAATGTTAAGTAGTAAATTACTTGCATTATTATTATATGTGTTACACCCGAAGGTAACAGTGCGAAATTTTATAGGATTTTTATGAAATTTTGGAATTATAACAAGATAAGGATAATTTAAATTATTACATTTTATTTTTAGTAATTTGTGATAATTTAATAATTTTCTATTATTTATTTCAATATTTAATTTAGTTTTATTAAAAATATTACTTGTGTTGATTGCATTGTGAATTAACACTTTATAGTATTCTTTGTATTAATTATTTTTCATAATTATTTGGAGATTTATCTACATAAGTAATTATAAATTTGTTTTGTAATTCTGATATATGTTTATTTATATTATTAAAAGCTGCATGTGTAATATGATGATAATTTTTTATAATTTCATTTTTCATTTTATCTATAACAGAAAATCTCCATTCACTAAAATACTCGATTGGTTTATTGTAATCAATAGCAATTTTATATATAAATAAATCAATATCTTGAATAAACCGCAATATTATGGATTTGATATTACACTTATATGGAAGGCAAAATTTTGTTCCATTATGCATTAAGTTTTGTAAAATAGGTTGTTCTACAATATTAAGATCACCAGTAATGATATGACCATGTGTTGTATTTATGTACTTTTGATATTTTGGGTCATTACAATAACATGGGTAATTATTTGAAGAGACCATTTGTTTTGCAAAAGAATTGTAATTAAAAATTTTACGTCCAAGTGTGCGATTATATTTGTATGTCTTGTGAATGGTAAAATTTTTTATTGGAAAATTGTTAGTAATGTTGTTTATTATATTGTGTAAATTGATATTATTAAATACATGATTGGAAAATTTTATAATTAATTGTGTATTATTAGTTTTATATTTAGGTTTATTAGAAAGACATGTATTTAATAGGTTTGCTCTATAATGTAGAATATCATAAAAGATATCACAAAAATATGTAGAATATTGATTCTTTTTAAATACCTTGAAATATTGGTTCAAATATTTCTTTTTTATACTAAAAACATGTTTTCTTATATCAAGCCAACAATAATCATTACAAAATTTTGCCTCAAGATCATCAAGCTCCTTTTGAATCACAATATCATCAGTGTATTTTTTGTTATTATGTTTACCTCTACCAGATCTTGAAGTTTTTTTTATGTTTGAAAAATTTAATCCTGAATAAAGATTTTTATAATTTTCATATTTAGTTAAATCTGAAAATACAGGATGTGATTTTTTGTATACTAATTGATTTAATCCATAAGGATATGTAGTATTAAAATGTCTTATATATTTAGATTCTAGAAAAAGTCGTTCAGTAATTTTTTTTTGTATTTTAAGTATTTTAATAGTAATATTTTTAAAATCATGATTTTTGAAATGAGTATATTCAATATTATGAGTTGTTTGAAATTTAGATTTTTTATATTTATCAATATGAGAACGATGTAAATTTTGCCGCTTATGTAATTTTTGTCGAGACTGTCCTATATATTCCATATTACACGAATTGCATTTCAATGAATAGATTACATTGTATGCTTTGCAAAATTTTACCAAATTAAGATTGTTATTATTTGAAATCTGTGACTTATCAGCTAATGGACATGTAAGGCAACGCTTTGATTCACAAACACGAAAACATAGTACAGGCTTGGGACAATAGAATAGGTTATCTGATAACGATCCAGGAAGATCCCTAATAATCTTCCTGTACCGAGCATTAGTCCTGGATCCACCAAGGCCTAAATTGCAAGTATCTAACATTTTACTAATAACTGCCATAATTGTTTGAAAGCAATAGAAATGGCAAGAGATACATATAAAAATATATTTAAAGATAAAAATGTTTTGAATCAACCTTATTGTTATAAAGTACTTGAATATCCATAAAAAATAAAAATAAAATAAAATAAATTAAAAATAAAAATAATAAGATTGACTTTTTATATATATATTTAATTTTCTTGATCTTAAGATAATTCTTATAGATAATAAAATTTTGTTTGACATTTATGACAAAAGAAATGATTTTACATTTAAAGTTAACTTATTTACTAATTATAAGTCTGGTATACATAAATCAGTATTTGTAAATATTTTACTAAATTTTGCACATAGAATAAACAATCTTTGTTCTAATAATTTTAAAACTAAAAATTTAAAACTTATTCTTCAACATGCAGTAGAATATGGCTATCCCTTTTACTTACCCATCATACGTAGTATAGGGTAAGTCTTGTAATCGTTTTGAAAATCGAAAAAATTTTTTTGACGGATTTACACGTTTCAGACACTGGAGATTCCGAAAAACATATTTTTAGAAAAAAAATTTTGCCGTCCGTCTGTGTGTCTGTGTGTCTGTGTGTGTGTGTGTCTGTAAACGCTCTATCTCCCGAAAAAATTGAGATAGAGACTTGCAATTTGGTATGTACTTAGTATGTAATAATGGGAAGAAGCCTATTTCATTTCAATAACCTCGATTAACCGGAACAATTTTTTTCGTACTCTCGAAATATTCGTTCTGATGAAAGGTATATAAAAATTTTCGAAATTGTATATTTTAAGAAATGAATATAAAAGACAATAAAAAAACATAAATTTTGAATAAAGCATGAAGTCGATCGGATAATTAGTTCCCGAGATATTTGGAATCCTGTTTTCCACACTCTTCGATTTTTCATGACCCTGTATTTCATCCAAATTTCACTTCAAAGATATATTTTAATTAGAAATTTGACGCCTAATCAGATGCAATAAACCGCTAGTTAATAGGATTATTATTTTTGGAGTTATAAGGAAAAACCTCTTTCAAGCAATTCAGTAATCGAGTCTTTAAAGTTTGTGACGTCATCAAGCCACGATTTTATTTGAATTGCAATGCATTTTATAAGTAGTTTACACATTTTTATTATAATATTTTACATTATGCATATCCATGATGGGTAAGTATTACGGTGGCCCCCCAACGACTAGTTATTTAGTTAAGTCAATTTTACGAATATAAATTTTGCTCTCATTGGGGTTTATATGTTTGCACATTCTATCTGTTAAAACACTTACATTTTGATTACTGATATATTTGGCTAAAGAATGAATTCCTTTATGTGAGAGCTGAGTGGGAATATTTTGGTTAAATATCTTTTATTAATTAAAAAATTTAAATAGTAAATTCTAATTTTTTTTTCTTTTTCTTTTCTAGGGAGAGAACTTTAAATATAATATTGTTCCAATAAGTGCGTTGCCATATTGGAGATTTACAGGGTTTTTTTTTTTTTTTTTTTTTTTTTTTTCCTTGCCAGGAAGAGAACTTTTAACAATATAGTTAAATGCGTTTTTATTTTTTATTTTTTTATTTTTTATTTTTTGCAAGATATTAGATTCAATACGTGAGGTTAACATATTGGAAATGTTTGGTTATTTTTAGCTATCAGTGTGTGAAATCTAATTTTATTTTTCAGAATAAATAATATTTAGCAAGATGTTAGTTCCATTAAGTGCGTGTAGCCATTTTGGTATTTCTTTTAAACTTGCATTGTTATTTATAAAATGAAAATCTAATTTTATTTTTCAGGGTTAATAATATTTTGCAAGATGTTAGTTTCAATAAGTGCATGTAGTCATATTGGTAAATCTTTTAAGCTTGCATATAATTATTTATAAAATGAAAATTTAATTTGACTTCTACAATAATATTTTAGATTTTATGGGTTTATTTATGTTTTGAAATTATTTAAATGTTGACATATGTAAAAATAAATAGATAAAATAATTTTATACTGGAAAATTTAATTAATAGTTATTTAGATATTGTTTTAATCTTTAACTAGATGGCAGCACCATATAATGATTTTAAAAAAACTATTACTATTATTCTTTAGTATTATTTTTTAGTTATTGTTTATTATAAAACCAGATGGCAGCACCATATAAATTTTCACAAATTTTTTTTCTCTTTTACCTGAAAACTTGGAATACAAGTGAAATTTTTAAATATTCCAATAATATAATATATATATTAAAATTATTTAAGTTAAAAAATATTTTTAGTAAATGAATTTATAGTTTTTATATTATTTAGTTGTATTTTTATATTTTAAATTAGAAATAGTTAAAATCACAATGGTTAAATTAATAACTGCTACTTTTAGAAAATTAACTGTAATTTTAACTTGTACGTTTGAATTCACTTATTCACTTTACCATGTGCTTAGCACAAAACATTTTTGGCTTCGGATTCTGGACAAATTGATGTTGTAATGTATAGATTTTCTTAGTCTTCCTTTGTATTTATTTGTTTATAAATGGATTTATTTTCTTCCGTTTGATTTGTAGTGTTCTATTTTCAAAGGTATCCTTTTTTTTTTTCAATTTCTTTCCAATGATTGTTAGGGCTTGGAATTGTCACAAAATTTTGGCTTTAAGCTTGTGACAGTTACAGAAAACAATCATTCTTTGCTTATAATGTGGTTTCCCAGCCCTTGAAAAAGTAAATTACATTATAAGCTTGCATTTGTGTTTTTTTTTTTTACTTATGTTTCACTTTTTGAATAAATACTTCATTTGTTAGGACTATGTTTTATAATGTGTAATTTGACATAGCTATTTGGGGTAATAATTTCATTGCATTTGGTCAGTTATTTCTGTTTCAATGGTTAATTTTTGCAATAAGTTTATATATATATATATATATATATATATACAGTAAAACCTCCATAACGGACACTCCCGAATAGCGGACACCTCTATTTAGCGGACGCTTTTGCGATCCCCAAAACCTGTATATCTGTACATTTTTAACTCTCAATTGCGGACACCTCCAAATAGCGGACAAATTCTGTGCTCCCGAGGTGTCCGTTATTCAGAGGTTTTACTGTATATATATATATATATATCAAAGTTATTTTCTATTTACTATCGATATTAAGCCTGATAACAAACCCGATAAAAATAGCGGTCCATTTTGTTTGTTTTAATGTCTATGTATTGGAAACGTTTTATATTTAATTCGTTATCATAAAAATACATTTTTACCTAAATAATATCAACGTTTTCATAGCTTTCAGATATTATTAAACAGAAACATTAGTAAAAAATAATTCGTACAGAAGGCATCTATAGCATTAACTTGTAATTTTTCCATGTGATTGCAGCACTATTTTTTCCAGTTCGTTTTGAGTTTTAGGTATGTGAAGATTTTTCATTTATTTTCTCATATTGGAATTATTTTTAATTATTTTTATTTTGCATTCATAGTGTGAATATATTTCTTATTATGAATGTTTTCATCTTAGTATTTCATTAGTATTTTCTCTTATATGGCATTGAAGATTTATCCATTCTTTATTTTCATTATTTTGATATGTGTTTTTGCAGTCGATCGGAAAATTCAGAATAGAAATTTCTGTTGAAACGCAGTCTATTTCAAACAGAAAACTTTGTGACATCATTATATTGTGCAATATTACCCTATATACACACACATATGTATAAGGTTTCATAATATACCGTTCCATTTATTATTACTTTGTTCTTTCCTTCTGTTTTTAGGTTTCTACGATGCAATGCTCTATTTGACTCTATTTGAATTAAATTATAAAGTATTATATTCTTGGTCGATTTTATCTTGCGATTTAATTTATTTACAAAAAGTTTATGTATATAAAATTATTTCTATATACAGTAAAACCTCGGTTATCCGAAAAGCATGGGACCAAAGTATTTTCGATTGACCGGGGTTCTAGAGGAATTTTCGAATAATCGGGAGGCTTCCTAAATTTATTCTACCAGATGACACTACTCACCCTTCTCACTTCCCCACAGTCAGGTAAAGCGTTCGTGCTTACAGGTGCAGCAAGAGTACGTATTCTGTTCGATTTCCTCTTCTTGTCTACACGTGTTTTAATTTCCTCCGAGCTTTATTTACGATCAGCCATACTTTAAAGCACAAACGGGTTTTTATAAGCATGAAGAGCTCAACGAGTTGAAAAGAGTTCATATACTCGCATCACACCTCAATATATTGAAGTGCTGGAAGATGAAACAGCGTCGGATGTGTTGTTGTTTAAAATATGGCTTGATAAGGCTGCATTGAAGCAATGCAAAGTTGAAAAAAAAAATCACAACATATTTTGAAAAGAAATAAAGTATTGTATGTGTCTATGTAATAAAATGCCCGTATTTACGCAACATTCCAAATAAATAAGTTGACGCTGTTTATTTATTTCATAAATAGAATTCTTGTTTAAAAATAAAATTTTTGATATTTAAAAAAAAAAAAAAAAAAAAGAGAGAGAGAGTTTTAAGGTTTTTCGGTTAAGGGGCTACTTCACTGGCTCTCCCAGACAGAGCAGCTAATGTTATTTCAATGGGAGAAATTTAGAAGTGTCATCTTTTCGCATTTTGCTCGAATTTAGTAATTTTTGTAGCTTTCAAAACCTGTACATTTAAATTATGCATGCTCCTTTCAATTTTTTTTTTTATTATTTTTTTTTAATGTGATATAAGTGCGTTATTTTGAAGATTCATGTTTAGTGTCTTATCGCGAAAAATCTGTTTGACATTTTAAAATTTGGTAAAGACACAATCGTAGCCTGATTATTTAGCTTTCCAAAAGTGCTTTTTATTTCGATTTAAAAAAAAATTTAATCGATGCTACAATCCTAAAAAAATTGTACTGCCTTTTTTAAAACAGCCGAAAACAGTAAAATGACCGCCCCAAACAAGTTACCTCCCTTTCTTTCCGGGAACTCAACGGGAAGTCAAACGGGAAAAATCTTCATTGAGCGATAAGAAAGACCACCTAATGTGTGAAATTTTGTCTTTGGCTATCAGTATGCAACTTGTAAAGCTGCAAATTTCATTTTAAGAGCAGAGAAGAAAGTTTAAAAAATGGTATTTTGAATGGTATTTTGAATTGATGTAAATAGATGCTGATTATTTGTTTTACTAGGCATCATACAGATTTTTAAAAAACGTTATTGATTTGGGATCAATAAAGATTTTTTTTCACCTCTCACCTCTGAAGTTTAATACCCGATATATTTTTTAATTGCCTACAATAGTAAAATGAAAAAGCGTTTATTTGCTAAACAAAAATACTAGAACTATCATTTATTCACTCTTTCTCGGGAAAAAACAAACATACAGTGGCAAGTGTCATTAAAATGAATAGATAGGCAATAGACATATCCAGCGAATAAATACAGTTGTATTTAAATTTTCTACAATACCTTTTTTCTATTATTTATTACATAACTCTTACTGAGTTAGTTTTAACGTTTCTTTCGAAAATATTAAATATTTATGCGGTAGATTAACTAAAAAATAACTATTGTATAGCTTTATTATTAAAATTTGTTACACTAATTTAAAACTCAGAAATGATGAGATTATACGGGTTCTCTTTTTTTCGGTAAATTTCGTGATTCTCCTTTCACAAATGAAACATTTTTAAATTATACTTCAAAGATTAAAAAAAAAAAAAAAAAAAAAAAAAAACATATTTCAGTGCAATTTATTATTAGTTACTGTAAATAAAGCATTACTTATTTTACATGCAAGAATTTAAATAAATGTGTCAGTAATCAATTTTTTGTCAGACGTATATTTTGTTTAAAGCTGTTTTCAAATCCAGAGGACTTACTTTCTGACACATTTCAGAATTCATTTTTCTTCGGAAACACATGAAATTGGCAGTTGTTCTTATTCAGAAACTATGCAATCGAATAGCGTTTTCCATTTTTTTGGTAAAGGCAAAAGTCTTTCAGAAAATACTATAGAATTCGGCGTTTTGAACCGATTTCCGGACGCGACAGACCGGGAAAGAAGAAAAACCTGTCGCCAGATGACAAAAATCGCTTATAAATCAATAAATAACTTGTTTATCAAAACATGGAAAACGTATTCGATTTCAAATAGCTTTAATAGTCAGGCCTGCCAATTTATGTTTAAAAGAAAGTTTCGCGTTTGTTGAGCAGATAATTTGAGAACCACCTCAAAGTTTGTGAAAATTTCTACATTTCAAACAAGCGTTATAAATGCTCACTCCTCCATATGTAACAAATATTTTATGTATGTTTATAAATGTTCTCCATATGTATAAAAAGTTAAAAACGCCTGTTCAAAGTGAAAGTCTCAGAATTATAAAGGAAACTAAAATATATTTTTTTATTTATTATTTGTGTAAATGTGTGTGTATATATGTGTGTGCAGGGCTTGACAAATGCGGTCGCAAGATCGCATTTGATCATCAAGATTATTTTGGCATAGTTTTGTTTTAGCAATGTTTTTCCTATAAATAACATGATAACAGTTCAGTTATTTTGTAAACGTAATTGCCGAAACGTCAGTGAAGGCTCTCTGTTGAGACCCGAAAAGTTTTTGGTTTCTGTCTCTTTGTCTGTCTGTCTGTTCCGCGATAACTGCCGCAAAAAGGGTCCGATTAGGTTGATTTTTGGTGGGTATGTTGGCGAGGTACCCGGAATTAGCTGTATAGTTTTTGGTTCATTCGTTCGAAAAATATAGAACATTTTATTTTAAGTCATAATGCTTTTCTATGGGAAGTCAGACGATTTTTTAATTTTAACATTCCGCGAAAAAAAAATCACGCATTGGGATAGTTGTAAATGCTAAATTATGGATATTAAATTTACGAAATGAATATTTTCATTTAATTTGATCGCTTTGAAAATTTCCCAATATATTTATTAGAATTTCTAAATTAATTGTATAAATTATTGGGAAATTTTACGCATTAATTTGAAAGATATGAAAATTTTAATTTCTCATTTTTTACAAAAAATTCCAATATATTTTCTTTCTCTCTTTCATTAAATGGTTGCTAAGCAACTATATTTCAAAGAATATCAACAAAGGAAAATTCAAGTGAATTATTTTGTCGCGAAATGTTATTAACAAAATAGCTAATTTTCGGGTGATTTAATTTTTAATATGTTTTTTCTAATGAAATAGATGAGAATTTATTTTAACTACTAAAGAAAGGTGACCAAATCGGCTTTCCAAACGAAAAATATAAAAACGTTGAATGTGAAAATGGAATACAAGTCTCATAAGAGAAATTTACATTTGTATAAGCATATTTAATACACGGAATTTTATTCAATTTCAGCAACATATGATATTTAGTGGTTGAAAAAAAAGTATTCTTTTAAGGATAGGATAAAACCTCCTGTACAAACAGATGGTTATTCTAATGAAATTAAAATAGTAAATACATTCAGACATATACTGAAGAAATGAAATAGCACAATTACTGGAAATTTAGAATATATAATTAAAGCGACAACGGAGGGTTCAGGGGGGTTCCACCCCCCCCCCCCTGAAGTAATGTAGTTATTCTGAAAAAATACAGTAATAAATAGTTTATCATATCATTGCATGACACTGTGTTTAATGCGATACTTTTAAAATTTCCGGAACTTTCGATAAATTTTACATTCTTATAAATGTATAAATAACTTTAAAAAATAGAATTTTAGGATATCCAATATTATGTAGATAATGTTAAAAATTAGGGAGATCAATGAACAATGATTTGTGGAGCTGACGTTGAGGCCTCCGATCTGTAGATTTACTAGTTATTATTATTATTATTATTATTATTATTATTATTATTATTTTCTTTTTGAAAATAAATGATGAGGGAGGTTTGGGTGGGGGGATATTTATTTTTTCTTTTTTACTGGCGACTAGATTTTATTACTGGGTACAAATTTGATCAAATATGTAAAACCCCGATGTGTGTGTGTATATATATATATATATATATGTGTGTGTGTGTGTGTGTGTATGATTAAAATGAAATCACATTACGTGAAAATCAAAGGAAAATATATTGTAAAAATTAAAAACAATAAAATGAAAGTGTAAAATGAAAAACTATGAATATCTTATGGATTCATCAGAGGAGTTTCATAAGAATAATGCATTGTAAACATATGTTAATTCGTCGAATTTTGTCAAGCATAAAAATTGATAATATAAGCTCCTTATAACATATCGGAAAAACCCTGAGATGTGAAAAGAATAAGACATCTACTATATATATATATATATATATATATATATATATATATATATATGCATATATATATATATATATATATATATATATGTGGTTTAATGGTTATTATTTACAAAAGTTTTATTATATATATATATATATCATTTGATTTTGTAATCTAAGTAATGCATTTGAATGTAAACAGAGTTACTGATTAATTCTTTTTATTTATTGTTTTGGTTTTGAAAATCTCAGAATTGTAAAGGAAATTAATTTTTAATATAAAAATATTTACATTTTGATAATCTTTTAAATTACAAAAATTCTTTCAGTGTACAATATTTTAAGTACTGTTTGCAAGTTTAAAGATGTTTTATTTCTTTTATATGAAGAAAGTGTCAATTCTTAGAATTTACTAATAATATTTTAAATAGTCTAATTTGATTTTGAAAAGAGTTGTAAGTATGCTTTTGTGTGCGCAAATTGTGCAAATAAAATTTGTAGTTTCTTTATATCACTCGTATATTTTTTACATTATGTATATATCATTGAAATCATTAATAAACCGGGTATTTATTCTCTTTTGTGTCGTGTAATCGTTAGTGTAGTATGAGAACAATCAATAAAATAGTTTTGATAATCACAATTTGCGTATTTTTTTTATGTATATATGATTCTTTAAATTTTTTTGATAAGCTTGAAATTTCATACTTTTTCAATAAAATTCAGTGTTGAACAAATTTTTTTCTTTGTTATTCTATATTAGTATTTCTATTTATTCTTTTTTGCATTTATTCCGTTCACGGAAATTGATTTAAGTTTTCGTGTCGACGAAAACTTTTTAAAATGATTATATTAGTGAATATTTTTGAGGAAATTTGTTAATTAACATATCACTTTTGATATGATTTTTATTTGATTGAAATAATCTAAAAATCAACATAAATTATGTTTCTATTCCAAAACCCTTCACATCTTTGAAAACAAATTGAAGTTATATGATATTTAAAAGAGAAATTAAAACGTGGTGGAGAATAAAGGTTCAAAAATGAAGAAAATAAGTAGAAAAAAAAAACCTTTAACCATCATATATGTATTGTATTTTTATTTCGCAGTGCTACACTTTTAGTAGCTGTAGATCTATCAACAATATCAAAATGTTTATCATGCTTCAAAGACTATAAATAAAGGGACTATAAACAAAGACTATAAAAATAATTATATTATTCTTTAACACTTTATGTCCCAACAGTACTTTAAAGTATCATTGAAAAAAACTTGTTATAAAATTCATTTAATACATCGATTAGTAGTAATACAGTATACAATGAGTTAAAGATACTTTCCTTTATCTTATTCCAAAAGCATTGTTGATTGCACAAAACAAAAATATATTTAAAAGGATGATTTCTCTTTCATTTGCATCTTTTCAGCTTTCTTGATGCTGGAAGATGGTGAGTTAAAAGTTTCAGTTCTGAAAATTTTTTGTATTTATATTCTAATATTTGTACATTTCCTAGTTCTATAAATTAAAAAAATATATTTTTTTATTAAAAAATTTGAATGGAGATATAAATATTGCACGTAATTCCTACACATTTAGCTTTGGTTTATTAATTTTAATTGGCAAAATCCTTCTAAAATTGATTGAATGATTATGTAAATCCTCTAACGTGGTTTCAGATGATGTCTACGTAAATAAATTGGAATAAGCATAACATATTTAAAAACCCAATTTCAGGAATTACCAACAACATTAAAAAAATATTCGAATTATTTCGTGCATTCCTGTATATGATAAATAGATTTGTATATGTAATGCACGAGCAGGGAAGACCGAGCTATGCTCGGTAAAAATTAGCTTTGAGTTTAAATATCATGAACCATGACCAAAAGGATCCACTAATCAAATTTTCCCGAACATGTGACCAAGCCAATTGTTTTCTCGTGCGCGAAACTCTCAGGATATAAAAAATTCAGTCAAATGGTCTGAGCCGTTATTTAGATACAATTAGCTTGACCCTGACCCATGGTGACCTACTAATCGAAAATTCTCGAACAATGGTTTTCTGGTGCCCCTAAACGGTAAGACACAAAATTTCGTCAAAATCGTTAGAGCCATTTTTAAAATAAAGTTTGCATATATATATATATATATATATATATATATATATATATATATATATATATATATATATATATATATATATATATATATATATATATATATATGTATGTATATATATATATATATATAACCACACACAAGATTTCCTCGTATTAGAATATATATAATAGAATGATAAAATTTTGTTTAGTTTGTAAACACATAGCGCAGTTTAAAATCCCCCTTCTGAAATTTCCGTCAATAAACGAAAATGTGATCGAGATATTTTGTGTATGATCTGTAGAATTTATACACACCAAGTAATACACAAAAAATTAGTTAAATTTAAAATAGCGCACCGCAATTATTGTTAACAGACAGAACTTTAACAGAATTCTTTTGTGTGTCCCTGTAAATGAACAATGAATGATATGCACACAGCAATCTATAGTAAGAAAGTCCCATGTAATGCAACTCTCAGTGATATACATCAATTTCAATATATTTGAAATCGTGTAACATCATTTAAATAATACACAAAGAATTTTCCTCTATAGATATCTCGTAATATAACATAACTCTTTTGAGTGTCCCTTTAAAGTAACTATAAGCGCGACACACTTGATTTTCAATGCCGAACATGCCATAGTGAACATCAATAACATAAACATATATCAATTGCGGGACAATCTGAATATATTTACGTGAGTTAGAGCACGGACAGACAGACAGACAAACCGAATTCATAAACACTTTTCAACTATGTAGGAAAGTGTTAAAAATAAAGAACAGAGACTCGCTCAACAGCGTGAATCTTTGCTGACATTATTACTCAATCACTTTGGAATCGAATATCATTTTTTTTTTACATTTTTATTTTAATATAATTTGAATTATAAAAGAATGGCTACTCGAATACAACTTTTTCCTGTTGTGTATAAAATCAATACAAAACGCTATCTTTGTCATCGTTTTCCGAATAATGTTTTGCCTTCATAGGGAAAAAAAAATAGTATCTGAATATCTGTAAATAATTTCTTGCATTTAAAAAGATATATAATTGATTTTAAGAATGTGTTAGAAAATAAAGTTTAGACTTGAGCCCAGCGGAGCTATCTGAGAAAGTGTGATTGGAAACCTATCTTCTGTTTGCTAATCACTTTTCTCGCGGTGGGGTATCACTCTCCCTTACTATCCGCCTGAGGCAAAAAGTGTCTTGTTTTATGTTGTGGGATGACCTTTCTGTTTGTCAATCGCAAGCTTAGTAAATATCATTGGTTTCCAATGATCAAAAAGTGTCAATCTTAGTCACAGGATACGCCTTACAGATGGCAACGGTTTTTCTTTTTTCGGCTATTTCGATCTTTCAACTGAGTGAAGTAGCCTCTTAAGCCGATTTTCGGATAATCGGGGTTCTACTGTATGTCTATTAAACTTCTATAAATTTATTTCTATTAAATTTTCTATTAAAAATCCTCAATCTATTAATCTGCGGTTAAATTTTTAAAAAATGTCTTAAATATCTTTTATTTAAAATTATATTTTCGTATATTTCTGCTATACTATTTTAAACTGAACTATCGCCTCTTGCACCTGTAAAACTACTACCTGCCCGCATACATTTTTCTCCTTATTTTCAATTCTTTTTGAACTTGTGTTATGAGCGAAGTTTCAGAATTTTCGTTCAAACTTTCTCCACCGATACTAATAAAAGTACAGCAAAACATTTTCTGACTTTCTAAACATAAAAATAGATAACGAAACTTGTTTACCTGAGCTACAAAATCATTACTGAAAATATAAAATATGTGCATGTGAAAATACACATTTTTGCTTTTCAGTGAGCTTGCTTAAGAAATATATAGATATCGCAGACTTAAAATGTGAATATATCTTTTAAAGTTTTTACTCTACTTTTACTTTAAAATCGCTATGTTTACGCAAATATAATTTTTCACGAAATAGTAGAAATGACATGAAATTTTACATACAAGTGCAGCACACATAAAATTGAAGCAAAATACAGGTTAGAGTCCAGCATGGGTCAGGTTGTACCCGACTCGAACCTAAAAATTTCATATGTAGTCAACCCGCAACCCGACCCGAACCCGACAAAATAATTTTCGGTGACACGCAACCCGAACTAAACCCGACATATTTCACCCCGAACCCGAAATGAAAGGATATAAAATCATGTTTTAATGCAATTATGTAATCTACATATATATATATCTCTAATACCAATTTTATCTTTTATATACAAAAATTAACATATAATAAACAATTTGGAAAACACATAACATATTTGAAAACCTAATTTCAGGAATTAGCATCATTCGTCAGAAAAATATCTGAATTCGTTCGTGCAGGCCTGTATATGATCTATAGATTTCTATACACACTTCATAATATTCTAAAATTTAGTTCAGTTAGGAAACGCATAGCAAAGTTGAAAATTCCCCTTCAATAATTTGATAACCTTCTTATTTCCGTTCGCTCCAGTATAAAGGACTTAAAAAATGTAAGAATCTCATCTTTATACCACTAAGCCGTCATAGATCCATTTCTAAATGTGTAGGTCGGTGCAACCATCAATGGTAATACCATTATAGACAGTGTTGCCAGGAGAATACTAAAATTTTATTTTGAATACCATTATTTTCGTATAAAATCATTCGCCCTCTACACCAAGAAAAAGGAATTGATTAAAACTACAAAACATGTTTTGTTGAGTACATTTTGTTTGTTTTAGCAAAATTCAAGTAAAATTGAACCTATTTACTTGAATTAACAAAACATTTTTTGCTGATGATACAAAAATTTTTTTTGGAATTGCAAAAAAAATTTTTTTTTGTTGATTCAAACAAAATTTCCATTGACCTATATTTAAACAAAAAGTTTTGTTGGGTCAACCAAATTTTTGTTGGTTCAACAAAACTTTTTTCTGGGTGTATAATCACAAAATTTCTGTAATTAAATAAGACGACTATTTCTCTACGAAAATAGAGGTATACAAAATAAAATGTTAGTATTTTCCTGGCAATGGTGATCACAGATCTTCACTACTCCTCCTTCAAATCTGATACTTTCTTTCATGAATACAGGGTTGTTTCGAGAACTTACGTTCACTCCAGATAAAAATGCGCCTGTTGTCAAGATGGATTGTAAAACGGGAATCGTCTCAGAAGAGGACGTTGCTCCCTTCATGTCCCCTTCAATTGACACGCTCTGCTGGCCATTTTCTACAGATAGTATGGTGGCGTGATGTTAATGAAATTCATTACCTTAGGTCTACGAGCATACAAACCTACCGGGTGATTATAATTAAAGTTACGATTTAAAAATCGATAATTTTAAAACTACTGTTCAAAATTACTTGATATTTTAGCAAAACAATCGTGAGGCAATGGAATTTTGTTTGGCGAAGACAAAAAATAGTTCCAAAATGTGCCGATAGATGGCGCTGTCAGGGTTCACATTGTCTAAAGATATGTAAATTACTAATACGCGACATGCGCACCGCAGGCATAGCTGCCATAAAAATACAGAGCACCAGCCCTTTGCCTGATTGCTTCATCAGGACTCTGACTATGAAGGATCGCGCTCTGCTCTTGAAGCTTTTTATAAGAACGATGACTGTGCACTTACAGCTATTAGGAAGTTTCGGACATTAAAATCCATAAAAAGGGGTCCAATAACCACAAATGGTCTGCAAAAAATTATTGCTAAATTCGAAGAGACCGGTTCATTTAACGTTAAATGGGGTAGAGGAAGGAAACCAGTTTAGGCTGCGGCAATGGAAGATGTGGCTACAGCATTACAGAACAGACTAACTGTGTTGCTGGAATCAGCAGTACACGGGGAATTGGCCAAATGCTGGATATGCCAAACAGCACGGTGCGTAAAGTCCCACGGAACATCTTGCGCTGTTATCCGTACAAGATAACTCATGTGCAGGAGTTGCTACTTGCTGACGTGGAAGCACGTCAATTTTTTTCACTACAATTTCTTGCCCGCATGGAAGTGGACAATCGATAGTCATGGAACATTCTGTGGTCTGACGAAGCCCATTGTCATTTGCAAGGTTCTGTGAATACGTAAAATTGCAGGATATGGGTGACCGAGAATCCGTCCCAGCTACACCCATTACCTCTTTAGTCTGAAAAGGTCACTGTGTGGTGCGGAATAACGGCAGCTTTTATCGTCGGTCCGTTTTTCTTCAAGGAGATCACACCTGCGGGTCCCGTTACCTGTACCGTTACTGGTAAGCGGTATGAAGCACTTTTGCGTAACCATGTCCTTCCGGCACTTCAGCAGCGTCAGTGTCTGGATTGCACAATATTCATGCAAGATGGAGCTCCTCCACACATTGCTACTCCTGTGAAGCAGCTACTGAATGTTAATTTCGGAGATGATAGGATCATAAGCTGCCATTTTTCCAACAACGTGGCCACCCCGTTACCCTGACTTAAACCCGTGTGATTTCTGGCTTTGGGGGTACCTGAAGAATGTTGTTTACAGCGGGCTGATTCAGAATCTAGCCGACTTGAAGGCAAGCATCACACAATACACCCAAAGTGTCAGTACAGATACCCTCCGATCTGTTGTGAAGCATGCCGTTTTTCACTTCCAATTAGTAGTGGAACAAGGCGGAGGGCTTATCGAACAACTTATGCCTTAATCATCAGTAAAGTGTTTGTTCCATGAAACTCTTTTTTTTTTTTTTTTTTTTTTTTTTTTAAAGTCATTATCGCTGTTTTTGCTGTAAACACGTATTTTTGTCTTTTCGCTAATAAAATTTAGTAAATCCCTGATACCTTTTGGCTAGCAACATTCCTGTGTTTAACGAATACATTTTTGGTCTTTCGCCTGACATTACCCTGATAGCGCCATCTATCGGCACATTTTGGAACTATTTTTTCATTCGCCAAACAAAATTCCATTGCCTCACGATTGTTCTGCTAAAATATCAAGTCCTTCTGACCAGTAGTTTTAAAATTATCGATTTTTGAAATCGTAACTTTAATTATAATCCCCCGGTATAACGTTGAGTCAGTTTCAGACAGTTTCGCTGAAAACTGTGGTGTCTATAGCTGAACGAAAGTGTTGTTGGAAAAAAGTTACATTCATATTTTTTGTTCTGGCTATCAATCTTAAATACTCATTTACCTTTGGTACTCGTCTACGACATTGTCCTGGCCTTTAGTATGAATTAGCTGAAGTACCCGCCGTTGTCCGAGATTTAAAGAATGTTTGTGTAGAAAAATCAGTTTCAAAATTAAACATGTTGTATAGAGAACTTCAAAATGTTAAAATATGCCAATATTTCCATAATCAGGTTTTATCATAATTCAATACGTTCCTCAAATTCATATGACGTTATATTCACTTAGTAACGTTATATCTACTTCCTTTCTTTATTACTCATATTAATACTCTCTTTGTATTATTCTTAAATATTTGAAAAAGTCCGTTGAACTTCCAATATGATGTCAGATTAATTTTCTTTTTAATTCTCTAATAACGTCATATTAACCTACTTTCTGTACCTACACATACTCATACTCCTTATATTATTGAGAAATATTTGAAAATTTCCGTTATATTACCAATATGACGTCATATTATTCTTTATTTCAGTTGTTAAATTTTTTTTTTTTTTTCATTTTCATTTTTCACGTGGAAATCTTTCGATAAAAAATTAATTATTGTAGAAATTTTTATTGTGGATTTTTAATTGTTGCCAACTGCTATAATGAAAAATATTTAAATTTTATAGGAAAAGGCTGTTAGATTTTTGGGGGTTTTATTAATTAAAAATTAACTATACATTATTTCGATTCCGGATTCCTTTAGTTGCCTCGGCTGTGTTTTAATACAGATGTACATAACATTTCACAATTCTCGCTTCCAAACAGTTGATTTGTATAGAAGTGCAGACAGACAGACAGACAAATTTTCATTTTTATATATTAGATTTTCAGTCTCTAAAAAAATATTCCAGACCCTGTAAATCGCATTTTTTGAGACTCCAATGCCTTCTAGAATAACGACCTAAGCGACCAATAACTCCCCAGATTCCTGATTCGGGTAAATGGCATTGTTCACACATCGCTCTCGCCTACCCAAATCGGTCAATGCATGTCCATTATTTCTTTTCACCTTTTTCTTTAAATAATCTTAAAAACAATTTTGTCCGCTACCGCTAATGCGTGATTTTCGATTTCACTGGCAAGATTTGTATATTCCGAAGTTCGAAAATTTGCAACATTTTCATTTTTATCTCTCTTCTTGCATTTTCTTTTTTTAAAAAAATCCTGTTATACCATTTTTTTACAGAAACGATGTGATTTATTTATTTTTTTAAATAGTATTGTATATGTTTCTGCAATTTTGTGAGTTTATATTTAAAAAAGCGTCATTTCGTGTATGTGAAATAGGAATATTTATTTTAAGGCTTTTGTCGCGTTTTTACTTACGGAGAAACTTTCTCATCGATCTAAAAAAGTATTTTTAATAAAAACCACAAAAAGGTGGATTGTGTTTGTTTGTTGGTGACATCTACAAAAACCACAGATGAAATACAAACTTTTCTTTCTAATGCATACGAAAGGTACAACGCAATATTCTTGTAATTGCATTTGCCAAAATAATAATAATAATAATAATAATAATAATAATAATAATAATAATAATCTCTTAAAATTTCTCTATTATTATCATTAAAAAACTACCATAAATAATAAAATTAATTAAAAAACATTTCGAAATTATCAATTAGGATTTTCTTATTGAATATCAACACATTACTGATAAACAAATTCAGAACTGAACTATTTTCTGTTAAACAGAGTGTTAAATGTTTAGCTGGATTATGGGAACTTCGGTATTATTTTAGACATATTTTGTAAAGAAGAATATGTTACTGTAAAAGTTTTTAAATCAAAATCTCAAGAAAATGAGGCATATTTTCTCGTTGACTGGTAGACGATTTTCTCACTAGCGCGTCACACTGACTAGCAAATTTTTACATGAAATGCGAACCCTGTCATAACATTTTTTACAGTATTAATTTGAAGTGATTATGCAATATTAGAATTATCTTATACAAGAAGAGAATTGTAAACCTTAATATCTTCTTAATTTTAATTTTGTGTTGCATTTAGGGTACTTATTCGAGTAAAATGCGCGCTTTAAACGAAAGTTTTGGTCCTAAAACGTAGGATGCGCATTATATACGGAATATTTCCGACAGTTATGTAAAAAAGACGCATACGTTCACTAGATCACTGCATGAAATATGAAGTTATATTTCACAATTAAACTGTACATCGTAAAATAAGTAAAATAGCTGCACTTTTGCTAGCGTAGTTTATGTATTATGAACATTTTATTTATACTATGAAAATGACCGAGTGAAAACTGTGTTTTTCTTATTCTAAATTAGCATAACTGAATATAGCAAACTGAATATTTGAAAAACCTGAATAAAGTCAAAACTTACGAAGCAGAAATTTATCCTGCGTCTTTATTTACTCGTCGTACAACTAACACAGAAAAAATAACAACGAACATTGGCGGCACGTATATTGGAAATTATTATATTATTATCGATAAATTTTTTACTATGAAGTTTATAATGGCAGAAAAGAACACATTGTGGAAAGTTTAATTTTGTGTTAAGTTAATAAGGGGCATAGCATACGGGACTAAATACAGTAATTTAGGTCAGATAATTTATTTCAGAATCAAGATCTCTGCACAATTTTTATTTTCAAACTTCTGGTTGTTAAATTATCGCAATATAAACTAGATGAGCATTATAAACCAGAAATAACTTTCTGTATTTAGGTAAACTATTTTACATTTAGTTAAATTTTCATTTTATTACTTTTTTGTAACATTAAATAGATGTTACAAATTAAAAAATTTTATTTCTTGAAAGTTTTTTTTTTTTTTTTTTTTTTTTTTTTTTTTGACAAAGAAGATTAAGAAAGAAAATATACTCAGACAAATGGGAATTTTCGCTTGCTAAAAATACATTCAATAAGGAGAAAATCGTTTTAACTGGCATCTGAGATGCTTTCAGAAAAGATGACGATGATGTATATTGCTTAAAATACATCACAAGCAAGTTGACGTCACGTTGTTCTTCAATATTTCGGAAAGATTAATTTTTCATCAGAAAAAAGGACAAAGAAAATGAGTTAAGCTAAATACATATGAAGAGTAATTAAGACCTGTACTTCAACCCTGATTAATTACTCAGTATCTTAAGAGGATTCAGGACCTCAAAAATATCACAGTTTGACGAATGTGTCCATTTTGTCGATAATTTCTTTCTTTCTTTCTTTCTTTTGTTTTGTTTTCTAATACAGATTGGAAATAACCTCGGCAATATTTTAGAATCCTACTCTTATTAGAACGTGAACTACAACAGTTTTTACAAATACATAATGAGATAGTAAACAAAATCTTTGAAAGCATTTGTGTCAGCGTTTATTATTTTTTATTTATTTATTTATTTCAATTTACTTTCATTACCTTTAAAATCTTGAGCTTTGTCAAATCTTTGCGAAATTGTTTGAAATGTTTTCTCATTAAATATAACAAGTAAACTATTTCAGTATCAGGTTTGAAATATGTTGATTTTTTTTTTAATGTGTACTATTTATGATTTTACTACTCTTTTTTTTTTCTCCTAGAAAGTTAATCCATTAAACAAAGTTCAATATTATAATTTATTAAACTTCTACCAAAGTATAAAGAATCGGATTAAAAAACTTTTAAAATTTAAGCAGAAGCGACATTTTAAAATTTGCTACACTATTTTTTGCTTTATAACTTTAAATTTATAATTAAGATTTTTTCATTAAGTTAATTACTTTTTAGCATTCATTTAAATATAATCATAAATACTTTTTTATAAATTAATAATAAAGATTTAAAAAATTGTGAGATAATGAGTTTTCTTAATGTGAAATTTTTTAAAAGTGTTACACAAGCCATTATGTTATTAATACATTTAATATAAAGCAAAACAATCAACAATTTATTTTTTTATTTTATCCAATACTCCCCCCCCCCCCCCCCCAAAAAAAAAAAAAAGCCCAAAATAAAACATTGAGTTTAATCTGAATTTTATGTCATTTATGATGCGACCTGCAATTGTTTTTGTTTGTGTGTTTTACATTCACAAAAAAAAAAAAATGTTCTGTATTTTCACCGAAATAAAATTAAAAGTGACAATCTAATGCATAAACTTTCTTCTTATGACTTAAATGATCCGAATAACAATGACTTTGATTTATGCAGAGGATATTGAATCTTCAATTCCTATGAAAACAGCATAATAAGAAATAATTCTTTGTGTCATATTTTCATTCATATCTAATCCGTTTATTCTATGTATTATTAATATTATTAATTATATATGGTATTATTAATATTAATTATTATATTAATAATATTAATATTAATATTAATATTAATAATAATATTATTATTATTATTATTATTAATTCGACCATATATTATAGTTTAAAAATAAACACTTGATAAAAATTTATATAAAGCGGTAAAATGATTCGATATAAAAATTGATGATGTACATAAATTAAATAATGTGATATAAAGCAGAAAAAAATATTTATAAAGTATTAAACAAGAAACAAATTAGATGTTTCTAGTGCTAAAAATATGCTTAAAAACTTTCTAATTTTTATTCTGAAAAACTTGGCAGTGAACATGCAAAAAAATGATTAATAGTTATCTGCGAAACTGCTAAGTTAAAGAAAAAAAAATCATGCTTCTTGTATAGATTATGAAACATTTACCATTATTACAACAGAATTTGTTGCAAAAGACTCTTCTTCAATTTGCTAGTACTACACCTAATTATATAAATATTGCATTTACTCGTGTATATTGCACACGCGTGTTATAATGCGCGCCCTGTTTTTCGCAAGGTTAAAAGCGCGAAAATGTTATATCTTGTATACAGAGTGTATCTTCTTATCGTTGGCCAATAGCTCTTGATAAAAATTTATATAAAGCGGTAAAATGATTCGATATAAAGATTGATGATATACATAAATTAAATAATGTGACATAAAGCGAAAAAATATTTATTAAGTGGTAAGCAAGAAACAAATTAGATGTTTCTACTGCTATAAATATGCTTAAGAGCTTTCTACTTTTTATTCTGAAAACTTCGCAGTGAACAAGCGAGAAATTGATTAACAGTTACCTGCGAAACTGCTAAGTTAAAGGGAAAAAAATCATGCTTCTTGTATAGATTATGAAACATTTACCATTATTACAACAGAATTTTTTGCAAAAGACTCTTCTTAAATTTGCTAATACTACACCTAATTATAAAAAAATTGCATTTACTCGTGTATATTGCACACGCGTGTATAATGCGCACCCGGTTTTTGACAAGAATAAAAGTACGAAAATGTTATATCTAGTATACAGAGTGTATCTTCTTATCGTTGGTCAATAGCTCTAGATAAAAATTTATATAAAGCGGTAAAAGGATTCGATATAAAGATTGATGATGTGCATAAATTAAATAATGTGATATAAAGCAGGTAAATATATTTATAAAGTGATAAACAAGGAACAAATTAGATGTTTCTAGTGCTATAAATATGCTTAAGAACTTTCTAATTTTTATTCTGGAAAACTTGGCAGTGAAGACGCAAGAAAATGATTAATAGTTACCTGCGAAACTGCTAAGTTAAAGGGGAAAAATCATGCTTCTTGTATAGATTATGAAACACTTACTATTATTACAACAGAACACTGAAAAAAATGAAATACTCAAAAATGAGTAAGTCCATGTACTCATTTCGAAATGAGTATTTTTGGATCAAAAATGAACATGTGCATTCTCAAAAATGAATAAGTTCATGTACTCATATCGAGATGAGTATTTTTGGATCAAAAATGAACATGTGTGTCACGTTGCAAACGTGCCACTTTCAACTATTTTACGATGTTATCGTACCCACGTGCAAATTTCCCATTTTTAGACCATTTAATCCTAATAATTTCAATTGTTTCTCTTTTATATTAATTTAAATCGTCGTTCTCACTATTCGGCATTTTAAATTCACTTTAATTTGACATCTCATTTATTTCTCTACGTTAATGCCTTCATATTTTGTAATTCCTCTTTTAAGTTCTTAATTATTCCTTTTTCATTGCGTTTTGCCGCAGTGCCGATTCGCGATCTTGAAGCGACCGGCATTTTCGAACGCTTCCCCTCCTTGCGTTTCGCTTGGCGCGCGTCGCGGTTCGTTATCGCCTTTGGCGTCAACATGGACTTACGCTTTGGCGTTCGCGCACCTGTTACACAGGCTTTTCACCGCCAATCTCTGGCTAGCGCACATTTTTTCGTACCGGCAAGCAGTTCGGTAGGTGGGACAGTTGAGCTCTGCCTGGGAACAAGATAGTGGTGTTCAGATTAGGCCTCCCGGTTGCTGTAACGGCTGCCGTGGGAGCCGAGTGAGTAATCGTATCTTAGTGATGTCTCCTTTTGGAACATATCGTGTGCGAGCGATCGCCACCAACATCCCTTTTAAGAGTGTACAATTTGTACATAAAATAAAACAAGTTTTAGCTGCATCTCTGTTTCCTGATTTCCCTGCGTAAGATGTCTGCTTCTTTCTTCCTTTGACACTTCCAGTAGTGATGAGCCTGTCCTTTGGTAAGATAAGAATTTATTCCTTATTTCATTTCCTCGTCGTGAAACGATTCTGACAACAGCGAGCCATTTTCTACAGAACCTGAGTTTTTGCAGATGAACACTTCGCCGCTTTTCTCTGATCGATCACGCCACGTGCTGCCTAGGCCTAATGACCTAGCACGTGCTTCTGCAGAGTTTTATCTCCAAGTAACTTTTGTACCAAAACAAGTTAACCACTTCCATGAGAAACCTTTACGTTATACTTGGTGCCGTGTCACCTCCTCGTACGTCAATCGTGACGAGTTTTTTTTATCATCGATGTCTCAAAAAAAAAAAAAGAACTTTTGCTTTTCTAAGAAGACAACGTTTTTCATCGATTTCAGGAACAGGAATAGACATCGCGACATCATATTGTTATTTTCTTATGATGAAGTAAAAAGGACACTAAAGACGTTTTACAGCATATGAGTATGAATATATGTCTAGTGCCGACAGTAAAGGAACAGATAAGTGCAGACTAATTTTTCAGGCTTGTTTTAGGTCGTCGCTTTCGTATTTACTCATTTTTCTTATATTTTCATATGTGTTTAAGTGTTTTATTTAGCTCAAAGGTATCATTTTATAATTTGAAAATTTTTCATATTTAACATTTATGATTATTTTTATAAGTTTTTCTTAGTGTTGTATAACAGTAATCAATTCAAATTTAAAATGGTTTTCTTGTAATATGTTTTTAAATTTTTCATGGTTGCAATTTTCAAGATGCCTTCTTATCACAGTGAAAGTTCCTTTAAAAAAAAAAAAAAAAAAAAAAAATCAGTACTTTTCACTGAACTTCAATAAAATTTTTCTTAATCACAGGAAATATATTTTATCTGCTATTTTTAGTGTGTATTTTTGTGTTCTATGCAGACAGGTATTTCTTGTTTAAATTCAAATATTTTCATCGTGCAGGATCAGATGAACTCAAAAATTCACTGTTCCAAGCTTGCACACTCAAGTTCATATTTCTAATTTTTTATTGTGTCCAAGTGATACTTAGTAATATTCTACAATTATTATTATTTTTACATGTATTTTTTTATCAATTCATTGCTTGAAATTACGTTTTTACGATATTTCTCATTTTAAGTGTTAAGTCATTGATTGTTCATGAGTGCTGTGAATCCTTTCATCTGGTTGTTTCATGGCCAGGAACAATCTGGTGAAAGTATTTTGCGTTATGCATTGCTTGTTTACCGGTAGCAGGTATTGTGTAACAGTTGTTCATTGCTCTCATGCTCAGTTAATCTTTTTAAGGTTTTTATCAAGCATCATTTTAATAAATTTCTTTAAGTATTTCATTTTAATTTATCTCAAAACTGTTTTTCACTGTGTCATGATTTTCAAAATTGCATTTAATAAGGTGTTTTATAACTTTATACTTTCATAAAGTATCATTTTTGCATGATTTGTCAATCATATTATTCATGTATTGTGTTTATAATCTTGAGAAAAGTCTCAAGTAAGGAAAAAAAAATAGAAAGTGTTTGAATTTCAAAATAAACTATAAACTTATTCAAAAAGCTGGTTTTTCAAAGTAATGATAAATTTAAAAAAAAAAAAAAAAAAAAAGTGCTTTTTCAAAATAATGCTATCAATTTGAGAAAAAAAAAAAAATCAAACATTATATTTTTTTATGTGATGGAACACCAAGAAATTTTATCTTATGGTATTGAAGCAATTAAATTTTTTCAATTTTATATGTGAAATACAGTGGGAAATTATGTTTCTCAGGTAGTATAGTAGCAATTAACGGGTTTTTCAATAGTTTTTTAAGTGTGATGAAATATTGTAGATATAAAATTTTCTTTGGTGTTGAAGCTATTAAATTTTCTAAATCTCAAATTTTTAAGTGATCTTTGTATTTTTCTGTTGTAATGTTGAAGAAAGTAAATTTTCTTGCATAATTTTTAATTAAGGTTACAGTTTCTGAACTTCTAGGTATATAATTTCTTTTATACAGATATGCAGCATTTTAACATTTAGTTATCTTATTCCAATTTTGCTTATTTTAATTCATCAGTGCATCATTCGTACCAATAAGCATTGTATTTTAGTGTATTTATTTATTCATTCTTGTGTTTTATGTGTGATATTTCAGTAGTGACACACACAGTGTTAGGTTGTTGGGCGATCAGCCTTCACAGTGTTTTTCGTTATTCACAGTACCATGCATTAATATTCTACTAGTATCGTGTATTTTTGTGTTTTGTTGGTATGATGGCTTTAAGCACATGGTCGTAAATTCCATAGAAATATTTAATTTTCTTTCATAATTTTTAATTTTTAAATTTTTCTTACCTGTGATCCATTCGGACTATCCCAGTCCAGTAATGCAACTTCTATTTGTCCTCCTAACTTGATAATTGTTTGAGGTGGCTCTTGTCAGGCAACAGTTGACAATTGTCTGTTGCACTTACCTTTGGGTGCTTGTTTTCTTCAATAAGTTCTGTCACTTTTATCTTTTGGTTTTTGTGTTGCAATCTTTATTTACATACAGGTCCTTTACACGCACACAGTGATTGGTTGTTTAGTGAGTTGCCAACCAACATGGTGTCCACTTTTTGTTTTTTTTTTGTACACCAACACTTTTGTGACACACATTTCGCATTCGATGAAATGTGCTGGATTTTTAAATTTTTCATTTTTCATAATTTTGGCTCACAGTTGCCTCTTTCAAGGTTTTACTTACTTAATTTATCTTGCTTTAGTCATTGGTTTTCTTGTTAGAGTGTATTGTAATTCTGTGTGTTCTAAACTTATAAAATACTTCATGTTTACAATTTTTAAATTTTAATTATGGTAACGTTTAAGGTTTCATCTGCTGCTTATTATTTGTATTGTGTATTTAAGTGTATTTCATTATTGCCTGTTTATTTATGAAGCTGTGTTTTTCAAAAAAAATATATTAACTTTTATTTACTTTAAATCTGTGCACAATAGTTAAAAATTTAATTGTTTTTGTTTGTTTTAGTTGGTTAACTAAGCACTTAACTTTTATTCATCTTTGAAATCTATTTTTAAAGTGTGTTCTAAAATTTTTTTATGATTTCATTGAATTTTTCAAAATTGGATTTAATTTTTGCACAAGGTCCTAAAAATATAAATTTTTTGCACTTTTCAACTTAATAATTTTCAATTGCGCATGCAATTCTTTTCAAAAGTATGAATTAAGCTCATACAATGCCATTTTTCATTTAAACTTAGAGCTAAAATGTATGTATTACTATTGTTTTTTGTATTATGTGTGTAATTACTTGCAGCTTAACTTAGTCTATTCAACACTGTATCAATGTATTTAAAATTTAATCACCAGTTTCTATTTGGTGTTAATATAAAATCAAATACTTTAGAGCTGAATCTTATGTATAATTAAGTGTGAGTACCACACGTATTGAATTTTTAGTGTTTTTGTTATAATGTAAGTCACCACATTCTAAAGTCAATTAAAAAAAGTATTTATGATGGCAAATTTCCCAAGCTACTATCAATGAAATTTTTAGTGAAATAACAATGTTTATTTAGCAAGTCAATGGTATGACTTCACAGATCTGTAAAGGTGTAGCTTAATTTGCAATTTTTGATACAAATACTACTATGTTGATACTAATATTTTATGTTGATTTGATACTGATTGTTCTTTAATACGACTGATTGTCAAGTCGTCCTGTCAACCCCATGTAGCCCTTGGTGATGGCTCGCACATTCCAAATTTTTAAAATTTTGTAAAATTTTTCTCTCGCATTCAAAATTTATCCTTATTCCAAATTTTTCTCGAACGTTCAAAATTTGTATGTCAGTCTAAATTTTTCTTTCCCTTTCAAAATTTTACAAATTTTCGTTTGCCCGGGAATGTGTCACGTTGCAAACGTGCCACTTTCAACTATTTTACGATGTTATCGTACCCACGTGCACATTTCCCATTTTTAGAACATTTAATCCTAATAATTTCAATTGTTTCTCTTTTATATTAATTTAAATCGTCGTTCTCACTATTCGGCATTTTAAATTCCCTTTAATTTGACATCTCATTTATTTCTCTACGTTAATGCCTTCATATTTTGTAATTCCTCTTTTAAGTTCTTAATTATTCCTTTTTCATTGCGTTTTGCCGCAGTGCCGATTAGCGATCTTGAAGCGACCGGCATTTTCGAACGCTTCCCCTCCTTGCGTTTCGCTTGGCGCGCGTCGCGGTTCGTTATCGCCTTTGGCGTCAACACGGACTTACGCTTTGGCGTTCGCGCACCTGTTACACAGGTTTTTCACCGCCAATCTCTGGCTAGCGCACATTTTTTCGTACCGGCAAGCAGTTCGGTAGTTGGGACAGTTGAGCTCTGCCTGGGAACAAGATAGTGGTGTTCAGGTTAGGCCTCCCGGTTGCTGTAACGGCTTCCGTGGGAGCCGAGTGAGTAATCGTATCTTAGTGATGTCTCCTTTTGGAACATATCATGTGCGAGCGATCGCCACCAACATCCCTTTTAAGAGTGTACAATTTGTACATAAAATAAAACAAGTTTTAGCTGCATCTCTGTTTCCTGATTTCCCTGCGTAAGATGTCTGCTTCTTTCTTCCTTTGACACTTCCAGTAGTGATGAGCCTGTCCTTTGGTAAGATAAGAATTTATTCCTTATTTCATTTCCTCGTCGTGAAACGATTCTGACAACAGCGAGCCATTTTCTACAGAACCTGAGTTTTTGCAGATGAACACTTCGCCGCTTTTCTCTGATCGATCACGCCACGTGCTGCCTAGGCCTAATGACCTAGCACGTGCTTCTGCAGAGTTTTATCTCCAAGTAACTTTTGTACCAAAACAAGTTAACCACTTCCATGAGAAACCTTTACGTTATACTGTGCATTCTCAAAAATGAGTAAGTCCATGTACTCATATCGAAATGAGTATTTTTGGATCAAAAATGAACATATATATTCTCAAAAATGAGTAAGTTCATGTACTCATTTCGAAATGAGTATTTTTGGATCAAAAATGAACATATGATCAAAACCCAACATACTTGTATATTTCAGAATGTGTAATGACGAAATTTCGGAGCCTAAAAAGCTATTATATGAAGGAAAAACGAAGAATAAGAGAAATGAAAAGTGGATCTGGTTGTTCGGGATTTTCATCAAAGTGGATCCACTACAACACATTTACTACTCTTTTTTTTCCTCACATTTTACACACCTTCTTTTTTCTTGATAATACTTCAAAATTATTATTTTTTTTCCACTAATTTTTTTTTAAATTTATTTTAACTTTTTTAACGTGAGGCAATATTGTGTTATTTAAAAGTTTCATAACATAATATCTTTGCAAATTATAGCTATGCAAATTGGTATTAAACTAAACTGATTTGGCTTACAAATTGATGAATTACGCTAAAATTTATTATTTTTTAAATTATAATTTTACAAAGTTTATAATTTTTTCCTTAAATTTATAAAATTAGTTAATATTTTTTTCTTTATTTTTATAAAAATAAAGTTTTTAACTTTATAACGTTTTTAATTTATTTCTTTAGCTTATATTTTTATAAATTAAACTAATTTAATTTAAATTAAATCAATAAGTCCAGATTTAAACCTACCTATCCCACGGTCATAATTTCAAATTTGTCTCTAAAAATTATTTTTTTTAAACAATTTAGTTTAACAGAACCGTACGCAAAAGCTCTCAGCATAGCTGAAATATAATAATTTAATTTATTATAAAAAAAATTTATTTACATATTTTTTTTTAAATAAGACATTAAAAAAATGTTTTATAGCATGTAATAAACACGTCTGATTAAGATAATTGTTGTTTTTATTAGAATTGATAAATAGATAATCAGGCAAATAATTTTTAAAAAGTATATGTTCGAATAAAGAAAATGTTGGTACTGTTGCAAAAAGAAGCAATCAGTATTCTTAATGCAATGTTTTAAGCATATAATACATACTAAATTGAAATTTATCTGTTATAAGGCAAGAAATCATACAGCAAAATATTGAAAATTATGAAAAGAAAATATTAAAAACATTGGAACTGAAAAAGTCCATCTACAGATGAAAACTCAAGTTTTTGTATCATAAAATAACTAACAACATTTGAGAAGGAGGCGTGACTACTCATGGCGCGTTAGTCTGAGTCGTCAGGTTAGTGCACCGGACGTCACGGGTTCGATTCCTCTGATGGCAAGGGTTGGTTAATTACTATAAACTCACGCAGTAATGAAAAAGATGAGCAGAAATGTATGTATCCCTTATAAGGTTGTCCTCGCGAAATAACTTTTTTTTTTATCCTATAAATTTTATTTTAACGACATAAAAATTTCTAAATTTGAATACATCCACGTGATCAAGAATGAGTACATAGCAGTTCATATTTGAATACATCCATGGGATCAAAAATGAGTACATGTGTTTCTCAATTTTGAGTACATTTGAATCGGAGCTATTTTGAGTATGTGACGTATTCAAAATTGAGTACTTTTTACTCAATTTTGAGTACCCATTTTTTTCTGTGAATTTGTTGCAAAAGACTCTTTTTAAATTTGCTAGTACTACACCTAATTATATAAATATTGCATTTACTCGTGTATATTGCACACGCGTGTTATAATGCGCGCCCTGTTTTTCGCAAGGTTAAAAGTGCGAAAATGTTATATCTTGTATACAGAGTGTATCTTCTTATCGTTGGCCAATAGCTCTTGATAAAAATTTATATAAAGCGGTAAAATGATTCGATATAAAGATTGATGATGTACATAAATTAAATAATGTGACATAAAGCGAAAAAATATTTATTAAGTGGTAAGCAAGAAACAAATTAGATGTTTCTACTGCTATAAATATGTTTAAGAGCTTTCTACTTTTTATTCTGAAAACTTCGCAGTGAACAAGCGAGAAATTGATTAACAGTTACCTGCGAAACTGCTAAGTTAAAGGGAAAAAAATCATGCTTCTTGTATAGATTATGAAACATTTACCATTATTACAACAGAATTTTTTGCAAAAGACTCTTCTTAAATTTGCTAGTATTACACCTAATTATAAAAAAATTGCATTTACTCGTGTACATTGCACACGCGTGTATAATGCGCACCCGGTTTTTGACAAGGATAAAAGTGCGAAAATGTTATATCTAGTATACAGAGTGTATCTTCTTATCGTTGGTCAATAGCTCTAGATAAAAATTTATATAAAGCGGTAAAAGGATTCGATATAAAGATTGATGATGTTCATAAATTAAATAATGTGATATAAAGCAGGTAAATATATTTATAAAGTGATAAACAAGAAACAAATTAGATGTTTCTAGTGCTATAAATATGCTTAAGAACTTTCTAATTTTTATTCTGGAAAACTTGGCAGTGAAGAAGCAAGAAAATGATTAACAGTTACCTGCGAAACTGCTAAGTTAAAGGGGAAAAATCATGCTTCTTGTATAGATTATGAAACACTTACTATTATTACAACAGAACACTGAAAAAAATGAAATACTCAAAGATGAGTAAGTCCATGTACTCATTTCGAAATGAGTATTTTTGGATCAAAAATGAACATGTGCATTCTGAAAAATGAGTAAGTTCATGTACTCATATCGAAATGAGTATTTTTGGATCAAAAATGAACATGTGCATTCTCAAAAATGAGTAAGTCCATGTACTCATATCGAAATGAGTATTTTTGGATCAAAAATGAACATATATATTCTCAAAAATGAGTAAGTTCATGTACTCATTTCGAAATGAGTATTTTTGGATCAAAAATGAACATATGATCAAACCCAACATACTTGTATATTTCAGAATGTGTAATGACGAAATTTCGGAGCCTAAAAAGCTATTATATGAAGGAAAAACGAAGAATAAGAGAAATGAAAAGTGGATCTGGTTGTTCGGGATTTTCATCAAAGTGGATCCACTACAACACATTTACTACTCTTTTTTTTCCCTCACATTTTACACACCTACTTTTTTCTTTTTTCTTGATAATATTTCAAAATTATTATTTATTTTTCCACTAATTTTTTTTAAATTTATTTTAACTTTTTTAACGTGAGGCAATATTGTGTTATTTAAAAGTTTCATAACATAATATCTTTGCAAATTATAGCTATGCAAATTGGTATTAAACTAAACTGATTTGGCTTACAAATTGATGAATTACGCTAAAATTTATTATTTTTTAAATTATAATTTTACAAAAATTATAATTTTTTCCTTAAATTTATAAAATTAGTTAATATTTTTTCTTTATTTTTTTAAAAATAAAGTTTTTAACTTTATACCGTTTTTAATTTATTTCTTTAGCTTATATTTTTATAAATTAAACTAATTTAAATTAAATCAATAAGTCCAGATTTAAACCTACCTATCCCACGGTCATAATTTCAAATTTGTCTCTAAAAATTATCTTTTTTAAACAATTTAGTTTAACAGAACCGTGCGCAAAAGCTCTCAGCATAGCTGAAATATAATAATTTAATTTATTATAAAAAAATTTATTTACATATTTTTTTTTAAATAAGACATTAAAAAAATGTTTTTATAGCATGTAATAAACACGTCTGATTAAGATAATTGTTGTTTTTATTAGAATTGATAAATAGATAATCATGCATATAATTTTAAAAAAGTATATGTTCGAATAAAGAAAATGTTGGTACTGTTGCAAAAAGAAGCAATCAGTATTCTTAATGCAATGTTTTACGCATATAATACATACTAAATTGAAATTTATCTGTTATAAGGCAAGAAATCATACAGCAAAATATTGAAAATTATGAAAAGAAAATATTAAAAACATTGGAACTGAAAAAGTCCATCTACAGATGAAAACTCAAGTTTTTGTATCATAAAATAACTAACAACATTTGAGAAGGAGGCGTGACTACTCATGGCGCGTTGGTCTGAGTCGTCAGGTTAGTGCACAGGACGTCACGGGTTCGATTCCTCTCATGGCAAGTGTTGGTTAATTACTATAAACTCACGCAGGAATGAAAAAGATGAGCAGAAATGTATGTATCCCTTATAAGGTTGTCCTCACGAAATAACTTTTTTTTATCCTATAAATTTTATTTTAACGACATAAAAATTTCTAAATTTGAATACATCCACGTGATCAAGAATGAGTACATAGAAGTTCATATTTGAATACATCCATGGGATCAAAAATGAGTACATGTGTTTCTCAATTTTGAGTACATTTGAATCGGAGCTATTTTGAGTATGTGACGTATTCAAAATTGAGTACTTTTTACTCAATTTTGAGTACCCATTTTTTTCTGTGAATTTGTTGCAAAAGACTCTTTTTAAATTTGCTAGTACTACACCTAATTATATAAATGTTGCATTTACTCGTGTATATTTCACACGCGTGTATAATGCGCACCCTGTTTTTGACAAGGATAAAAGCGCGAAAATGTTATATCTGGCATACAGAGTGTATCTTCTTATCGTTGGCCAATAGCTCTAGATAAAAATTTATATAAAGCGGTAAAAGGATTCGATATAAAGACTGATGATGTGCATAAATTAAATAATGTGATATAAAGCAAAAAAAAATATTTATGAAGTGATAAAAAAAGGAACAAATTATATGTTTCTACTGCTATAAATATGCTTAAGAACTTTCTAATTTTTATTCTGAAAAACTTGGCAGTGAAGAAGCAAGAAAATTATTAATAGTTACCTGCGAAGTAGCTAAGTTAAAGAAAAAAAATCGTCCTTCTTGTACAGATTATGAAGCACTTACTATTATTACAACAGAATTTGTTGCGAAAGACTCTTCTTAAATTTGCTAGTACTACACCTAATTATATAAATATTGCATTTACTCGTGTATAATGAGCACCCTGTGTTTGACAAGGATAAAAGTGCAAAAATATTGTATCTCGTATACAGAGTGTATCTTCTTATCGTTGGACAATAGCTAATTCCTGGTTTTATGCATAAGTTGCAATTGCAAAAATATTTCAAATGTTAGCTGCATCATATGAAAATCCATTTACGTCAAAATAGTTATTTTTGTAAAAGTTATGAAATTAAATTTTTTACACCGTCTCTGAGTCTTATAAGTTATACTTACCAGGAAACCACACCTTAGTGTAATAATGAAAAAAACCTGAGTAAGCAGCAATCGAAAGAGAATAGTGTGATGTTCTTTTGGATACATAAATCATTTGCCCTCGTCTTCCCGTTATTGAAATATAAAGTCTCAAAGTTTGCTGATTTATTGATTTAATTTAGAGAAAAAAGGCGTGGTTCTGATTCAGAAATTTTAATAATCAGATTAATAGGAAATACATAACATGTTTAGATATAGTAATATGAAAATGAAAAAAAAATGTATATTGACAAATATGGCACTGAACCTAACAATGATTGAAGCGTAGAAAATATTGGCAATGATTGCAATTATCAACCAAAACGTATACATGTTAAGCGTTCCAACTTAATACTAGAACAGATCCGCAAAATTGAAACAACTGCGCTACCTTGTGGACGGAGGGCGAAATGCCAATGCGCGCACTTTTAGGATGAAGTCATTAGGTATGACACAAAATCTGCCATCTGCGCATCTCCTGAGCATATTTTGCGAATCTGTACTCAGTCAGGGAAGCTGCGTATCTTGTTTCGTAGATTTATTTCCAAATATTTTCGATACAGTTTGTTTTGATAGAGATATGTATATTTTAAAAAAGAAAACATTCAAAATACCATATTAGTTTCGGGAAAAAAGGAATTAATGCTTTGTATCACTAATTCCTTTTCACCCTAAGTTAATATGATATTGTTAATGTTTTTCTTTTTTTTTTTAATATACATAACTCTATCAAAACAAACTGTATGGAAAATACTTGGAAATAAATCTACTAAACAAGATACGCAGATTCCCTGACTAAGTACAGATTCGCAAAATATGTTCTCAAAATGTAATTATACTTTCCAGCAATAAAAATTACCAGCAGAACCGTGCGAGGATTTCGCACTGCAATCTAATATTTTTTGGCATTCTCTAATATTTTTTAGATGCAGGTTTAAACTTCAAAAGAAAAATCAAGGATAAAAGTATCTGCAAAAAGCGTTAGTCAATCCAGAGTATCATTTTATCTATTCCATGAAAGTTACAGTAAAAACTGATCGATGATAGCAAAAGGCACGCGTTCACAACAACAAATTCGATCTGTTTAAAATAATAAAGCAATATGAAACGCATTTTAGTGTTTATGGACTATTTCATGTTTCCTGTTAAAAAATAAAATAAAAATAAAAATAATAAAAAAAAAGTGTTACGTACACAAGAATGTATTGTAGTCAGCTAATACAATACGCAAAAAATCGCACAGGTTGCGACCAAGCATAGATGAACTATCAAGGGAAAAAAAAAGAAAAAAGAAAAAAAAGTTTTAAAAAATTGAAATGCAAACGAGATATAAAATAATTGTCCCATAGGATTAACATTAGCGAGCGGGTGTTTTCGCGTGAGTGAAGTAGCCTCTTAAAAGTACTCATTTTTATTACGCTATTTTATTTACCTTAACTTGATTTATATGTATATATAAATGTGGAATTTTGTAATTGATTTAAAACTATGCTAGAATCCTAAAAATTATGTACACAGATAGGTTTTCGGTGTCAGTAAAACAGTTTGATATTTTTGTAACTTAATTATAAATTAATTTTATGGAATTTTTATGTAATGCGGGCGCAGGTGATAATCACTAAAAATTGCTTTCGATTGTTACAACTGTATACGATGTTCAACAATGGAGATAATCAGGGCTTTACAAATTTGAAAAAATCTGGTAGCCAGGTATAAATTCTAGTCGCCAGTAAAAAAATTTAACACCCCCCCCCCCCCCTCCCGTTATTGATTTTTAAAAAGTACAAACGTTTGCTTAGGAATTAAGTCAGAAAAAATAATAACAAACATAGTTTAGAATTATTAGTTACATAGTTTATAATAGTACATAATAACTAAGTTTTCTAAGGAAACTTATCAAAGTTATATATTTGTGAAAAAAGTAATAATAAAGGAAATATTGTAAACTCTGAATTAACCGACGCGAGGCGCCAAGCATTTTAAGCCGGGAAAAAATATTTAAAAAAATAATACATATTTTTATTAAAATGAATTATTCTTGAAATTTTAATTAAGTTTTATAGATTTACTTCGAATGAATTACTTATAATCACTTATATGTTATTATTCTTTTAAGATGAATGTAATAGATTAAAAGTTTTAATTCTGAACACAAAAATCTGATTTGAAACATACAAAAATGTAAGCATTTTTTATCATTGCATCCAATTTTTAGAAGCCACATAAGAGTATTTGTTATTGAACCCCCCCCCCCCTCTCCTCACATTCTAATCACATGACTAGCCGACTAGAGCGGAAAAGAAAGGCGTTTTATGTGCATGAAATGGAAAATGCCTTTTTAACTTCGCTTTAGAGAAAATGTCGTTTGTGCTCATTTTTTAGTTCAATTTTTGTAAAAAATAAATAAATAAATGAAACAAAAAAAGTCAGATTAAAAAAGTTAGTCGCCAGATAAAAAAAGTTGGTCGCCAGTGGCGACCTGGCGACCGCATTTGTCAAGCCCTGGAGATAATTATGTACCAAACAACGATCTCTAAAATATTCCAGCTGGTTGTGAGACTGCAACAATGAAATATTTAAACACTAAAAACTAGAAAATAAAATATTACATGTTACAAAATAAAATGCAATATAAAGAAGTGATTAAAAAATGTAATATTTAAAAAAAAAATACGCTTTATTTTTCATTTGTGATAAATGACTTTATTAGATTCAAAACAAAGTTTATTGGTATTATTAAAAATTGGCTATGTTCATGTGAAACATGTGGAATCTTATATAACGACTTTAAAAACGTATTTGCCATATTATTTGCTATACCTGGTTATTGGCCATTTGAAAAATAAATTACAACTTTTCTTTAAGAGAAATTGGATTTTTGGAAATAAATTAAAAGAAGGTTTTAAAAAAAATACATTTTCATTAAAGTTCCATTTATAGGAACTACGGTATTTATTTAGGTATGATGCCGTATCTTGGCGTATATCAAAAACAATAGTTATAGCAGAAGTGCCACATAAATAGGTTCTCAAAAATTAAGTTGCAGAAATAAATATACATTTTTTAAATAATGGTTAACAGCTGATACATTTATGCCTACTTTTTTTTTCTAATTTTATCAGATAGTAAAACAGAATATCAAAGATTTAATACTAACATTATGAAATAAAACTAAATATATTTTTTAAAGTACTTCCAACAAATTATATTTTATTTAAATAATGAAATCTATCCTAAAACAATCTTGAAGAACAAATGAAAAATAACACAACAGTCGAAATGTTGCCTACTTTTTTTTTCTAATTTTATCAGATAGTAAAACAGAATGTCAAAGATTTAATACTAACATTATGAAATAAAAATGAATATATTTTTAAAAGTACTTCCAACAAATTACATTTTATTTAGATAATGAAACATATCCTAAAACAATCTTGAAGAACAAATAAAAAATAAGATAACAGTCGAAATGTTTTGCGAATGAAATAATCGTTTGCTTTTGGTTTGCCCATGCGCAGTTATTTCATAGATATCACAACAATTATTGAACCTGTAGTAGTTCCCCCTCCTTCCGCTACTTGGCGTACGACCTTCATTGACGTGTCCTCGGCGGATACCTCTGCCATATATCTTGGAACGCTTGACATGTATACGTTTTGTTATCATCCTCCTGCGAAAAACAAAATTGCAAGGGCGTTTCAAATGGAAGGGCCAAGTTTACACTAACCCAGACTTGTACCAAGCATTTCAAATCATGTCGGAGTATTGCGGCGTACTAAACAGGAAATTGACAAGTGACAGCAGTTTGGTGATGTTGTTATGTTGAAAACGTAACGACTCCTCTTGCAATACTATCGATTCCTCCTTCCATCTTATTAAATCAATAAAGTAGCAAATTTTAAGACTTTATATCTCGATAACGGGGAGACGAAGGGTAATGATTTATGCGACGAAAAACACGTTTCACTATACTCTTTCGATTTCTGCTTATTTAGATTTTTTTTTTTCATTATTACACTAACGGCGTGGTTTCCTGGTTAGAAAAATTTTCTCTTTGTTCTAACAAGTAAAACAGGTAAAATGTCATTTTTGTACAACCGAAACTTACCAGGTTATAATATTTTATGAATTTTCGACGTTTGCTGGCACTAAAAACGCGGTTTCTCGTTTTCAACTGATTCATAACTATAAATAACAAAATATTCTAGAAAAATTTTAAAATTTCAGAAAGATTATACATTTCTCTTCAATCGTCTCCAGTTTTATGTCTATTGAATCGATATTTCACATTTCTGTTGAAATTAGTGATTAAAATATTATTATTTTTTTTTAAGTTATACGTGATTTTAAACAATATCAAAGCACACGAGTTCAATTAGACGCGGATTTAGTGAGGTGTTTCTGTCATGGAAACGAGAACTGGGATCACTTTCCCTTTAAAATATTTTCATGAAGGCCATCTTGGCTTAAATGCGCGCGCATCTACCTAGAATCACAAAATTTCAGAAACTAAAGATTCTATTTTGTCAAAACTGTTTTTAAAAATAATGTTATAAATTCAGAAATGTTTTACTCATATAAGTTAAACTTATTAATTTTTTTCGCATTAATATATCATTTAAAGTTTATTTCTGTTCCTCCAAATTTATTTATGTGTAGAGCTTTTTAATACTTTCAACCTAGTTGAAAAGTGTTTATGACTTCGGTTTGTCTGCCGTCTGGCCGTCTGTCCATGCTCTAACTCCCGTAAATATGCTCGTATTCAACTGAAATTTTTATATGTTATTGTCGTTATCAATCGCATGTTTCTTATTTCAACTGAAGTGTGTAGCACTTATAGTTTTTTTACAGGGACACTCAAAAGAATTCCGTTACATTACGGTCTATGGGGAAAAATCATTTGCGGTTTATTTTAATGATGTTACACTGTTTCAAACACATTGTTATTGATATATATCACTAAGGTGCATTACAAGAAGCTTAATATGGAATAGGGTGTGCATAGCACTTATAGTTACTTTACAGGAACAGTCAAAAGAATTCCGTTACATTACGTCTATGGAGAAAAATCGTTTGCGGTTTAATTAAATAATGTTTCACTATTTTAAACGCATTGAAATTTATATATATCACTAAGGTGCATTACAAGAGGCTTACAACAGAATAGTGTGTGTATAGCAGTCATCGTTCATTTACAGGGACACCCAAAAGAATTCTCCACTGTCTGTTAACAATAATTCCTGGAAGTGCGTTTTAAGTTGCTGAACGCGATTTTAAATTTAACCCACTTTTTGTCTATTACTTGGTGTGTATAAATTCTGTAGATCCTATACAGGGCAGCACAAAAGTTGCCGAACACATTTCCATTTATTGACAGAAACTCCAGAAGGAGAATTTTAAACTGTGCTACGCGTTTCCTAACTAAAATAAAATTTAGCATTCTATGTAGTATATATAAAAATATAATCATATACAGGGCTGAATAAAAGTATTCGGATATTTTTCCGAATATTGTATACGTTGGGAATTCCTGAAATTACCGTTTAAAATATGTTATGAGTTTTCCAAATTGTTTACTTAGATGTTATCTTTCAGCTTATTAAACGGTAATGATTTGTAAAATTATTTTGGAAGCGTTGGAAAGTGTTACATAATCTATGCTTGACGCCTGATTTTTCGTTCTTGTTTCCTTCTACCTTCACTTTTAAGTGATAAATGATTGCCAAATGCAGAATTAAATCATAGTTCAATGTTACTAGGTATTTTTTTTTCTTCTCGTTTTAAAACCTTAACTTCAAATTTCGTAAGTACTCGATTGCGCAAAGTATCTTCATTTGAACTTCTGATTTTTAAATAAAAATTCAAGTGAGCTCTTAAAGTTCGATATGAGGCCACGAGACGAAATTGTCTTCCTGGAACATGAAGAATGAGATGTAGATATCAACTCGTCCCCACCCCGTCTAACAGACTGAAGGTTAGTGATCCCCCCAAAGGTAAGATATAAATCTCGGTCTACGTCCTTTTTTCTTTCTAGAAACTAACAACAAAAATTTTGAAAAAAATCTAAACACATGTCCCTTTTCATTCTTGTTACTGCTATTCCTGGTTCTTACGGAACTTCGAAGTACTTTAACCCGCTGTTGAAAAACCGACGTGAATCAACTACGCAAATTTGTTTTTTTACGTTTTTCCACGCCGTTTCTTTGTTGTCAAGTCCCAAACTGCGTGGCACCATGGGATTTGGCAACAAGAAGAGCACGTGGTATTTCCGACGGTATTTATAGCAAGAATTGAGGACCCTCTGCAAAAATCAGGAATCTGTCTGGTGCTCAAAGACCGAAATAAATATCTAGGTGTTGCTTTTTTTAAACCTCAACCATGATGTGTGATGTGATTCCTTCTCACACTCAGATGCTAGGAGTTGCTATGGCGGGAAAGGCAGTCACAAAAGTTGTCCAGAGATGCTATTCAGCAAAAGAAGATAGAAATCTAAGTATGTAGTCATTTAGTCTCCTTAAAAATGCTTTAAAATATTCATGAATATGTTTTTGAAGTAATTCTGTTAAAAATTGTCTTTGTGGGAGATAAAAATTAAATCTTTTGGGCAATTTCTTACGTAGATGGAAGTAATGTGATTGGGAGGACGATGATGAAATAGCTTGTGATGCAGGAAAAGTTAATGCAAAGTGTATTCTGAATGTTTCAATTAAATTAATGTTTGAGATGTAATTTAGAAAAGTGAAAAAAATTAAAAAGATTTGTTCATCATGAATAAATATAAGAAACAGTAACATTCTTTTTATTTTTTGCATCTTTGACTTTGTCTTTTTTATATCCTTGTCAAGTAAATTGTAGCCATTTTGCTATTAAAATGTTTCACAGTTTCTTTCCGCGCAATGAGAGTGAATAAAAAAATAACTTTTTCTCTTAAAATTTTCTCTTTTCTAATTATTTAAGTGTTTTTAAAATATTTTGTCTTTGGAATATTATTGTTAATTGTGTGATATAAAAATTCGACTATTAAGATGGTAATAATTATAACCATTGAAACAATTTGATACAGATAATGGAATAGATTATGTGTAGAAGTACTGATACGAAGTATATTTCGAATATCTCGATTCAATTAATATCTGGGCTGTAATCAACGAAAATGAAAAATATCAGACAGAAATTAATTTGACTATTGTGACTTAATATAAACAAAAGTAATAATTTTTTCTATGTCTTTGTATTTAAAAATGTAACCTTCTGGTGCTGACTTGTTACACAACTTTTTTTCAATTATTAAAAAAAAAAAAATGTCGCTAGTTAATAATTTTAAGACCTTTTATCTCTAAAAAGCATATTTTTTCTATTTATTAAAGCACTTTTTCATTATTTTTTCAGTAGATATTATTTTCTTATACAGGGTTAAAAATCTGCAGCTAACTGTCCAGTCATTCAACCGTTTTTGTAAATAGTGGTTACTTGACCATACTATTAAAAATCTGCAGCTAACTGTCCAGTCATTCAACCGTTTTTGTAAATAGCGGTTACTTGACCACACTATTAAAAATCTGCAGCTAACTGTCCAGTCATTCAACCGTTTTTGTAAATAGCGGTTACTTGACCACACTATTAAAAATCTGCAGCTAACTGTCCAGTCATTCGACCGTTTTTGTAAATAGTGGTTACTTGACCACACTGTTAAAAATTTGCAGTAAACTGTCCAGTCATTCGACCTTTTTTATAAAAAAAAAAATTGTTACATAACTGTAATTTAACTCTATTTTGACCATGTTATCGCCCATTGGTCAGAATAGCGTTAAATTACGATTATGTAACATTTTTTTTTTTTTTTCAAAAAACGGTCGAATGACTGGACAGGCTCCAAGTTTTTAACGGTGCATAATTTGCAGCGTTCTCATTGGTCAGGCTCGATTAAATTTACGGTTAAGTAACAGTTATTTATAAAAACGGTCGAATGACTGGACAGTTTGCTGCAACATTTTAACAGTGTAATCTATACTTAAGAATTCTGATTTAAGCTTAAATTTATTTTTCCTTTAAAATCATGCTTTTCCATTTCCTTAAGTATTGGGGAAAAAACTTTATCATTAGGATGTTTCTTTCTTTTAGCCTATACTTAAGAATTACAACTTTACAGAAAGACTTTGTTACATTTACGCTATTATTTAAAACCTTAAAGACTTTTGAGATTATAGCTCTCAAGCATTTTATGAAGAACAGTGGGCATTATTAATAAAGCAACTTAAGTTTTCTAGTACTGCATCCAAAATAACAGAAAATGTTAAAATAAATTTTATAATTTGGAGGAAACGAAATTTTTTCTGTTAAACAAATCCTTTCTGTAAGTATTAAAATTAAAACTTTTACTCTAAAAATTACACTTTCTACTTATTTCAGGATTTTCCAATTACTTTTGTCCTTAGCATATTAATTTTTTATACTTAAAAATTACAATTTCTATAGTTAAGAATTAAAAGCTTTAAAAAAGAATCTTATTTCATTTATGATATTCCTTAAGACTTTGATGTTTTTGTCCTTAAAAACGTAATATATTGTTATTAGCAGGGCTTGACAAATGCGGTCGCCAAGTCGCCACTGGCAACCAATTTTTTTCATCTGGCGACCAAGCTGCTTATTCTTGCGGTTTTTTTCTTTTCTTTTCCTTTTTTGTACAAAAATTGACCTAAGAAATGAGCACAAAATAAAAATTTATAATAGTTAGGAGAGAGTTCTTTCAGTTTCAGAAAGAAATTGTCGAAAAATCACCGCAAAATGCGAAAAAAATGCTAAAATTCCAATAAAATTTTTGGTAAAATTTAAAAATCACAGAGAACAAAATATAATTTATTGGGTTAAAAGATATAAATTTTATTCCTTTTACAAATGTCCAAAAATCACCGCAAGTCGCAAAAAATCGTCAAAAAAAAAATCGTCAACATAAAAAAAAAATAGTCAAAAATAAAAAAATTTGCAGAGGACAAATTTTATTATGCTGGGTTAAAAAATTGAAACCAGATTGCTTTCACGAACGTCAAAAAAACTGCACCGAACGCGAAAAAAAAAAGCTACAAATCGTCTAAGAAATCGCTGAATATTCCAAAACCACAGAGGACAAAATTTCATATACAATGGGTTAAAACCAGATTCCTTTTACTAATTTTGAAAAATCGCAGCGAAACGCGAAAAAAAAATTTCAAAAAATGAGGACAAAATTTACTATATTGGGGTAAAATATTGAAACGGAATTCCGTTATGTGAAAAAATCACCGCAAAACGTTAAAAATTGCATAAAAAATTAAATTAAACTATCCGGTTCTATTATAAACAATGAAATTATAATTTTAAAGGAAGCTTTTTATTACTTTTTTTTTCAATTAAGTCTTTAAAAACTTTTGAGTTTTTTTTTAAATCAATGATTGGGGAAGAGAGGGGGGGGAGGTAATTATTTTTTTTTTCTGGCGACAAGAATTTTTTGCTGGCTACCAATTTTTATGAAATTTGTAAAGTCCTGGTTATTAGTTTGTTAAACAATTTCTTTAAAATTATTAAAGAAAGCCATGACAAAAACTTTTCAAAATGTTTTCTCTTAAAAACATACATTTCTATTTATTTAAAAGGTTTTTTTTTTTCTTCAAATACTTTCTTGCAGTCTACACTTATTTATTCCGGTTTTGTAGAAGTATTTTATTTTTCTTATTATATTCTTTAAAACATTAAAGATTTTTGAGAATATAAACCTCAGGCAATGTATGAAGAATCAAAAATACTAATGAAGCCACTTCAGAGATTTTTCTAGTACTGCAGCCAAAATATTTTGAGGTAAAAAAGCGCAAAGTAAATTTTATAAATTTGCATAACAAAACTTATTAAGTCGAAAATTTAAGTTTTGCTAACATTTTTATTGTGTTTAATTCCATAAAAACTTTTTTTTTCTAAATTTACCTTTTAATTCAAGTATAAGTAAATAGCATGGGAAAATATTTTGGTTAAATTAAGATCTGTGTTTTAATACAGGCAAAAATGCATACAAAAATAGTTCGATAGTTATAAGTAATGATAGGAATTTTTATATTATTTTTATTTTTTATTTTTTGTCTTTAGGGTGGTATATTTTTGTTGCTAGTTCGTTAAGCAGCATTTCCGCAATCATTAAAGAAAATCGCTAGAGCAAATTTCAAAGCTTTTTCTTTTGAAATTATGCTTTTTCATTCATTTAATCATATCCTAAATATTTTGGATTTGGGATATTATTTTCTTGTTGTCTATACGTAAGGATTTTGAATTCATCAAAGAATTTTATGAACAATATTTCGTAAATCTTTAAAGACGCTTGAGAGTATATCCCTCAAGCACTTTATGTAAAATCTTAAGCACTAGAGGATTTGCGCAACTAGAGCAATTTGTGCAACTAGAGGATTTGTGCATTAATGCATACTTTTTTTTTTGTAAAAGAAAACCGCATAATATATTTATAAAAATTATAGATTGATATATATTCAAGATCAAAGATAATTTTTCACTTTAAAAATTTATAGCTCTTTACTCCATAAAAGCATGCATTAACTTTTCTTTTATTTATTTATTTTTTTTAATTCAAGAACAAGCAAAAAGTATCGAAGAATAATAAAATTGTTCAATTTTAGTATGTTAAAACTAACTTCATTTTCTCGTAAAACATAATTAATGGTTCTTTTATATCTATACATACATAAAACCTAAAATTGGCCTCGTGTATAGAAAGGTTATTTTGCATTAAAGCGGCGTCTTATCTTGCGTTATCTGTTATTCTTTTTTATCTGGAAGAATCGCATAAATATTATATACATTAGATTTAATAACAATTTTAAATTGAAAATGTCCTTTTGGGAATTAATGTAAATTGGCTAGTGTAGTTATATATATTTTTTAAATCTTAGTTTGCTATACGATACTATAAAATAATGGAATTCGATATAAAGTGTCGGACTGTTGATATATTAACCATTTCGCGAAGATCTAATTGATCTTTGTGCATCGCTATTTTCGATAGTAATTTTCGTTTTACTTAAAATGTTGTTATTACATAAGGCAAAAATTATTTTTCGAAACTAGCGGTATTCCAGTTCAAGGATTTTGCGCATTCTGTAATTCGCGTATATACGTTCGCTCCTCACAAAAAAGTTAATAAGCTCTCTCTCTCTCTCTCTCTCTCTCTCTCTCTCTTTTATTTTTTTTTATTATTTATTTATTTATTTATTTATTTTTTATATATAGTGGAATGTAATCTGCTTAATTATAAATTGTCAAAGTTTAGTTTTAGAAACATCTGCTCATCTGCACTGGCTATTTTTTCCTTTATTGTGACAAATCTATTTTGAACAATACGTAAATAAAGTCAAATAATTTCGGAAAAAAAATGAAGTTCAGTTGGTCATTTTCAAACTGGTCAGTTAGAAAATAAAGAAAGCTAGCGGCATTGCACTCAAAGTTATTATTTACATCTGTGACAAAATTATCTGCAAACATGCGTATGAAATTTCCCTTTAATGTCATAATTTTAAATGGTTATACTATGCTTTTATATATTTATTGAAAACTGTATTTTCATTGCAAAAACTTTTACCATAGAGTTAACAGATATTTACGAGCGAAAATTAAGTACTACATCCTTACTTTTGTCAAATTTTATATTATTTGATAACATGCCTAAAATCAACAAAATACAAAAAATGTGGATAATCAAGTTGCTTAAAGACAAAGGTCATCATGATCATCATTTGATCCTCAACATCTAATTATTAATATGCACATGAAAAGTTTAAAAAAAAAACTATTTTGTGCTGTTTTTTTTTTTAACCACTGATAAAATGAACATATATTTTTAATAGATGTATAAAAGTATAAAATAATTTGTTTAAATCGCCATACAAATTTTAAAATCTCGACAATCGTTTCAGATCGAAAAAGTTTACCTGGTCCTTCAAGTTATGTAAAATGCAAGTGTAAAGAGAAATTAAAACACTTACTAAAGTTAAGAGCAATTTTAATACTTGTTAAAATATTAAAGATGCTTTGATGCTTATTATTTGTTAAAGCTATTAATTTTAATAAATGTAATGACTTTAACGATTAAATGCACATTTAACTGAAAATTTACTTCAATTTATCTAAACCTGTACAATTTCATTTAGCGCGTTTTAAATCCCAAATTATATTTTATATTTCTGAAGATATAATTCAATAGATCTGTTTTATTACAATAATGCTTAAACATTCAAATTAAGTTCACACTTTCTTGTAATACTTTAAATATTGCGCATTTCAACAAATTTATTCTCGATTCAATGCATAAATTTAACTTATCTTTTACTTAAAATGAAGAATGCACTTTAATATTCTAAAAATTGACAATAAGCTTTTATTATTTTTTTTTAATATGGGCAAGAAGGCATAACTTGAATTAGATAATGTTTTATGTATTTAGGTTGCATTGTCTCATTTTTATATTATTTTTTATATTTTTGAATAATTCAAACACAAATTGAAAATTTTATAAATTGTTATTATTTAAAATATGAATGTAATTTATTATACTTATTATACTTAATATATTAATTAAAAATAAAGCATTGGGTAATTTAAAATATTTTCAAATTTAAAGGTAATTGATAATTATTTAAAAAATAGTAGAATGACCGATTTTTTAATTCACTCATTATAGCAAAACAACCGGTTATTTTTCTTTCTTTCTCATTTAAAAATGTATTAATCAAAATTAATTAAAATCCATTTACCTGGAAAATCCCATACGTAAGGAAAAACTTTTCTATTCTACTATCTGGGAAAATTGTTTTAAATTGTAGTCCACCAAGAACTAATTTTTATTTAATTGAACTTTTAAAATCGTAAGAGTATTTTTATGCATTTAAAAGATTTTACCTGCATGGAATCCTAGTAAAATATATATGACACTACCAGGAGAGCGAGTGCTTCCATCAGTGTTGCCAGATTGTAGAATTTTTTAATTCAAAATATCTACCACTTTTTTCGACTTGTAATTTTCGCTTCATTTAATTACAGAATGCCTGTCATTAAATAAAGAAAAGATTTCTATTCTGAAGTATTTTGACTAACAAAATCCCCAACTTGACAAAGCTGCCTAACAAATAAAAAAGAAACAAAAACGAAAAATTATGCGTCGAGCATAGATTATGAAACACTTTTCGACACATTCAGATTACCGTAACAAAACTTTACATTTTCATAAGATGAGAGATGATGTCTAAATAAACAATTTGGAAAACGCATAACATATTTCAAAACCCAATTTCATCAATTACCATCGATAGTCGGAAAAATATTAAATTATTTTGTGTAGCCCTGTATCTGATCTATAGATTTGTATCTAAACTACATAGAATGATAAATTTTAATTGAATTAGGAAAAGCGTAGCACAGTTAAACATAGTATGCTAATATTTAGTTCAGTTACGAAAAACATAACATAGTTGAAAATTCCCCTTTACTAAATTTCGCCAATAAACGGAAATGCACTCAAGATCTTTTGTACTGCCCTGGATATGATCAGCAGATTTTATACACACCACGTATTATGTAAAGAATTTGTTAAATTTAAAAACACAACTGAACCTTACCACAACTGAAATGCACTTTTAGCAATTTATTGTTCACAGACAGTACTGTAACAGAATTATTTTGCGTATCTCTCTAAATGAATGATGAATGCAATGCACATTATATTCTATAGTAAACACCTTGTAATGCATATCAGTGATATATATCAATTTTAATATGTTTGAAATACTGTAACAACATTGAAATTCACCGCAAAGATTTTTTTCCCCGTCAGCCATAATTTAACGGAATTCGTTTGGGTGTACCTGTAAATGAACGAAGAATGCTATACACACCCTATTCTATAATAAGCATATTGTTGTGCACCTCAGTGATACATATTCATTTCGATATGTTTGTAATTGTTTAACAACATTAAAATTCACTGCAAACGATTTTTCCCTATAGACCGTAATGTAATGGAATTCTTTTGTGTGTCCCTGTAAATGAACTATGAATGCTATGCACACCCTATTCTATAATAAGCATATTGTTGTGAGCCTCAGCGATATATATCAATTGCAATATGTTTGAAATAGTTTAACAACATTTAAATTCACTGCAAACGATTTTTCCCCCATAGACCGTAATGTAACGGAATTCTTTTGGGTGTTCCTGTAAACGAACTATAAATGCTACATACTGCATTTTCAATACTGAACATACTATAGTAAACCTCAATAACATATTTCAATTGCATTGCAATCTGAGTATATTTACGCGAGCTAGGGCACGGACAGACAGACGAACCAAATTCATAAGTACTTTTCAACTATGTTGGTAAGTGTTAAAAAAGAAAGAAAGAAAAAAAAACTATCAAAATTGCAGCTATTATTTACAAGTGAAAATACAAAACAGTATACAGTAGAACTTGGTTAATACCGAGAAGCAAGGGAATTACAAAAATCGTCGTATTAACCGTTAGTCGTAATAACAGTGAAGATAATAAAAGTTTTAAAAACACACGCGTAAATAAACTAATTAACACCATTAATTGCTCTAATTATCTCAATGCTAAAATTTACGTAATATAATAAAGCTTCCCGGAGAAACTGGGCTAACACTGCAATAGTCATTGCAGTTTTCGAGCTAAGAAGTTCTGAGAAGTTTAATTTTAAAATAACCAGCATATTTCTCTCTTAAAATTCTACCATAGCCCGTCGAAAAGCTAAAGTTTTCATTTTCAATCTTTGCAATATTTTCAGACTGTATTTTGGATGAAAAGCTGAAAATTGCGTTAGACGATGTCAGTTATTAACGATCAAAATACTCTTCCGTCTTTGATTAAAATGCCTTTATGCTTCTCAAAAATGTTCATCACTTGATTACATGTTCTAAGGGACATCCCTATTCTCTGTCCACCTTTTTCTGGTTTCAGACCAACATAATACTGCATTTACTTTAGAAATTGTAGCCAGTTTCGGATTTTTATTTTCATAACACTTTGCGTGTAATTATTAGTTTATAACAATAATCCTATTTCCACTAAAATAAAATTATATTAAAAGCTAAGTGGTAACTATAATATTTGAATGAAATGATATATATTTTTTTTTTCTTGCTTAGAAATTGTTGTGTATTTCTATTTTCGTAACATTTTGCGTTTAATTAATAATTTATCACAAAAATCACTAAAATAAAATTGCTGTTCGCTGCCATTATCTTTACTTTATGTAGTATATTTCAATGATAAAAGCAAAGTGGTAACTGTAATATTTGTATGGAATGATTTTTTTTTGTCTTTTTTATCTCTTTAGAAATTGGAGTCTCCTTCGGATTTCTGTTTTCGGTACTTTTCGGTTAGCCGGGCGCCAGTGAAATTTATATATCTATGTATACATATATATACATATATCTATACATACACACATTTATATATGCATGTATGTATATATACATATATATATACACATACATATATGTGTGTATGTATACATAGATATGTATATATAGATATATACATTTCACTGGCGCCCGGCTAACCGAAAAGTACCGATTTTCTTAACAGTTTGCGCATAATCATTACTTTATAAAAAAAAAAATATCCTATCTTTACTAAAATAAAATTACTGTACGCTGCTAATATGTTTACTTATGTAAGTGTGTTTCACTGTTAAAAAGCAAGTAAAGTGGTAATTCTAATATTTGTATGAAAAAAAAATTGCTCCCTCCCCCTCCCTTTTTTTCTTAGAAATTGGATTTTGTTTCGGATTTCTATTTTTATAATATTTTGCGTGTAATTATTACTTTATAACAAAAGACTTATTTTTACTAAAACAAAATTACTGCCATTATCTTCACTCATGCAGTGGATTTCAATGTTAAAAGCAAAGTGATAACTGTAATGTTTGTATAAAAAAAAAAAAATTATTGCCTTTTTTTTCCACCCTAAGACAGATAAGACGCAAATTTCCTGTTTTTAAGTAACTCTTTCTCTTGTCGGAAGGAGATGAAATACGTATACGTGAAGAAGTTTTTTTTTTTCGTTCGACTTACGCAACTGTTACCAAATTATATTCTTTCAAGTCTCTGCCAAGTTTTCACACGTTTCTGATGATTCGTAGGCAATATTATCTTTCCTCTAGAAAGTCAATGCTTCTACACCATTTTTTCTACAATTAAATTAATTAACTTGTTTGCTTCTCACAGCCAAATAATTATGAAAAATTGATTCAAAATTTATGTCTCAAACTTAAATATATATATATATTATTTTTTCAATACGTAAATACTGCTGGTTTGATTTTGTAATTATAATTGCGTTATAATTGTGATAAAACAATGATAATAGTCAAAATAAAAATATAACGAGAAAGAGAAATATCATTCATCAAGCATAGATTATTAAACACTTTCCAACACTTACAGGATATTATTAAGAAATTTTATTTTTTCATACAATGAAATGATATATCTAAATGAGTAATTTAAAAAAGACGTAACTCAGTAAAAATCAATTTTCAGCATTTGCTGTCCAGATGCGGTAATGCATGCGAATTATCTGTCGATCAGCCCTGTAGTATATGATCTTAGAATTTATACGCTAAAATTCATGCAAGTTTAAAAATACATACTATCCTCCCAGCAATTATCAATCACAGTCAGTGCTGTAAGCGAATTCTTTTGTGCGTCTCTGTAAATGTACGATAAATTCTTTTGTGCGTCTCTGTAAATGTACGATAAATTCTACGTGCTCTATTATCTATAGAAAACATGTTTTATTGCACCTCAGTGAACCTTTTTAATTTCATTATGTTTGAAGTATATCATATCATTAAAATGCACCACAAGTGATTTTTCCCCATAGATCATAATGTTATGGAATTATTTTGTGCTTTACTGTAAACGAATGATTTATTCTATTTATTCTTATACTCCTAACAAAACATTTTTTTTGTCCACGTCAATGACGCATATCAATTTCATTATGTTTGAAGCATTGTAACATCAATAAAATGCATCGGAAACGATTTTTCCTCATAGATCATAATGCAACGGATTTTTTTTTTTATGTCGTTGTAAATGAACTATAAATGTTATACACTTCATTTTCGGTACCGAATATTTTATACTAAACATCAATAACATATAAATATTACATGACGACGGACATATTTACGAGAGTTAGAGCACTACCAAACAGCCAGACAGAGAAACAATCCGAATTCATAAACACTTTTCAACTTTGTTGGAAAGCGATGTATTTCTGTAAGAAGTACGCACAGTGATGTATTTTTGTAAAATCTCGGCCAAAATACTAAACTATTCTAAGTTTTCTCGAGAACAGTCAGAATATGAATTGCATTACCGAATAAATGTGGGGGGGGGGGGGTTGTATATTTTATGAATGGTAGAATTTACAGGTACCATGTAGTAAGCCATTTCGTGCATTTATTGAATGAAATAACATTTTTTTCTCAAAGTTGTGAAAAGTAGAAATTAATGTTAAATTTATTATAAAGGTAAGATCACAAACTATTTGTTTCATTTATTAATTCAACAGGATTTATATGGATCTCAAACTTTTTTTCATACAAATATGTAAGGAAATATGAAATGGCTGATTCTGTGGTAGCTTTTTCAAAAATTAGTAATGCCACCCAAGTAGCATAGATTGTTGGCCCATCGTTGGCAGTTTGTGGGAATTTTTGGGAAATGGTTGGGGTGGGAATGGTTTGATTGGGAAATTGTAGGTACAGAGATCCCTCTAATTTGGAGTTTATCCGGGCAGTATTCTGAGTAGCTAATGGTTGGGCCGCCGGTAGACGATTGTTGGCAAATGGTTCTTTGGCCAATGGTAAGGTAAGGCGGATCAACATGGGATAACAATTAGCCACCAATTAGCCAATCTTGTCCAAGCCATTTTGTACTACTTTGGATAAGATCAAACCTACTAATACATCTTTTATGAAACTTGTTCATCATAAAACACTAAAAAATATTGCCAAAAAAATTAATTTTCAGTGTATTGTTATGAACAATGAAGATCATTAAATAAAAAAAATCAACATCACGATTGTAGGAGCTAAAATAAAGTGCAATGCCTTTACTTGCAGACTTGCCAAGTCTCCTGATTTTGGTGAGAGACTTCTGATTTTCACATGTTTTACCATACTTCTGATTTTTGATTAAGATATATCATGAATTCTCAAATTTTTCAATATTCTATTATTTTACCCTTAAATGTACAGGGATGAAAACTTTAATGCAGGTATTACTTGTTCTTTAGTACGATTGATCAGTAGTATTTTATGTCATAAACTACACTTAGATTCATTATAAATAAGAAATCTTTAAGACTTTTTGACTGTTACTATGGACATGTTTTTGATCAATAATTTGTCTATATTAAGACTTATTTAAGATCATCACTATAATTTTGTCTTCGCTGGCTCTATTCCATTTCTCGCCACGTATTACCCAACATTTGGGCTGTCACACTAAACACAGCATCTGTGAACCTGACCTTGAGTATTTCAATATCTTTCACAGGTGTTGAAAACACTTTGTCCTTTATGTACACACCTAAAAGAAAAAAAAATCTAGAGGAGTTGGTCCATCTCGTCCGTTCCATCTTCCAGGAAATTTGTCATCAAGGAACTCACGAACGACGGTAGAGACTAGACAAAAATAAACTTAAGAGCATATCTTTTCCATAATAAAAATTTTACTGTATTACATTCAATGGTTATTTCGTAATATTTTTTTGTAATCAGGGAAAGACTTTATGACCACCCATATATAAATATATATATCTATCATTTCTTCATTCTATCTATATATATATATATGTATCATTTCTATCATCGGAAAGAATATATCTATCATTTCTTGTAGTAGAAATTAAAAATACTTTTCCAGTATCTCATATTTATTAAAATAATATCAGCACGGATATTTAAAATAAATCATTAAAAAAGATTTTTAAAAGCTCTATTTCTAAAATATATATCTTACAGATATTTTTTATCCATAACTGTTAAAAATTTATCAAATTGCTACTAATACATTTTAATAGAAAATGTGTCATTATTTTTTCCAGTATCTTTTAAATATCTGTAATTTAAAATTTACTTCTTTGCTTTTCGCTTTTAAATATTTTTTTAATTTATTTCTTCGCTTTAAAGTACATAATACTTTAAAAAATAATTAAACGAAATTTATCTATATTACTTATATCATTAAATACATTATTCACAGATTTGTTTCTAAAACTTGATAGAAACTAAGTAGTACAATTTTCCATTTTTGTGAAATTATGCTACACTGTTAAGAAAAAAACTTTTAATTTAATTTTATGAAATCTACTCAGAAGTGAGAACCTGAACTTACTTATTTATTTAAATTTTAAATGCTGTTTATCATAACTGAGCTCTTGGTATTATGAAATATGAAATAACCACACGTTATTAAAAATAACCATGCCAATAAATATAAATGAAATCTCGTATTACTTCATCTTATATAATTTAGATTTCAAGAAAAATTGCTTAATAAATGTGCATGCACAATGTACAGTTCGAAAATATTTTCTCCGAATTGTTTAAAGTGTTTCTCAAAATGTGGTCTCAAAAAATACTCCTCCTCGATATCTGTTCCTGTGGTCATCGAGGTCATCATCAATTTCCAAAAGAGACAGAAAAAATTCCCCGTTATAGTGAGAACTCTATTTATAGTGATTGTCGTTTTAACGATTTATGGGGCGCACAGCTCCCAGTTCCATTGATGGCCCTATTTTTCAGACTATTTAATTTTAATTTTATACTGATGGATCCCAAAATGAGCACGGCCATCGCCGTGTTTAATAAAAATGTATATGAATCTACTTCTATTTAATTAACTATTTACTATAATTCTAAAAATAAATGATTCATCATTGTAGAATGAGATGAATTTTAATTACTTCTATAATAAAAATATAAGACTACTGACATTAACAAAGCAGCAACAAATGATAAATGTGCTTTCAAAAGAAACAATAATAAGGTGGTCCACAGACCATTCTGACTTATAAAAGTGGTCTTCAGTTGGAAAAAGTTTGAGAATTTTCTGGTTTAAATGATAAAAGTTGCGCTCTAACGTAACGAATTATATCTTATGGAGGATACATCAAATTTTACTACACCTAGGGTGAAACCCCCAGTTATTGACACCTAACCAGTAACTGGCACTTGAGCAAAAATCTAACTCAAATAAGCATTTTCTTGTAAAATTCTGCAAAGTAATGTCATCTAGTGGTAAATTAGACACCTATTATTAATTTTTAGTCAATTTATTCACCAGTAGAGGGCCAAGAACATATTCAGTGAGGAAGAAACTTTTGAGAATACAAAAAGGGCCATTTTGAAGCAACCATCTTATTTCAAAAATTAAAGAAGTATTATTCTGATCTATTTGTAATGCAACCATCCTAAACCTTTTTTCTTAAAGTTATACGTGTAGAAATTAGTTTAAAGATGCATATGATATGTTAGGGCCATGATTTAGGGTTCATAGTTATTTAATTTAGCTTAACGGGGGGTGCCAGTTATTGGTTCCTAGAATTTCATTTCACCAGTCTCTGACAGAGATGTTAGTTATTGGTTATATTAAAAAAGAAGTTGAAATACATTATTTGAATTGTTTAAAAATACATAATAATAAATTAAATTTATCTTGCAGTATGTTTCAGCAGTTTTTTAAAGCAATTTAATCTTTTAAAATAAGGTGTCAGTCACTGGTTCAATTTGTGTCAGTTATTGGTGTCTCAAAATAGGGATGGTGTCAGTTACTGGAGTTTTTGACCCTATTTAGCAATAAAATTAATTTTTAATAATAAAATGTATAATTTTTCAAAATTTTGCCAACAATAATTTATATATATATATCTACTATCCTTTCAAAAACCAAGGTAAGTATAAAATAGATTTAAATTTTTGTAATAGTGATTTGAACAAGAAAGAATCCTTAACGTGTCAGTTTCTGGCGTTTTCACCCTATCTAGTTTTATTTACATTTCTTGATATGTAGCTATTCATCATAGACGCATTCGTAAAAACGAAGTTCCATAAGAGATATGTACTGAAAAAAAAAATGAGTACGTATATGCTTATCGAAAATGAGAGTTGGAGAGTTGTAATAAGCCGAGAAAGTTCTCAAACATGAGTACCTTTTGCTATATTTTTCAAGTGCACATTTTTAACAGTGCAACAATAATGAAATTCTCTGAAATTTTCGCGGTATTTAACTTATAATTAAATTTTTTTTTAAAGGGAATGGAAAAGCTGCAAAAATTAAATGTGCTTCAGCTGTTTGATGAAAATAAATCCGATAGCCGAAATACTCCTTCAACAAAGTAATATTAAATAGTCTGGAATGCTTCATCATCAGTAGAAAGTAAAAGTTTAAATTGCATTTTAACGATGCTATATATTTTTTTTAATCTAAATAAGTTATATATTTTTTTAAGTGATCGCTTTTAAGTTCACTAATCTAAATGATAATGATAACCGGAATCTTTTGTGCGAGAGTTGAATAATTTCCATGCATTACCGCCTGATGCTGTAATTGTTTGGGCCATTTGTGATATTTAATGATATTTAATGATATTATTTCCTCAAATTCCTCGAAATTTCAGAAGCATTGTATCAATATGTCAAATGGCCTTTTGAAATTCCCATTTAGAAATTATCTCTGTTTATTATTATTATTATTATTAGTATTATTATTATTATTATTATTATTCAAGAACAATTTACATAATTGGAATACTTCCTCTTTAATCCTTAGCAGCTTTATTTAAACAGCATTTCATTAAAAATATATTTATTATATTTAAATCATTAAAATTATATTTAAGATGATTGTATAAATTGCCTAATTGAATAAATATTTTATCCAACATTATGCACACTTAATAATTTAGATTAAATGTTGTCACTGTGAACAGTTTTTTCCCTTTATGTTGTTAAAACAAATCTATTTAAACAAAATTTTAATGCATTTTTTAGAAAAACCGCTAAACCGGACAAATTTATGCAGTGTAAATTAATGATTTCAATCGCATAGCGTTGGATAATGTATATGGTCATGGTGCATATGCGTATTATGCGTTATGCATTATTATTTTATTTTAATTAATTATTTTATACCAAAAATATTATCAAGTTAAAAATGTTTTCATATTTATTCTTTAATAAGGGTGAAAAGGGAAGAAGTTTTAAAAGATTTTTAAAGACGCGAGATCAATAAATCTTTTTAAAAAAGAATTTCGTTTTTAATATATCCGTTTAAATATTTTTGTTATTATTATTATTTTTTACGAAAACCCACATTCAAAAGTTCGTATTATTTCTTGGATTAACTGAACTCGATAATTCAAAATATGAAAAATAGACGAAAATATTGATTTTACGATTTTTTTTTCTAATAAACCACTAAATGCAAATTACACCAAAATTTCAGTAATAGTGAACATTAGTTCATTCATAATTAACATTATAAGAACAAGAGTTTTAACGGTCTGGTCGGAGGGTGTATTCAAATCCAAACTTCTTATTTTGAGACACATTTTTAAATTCATTTTTGCTCTAAAATACATCCAATTGGCAGGTTCTCTTATTCAGAAACTTTATAATGTCCGTATTGTCTCGATTGTTTGATAAAGGCAGAATATATTTCAAAAAATGCGGTCAAAGTGGACATTTTGAACCGAATTTCCCGAAGCGATAGCGCTGGAAACCGAAAAAAATTATCGTACTGTGAAAATAATTGTTTGTAAATCAATTTCTAATTAATTAAACGAAAAATAAAAACATGGGTCCCTTATAAATCTCTTCATAAATCTCGCCCGCCAAGTTTCATGTTTTTACTTTTAAAAATGAATCTGAAAATGGGTCTCAAAATTTTGAGTTGTTGAGCGTGGGAAAATATTTTTTTTTAATACCGCTTTAACACACGCTTTTTTTTATTCAACAATGACGTGATTATTCGTCATTTTTTCCCGACTTTTACGCATTTTATTCTAATTTAAATTATTTTCCTTGAAAGGTGTTAAACAAAATTTGATTCTTAAAGTTATTAATTGTACTGTTGACAACTTATGAGAAACTCCAGCAAAAAAACCTAAAGAACAAAATATAAATAGCATTTTGAAGTTGACAGTATAAACTTGATTTAAAAAAAAAAAAAAAAAAAAAACATGTAAACATCTTTGAAACCTAAAACATTTTCAATATTGATTTCATCTTATTTACATCTTTCGCTACATTGATTTAGTTTTCAAAGATGCTTACAGGAAAACACTTTTTATATACCTGGTAAATTCTGAAGGCATTAAAAAAAAATCTGTCCTTCTTGTTTTGCCTTCAAACTGAAACAATGAAAATATATAAGCTAGTGTATAATCGAGGCATATTATTTCTGTCACTTATGATTGCCTTACTCAAAAAAAAAAAACACTAATTCTCGACTTAAATATAGATTATTTCAAAAAGTAAATAAGCAACGTGTCAAAACATTTATCTGGAAAAGCATTCAGAAATGAACATCGAGATTCATAGTCGTCGCTTTTGCCAAGGCTCTGATTTTTTACTTTTTAAACTTTCTAGAGCCCGAGTTAAAACGAATAATATTTTGGCCTTGGCTTCGGTTCAAATCGGTCTTAAAACGTTGACACATTCGCCGTTGTGAAACCGATTGGACTTTTTTACATAAGGTGGAAGCAATTCCCGAATACTGGCAAAGTATCAACTACGCGTCTACTTTGAGTAGAATAACTAAGAAAAAACTATTGCGCAGTCAAAGGACAGTTACCGGCTGTTTGCCCGCAGATCGTTATTTTTAAGAGAACGCTAAACAGTTCCGGTCTGTCGTAGTTCAAAGGTACGCTTCTCAAAAAAAAAAAAAAAAGAAAGAAAGAAAACAATAACATTCTATTCGTCGGAGGATGTTAAGATCTTCACATAAATTGTTAACACTTTACGATCCCATTTAAGAAAAAAAAATTACATAAAATTTATTTTATAAGTCTATTAATAAAATACTTTTGATATTACAAATACAAAATTTAATTTCCTGTGTGGTCTCTATTTCCTATAAAGTTGTATTTAGAAAAATGACGTCTACATTTTAAAAAAATCCCATTATTTTCAGAAAATTTACCGAGTTTTGCTATTTTGAATGTTATGGATTTTCAATGATTTTTGGCACTAAAAACGAGTCTTTTCGTTTTAAGTAATATTAATTATGTTGTAAAATTATATCGAGAAATACTGAAAATTGCCGCGCATTGTTTTGTGAGATAAGGAGTTCAGATAAGTGTTCATGATCTCCCTTTTAAAGTGTATCTTTTTTTAACACTTTCCAACCTAGTAGAAAAGTGTTTATGACTTCGGTTTGTCTGCCGTCCGTCCGTGCTCTAGCTCGCGTAAATATACTCCGATTTCCACGCGATTGATATATGTTATTGAGGTTTATTATGGATGTTCCCTATTGCAAATGAAGTGTTTAGCACTTATAGTTTTTTCAAGGGACAGTCAAAAGTAATGTTTCATTAAAGTCAATGGGAAATAATCGTTTCAAGTGCATTTTGATGAGATGATGCTACGCCATCTGAAACATGATGAAATTGATATATAATTATGAAGCGCATTAAAACATGCTTTTTGTAGAATGTGGGGTGCAAAGTATTTAGTATTCATTTACAGGGTCAAACAAAAGAATTCTGTTACACATTGTTCTACGGGAAAAATTGTTTGCAGTGTAATTTAATGATGTTTCACTATTTCAAAAATAATGAAAACTATATGCATTACTGAGGTGCACTATAAATTTCTCGTTTAAAAGTGTGGTTGCGTTTATTGTCCATTTTCAGGGACGCACAAAAGATATCGGTTACAGTACACATGCGATAATTACAGTCCACTTGTGATAAGTGCGTTTTCAACTTTGGTTTCCATTTTTAAGTTTAACAAAAAATTTTCATAGTATGTGGTGTGCATAAATTCGGTTGATCATATACAGAGCTACACAAGGGAATTCGTAAGTATTACAGACTATCGGAATAAATTGCTTAAGGGTAGCTTTTAATTGTGTTACGCATTTTCCTGCTGAACTATATTAGTAGACTAATAGAAGTTTGGGGAATATAAGTAAATTCATATACAGGGCTACGCAAAGAATGGTCGTTTACAGTTGGTAATTGCTGCAAGTGTTTTTTAAGTTGCCTTATGAGTTTTTTACCTTTTAGCTTAATATGTGGTGTGCACATACAAGTATTTAGATAATATACAGGGCTATGCAAAAGATTTCGAGTGATTTTCCATCGATTGGCGAAAATTGCTAAATGTGAATTTTCTAACTGAACTAAATTTTATCGTGCTATGTAGTATATATCCAAATCTGTAGATCATATAAAGAACTTCACAAAATAATTCCACTACTTTTTTGAGAATTGGGGGTAATTTCGAAAACTTTTTAGTGTGTTACATGTTTTGTAAACTGTTTACTTACATATTATTTCCCCTTATTTAACAGTGAAGTTTCGTTACAGTTTTCTGGATATGTTGGAAAGTATTTCATAATCTATGCTTGATGCATGATTTTTCGTTCTTGTTACCCTTGGTATCGGTAAAATACATAAGTTGGATAATAAGTTTATAGATTGTTTGGTTCTTAATATTCAGTCCAATTTTAACACTTTCCAACATAGTTGAAAAATTTTTCTGAATTTGGTTTGTCTGTCTGCCATCTGTTCGTCTGCTCATTCTCTATTAACTCCCGTAAATATACTCGGATTGACCTGTAATTGATATATGTTGTTGAGGTTTATTACAGTATGATCACTATTGAAAATGAAATGGTAGCATTTATAGTTCTTTACCGGGACACTTAAAAGTATCCCGTTTCATTACGGTGAATGGGGGACAATCGTGTGCAGTATATTTTAATGAAGTTACACTATTTGAAACATAATGAAAATTTTATGCATTTATGTGGAGCTCTGAAACATACTTTTTGTCGAATCAATAGTACAAAGCATTTATCATTCATTTACAGGGCCACACAATAAATTCCGTTACATAATGGTCTACGGGGGGAAACCGTTCGCACTGAATTTTAATGAAGTTGATTAATTAATTAATCAATTAATTAATCAATTTCATTAATCAAACAAAATGAAATTGATATACATTACTGAGATGCACTATAAGATACTTACTGTAAAATATGGCATGTACAGCCTTTATCGTTCATTTACAGGGACACACAAAAGAATTCGGTTAGAATATTGGTATGAGTGGTAATTGCTGGAAGTGCATTTGCAGTTGTAGTTAGCCCTTTTAAGTTTAACTAAATTTTTGCATATTACGTTGTATGTATAAATTTTATTGATCATATACAGGGTTACACAAAAGAATTCGTGCATGAATTGCTTAAGGATGATTTTTAATTGTGTAATGCATTTTCCTGCTGAACTAAATTTAGTATACTGAGAGAAGTGAATATTTTTGTGAAATATATTTAAATTCATATACAGAGCTAAGCAAAGAACTGGATACATTGTCGTTTATATGGTTGGTAATTGCTGGAAGTGCGTTTTAGTTGTGTTGTGTGTTTTTTACCTGAATTAAATTTTAGCTTAATATGTAGTATGTAGATAATATACAGGGCCAGGGCTTGACAAATACGGTCGCCAGGTCGCCACTGGCGACCAAATATTTTTATCTGGCGACCAAGTTATTTAATCTAATGGGGTTTTTTATGTCTCTTTTTTGTACAAAAATTGACCTAAGCTTTCTTGAAATGAGCACAAATGGCACCCCCCCCCCCTTTCACAATATTAAAAAATAAACTTTGAAACTATATTCACACGAAAAATGTTTTTAATTTAAATAAATTAAGTTCATCCAATGTAAATTTTAAAATAATCAAATTAGAATTATTTGAGACTTCGACAGAAAAATAGGCAAAAACTTGTTTTCCTGCTTCACTATTTCGTCGATGCGCTCCTCAGCAAATATAGATTTTGTAGCATTCGACTATCCGGGCATTTGAAGCATTCGGCAATCAGCATTTTCCGAACATGCCGGTTAATTCATTCTTTACAGTATTTATTTATTTATTTATTATTATTTTTTTTTTTTTAAAGATATATGATTTTGATAAATTTCATTAGAAAACTTAGTTTATATTATATTTCTAAACCATGTAACTAATAATTCTAAACAATGCCTGTTATTATTTTTCCTCAATTAATTCATAAAAACTTTTGTGCTTTTTGAAAATTAATGACGAGGAAGGAGGAGGTGGTAAATACTTTTTACTGGCTACTAGAATTTTTTTTTTTTGGCTACCAGATTTTATCAAATTTGTAAAGCCCTGTACAGGGCTGTACAAAAGAATTCGAGTGCATTTCCGTCTATAGGCGAAAACTTCTAAAAGTGAATTTTCAACTATATTATGCGTTTTCTAACTGAATTAAATTTTAGAATGCCATGTAGTATATATGCAAATCTATAGATTATATACAAGGCTGCACTAGTTTTCTGACTATGGACAGTAATCGCTAAAATTGGATTTTTAATTGCATTTTGTGTTTTCGAAACTGTTTATTTACACATTTTCTTTCAACTTATTTGATGATGAAGTTTCGTTATTTTTTCTGGATGTGTTGGAACGTTTATATTTGACTCATGAGTTTTCGTTCTTATTTATCCTATAATTTGTCTTTTTGTTAGAAGATATAACTGAACGATATAGAACATTCAAATTTCGAATACTTAAAAATAAGATGACTGTAATATAAGCCGCAACTGTGATTAGCTCTAAAGAATAAAATGCATTTATTTAAAAACTATATAGTTTTATTATGCAAAGCGTACTTTAAAATCGAGATAATAGATTATGATAACAGAAAATATAAACTTTAGAAAAAGTATAGCAAGTCTTATCATTCCAAAAATTAACAAATATTCACAGTTATATTTCCACCAGTAGTTATTATTTTAGCCCTTACATTAAATTGAGCATTTGGAGGAATTTTCTTTTTTAATGATTTTTTTTTCAGCATAAAGATGATTTTGCATTACTCTCTGTTTAACTGAAGAGCGGTCACATCACTTCTCAAATAATTACAATCGCTTTATTTGCTCATCTATATTATAATAGAACAAATAATTTTTATTGTCCTGAACAGATACGGGACTGACCGCTTCGCGTTTCATCTACCAGTCGGTCATTTTTTCTTAATCATTTCTTAGAATAAAGCTGCATAAAAGTTAAATTTTTAGAAAGTATCATTAAAAAATTAATTTTTGAGAGATAAGCTACCTTCTAAAATTTATATACTGGAAATTATCGGCATTCAAAATGTCATTCCTAACGTAATCAAAACGCTTGAAAAGGAAATTATTTGAATGTGATTTTTATATTTCCGAAAACCATAGTGAACAATACCCACTTCGTTCGCGTGCAACAAATAAAATCCGAAAAGATCTTTGACGTTATTTGTCTATGAATTAATGAAGTCCGGTTTTAGTTTTAGAAGTAAAGTTTTAGATGTCTCAACTCGGTGTTTTGCGTATAATTAATAAAAATTATTAATAGAAATATTTTGCTTAAATTAATCGATTTAAAGGTAAAAAGTCACTGAAGAATGAAATGCTAAGAATAATTTAAGAATTTAAACGCAGAATTATTAAATTTGTGGAAGAATTAGACTTGACGTCTAGCAAAGAGCAATTATTCAAGAATACCATTTGAGTCGTTCAGTGGAAGATTTATATAACATTGCTTTTATAATACATGTTATTTTCCAGCATAAAGAAAACCTTATTTTTCTAATATTTTATTATGTGATGTAAAGCCATTTTCACGAATTTACATATTCATTATTTTCCTTCGCAGACCTTTCAGATTGTCAGCTGATGTCTTTCCCTGATGCTATATACCATTTAATGAGAAACACAGTTCTACTGACTTGTGATCTTTCTTCCAATGTATTCAGGAAAATACCACCACAGCTTCCAATCAAGTTCATAAATATTACAGGTAAATAAATTTTGGAAACAATATAAAGCGTAAAAGTTTTTATTGAAACATTTTTTTAAAGACACGAAGAAAAATATTTCTGAAAAATACGTTAGTTATAGCAGGAATTATTTAATTTCTTGTATAAATAATATGCTGTTGTATTATTTGTAGAAGATATTATTTTACTTATAAATTTACTTTATACGTATCTTGTATTTTATTAGCGTAAAAACCTTGCAGTTTAAGTACTAATAAAATACAAGATCTTAGAAGCAAATTTTATATATTGGTGACTTAAAGAAAAAGGCCGATTTTTATTAGTATAAAACGAAACAAACTGGTAAACGATTGAAAATCCCAAATTTCTCAGATTCTAATATCCATAAATTTATCTAAATTTGCAATTGATTATAAGCACTATTGCGCATATAATTAAAATTTTTATTTACAAGTATTGTTATTACATACTATAATTCATTAAAACAGAATACTTAATTACAGAGCTTAACTTGTCAAACAACAGACTGAGTAATTTGCCAGATGAACTGAAAGACATGAAAGACTTGCAGAAGTTAGATTTATCTTACAATGACTTCCTAATTGTGCCAAAAGTTGTATTTAAAATCCCTCATCTAGTCTACCTGAATTTGAAGAAGAATTTCATTGTTGGTAAGACAAATTCCATTTTCTTTATAAATATATTCAAGTAGTTTAAGGTGATTGTGCCAAGTAGTTGATCGACCCTTAATAGAATAGGAGTGTTTTCAGGTTAAGAAAAAAATAATTGTGTAAATGACGCCATTCTATTGTCTGAAAATAGCATCTGCAGCAGAAAGTCACGGAAGTTAGTAAAGATCTTGCTCTTTTTTACAGAAAACGTGCAAAATTAATGTTTTATCGTTAGCACTTCAAGAACCAGCATAGTTTTGTCTCGACTTTCCAATGAAAATAATTTTACATATTTCAGCGCCGCTTACAACATTTTATTGCTCAAAATAATTTAAAAATTATAAGTTTTTATGAAATATAATTACATTAATCAGCAGCCATTTTGTATCTGATTTGTAATTTATTTTTTTTTTTTGTAATTATGTATTTTTGAATATATATAATTCAAATTTGCTATCAGAAATTTTTTATCACGTAAGGGTTTTACAAAATTTTAGAATGTAATTTTTACATACACGGTGAAATGTAAATTATAATTTGCATTTTGTGATCAAATAATGAGGAAATGAATGACTATGTATGTTAAAACCTTTATTTGGATGCTTTCTGACATCAAGAAAGACATTATGCTATTTTGAAAAATAACATTGTTAATATTAACATTATGAGTTTATTGTACAACAGTTTCGTGCTCGTATTAGTTCACAGTTTTTTGTCAATTAATCAATTAACATTTTTACTGGTTAATATTATGTTTTATTTCTATTTAAAAAGGTCAATTTTTGTTAAATATTTCATTGTTGACTTTACATAACTGCTGTGTTTCTAATAAATGTGACGAGATTGAGATAATCTAATTATTCCACAGAATTCAGCACCCTAAAATGAGTTAAATGCACTCATTTACAAGCCAGATACAGAAATAAACTTAAAATTTGCTGTCTGGTGTTGTTTATCTTTGAAACTATCGTATGGTGTAATGTTTACTTTTTTAAAACTCTTATGTGATTAAATCTTCTGGAGGATACAATTTGGACTTTCCAGGTTATATCGTCAGTAGGAGGAAAACAATGAACGGTACTTTGAGAAACCATCTTCCGTAGTTCCTCTATCGTCATTGGAACTTTTCTTAAATTCTTAAGAGTCCTAAATCTCCTAAGAGCAGTTGCTGCGCTGTCATTATTCTGATAATACAGTTTCACTAACAACGCAAGGTACGTCAGTGGCACAGTCATTGCGAGGATATCCGTAGAATAATGAACATGAGGTGTGCGTACTTCACGTTTTTAACGCCAATGTGCGTCTGTCGGGCGCAAGTTCGTCTCCCGACTTTACTGCATGTACAGCGCCATCTGTCGGTGCGATTTTAAGTTTTTTTTTACCACGCCTAAAAAATTCCCATTGCTTTGGGAGCATACTGGGGAAATTTCAGGTCATTTGAATCAGTGGTTCTTTTGTTATAGGGTTTTACTTTCACAACTTTAAAAAAATCACCCTGTACAATTTCAGATTGCTCACTCACAACACCAAAATCATTTTTATATGAAAAATGTCAACTATGTATTCAAATAAAGATTTGAAATTTATTAGCAGCGATACTTTCGTATTAGCCACATGCCAGGCTAATAACCGCAGAAATCGCCAAATATTTCGTTTCGTAGAGAAGCCTTTTTAATTTTGATTATGGCAGTGTTTAAGCATGTTGTTCAATTATTGTTCTGTCCTCTAAAAACAACCCACAGAGAAATGTTTTTAAAAAAAACCACCCTAGTACTATATCAAATACTTCACTAAAGTCAATTTTATTGCTTTGTTCTGTTTTTATGCACCATTTGAAATAATAAAAAATAGTTAACAATACCTAAGGAGTGCTTATTTAGTTTTAAAATAATTTAAACTAACAGTTGCAGAATTCTGGCAAAACATGAGCTTCATTTCTCCAGATTTTCTTGTTATAATAAAATTTTAGAATATCTACATAAATTTTTAATTGTTTTTATGTTAAACGATTAATATGTAAGAAAATGCATCATTATCAGCTGATTACATCAGGTTTTTTTTAGGTAACGTGGATTATTTTTTGGAAAAGTGGATTTTTTTCAAATTCTAGATTAATTGACTGCCATTTTGTAACAATGTGATAAAATGAAAAATGCTCAACATTAAAATCTTAGTCAGAACAAGCTGTAAAAATTTAGCCATGTTAATTTTTTTTTAATTCTTTATTAGACTTTATATACAGAAAATTTCCAAAAATGGGTTTTTTAGAGGACAGTACAATACATATCTGTTAAATTTGTGTTTTATTTATATTTATTATTTTATTTTATTTTATTTATTACTTTTGTAAAAAAGCTCTGTAAAATAATGTAAAAGGCTGTCATCAAATAATAATAGCAAACAAAATTTCGCATTAAATCACTAGTTCATAAAGCAATAAATCACCGATTGTAATAAAAATTAAAAAGTGAATAAGACAAATACTTTGCATATTGTCCACGTGTCTTATTTCTAAAGCTAATACTGTATTTAAATGCTTGATTTAGCTTTTAAAATATTTTGAATTACATTAAGTTTTAAATATCACCAGAAACGTATGATTACCATTCATAATATTTTTTGTTCTGCATAATGCAAATACATCCAGCATTGTTTTATATATTTGACTAAAAACACATTATCGTTGCAGGTTTAAGTTTATTTAATTTTCTGTGTTTCTGATTAGTCATCTAGCTTTAAAAGTGTGTATTTAATAAGTATAATTTCCCTTTAAATGAACCCGTGTGCAAAAACCACTTAAGGTTCTAAATTTTCCCCAAGGACTAATATTTTTTTTATTATTATTATCGTTATATTCGTCATTAATATATATATACCGCCGAATTCACGGAGCCAGGCAGCGCGCGTCCGTCCAACGCCCTTATACCCTTTTTAAAAAAGTCTTTGCTATTTTAAAAATTCAAAAGCTGAATTCAATACCGGGACAATTTAAATGCTCAATTCTACAAACTTAATGCATCGAAAAGAGGGAAGGGATGGGCTCCGGGCTCTGAGATCGTCGAATGACCACAGTGGCTTCGAGCTTATTGTACGAAACAAACAAACAAAAAAAAATCACGTATTAGAAGAATAAAAAACACGTGGTATTCTAAATTTTACTTTTTCTATCGTAAGATGTAATACATGAAGTATAGATTATATAGTACGAAATGACCAATTTTAATAATTGTATAGGATAATATAAGGCACTGAACGGGAAAAAGTATGCCAGTGTTTTCAGTGACGAATAATTACGTACATATGTAGTATATAAATCATACGTCAGACAACAATTATTACATGAGGGCCCTCATATGCACATGAGCCAGGTCTGGGCTCGGTTGCAAAACTTATAGGGCTTAGAATTTTTCTTTCAAACATAAAAAAAAAAATGTTTTCTTTACTGTTCTTTGAGGCCCGCAGTACTCCCTGAGTATATCGTTATACATAATATGTGTAAATTAATTATAGCTGAGATTTTTGACGGCATAAATATTCATTTAATGGAGTTTATAAAAGACAAGGACACCAATCCGGTCTAGAAATTTTCCTCTGGTCAAAGATATTAATAAAATGCATCAATTCTTTGTTTTAAATCAACGATAGTCCAGAAACATCTGAAGACAGAATAACTGGTTTAACAGCTATTCGAAAGTAATCCCTGTTTTCAGGGAATAGGGTTAAATCAGAACCCGAAAGTTCTCGGTTCAGTCTTCATATCAAAGTAGCAGCCACTTTAAAAATAAAGAGATAGTCCGTTATTTGACACCACTTATAAAGTCGATTTTCTATAGAACAGTTCGAATGGAAACTTTTGTGTTTTTTTTGTTTTTTTTCCTTCAAAAAAAAAATAAACTACGGAAAATCTGATTGCAAATTTAATGATATAATATGAAAAGAAAATTAAGAGAAAAAAGAAAATGCTGAATTTTTTAAACTGCATAGCGGGTTACATTGACAAACTTCATACATTTGTTAACCACATTTGATAACGCAAATATACTTTTAGAAATGCTTTATGCTTTGCAGAAATGGGATTTTTCTCCCTCTATCCCCTCATTTATCCAGTCTTCCATATTGAAATTATTGACACAAATCAATACGACTAAAAATGTAATAAAAACAGCGCTCACTGCAAGATTTTTTTGTTTAATACAGAGAAATTTCATTTCAAATATATAGTTCAGGAAATATAGATAGAAAATAAAATATTATCAGATAAATAGATGGTCCTTTATTAATTGTAAGGAAATATATGTGTAATATATTCCAAACTACATTAAATGTGTAAAAACTGTAGTTTGCGCCACTCATGTTACGGATGATAAAAATCAAAATTCCGACTGAAAATTTTAAAAAATATTTTTTATATTCCTTGGACGGTATAATTTTTTCATATAATATCCAGAAAAAAAATCATGCAATTAAGGATGTTTAATGCTTCATAATACGTAAATTTCAGGTCTGAATAATTCTAAGCATGACATCTATTTCTAATGGTTCTTTCTTTCTTTTTCTTTTCTTTTCAGATATCGATGTTTCTAAAGTGCGTTCTGCCCCCACACTGAGAGAGTTAAATATCGAAGAAAATCCACTGACAAAAACTGCTGTTGTTCAGCTACAATCCATCCCATCTAGTCGTGTTTTAATCCACGTAACACAGCCAAAGCCTGAAGATGACGATTCAGACGACGATTTTGACGTCACGCCGCCTAATAGCAGTGTTTAATGCTGTCCAGTGCATGTCACTTTAATTTATAATTCTACAATGCCTGAAAATCAGGCCTGTGATTTTTATACGTCGTATTTTATACTAAGAGAACTAGCTAACGTTATATGCAAATGTTTTGTTACATTGCACAATGGTTAAAATTTGCTGAGGCTAGTCCTTCACTATTTTTAATTTTTAAAAATATATTTATTTTTTATTTCCGTGCTCTGCAAATTAAAAAAAAATTGTTTTACAAAAAGTTATTAATACAATAACTCCCCTTTATATTGCGTCTCATTATTTCCTTTTTTTTTTCGCTCTGTCAAAAATATTAGTTTTACTCCTTACCTTAACTTATCTTAAGTACTGCTTTTTAAGAAACTTTAGATATCTAACAATCACAAAAAGTGTGAGTTTTAATCGTTAATATTACTAAGAAAATTGGAATATAGGGTGAAACTCCCCCAGTTATTGACACCTGACCAGTAACTGACTCTTCAGCGGAAATCTAACTCAAATAAGCATTTTGTTGTAAAATCCTGCAAAGTAATGTCATCTAGTGGTATCTTATTTGTCTTAACTGTTATAACTTATTCTTTAGCTATTGGTTTTTTTAAAAAGGGATGGTGTCAGGCACTGGACATATTGACCATATTTATGACAAAAATTAATTTTTAGTAATAAATTTTGTTTTTCAAAGTTTTGTCAACAATAATTTTTTAATGTATCTTTACTATACTTTCAAAAACAAAGATAAGTATAAAATAGATTTAAAACTTTGTAATAGTGATTTGATCAAGAAAAAATCCTTTAAAGTGTCAATTACTGGGAGTTTCATCCTACGCATAAAATAACTTTTTAGAAGTTAATATAAAATATTTATTTGAAGGTTAACGTTCTTAATTTTTAAGAATTTCCGTTATCGCTTTTCTCTTGTTTTCCACTATGCCTGATATAAGAGACTAATGTATTAATTTTGTAAAAATCCTTTTAAACTTAATAAGAATTTTTAATAAAGAATACGGTGGCTTTATAGTGGAATCATTATTTGAATACCGATTTTATTGAAGGAAAAAATTCTGTTTCAAAAATAAAACATATTTTCCTCGCTTATAACATTGAAATATATTTCATATCCGCGTTTCAATATACTGATGTATATATTAAAAATATTTACTACTTTATATATTTTTTTCCTTTTTCATTTAATTATTTTGAACATAAAAAAAGAAGAAAAAAAATCGAATGCATTTGTTTTGAAAGAAGTAATATTACTCAGTTTATTCTGTAATTTATATTAGCAGTACTTATTTTTTTTTTTTAATTGAAAACATGCAAATGTAATGAAAGAAGCAATTTAAACGCAACGTTAAATAAGTTATTTCAAAGTAACTGATACCTTTAGATTTTGTACATTTCGCTTTATTTTAAATTAATTACTTTAGGGCACATATAAAAAAAAGTTTTTATTATCTAATTTTGAAATGATGAAGGATCTAAAACTCAGCAAATTTTGCTATTGTATATATTTTTGTAAAAGTTTCGAGTGTTATAATTTATTTTATATTGTGTTGTCCCACAGAAGCTCAGAAATGAAATTAAAAGTGCGTAGTTGTTATGCAAGCACCTTAAAAAAAAAAGAAATGTGTTTTTGAAGTTTTTCCTTTGTAAATAATGAGCATATGGTTTTGTAAACACTGAATTGAATATCAGATGCTTTGCTTATTTAATTGTTGTGATATAGCTGCGCGCTTTTAATGTTCGCTTTTGTTAAAATTTTATGTATATAGTGTGCAAGTGTAATATATATATTCGATTAATTTTATATACTATTTTTACAAAAGAGTTGTGCTTCCTTCACGCTTCTTACAACAAAAACTCTTAAAGAGTTTTTGTTGTAAGAAGCGTGTAAAACATATTTTCCTTGCTTATAACAATGAATTATATTTCATATCCGGGTTTCAATATATTCCTGAATGTACATTTTAGGAATATACAAAATTTTGCATATTCCATATATATAAGTGTACATAGGTAAATTTTCGTTTCGGTTACATTTGAAGTATATTGGAAATATAGCAATAATAATAATTTATAAAATATAGCAATGAATAATGAATGGAAATTTGTTGTTTTTATCTAAATAAAATGTTAGCAATTTTAACAACAGAACACTGAATAAATATTATTTTATTCTAACAGACACTGTAGATAGCTATATGTATTCCTCAAATTATCACAAATTAAAAATTTTTAATAACCAACAGATATAACTTGTATCTTCCAGCTGAGAAACCCTTAATAATCAATATTGTTATAAAATGCATCAGTAAATTTTTCAGAGTAAGGCTTTCAAAAATTAAATAAAATGCAAGTGAGGCATTTACTTATCTGATCTGTCGTTTAATAGCTTACGATTGTACAATCAATGTAATAGTAATTCAATGAATTACTCATGATTTTTACAAATTGCCATCCAATAATAATTAATTAATCGAATTATCAATCTGAAATTTAAAACAAAAAAGGAATTTGTAGTACACTAATTTTGCTCTTTAATATATATTAAGTTTATAAAAATGAACAAAATTACTGCAACGTATGTATGTTTTTAATGCTATAATTACATATTTAATTAAACCACGTGTATAAAAAAACTAAAAATTAAAAATGAACAACATAACAAAGTTTATATTTCAGTTACAGTTTTAATTAATTAAATTGAGGAAAAACTGAGTAACATTAGTACATGTTTGGTTTTTTTTTTTTTTTTTTCGATTACATTTTAAGTTTATTGGAATGATGACAAAACTGTCAATGAAAATTTAATGAAAAATGTAGTTTATTTAAATAAAATATTAGCAGTTTTGACTAACAAAACACTCAATAAATATTATGTTATTCTAACAGACTTCAACACTGGAGATATTTATATGTATCCGCATCCTCCCTGATATGTATTCCACCGCAAGTTTTTAACTAAGCAACAGATATAACTTATACCTTCCAGCTGAGAAAGTTACTGCAAAAAATTAAATTATTGGAAAATACCAATTTTAAAATACTTTTAATGATTAAAATTTTTTTGAAACAATATTAATATTCGTGACTATCGAAAATATTCCTTATTTCGAAGCTTTCTAAACATGATAATAAAAAACAGAAATATTTATTTTTATGTATTTTGCTAAAAGTAAATAAATCTTATCTAATGTAAAAATAAAAAATAAAAAAAAAAATTATAGTAATTTCAAAATGTTTCATTTCTGAAACTACTAAAAATAATCTATGAAAAAATATGTTAAAATTGGAACACTACACCGAAAATTTAAGTTTTGTTTCCGTTTTTTTAATAACGATTGTTGTGTATTTCTAGAAATGTTAATAATCTCAACTGTTGTATGTATATGTAGACTTTTTTATATGAGAATAAAAATATATTAATTGACATTGTTTTCATAATCTATTTTCGTAAATACTGTGCTATGAATTCATATCATTATTAATTCATCGTTTAAATATATGTATATATAATTAGAAAATAGTTAAATGGCAAAGTTTTTTTTTTTTTTTGGCATGTGTGTGGCTTTTGAGATTTATCAAAACCGAACTATTATAAACATTTCCAAATGTTCCAAAACTGTTTTAGAAAAATATGGAAACAAGAAAGAAAAATCATGCGTCAAGCAGGGAGTATGAAACACTTTCCAACAGATTCAGAATGCTGTAACACAACTTCCTTGTTTAATAAAGTGAAAGATGATATTTATGCAGACAAAATCAAAGTCAAACCGGGCGGGGAGACCTATCTTTCGGCTTTAACTCAACTATCCCCGGTCAATAGGTTTGTTTACTATGCGGTAAAGCCTTACAAGAAAACTATTAAAGTTGAAATAGAACAATAAATACAAAACAATACTAATAGCTCACTTATTGAATGAAAAACAATTAATAAATACGATAATGTCAAAGAACATAATCAAATTTTGAATAGTAGCATCGAGTGTATAAAAAGACTTATTTGGGAAAAAACTTGAATAATTAGATAGGAGTATTTACAGTAAACAGTTAACACAATTTAAGTACAGCAATGTACTAGTACTGAGAATATTAGGGAATGACATAAGTGATTGTATAGGAATACGTATATGTAGTGAAAACAATAAACACAAATCAAATACCACCATGAGATTAGAGAAGTAATACTAAAACACAAATTCCAAAAAATTCAAATTTTGATGATATAATAACTGAGAAAAGAATTTATTAATAATACTGAGCAATACTAAATAATACTTTGTGATATTGAGCAATAATTATACTATGTAATTCTGAAATACGAATTCTGTAATTACAAAATTCCGAAAATACAAATTCTGAAAATACAATTTACCAATCATACTGAGCAGTACTAAATAATATTATAATACTATGTGATACAGCAGTAATACTACCATGTAATAATACTGTATGATGCTGAAGTAGATAATAATATTGGATAGAAGTAAGTATTAAAGGAACAATAATGAAGGAATAATAATACTACATTTATGCAGACAATTTGAAAAACACATAGCACATCTGAATATCCAATTTCAGCAATTACTATCTATAGTTAGAAAAATGTTCCAATTATATTTTGAAGACCTGTATATGATATGTAGATTTGTTTATATATACTACATAGTATGGCTAAAATTGAATTCAAATAATAAACGTATATTAGAGTTGAAAATTCCCCTTCGTCAATTTCCATTAATAAACAGAAATGAATTCTTTTGTGTATGTTGTATATGATCTAAATTAATTTATACACAGAAAATAATGTGCAAAAAATTAGTTAAATTTAAAAACGCATATCACAACTGAAAACGCACTTCCAGCAATAATCACTCATAGACAGTACTGTAACCAAATTCTTTTTGTATGTCCCTGTAAATAATTTACGTTACATCTTTAGTTATTTATTTTTTAAAATCTTGTTCGGCGCGGCTTCTCGAAATGTGAACTTTGTGTCAATAAAACCAACCAACCCTGTAAATGAGCGATAAATGCTATGCACATTATATTCTACAGTAAGCATCCTTTAGTGCAGCTCAGTGATGTATATCAATTTCAGTATGTTTTAAATAGTGTAACATTATTAAAATGCATTGAGAACAATTTTTCTTCTTATATACCCATAATGTAACGGAATTCTTTTGAGTTTCTTTGTAAACGAACTGTAAAATACTACACACTTTATTTTCAATACCGCAAATGCCATAGTAATCCTCAATAACATATATCAATTACAGGGCAATCCGAATATGTTTACGCGAGTTAGAACACGGCCAGACAAACCGAATTCATGAACACTTTTCAACTACGTTGGAAAGTGTTAAAAAACTAAAGTGCCTTTATGAAAGACTATAGCGACATACGATCAATAAATTTTAATGTGTCGAGAGAATTTTTAACTAAAATTGCCTGTTATATGAACCCTGACTCGTGAAAGTCAAATTATTCTTATATTCTAAAAACTTTTGGCATTTGGATTGATTATGAACATAACCAATAGATATGATAAAAAACATCCTCATACACTGCAAAAAATAATTGTTGATTTTGCAGTATAAAACTGGCACCTAGCTGCCAGTATTATACCGTAAAATTAACAGTATTAAACAGTAAAATAAGCAGAAATACGCTGCCGCGCAAGCAGTAATACGCTACCGCGCATGCGCGGTAGCGTAACTCCCCCTTAATTTAGATAATGAGTTTTTCATGCAGAATTATCCGTTTTTCTTCAAATTTTGTATATAGGTTCATTGTGATAAGGTGCTTCTCCGATTATTTATGGGAGTTCATTAGTTAAGTATACAGGGGGGGAACGGGGGCCTAACCCCCCCCCCCTTAATCAATATAAATGGTGTTTTCATGCAGAATTAGCCGATTTCCTTCAAATTTTGTATATAGGCTTATTGTGATAATTTCATTATTTTTTGCAGTGTAATTATGTGTGTGTAGTTATGTATCACTTAATGAATGTCCTTAAGTACGTCTCTTTAGAAATTAAGGCAACACATTTCGCGTTAAATGTTGATATATAATCATCTTGAAGGAAGGGTTTATGTTCCGCCCATTATCTACTTCTCTGTAAATAAAAATAGTCATTCTGCAAAGTTAGTACAAAGTTTTCCTCTATTCTAAAACAATAGAAAGGTAACTAACGCTGTCGCTATGCCATAATTGAATTTATTGTGACCGCGGCTCTTTCTCGGCTTATATTAAGAAAACAATAAAGAGTATGAAAAGTAGTAGTTTTATAGAAAAATCTGTGATAAACACGCTGAAGCAGACAGTTTTTAAATCGAAGAATTATTTTAAGGTCTATTTGATGTTGAAATCGATCAAATCAGTTCAGTTTAAAAAAAAATATAATATAAAAAAAAACTACATAGCAACTTAACCAGCTTTAGCAGGCCGATACTGGATTGGATTGCGATGTGCACTGTCCAATAATTTTTTTAATTTGTCTAATTTTTTAAGTTTTTTTTTTTTTAATCTAAATTTCATTATTTTTTTATTTCACATTTCGAAAGAGTCTTATTTTTTTTACCTATTTTCGCCAGATTTAAAAAAGCGCAACTAATAATATTTCCAAAATCTTTCAGTCGGAAAATATACTTACACATGAATATTAAACAAGAACGAAAAATCATGCGTCAAGCATGGATTATGTAGCACTTTCCAACGCTTCCAAAATAATTTTACAAAACATACCGTTTAATAAGCTAAAAGATAACATCTAAGTAAACAATTTGGAAAACGCATAACATATTTAAAATTATAATTTCAGGAATTTCCAACAGATACAATATTCTGAAAAATATCCGAATAATTTTATTCAGCCCTGTATATGATCTATAGATTTGTATATGCTAGGATGCTAAATTTTAGTTTAGTTAGGAAACGCGTAGCACAGTTTAAAATTATCTTTCTGGAGTTTCTGTCAATAAACGGAAATGTGTTCGCGAACTTTTGTGCTGCCCTGTATAGCATCTACAGAATTTATACACACCACGTAATAGACAAAAAGCGAGTTAAAATTAAAATCGCGTTTAGTAACTTAAAACGCACTTCCAGGAATTAGTGTTAACAGACAGTAGAGAATTCTTTTGTGTGTCCCTGTAAATGAACAATGACTGCTATACACACACTATTCTGTAGTAAGCCTCTTGTAATGCACCTTAGATATATATATATAAATTTCAATGCGTTTAAAATAGTGAAACATTATTTAAATAAACCGCAGACGATTTTTCTCCATAGACGTCATGTAACGGAATTCTTTTGACTGCCCTGTAAAGTAACTATAAGTGCTATGCCCACCCTATTCCATATTAAGCTTCTTCTAATGCACCTTAGTGATATATATAAATTTCAATGCGTTTAAAATACTGAAACATTATTTAAATAAACCGCAAATGGTTTTTCCCCATAGACCGCAATGTAACGGAATTCTTTTGAGTGTCCCTGTAATAAAACTATAAGTGCTACACACTTCCGTTGAAATAGGGAACATGCTATAGATAACGACAATAACATATAAAAATTGCAGAGCAATCCGAGCATATTTACGGGAGTTAGAGCACGGACAGACGGCCAGACGGCCAGACGGCAGACGGCCATACGGCCAGACAAACCGAAGTCATAAGCACTTTTCAACTAGGTTGGAAAGTGCTAAAAAGAAAGAAAACTTTAAAATTATTAAATTATTACGTGTGAAAAGCGTTTTATGAGAAAAATTATACGTCATAAAAGCTCAAAAAATAATATTACCGAACACTTTTCAGTTGAAAAATACACTTACACGAGAATATTAAAAGAGAAAGAAAACTTTTAAATAATTAAATTATTACATGTGAAAAGCCTTAAAGGAGAGAAAATTAAGTCATATTTAAAACGTTATATTTAAAGCATCATATTTAAAACAATTTTCTTATAGCGTCTAAAAAGAAAACTTTTTTCAACGCGTTATTTTAAAAGTCTGGGAGGCAGCGACATATTTTACTTAATCCTTTTGTACAAGCTTATTTTCAATTGTGTGATAGATATTACTTAATCAATTACCAAATAAGGCGTCAGCTGTCGCTACAGCAGTGGATGCCGCCTTGAGAACCGACAAATGCCCACAGTCAAAGGGAAGTGAATGGCAGCCCGATTACAGAAGATCGCCACTGGTCGTTATACTATCATTCAATCTTCCTTAATAAAATAACCTTTAAAAAAAAATTTTTAAAAAAACGGAGAAAATTAGTTTGTTTTTGGAGCCTGCAGGGTCTGGACAGGAGTGTAGCTCATAGAGAGCCGAGACCCCTAGTACTTTAAAAATATAACTTAACAAATAAAATACATACATTTATAATAAACTTTCACTTTGAGCATCCTACACATTTAGCAATCACTTTAGTAAATTATTACTTCTAACGTCAGCTTTCCAATAACAATTTACAGAAAAAATTTACACGCTTTCCTAGGGAATATTTATTTTTCTTCTTCAGTTCGCTTAAATAAGCAGTGTTATAAAACTACTGCTATGCTGTGGAAACTTTGTTACTAACAATTGGCAACATAAATTCCAAACAAATACTTTCGTGATTTTATAGCTGCCAACCTCTCCCGGTTTCGAGTACCACTATTACCGAATGGAAATATTTCCTTTATTTAATGAAAGAAATTCTGTTATCCCACTACTCCTATGCTCTGGAAACTTCGTTACGAACAAACTGGCAACCTGAATTCCAAACAAAATACTTTTGTGATGATTTCATAACTGCGGGTTTTTTGAGTGCCACTATTTCTAAAAAGAAATTTTCGCTTTATTTAATGATAGAAATTATGCGATTCAATAAAACGAACATTATACTAATCAGAAATAGTGATACTCAAAAAAAAAAAAAAACAGGATGGTGTGCAATTATCTAGTTTTATGTTTATTTTCATTAGACATAATTTCTTCCTAACAAATACATTCTATTGGTCTATACATAGCATTTACCAACAATACAACCATAGCTACCAACCTGCCGGTTTTTTCAAGTGAAATAAATATAATTGAACCAAAGACATACACTGCTGTCCAAAAATTAAGGGGCAGTGACCGGAAGCTTTCACTTTTCACATGGTTTGTCGAATATCTTGTGAAATTCTTGACAAATTGTTCTTGAAATTCGAGGATGTAAAGCACATGTTTGACTTCAAGAACAGTAGAAACAGCATACCGCAATTAAAAAATTAATGTTTTTGATGAGATATGGGCATTTGCATGATGGGATTCCCCCCCCCCCCCCCCGAATTTGTCAATTAGCTCACTGTATTGCTGGTATCTTTCTAAGTTTTCACGATATGTGACTGGTCTTAATATGTTAATCTTTTAATTGCAGTATATTGTTTCTACTGTTCGTGAAGTCAAACATGTGCTTTACGTCCTCGAATTTCAAGAACAATTTGTCAATAACTTCAGTAGATATTCGACAAACCGTGTAAAAAGCGAAAGCGTTCCGGTCACTGCCCCTTAATTTTTGGACAGCAGTGTATTTAATAAAATGTTTCTTGTGAAACAATGAAACAATGTAGGAATCTTAATGGACTTCTTAGTTATGGTTGCAGCTTAACAACCAGGCAACATGTAAGCGACTTGCAGAGACATAAGGGAGCCATTGAAAAATTAAGTTTAACTGTGGTATAAGACTACATGAAAATTAATAATTTTAAAAAATTAAAAGTTAAAATTTTAAATTTAAATACAATAAAGCGATAAAGAAGGAAAGCTAAGCAGAAAAAAATGATTTAAGGTTAAGTTTACGGAACAAATAAAATAAATATAGAAAATATTCCATAAATTCCTAAGCTACAATAAACAACTGCAACCGGAGATTATTCCTGACTCTTAAAAAGGGGCATTTTTCAATACTATGTGGTTATAAATTAATTTTTTTCTTATTTAATGAAATTTCTGCTTTTATTTGACTTTAAAAAAGGCGGAAGGTTGTCAGCTGTAGAATGTAATAACTCCAGTTTAGAAACTGGTGAAATAGCAAAGAACTGTACCACGTAATATGTCTGTAAAATGAAAAAAGCACCATTTATAATTTTGTATACATATGTAGTCAAAAATTAAACATTTTATTCAGTTTTAGTCTTTATCATGTTCATATTATGAACTTAATGATAATTTTCTAGTGGAAATTTACTTTGTACTGCGGATAAAACAGCCCGAACAACTTGAATATAACTTGGTGGGTCATCTACCTTATTTCACTATACAAAACTTCGTACACAGTCTTTTGAAAATTATAGCTCATGGTTGCTTTTGGCACGTAATGAAATGTAAACACATGTGCAAAGCAACACCATAATAAACACCAATAAAACTGGCAGTATTGTTATAAAATAATGTGTTTCGTAATTATCATTTTCCGGTGACATTTCTGTATACGGAGACATACTTTCTTCCGGCAAAATCTTTGATTTTAAAATGCCCTTTTTCAGGAATGTCTGAGATTTAATATTTAGGATATGTGGATTAAGAGTTGTGATCAAACTGTAAGAATTCGAATTGGAATTATCCCAATGCGGCAGTCGGGTGTTGAAGATGAAATTCCAGTCTTCGCTATTGTTTAATGGAGATAACTTTTCTGTAAGAGAAAAATAAAATTGAGTTAAACTTTCAGATAGAATTTACAAATAATTATCAATAATAATAATAATAATAGTAATAATGAAAATGGCATTCCATAACTAATTATCTTTTTAGTCGTTATTAAATAGAAAACTCTCTATTTTACTTATAAAGTCCTTATCAGTCCAGGAGGCACTGACACTTTTTTTAAATGATTTTTTAAAGGGTTTTTTTGTGATTTCGTTGACTACTCCGCATTTAGTACATAATTAATTTTTTAACATACTTTTTTTTTTTCAGGACTGTACACTCGGTGCCAAAAAAAAATTGCCCCTCATGCATTTTAATAACCAATTTATCACAGAGATTGTGGATAATAAATAATCATGTATAAAAATAAAATAAGTTGAAACTGGTGTGAAACACTAAGAACTAAAATAACTTCTTAAAAACACCATAAAAATTTTAAAATGCGCTAGGCCTTTCGAAAGATCTGGATCTTTCTTCATCAGGCGCAAAAAGACGTGCGTCTACTATGAAAGCAGCAGCAAGACTGAAATGAGAAATGAGGGAGAGGAAACAAGCTGAAACAACAGCCAATAGGAAAGTAGAAATCAACAGCCAATAGGAAAACAGAAGACAACAGCCAACAGCCAATCACAAAAGGGTAAAATCAAAACAATAGAGAAAACAAAATAGAAGGGGAATAAGGAAGTGAAAAAATAAATAAATAAAAAATAAAATAAAATAAATAAATAAAATTAAATTAAATAAATAAAATAGAATAAATAAATAAATAAAATAAAATGAATAAATAAAAAATAAATAAATAAATAAAGCACACAAATAAATTAAAAAATGGAAACAGATGAAAATTAAGAATTAAATAAGTAACCAAAAAATATAAATATATATATAAACAGACTAAAATTAATTAATACAAAAATAAATTATATGGAAGTACTGAAGAGGTTTTTCCAAGCAGCAGAGAGCATTGTGGAATCTGATTTATCATTAACAATAACTTCACGATTAAGATAAATAGCTAAATTTTCAAGAAAGTCCAATTCAGAGATACTATTAGCATTAAAGATAATTTTAGCATTTTTAAAATTAAAACAATGGCCGGAATCCCAAGAGTGCTTAGCAATAGAAGATTTAGAAATTTCTTGATTAGTTACATAACGAGAGTGTTCTTTTAAGCGGATTTCGAGATTTCTTTTAGTTTGACCAATATAAGATAAATCACAGCCATTACAAGGAACATTATAAATTCCCCATTTACGAAGATCAGGAACAGGAGATTTGGTGGAGGGGAATTTGAATTTATTGACAGGTTTAAAGATAATGTTAAAATTGAAGCGTTTTAAAACTTTAGCTAATTTGAAACAAAGAGGAGGATAAAAAGGGAGGACAACCAAATTATCAGGTTTGCTTTTCACAGATTTAGAAAGAGTAGATTTATAAGACGATCTTTTGAATTTCTTCACAGCATTATTGATAACAGAAGGATTGAAACCTCTTTTGACAGCAACAGTTTTTAAGTAATTAAGTTCATCCTTAAGGGATGCAGAGTCGGAACAAATTTTGAGAGCACGATTTACATACGTATAAAAAACACCGATTTTTTGGTTGACAGGATGATTTGAGAGAGCATGAGGTGGGTTAGAGACAGAGAAAGGTTTTCTATAAACACAAGTTTTGAAAGAAGAATCACATTTGATAACTAAAACATCAAGGAAAGGGAGTTTATTACAATTTTCTAACTCAAAAGTAAACTGAATATGAGGGTCAATAGAATTGACAATAATTTATAAATAATAATAATTTTAAATGTTGGATGCGTTATGTTGACGATACTTTTGTTTTAGTTGATACTCCTTTTGATATTTCTACCATTCTTCAAACTGTCAATTCTATTGACCCTCATATTCAGTTTACTTTTGAGTTAGAAAATTGTAATAAACTCCCTTTCCTTGATGTTTTAGTTATCAAATGTGATTCTTCTTTTAAAACTTGTGTTTATAGAAAACCTTTCTCTGTCTCTAACCCACCTCATGCTCTCTCAAATCATCCTGTCAACCAAAAAATCGGTGTTTTTTATACGTATGTAAATCGTGCTCTCAAAATTTGTTCCGACTTTGCATCCCTTAAGGATGAACTGAATTACTTAAAAACTGTTGCTGTCAAAAGAGGTTTCAATCCTTCGGTTATCAATAATGCTGTGAAGAAATTCAATAGACCGTCTTATAAATCTACTCTTTCTAAATCTGTGAAAAGCAAACCTGATAATTTGGTTGTCCTCCCTTTTTATCCTCCTCTTTGTTTCAAATTAGCTAAAGTTTTAAAACGCTTCAATTTTAACATTATCTTTAAACCTGTCAATAAATTCAAATTCCCCTCCACCAAATCTCCTGTTCCTGATCTTCGTAAATGGGGAATTTATAATGTTCCTTGTAATGGCTGTGATTTATCTTATATTGGTCAAACTAAAAGAAATCTCGAAATCCGCTTAAAAGAACACTCTCGTTATGTAACTAATCAAGAAATTTCTAAATCTTCTATTGCTAAGCACTCTTGGGATTCCGGCCATTGTTTTAATTTTAAAAATGCTAAAATTATCTTTAATGCTAATAGTATCTCTGAATTGGACTTTCTTGAAAATTTAGCTATTTATCTTAATCGTGAAGTTATTGTTAATGATAAATCAGATTCCACAATGCTCTCTGCTGCTTGGAAAAACCTCTTCAGTACTTCCATATAATTTATTTTTGTATTAATTAATTTTAGTCTGTTTATATATATATTTATATTTTTTGGTTACTTATTTAATTCTTAATTTTCATCTGTTTCCATTTTTTAATTTATTTGTGTGCTTTATTTATTTATTTATTTTTTATTTATTCATTTTATTTTATTTATTTATTTATTCTATTTTATTTATTTAATTTAATTTTATTTATTTATTTTATTTTATTTTTTATTTATTTATTTTTTCACTTCCTTATTCCCCTTCTATTTTGTTTTCTCTATTGTTTTGATTTTACCCTTTTGTGATTGGCTGTTGGCTGTTGTCTTCTGTTTTCCTATTGGCTGTTGATTTCTACTTTCCTATTGGCTGTTGTTTCAGCTTGTTTCCTCTCCCTCATTTCTCATTTCAGTCTTGCTGCTGCTTTCATAGTAGACGCACGTCTTTTTGCGCCTGATGAAGAAAGACCCAGATCTTTCGAAAGGCCTAGCGCATTTTAAAATTTTTATGGTGTTTTTAAGAAGTTATTTCAGTTCTTAATCATGTATAAAATTTGAAATTAATATTCGGAAAAAAAGTATACATTATAACCTGAAATTTTAACAGAAATCGCTTTCTATAAGCTTTAAATATCTAATCCAACATTACAGTTCATTACGCCAAGCAGTTTTTGAGTTATGTTTAAAAACTACCCCCACTGTTGAAGTTTGTTTTGCAACTAATAAAAAGGAATTTAACATTGGGATTTCCAAACTTTACATCTGCATAATTCCTAAATTACCTCCCTGAATGGTTTCCCGTTTCGTATCCGAGGTTAAACTTTACCGAAAAATTCAAATATGATGTAAAAATTGGGTGTTCGTATTGAAAGAAAATCCCAAAATTTGTTAATATTTCAACAATATCCAAAATTGATTTATTAGTACATAAATTGTAAAGATACATAATTCCCGATTGAATGACTATTTTTATTTTCTCAGCAATAATTTGGCGATTGAAAAACAGGGGAATATATCTTTCCCCTTTTTTTTCTGGCACCGACTACATTAAGATGCTGATGAAAACCACACAACAATCGTTCATTCTCCGACTCTCAGGTTTTTATATAAGACATATGAATTTTCATATGCATATTCATGAAACTGCACTGTAAAAAAGAAAAAACAAGTGGGTAAGTGCGATCGAAGATAGCTCAAAGGGTTTCGTTTAATATTCCTTTCAAAACACTTCATCCTTTCTTTAATAAATCCAAATAAATTTCATTATAAAGTAAAATTTACCGGTCTATTTTTTCGTTTTTTCGAATATCCAAACCAACCTGATAGCGGGCGAAGCCGGCTATTATATTCTGTCATAATAATATCTGTCACGCGGACTAAAAGCGATGTAAAAAAATAATTTCAAAATTAAACATGTTGTACACCTTCAAAATGTTAAAATATGCGAATATTTCCATAATCGGATTTTTATCATGATTCCATATGTTTCTCAAACTCATATATTTACTATTCTCTATTACTCCTATTGATACTCGCTTTGTATTATTCTCAAACATCTGAAAAATTCGTTAAACTTCCAATAGGACGTCAGATTTTCTATTTAATTCTCTAATGACGTGATATTAATCTGCTTTGTGTACATACACATACTCATACTCCTTGTATTATTGAGAAATCTTTGAAATTTCCGTTTTATTACCACTATGACGTCAATCATTTTTATTTCATATTAATCTTTTTTTCAATGGGTGAAACTTTTTATTTCATTTTCATTTTTCACGTGGAAATCGTCTGATAGAAAATTAATTATTGTAGAAAGAATTTCATCGTGGATTTTTAATTTTTGGCATCTGCTCTAACGAAAAAGGATTAAATTTAATAGGAAAAGACTGTTAGAGTTTTGGTTTTTTATCTCTATTTATTAAAATAATACGAATTTTTAAAATTTTAATATTTTGAGCTCTTCATAGCTGGTATTCAGCTATATACACAAAGTTTCAACTCTGTAAGTTACATAGTTTCTGAGAATAGCTCTGTGACAGACAGACAACGGAGCGAGAGTAATAGGGTTTCGTGAGATGAACGAAACCCTAAAAACTAATATATATATATATATATACTAGGGGGCCTGCCCACTGCGAGCTACGCTCGCCAACCCCCGCTCAGACTTCCAGGCCTCTAAAAACATGACATCGTGCTTTGTTTTAAAAATATTGGTAAATCTGTAATTGGGTTGCCATGCTTTTAACGTTTTAATATGTCATTTTTTGATTATCATGGCCTGATACACAGCTGTTGCGATAACTGACGACTGTTTTCGGGACTGACGACTGTTTTTTCAATTACACCTTGAAAACCAGCTTGTATAAAATGGTTAGGTTTAAATTGTGGCTACCTCTCGGACTTTTATATCAACGATCTGTATTCTATTCTTCCTTTGCATTTAAGGATCAGAAAAATTCCATCTGCTTGTGAATAGCATTAAGAACCACGATATTGAAAAGTACTATGTTATAGACATTTTCAGTAACAGGTTTTAATTTTTTCTCTATTTTAGTGCACCATCATGCATATTTTCATGTTATTTTAAATATGTAAATTATTTATTTAAATTAATATGTATATAAGAATTTTCTAATAATTATTTATCATACAAAATTAATTAAATATTTTGTGCATGCATGCCTGCATTTATTCGGCATCAATTGATGAAATATTTAAACAAATTTGCTGTCCGCAATACTTTTACAAAATGTTATGTCACTTGAATATTGTACATAAGAAAATCGGGTACTTTTCCAGTATAAGATCCTTTGCTTTTAGGTTTGGCGTAATTCGAGCTTCAGATTTGTTGCCAAAAGTTATGAAAACAAACCCAATGAACTTTTGGTGCTTTTCTATTATAGGGGTCTTGACGCTTTTTTAAAAAGATTGGCGCAATTCGGGCATCAGAAAGTGAGATTTGGTGCCAAATGACATAAACAGCCATGGAAACAAATTCGACGATTTTTTTGTTTACATGCGTATTTTAATTATACGTATATTATTATTATTATTTCTGTACAAATTACTTCTGTTAATATATAAAATAGGATAAATGCCATTTTACGCTAAACAAATTGTATAAATATTGAAAAAATGCTTCTGTATACGAAATGACAAAGTGAATATGTTGACAGAAAGTATGTTGCCAAATTTCCTTTTCCGCCAAGGCTATTTTCTCTGTTTCGTTAAGGCCCCATATACTGGAAAACTACCGAACTTTTATGCTTGTTTATACATGTATGTATATGTATATAAATAATTTATTTATAATTTTCTTTCAATTTACCTCTTTTTGTATATAAAAATAGATAAATGGCTTTTTTATATTAAATAAATTGTATAAATATCGAAATAATTGCCTGTGCATATCAAAAAGCGAATAGATTGTTAGAAAACATATTGCCGAATTTCAATTCACCGCCAAGGTCATTTTCTTTATCTCGCGAAGGTCCCTAAATTGGAAAAGTAACGAAAAACATTTTAATATATAACGTAATTTACACCTTAAGGGTGTTTCGAGTATAGTAATTTAATTATTTATAGTTGTTACTTCTCTTTGATATTTACGTGTAAACATATAATTCATTATTAAAAAAGTAATGCTACTGAAATATTCATTTGTTTTAAACTTTAATAGCATTTCTCTAATATATAGGAAGCATTTTTTCCTTGCTGCCAATGAAAGAGAGAAAATAGTAAATGTCATTTTAGCATAATTGATGTCATATTCTCATTAAAGTTGGAAAGAAAACCAAGCAGGATATTTTATTCTCCTTCAGTTCAGTTGGGCAATTATTATTTTATATATTCGTTTCAAATTTCCGAATTAGTGATTTTATAAATTTGTTTAATTAAATTTTACAAAAAAAAATAACAAAATGATATCAATAAATAATAATTACTATTAATTCCTCCCCTCCCTTTTTTTGCGTTTACATAAATGACGTCATTTGGACGAATTTATTCAAAATATTTTCAGTTTATAAATTAAATTAAATGCTGACAGACGATTAAATCCTGACGATAGAAATGTGATTTTTTTTTTTCAAATTTTCCTGAAAAACATAATTTAATCACAATCTTTTCTTCATTATCGATTGAAATAAAAGATAAATTCAATTTCAATTTGAAAATGAATCAAAAATTTATCAATTTTAAAAAGAAATCAATAATCCCTATCGGGATCCTTTTCAATTTTTTTCCCTTTTTTGTCACAAAAAACTGAGTAATTAGGTGCCATCATTACAGAAATGTCATTAAAATTAGAAAAAAATTAATATCTCGAAAACTAATTCCAATTTCAAAATTCTATTACCAGTTTTGACATCCGCGGATTTTTATGGACAATTGGTATTAATTTCACCATCAAGCGTTTAATATTTTATTAAAAATAGTCTTGAAACATAATCAGTCGTTTCATAAAATCGTTTCATAAATTCGTTTCATAAAATCGTTTCACAAATTCGTTTCATTAGGATTTTATATATATAGGGTAGATATATATATAGGGTAGATATAAAAGCGCCCTTTTATAAGCACTTAATGTTATCTTAAAATTCACGCCTAATTTCATGACTGCACTTCATGTTGTTCCAAAAACATTTTGTTACAATACGTTTATTTGGAGTTGGTCCCGATTATGAAAAATTCACCGCTTTGATTTATGTTTGGCAGAAAGCGAAAGCTAATGAATTGGTTTAAAACATTATAATTTTTTCTCTGTGTCTTTTTTAAGATATGGCAACAAGAAAGAAAAAGAAAAGATTATTTAAACTATCTATTCAGGATTTCTAAATTGTTTTCTAAACGTATTTTCATTATTTAATATTAAACAATTAATTGATTAAAGCGTATGTAAACAAATCATTACACTCTTGATTTTATTACTTCATCTATGCTAGTTTTTTTTTTTTCTTTTTAGTGATTAAAATACTTCGTTGTTAGCCAGTTGACATATTTTGGCAAGAGTAGTTTGGCGCATAATGAACTCCATTGTTTTTGTAATTCGTATATTGTTATAAGAATATTTGGCGATTTAGTACCCGCGGTCGGTTAACCGAAAAATGCCTTAAAATGTATTTATTAATTTATAATTGAGTTCTAAAAATATTAAAATGTTGTATTGTCATTGGAAACACACCTGTGTACATAATTTTTATAACTCTAGCACATCAGGAAGTGAGTACAAAATCGATTACGAAATTCCATCTTTACATACAAAAACTAAGTTAATTTAAATAAAAGAGTGTAAAAACGAAGTTATTTGCTGACACAATAACCATGTTTTTACGGATTTTTTTCCCTCGATGAAAGTTATTTTGTAAATATGTAAGAAAGTAGCGAAAATGGATTTGAGAATATTATTGATTGACAAAAGTCCTAAAAGTTTAAAGTTGTCACTTTCAACTAACAGTAAAATATTTACTTTTATTTTCACACAGTAAACAAATTTCGGAATTTAGTGCTATTATCGGATTTCTGCTACAGTATAAAAACAATATTAAATCCTACAGCAATAAGAACAAGAAAGAACAAGTGGGTAAGTGTGATCGACGATCGCACAAAGGTTTTCGTATAATATTCCTTTCAAAACACTTTATCCTTTCTTTAATAAATCCAAATAAATTTCATTTTACAAAAAAGTCATTTTTTTATAAAGTAAAAATTTACCGGTCTATTTTTCTCGTTTTACGAATATCTGAACCGGTCCAATAGCGGACGAAGCCAGCTATTATACTCTGTCATAATAATATCTGTCATGTGGACTAAATGCTATATTTAAAAAAAATCAATTTCAAAATTAAACATGTTGTATAGAGACCTTCAAAATGTTAAAATATGCCAATATTTCCATAATGGGTTATTTTTTATCATGATTCAATACGTTCCTCAAACTCGTATGACGTTATAATCATTTGCTGACGTCATATCTACTTGCTTTTACTACTACTCATATTGATACTCTCTTTGTATTATTCCCAAACATTTAAAAAAGTCCGTTAAACTTCCAATATGACGTCAGAATAATTTTCTTTTTAATTCTCTAATGACGTCATATTAACCTGCTTTCTGTACTTACACATATTGATACTCCTTATATTATTGAGAAATGTTTGAAATTTTCCGTTTTATTACCAATATGACGTCATATTAATATTTTTTTTTCAATTGCTGAAACTTCTTATTTCATTTTCATTTTTCACGTGGAAATCTTTCAATAGAAAATTAATTATTGTAAAAGAATTTTGTTGTGGATTTTTAATTGTTGGCAACTCCTATAACGAAAAATGTTTAAATTTAATAGGAAAAGGCTGTTAAATTTATATTTTTTTTTATCTCACTACATTAAAATAATACGATTTTTTTAATTTTATGATTTTCAGCTTCATAGAAGGTATTCAGCTATAAGTACACAAAGTTTCAAGTCTGTAAGTTATATAGTTTCTGAGAACCGGCTCTGTGACGGACAGACAACGTAGCGGGACCAATAGGGTTTTGTGAGAGGAACGAAACCCTAAAAATTATACATCAAGTACAGATTATGAAACACTTTCCAACACTTCCACAATACTTCAACAAACCTTCACTGTTTAACAAGGTAAGTAAGATACCAAAGTAAACACTTTAGAAAATGCAAAACACATTTGAAAACAAGATTTCAACAGTTACATATCATAGCCAGAAAAGTACTCCAATTCTTCTGTGCAGCCCTGTGAATAATACATAGATTTATATGTACTCTAGATAGTAGGTTACAATTTAATTTAGTAAGAAAACACATAACAAAGTTGAAATTTCACATTCAGCAGCTTCTATACAGGAACATATTTGAATTCTTTTGTACAGTCCTGTATATTACGTTAAGATATTTATACACATCAAATATTAAGCTGAAGTTTAATTCAGGCAGAAACACGCTGAAAACTTTTGAAATCACACTTCCAGAAATTATCATACATTGGAGGTCATGTATCCAGTTCTTTGCGTGGCCCTGTATATGATTTTATTTATATTCAACCAAGATCTCCTAGTATACTAAATATATTTCACGTTCAAAATTCAGAACTCGATTAAAAAAAAAAAAAAAAAAAAAAAAAAAAAAAATGTGATGATACACAGTAATGCTTACGAATTCTTTTGTATAGCCCAGTATAGGATAACATTTATACATACCCTGTAATATGCAAAAATTTAGTTAAACGCATATCTAACTGAAACTGCAATTTCAGCAATTACCGCTTATAGACAATACTTCGGATTCCCTAACGTGGAAATCATTTGTGTGTCCGAATATATATTTGTGAATATATATATTGTATTATATATATTCTAGTATTCGAGTATATATATGTGGACACCGAATATCATTTGTGTGTCCGATATGGGGATCCGAAATCTTTTGTGTGTCCTTGTAAATGAACGAAAAATGCTTTGCACATTAGTATATTATACACAGAGGTGCCAAACTCTCATTAATATTCCGTAACATGTGGATTAAATTGACACAGGTTTAACACGTTTCGCACCAGAATTTTTTTTAGGAAATGAAATTAAATAAATTCCACGTAGAAACCTGGAATTAAATAAATAAAGATTTATCCAATAATTTTTCTGGTTTGAAGCGTGGTCAGATTAAACCACAGATTAAACAGGGTCAGATTAAACCACATATTACAGAAGATTAGTGGGAAGTTGGCAGCTCTGTATACAACAGGTATCTTGTAATAAACCGCAGAAATGTATATCAATTTCAGTATTCTTGAAATTACTGTAACATAATTAAAATACGCTGCAAAGAGTTTTCCCGAAGACCATTATGTAACCGAATACTTTTATGTGGTCCTATAAATGAATGAAAAATGATTTACACTTCATATTCTACAGAAAGCATTTTTTAGTGCACCTCAGAAATGGATATCAAATTCGTTATGTTTGTAATAGTGTAACATGATTCAAATGCACCGCAAACGATTTTTCCCCATAGACTATAATATAACGTGATTCTTTTGGATTACCCTGTAAACTAAATATAAGTGCTACAGGTATCATATTCGATAGTAAGCATCTTATAGTACACTTCGTTGATGATTAATTTCAATATGTTTGAAATAGTGTAAAATAATTATTAAAATATATACTGCAAACGATATTTTTCCATAGACCGTAATGTAACGGCATTCTTTTGAGCTGCGCCAATACACGAAATATAAGTGCTACGTACTTCATTTTCAATACCGAACATGTCATTGCAAACCTCATTAACATATTTCAATTGCATGGCAGTCCGAGTATATTTACGCGAGTTTTAGAGCGCGGCCAGACGGCCAGACAGACAAACTAAATTCATAAACACTTTTCAACTATGTTGGAAAATGTTAAAAATGACAATTTAAGCAGACCTTTACGAATATTATTTGTCAAGGATATTCTCAAATTTATATTCGCTACTCTAACGCATTTACGAAATCATTTTCATTGGGGTAAAAAAAAAAAAAAATAGATAATACTAATCCTTAAAAATACAGAAAAAAAAAAGTTTTCGGATTTTGTACAGACTTTATTTAAATTGTATAAAAATTCTCTTTTGATTTTGTTTTTCTTCTTACTTTCTTTCTTTTTCTTTTTTTCGTTCGCTATGGTATTTTTACCATTTTAAACTCTAAAATTCAATAACAATTATAATATTTTGTATGGAATTCCTTAATCAAACTAATAAATTCATTAAAGTTTTTAAAAAAATGGAGATGTAAAAAAATAATATTTAAAAACTCCATTTTTTATTGCTAATAGTTAGCAATTTAAATTAATATAAAGTAAAATTTCTCTGTTAAACTCTAGAATTCTTATTATGTAACTTTTGTTTCTGTTTGCAAAACATAATTTTGCCTCTTTTAACTTCTTTAGTTTTCAATACTGAAAACTGAGTACTGAGATTTTGTTTCTGTTTGCAAAACTTAATTTTGCCTCTTTTGACATCTGCAGTTTTCAGTATAGAGCATATTTTATATTTAATCTTTTCATTTGTTTATTTTTTATGGTACCAGTTCATTTAATGTACTGTAATGTCTTTAATCCTGATAAATTGCATAAAAACACAATTAACATTTTATTTTATTTTTTAAAGATGAGGGAGAGGTTGTGTTATGAATGTATTATATAAAGTCACATTTTCTTATATTTAATCATAACAGCGAAAACCGGTGTAACAAATTCAACAATAAACTACCAAATATTTTACTTACCTGTTTTAATTACTGAGCCTGAAATTACAGTCCAATATACCGCACTCGCAACAATTAGAAACATATTTGATAAGCTTTCTTGCAGTCAAAATTTGCTTTAAAATGATGAAGAAATACGGTAGGAAGTATGAGGTATTTGAGCAAGCGTCATTTGGCTCAAGAGTGTTTTTAAAACTTTCACTTTCACTTTGAATAACATTATACCCACGATGACAACACTTGGGAGTGGGCCTGTTACGGAAGATAAAAATGAATGTAATAAAATAATGTTAAAAAATATTCCAAAAAAGCTTTTGTTACACGCTTTTATTTAACTTAACTTGTTTTTTATATGTAAAGATGCAAGTTTGCAATCGATTTTTCATTCAGTACCTAATATGCTAGAAGTATAAAAATTATGTACACAGATGTATACATAATATGCCAACTCGCTGTGAAATGTAACCGCTAAATTTTTTAAACACTAAAAAGTAAAAATATAAATAAAAAATTAATAGTGTAATATATATTTTTAAATACTTTTTTTATAATTTAATAATTTAATAGTAATTAAATGATGATTATATGTTGAGAAAATATAAAAATCCTGAATAGATAATTTAAATAATGCTTTTATTTTCTTTCCTGTTTCCATATCGTAAAAAAGAAACACAACAAAAATTATGATATATATATCTACCCTATATATATAAAATCCTAATGAAACGAATTTGTGAAACGATTTTATGAAACGAATTTATGAAACGATTTTATGAAACGACTGATTAAACGACTGATTATGTTTCAAGGCTATTTTTAATAAAATATTAAACGCTTGATGGTGAAATTGATACCAATTGTTCATAAAAATCCGCGGATGTCAAAACTGGTAATAGAATTTTGAAATTGGAATTAGTTTTCGAGATATTAATTTTTTTTCTAATTTTAATGACATTTCTGTAATGATGGCAACTAATTACTCAGTTTTTTGTGACAAAAAAGGTAAAAAAATTGAAAAGGATCCCGATAGGGATTATTGATTTCTTTTTAAAATTGATAAATTTTTGATTCATTTTCAAATTGAAATTGAATTTATCTTTTATTTCAATCGATAATGAAGAAAAGATTGTGATTAAATTATGTTTTTCAGGAAAATTTGAAAAAAAAAATCACATTTCTATCGTCAGGATTCAATCGTCTGTCAGCATTTAATTTAATTTATAAACTGAAAATATTTTGAATAAATTCGTCCAAATGACGTCATTTAGGTAAACGCAAAAGAAGGGAGGAAAAGGAATTAATAGTAATTATTATTTATTGATATCATTTTGTTATTTTTTTGTAAAATTTAACTAAACGAATTTATAAAATCATTAATTCGGATATTTGAAACTAATATATAAAATAATAATTGCCCAACTGAACGGAAGAATAAAATATCCTGCTTGGTTTTTTCCGCCAAGCTTTTTAAAAAAGCGTCAAGACCCCTATAATAGAAAAGCACCAAAAGTTCATTGGGTTTATTTTCATAACTTTTGGCAACAAATCTATGTATATTAACGAATCTATCCCTTTTTGAAGCTCGAATTACGCCAAACCTAAAAGCAAAGGATCCTATACTGGAAAAGTACCCGATTTTCTTATGGACAATATTCAAGTGACAGAACATGGTGTAAAATTACCGCGGATAGCAAATTTGTTTAAATATCTCATCAATTGATGCCGAATAAATGCAGGCATGCATGCACAAAATATTTAATTAATTTTGTAATGATAAATAATTATTAGAAAATTCGTATATACATATTAAAAAAATAATTTACATATTTAAAATAACATGAAAATATGCATGATGGTGCACTAAAATAGAGAGAAAATTAAAACCTGTTACTGAAAATGTCTATAACATAGTACTTTTCAATACCGTGGTTCTTAATGTTATTCACAAGCAGATGGAATTTTTCTCATCCTTAAACGCAAAGGAAGAATAGAATAGAGATTGTTGTTATAAAAAAGTCCGAGAGGTAGTCACAATTTAAACCTAACCATTTTATACAAGCTGGTTTTCAAGTAGTAATTGATTTTACTTATCAATCCCGAAAACAGTCGTCAGTTGTCGCAACAGCTGTGTATGAGGCCATGATAATCGAAAAATGTCCCATTAAAATGTTAAAAGCATGGCAGCCCAATTACAGATTTACCAATATTTTTAAAATAAAGCACGCTGTCATGTTTTTAGAGGCCTCGAAGTCTGAGCGGGGGTTGGCGAGCGTAGCTCGCAGGGGGTAGGCCCCTAGTATATATATAATATTACTAGTACGCACTTTACATCAAGCGTAAATTGAAGAGGTGAATTTTCAATGATATCGGCCCACGCCAAATTAACGTATTGTGGCGGTTTTTTTCCTTTAATTACATGAACTGCAGTCACGAAATTAGGCGGGATATTTAAATAAACATCGGATGCTTATGAAAGAGTGTTTTTTTAAGACTTTTTTATTTTTATTATTATTTTTATTTTTAGATTTTTTCTGGGCTATCAAATGCCAGGATTATTATAATAAAATTTCACGTATTCATAAGTCCCTAGATATAGTACCCAAAGAAAACAAAATTTGACTAGTATCTTCTTAAACTAGAAATTACAAGCTAAACTGTGAAAAATAAAAAAGTTGGAAATTGTACGTTAAACGTGACAAATGATGTGCAATCGTACTATAACTAGTGTTACAATGTAAAAAAATCATTGTTAATATTTCAGTGAAATGAATTATATCGTCTGTTATGAGCAAAATGAGCATGCTTTTTTTATTATTATTACGTATGTCACGTTTACAAATGCGAATTATTTTTTCGACACCAGACAGCGCTGCAAAATTCACCATTTAGATCTTGCTTTGCGAATGATTACCTCCATGGTTTAATATTTCTATGACTCACGATGAACGAATCTCTTGTGTTTATTTACTCTAATGGATTGAGATATTCGGCTGTTCACCTAATTTTCACTGAAGCAGTAATACGCTACCGCGCATGCGCGGTAGCGTATTACTGCTTGCACGGCAGCGTATTACTGCTTATTTTACTGTTTAATACTGTTAATTTTACGGTATAATACTGGCAGCTGGGTGCCAGTTTTATACTGCAAAATCAACAATTATTTTTTGCAGTGTGGGTAAGATCATTCTACTAGACACTTGTGTAGCTCTGTTCATGGGGCTCAAACCCTCCCCATTTAATATCAAGAAAATATATTTAATCTAAAACTTCAAAGGCTAACAATTTTTCTTTTTCTCTACAATATTAGTAATTTATTGCTTTGAAATTAATTAAAGGATTAATTTTATAATAATGATATTAATAATTAATTTTACAATTAATTATTCTTGAAAATATTTAATAACTTTTAATAATCCGAATTCTTCAATCATTTTAACAGTTACTATCTGACCACTCCCATACTTTTTGGATTACTGCACCTCTGGATATTGGACCACTTTATTAAGCAGTCGTCGGCTTATCATCTTGTTATAATATTAGCGAATTGATCGTGAGATTATTTTAAATCTGTTTAACTTTCACTCATTTCATTCTGTACCTATGGTAAAATAGTTAGAGCCGGTGTAAGGGTATCTGGCTTGGCACCCCTTGCAGTACAAACTAACATATTCACATGCACGGGCAAACAAATTATCATATTCAAACGTAAACAAATTTCATATAAAAAAAGTCATTGATTTTTTTTTAATTAACAAAATAAAATTTAAACTGCATATAAAAGGAAAAAAAAGTGTTTTCAATAATTTGCAATAATTCATATTTTAAACATCAATAACGAACGAAAGGGAGGTCTCTTCTGATGGACAAGCGTCCCATTATTCTGGTTCCCTTAGGCGGTCATCTATTTGGTGAAACGGTCTTGAAAATAGTATATATATTTTATTTTCCAATGTTATCTTTAAATTAATTTACTGATTTTGACCTCTGTGTTTCATATTTAAGGCGAGATCCAACAACCTCCTATAGATAATGCCTAAGACCTGAGTTTTGACGACGTGGAAGATCGGCCGATTAACACCAGTGTTGGGTCGATTACATCCAACCATTCTACAACTTTTGCAGTTATTTACTCTTTACCTAACATTTTAAGAAGTTGTTTTCTATTTTAAAGTTACTATTTTAAGAAGTAAGATGTAAATTGCAAAAATATAAAAGGAGTAGAACAACCTGCCTCAAAAGCTTAGCTACCGATATAACGTATATGTGGAGCATAGATTATTATTTATCTATGATGTGGAGCTACTCCTCGAGATTATCCACAAACTATCCGTGTAAGAAGTAAGTAAAATATAAACTGTCTATTAAATTTATGTAAAACATGCTGAAGTCTGAAACGTAATTCGAGCAATTTAGCCTCGTATGAGATTGGTATATGTTTTTAGAATGAAAATCATATGCATTTTATGCCAAAAAAATGGCATGGAAAGAAAAGTGTCATCTTATGTATTTGAAGGATAAAAACTAAAATTGCATTATCCCATGGTATCACTAATCTTCATTTCTACTTATATATTGGAATATTTCATGTATGTGCGATTGCATTTAAACATTTTAAGTATAATTATGTACATTATCAGATTTTCCATTTCTGCATTTCAGACATATGAATAAAAACATAGTTGTGTAAATCGTATGCATTTTATAACAAACAAACAAATAAATGTCATGTAAAGAAAAGTGCAAGCTTGTGTTATTGAAGAATAAAAACTAAAATTTCCAAGTTATACCATTTCTTATTATCTTTCCGGGAGCCTCCAGGTGGTTCTGACCGCGACCAACGAAATACAACGGCCGATTCATGACGTTTAAAACGTCACACGGAGTAGATCGTCTTTACACGGCGATTGGTACAAAGTCCATCGTTTTTGTAAAGATTATACACTCAGTGTAACATTTTAAAAGTCATGAACCGACCGTGTATAACGTAGGTCGCAGTGATATAGTGTTTAGGCGCTAGGAACTCGAATTTGCCATGTAAAATTCGTAAAGTTGATATTTTAATCGATTAGGTTGTTCAGATAGTTCCTTCCGTTTGAAAAAACCAATTCGTATCGGAAAATTCTGCCCGTCAATTATTAGACATTAGCTATCGGAATTAATGTATAATAATTAAATGATAGAATTTTTCGGTACGAACCAACTTTCCCAAACTGAAAGAACTTTCCAAACAACCCAATATTTTGAAGTTTATTGATTATAATTAATATTTTACACTTTTAGAGTAAGATAAACTTAAAAAATATATTTATTTAACTATTCATTTATGTACTCCTATTCTTCCTTTCTCCTATATTCTACGGCAGTGGTTCCCAAACTTTTGGGTTCGCGGAGCCCTTTTAGGGAAGAATTTCTAAGGCGGAGCCCCTTAATCCCACGGTACTCTATGGTTTACAAACTAATGGTGTTTTTATGCCTATGGAGCAGAGATAGATCTGCTGGATAAGAGTCCGAATCAGTAGTTTCCAACATGGGGCCAATGTTCTCAGTTTGGCCCTTTTCTTGATACAGAAATTCTGAATTTATACTAGAAATTTTGAAAATCAAATTTTCTATTATTGAACTTCTTAATAGTTTTATTTAATATTAATATTATTGGACACAATATATTAAAAATAAGGACAAGAAACCACTTTTTTTGAATTAAAATATCTGCCTTGTATAATCGAGATATGTCCGCCAAATACAGCAAAAATTATAGTTAAAAATGTGTGGTTTCTAGAAGCTTTAGTGGCGAATAAAACATACTCTTTTTACCCGAGTGACGTTCGAGCAATACTCTTAAGGGGTTAATGCCATCAATTTTTAAAATAAAAAAATATTCTTTTGGGATTTCCAGTATGAACTCGGAATTAAAGATCAAAATGGTTACCGTGTCTGGGTCATGCATTGCATTGGTGCTTCCGTGAAACTATTATTATTGATGGCGAAAACCACACACACACAGAAAAAAATGCAAGTTGTACTGTTTTCGTTTAAAAAGAGAGACTTCTGTATAATCCCAATAGGATACTCGCGAAAAGAAAGAAAATTCTCAGGCCCAGTGGCCCATGGGTAATTATATAACACGTTTTCGCTAGTTCCACCCACCCGTAATAGGATCATGCGATTGCGGATTATTTTTTCATTCTTCTTTACGTGTCTAGTACTTCTAAATATGCAACGAAAACGAGTCGCCTCTGAACTACTTCTTCTGAACCCTTTTTAAAAATACATTTAGAAGCAGATCATCGTTTTACTGTTTAAGTGGGCGGGGCAAAATCTATAACCTGTATTGTTAGGTTCAGCTATTAATTATAGTTTTGAAAGAAACTTTCTTTCATCATTGCTTTTGTCTCAAAATAGATATACTCTTAAAGCTACACATGTTAAAACAATTACAACTAGCAGATAAACTTTACTAACAAAACGGGATACATGAGTGGAGTTTAATTTATATCAGGGCGGGTACTTAGTGACGAAAAGCCTAAGCAAGGGGTGGAGCTGAGCAAAAGTTTAGATTGTTAGTGTGATGATAAATGTAAAGAACCAATATATATTTTTTAAATTGCTACAGCCTCATTTTTGATAATCATCATAACATTAGAATCTATCAATAATCAGCATAACATTAATCTATCATAACATTAGAATCTTAGCTAATGCCGAGACCAACTAAAACAAAATTTTAAAGCGGGGTTGTTAAGTGATACAAGATGTTTAAAAAATGCGTTTTCAGCGACATACATTGGTTTAAAAATTAAGTACAATTATGTAAAACAGTATAGAAAATTTTAATTATTAAGAATTAACCAAAATAAAATAAACATATTAAAGAAATGAAAGTTACAAAAAGAAAAAAGAAAACTATATACACAACGTATACAAATATTAAATGAATCTAATGAGGCTTTTATTAAATGATACAAAATGTTACAAAAAAGAGGCGTTTTAATCGACAAACATTGTTTTACTATGAAAAACAATATAGAAAATTTAAATATACAAATAACATAAACTGATTAAAGAAATTAAAGTTATAAAAAAGAGAAATACAGGGTTGTTATAATTAAAGTTTGCCCATTCAGAAGGCTCTAGAGCTGGTTCTATGGCTCCAAACGAAACAAAATTTCACTAGTACGTAGTTGAAGATATGCGCTCTGCGAAAATCGAAAAAAAATAGTTACATTTTTCGTCAGTAGGTGGCGCTGCGCCAATATTTAAGGCGATGTTTGCAGATTCATTATATAAATTTCAGTCAATCCAGACGAAGCACACAAATTTAAAAGTTTCAACAAACTTCGACAAACTGCGAATTGTTATAATTAAAGTTCGCCTAATCAGACAGCTCTAAAGCCTGACCTATGACTCCAAACAATACAGAAAAATGAATATAATTTCATGTGATGTAATCTGCATCAACAAAAATAAAACACGTCGCTCGGCTGCGAGGAAATAACGAAGAATAACATTACGCATGCTCAATGAATCCTCCACCATTTTCAATAACACATTCCATTCTCAGAATTGTGCTTTCTAGAGCATTGCGTAAACTGTCCTGTGAGATTGAGCGAATATGAAGTCGAATACTGTCTTTCAGATCAGAGATTGTCTGACATCTGTCTTTAGATGCAGAATCTTTCAAAAATCCCCACAACCAAAAATCGCACTGTGTTAGATCAGGCGATCGTGGTGGCCAGTTCGAACTGCTCAAGTAATGTGCGGTGGTGCACCGTCTTGCATAAACAAGATATTTTGAAGGCAGCCTCGCTGTTGCAGCTCGGGAATCAGAAAATTTGACAACATATTGAGATACTTTCTCCCATTTACGGAACATGTAATGGGTCCTGTGGATGTTAGTTCCTCAAAAAAAATATGGCCCTATCATAAACGTAGCTGTGAAATCGCACCACACCGTCACTTTAGCTGCAAGCAATGGAACTTCTTGGACAACATTAGGATTCTCTTTCGTCCAAATTCAACAGTTGTGTGTGTTCACTTGTCCGTTTAAATAAAAATGCGCTTCATCACTCCATAGAATATTCCAGGGCTAAGAATTATCCACATCCATTCGTGTAAGAAACTGTATTGAAAATGATAGCTGACTTTCGGTATCACCCTGTATTAGTTGTTGCACCCTCTGAATCTTGTATGGATAGTAGCGCAAAATTTGACGCATCACTTTTCTCACAGTGGAAATCGGCCTATCGACTTCATTCGCAATAGCTGGCACACTTGCATTACCAAATGATGACTGGCTTGCTAAATCCACGACAGCAATAGCAATATCGTCAATGCTAGAAATGTCTACCTTTTTTCGTCCTCTGCCAGGAAGAATGTCGAGTTTTCCTGTTTCCTCGAACTTTTTAATCATTTTGTGAACTCCACGATCCGACATTGGTCCACATCTAACATCTTTTAGTTTCCGGAATTCTCGAAGAGCTGCGGCTGCGTTGCTGTTATTTTGATAAAATAACTTTACAAGAAGTGCCTTTTCTTTCAAAGTTACCATTCTCCACAAAGCGTAAATTCAAATGCTTTTCAGAAACAATCAACTGTTCCAGCGTCAAAGAAATCACAGACGCACTTTATTAAAGTTTTAAATCGTCAGGTGGTTAGAAATGTATTTCAAGTTTTCGAAGTTGCGACGTCACTTTGACGTCGTTCGTCGAAAATTTGAATAAAATGTGATCTTTTTCAAGCGATGGGTGAAATTTTGTGATTTTGTGTTTTATCTGACGGAAATTGATGTAACGAATCTGAAAAAGTTTACTTTTACCAACTATGAAATAAAATTTCCTGTAATTTGTTTTTTACAAAATAAAGGAATCTGCAAATATCGGCTTAAATATTGGCCCAGCTCCACCTATTGACAAAAATTTTAACTAATTTTTTTTTCAATTTTCGCAGAGCGCATCTCTTCAACTACGTACTAAAGAAATTTTATTTCGTTTGGAGCCATAGAACCGGCTCTAGAGCCTTTTGAATAGGCGAACTTTAATTATAACAACCCTATATATATACACAGTATACACAAATGTAAAATGAATCTAATGAGGGGCTTTAAATGATACAAGATGTTATAAAAAAGATGTTTTAAGCGACAAACATTGTTTTCCTATGAAAAACAGTATAGAAAATTTAAATAACTAACAATTAGTACAAATAACATGAACAGCACCTTTGCCCTTTAGATTAACGTTGTGCATTCGATTCAGAATACTACTTCTTGTAGCTTATTTTGAATCGATAGTAATTTTTAAAACACATTAAATTCAGAAACATAAAATAAAGCAGTTCAAACCAAAAATATTATATAGAAAATTAATATATCTATAATATGATTTTAAGAAATATATTATAGTGTTTTCCAACCCAATAACAGGTGCATATATTTTTGACACACACACATGTACACAAATTCCTATATACTTTCGAAAAATTTTCCCTTGCAATATGCTAATTTCTTTCACGTTTTGTTTATTTTCCTGGAACGCCGCGGAGCCCCTGAAAAGTACAGACGGAGCCCCAAGGGCTCCGCGGAGCACACTTTGGGAACCTCTGTTCTACGGCATCAGAAGTACTTAAATTTTTGTCACAGTACAGAAAAAAGGTCCCTGGAAGAGAGGAAAAATCTTTTATATACTGTTGGTTTATTATAATTTATTTTTATTCATATTTTCAATTTAATATAAATACAAATTAAATTAAATGTATCTCTAAATTAATACTCATGTATAATATTAATCATTTTAAACATTCAAGAAACTTGTTGTTAATCATTTCCTGTTTCATGAGGGAAAAGTAAATTTATTGCTTTTATTTTATTTTAATTTTTTTTTAATCAAAACATAAGTTTATGTCTATATGTATACTGCATTTGATCAAGATATTTCAATAAATTGTAACTTATTTATGTTTATGTGTGTGCATTTAAATAAAGATGACACAAAAAAAAATCTCCATACATTTATTTAGGAACTTTAAGAAGAGAAAATATAGAAATGCATAATTTAAAAAAATTGCTCGGCTATAAACATCCGAAAACCACAGCATTCACCTTCAATTAAAAAAATACAAAAAATGCAAGATGCCCCATATAGCCCACAGCTTAAGGTGCCTCTGCTTATATATTATTTCAAATATAATCATATTCCATATTATAAGTACAAAGACCATACACTTATTCTAGTCGGAATTTTATTTAGATAGCACGTCCCCCTCCCCCCTCCTCTCTCTCTCTTTCTTTTTATTTATTCTCTTGTTATTTATTTATTCTCTTTTTTTATTATTATTATTAAAGAAGGCATTCTTCTGAAAATGTTGTCAAAGTTAGCATTTAAAACCGAATTTTGGGACCCGGCAATCACGAAAAAGATGGTAATCAGGTAACAATTGACTTTAATCAAAAATATATCTCACTGGTAGAGAAATGAAAATTGTTGTTCGAATCTCTTTTTTTTTAGGTGCGTTCGTAATTATATAAATACGTAGCACCTATTGTCGTCGTCTGCTCCGTCTGTCTGTCTGTCCGTCCGTCCGCATATAACAATGCAAACGAATGGTTCGAAATTTAAGATATATTATCTTTGCAGAATTTTGTCGAAACATTTCAAATTTTAAGAAAATCAAATCAAACTTTAGACGATATTAATAAAAATATTTATTAAGAAATTTGAATTTTTAAAAAAAAAAATCGGTGTTTTTTGCTATAGGAACTTCCAAGGTTTAATCGTCAAGCGATAGAGATACTTATTTTATTACAGAAATCAATCTGCAGACGATATAATTCATTTCACAGAATTAAAAATCATCAAGATCTGAATATTTATATAACTATCTATAGTACGAACGCACCTCATTTGTCATGTTTGACGTACAATTTCAAACTTGTTTTTTTAAGAAAGCATTCTACTGAAAATGATGTCTAAATGAGCAAATCAAACGTAATTCCAGGACCCGATAATCATGAAAAGATGCTCATCGGGTAACAATCGACTTTAATCAAAAATGTATCTCACTTATAGAGAAATGAAAAACGCTGTTCGATATTTTTTATAAACACAAAGCATTCTTCTGAAAATTATGCCAAAATGAGCAATTAAAACCTAATTTCGTGACCCAATAATCCTGAAAATGTGGTCTTCGGGTAACAATCGACTTTAATAAAAAATGTGCCACACTTATAAGGAAATGAAAAACGCTGTTCGATGATTTAGCCTCAAAATGGTTGTATCCTAAAACAAGAATTGGCACATTTATAAAATTTCCCTTGTAAATGCATTTTTAAAAAGTTGAGACATTCTTATTAAATGTAAGAAATCAAGTATTTCTTTTTAACTTTTTATCTTTCAGTTTGTTTTTCCTCCGAAAGAAAGCATTCTTCTGAAAAATGTTGTCTAAATGAACAAGTAAAACCCGATTTCGGGACCCGGCAATCCCGGAAAATGTGGTCATCAAGTAACAATCGACTTTAATCAAGAATTTATCTCACTTATAGAAAAATGAAAAACACTGTTCGATCCTTTTTTAAGAAAGCATTCTTCTGAAAATTATGTCAAAATAAGCAATTAAATCCCAATTTCGTAACCGAACAATCAAGAAAAAGTGGTCATCGGTTAACAACAACATTAATCAAAAATGTACCTCACTTATAGAGAAATGAAAAATCTTAAATTTGTACGGTTTTTTTTCAATGCATACAATATTCTGCCTCCACCTCTCATATAATCCACTTAATGATATTTCTGCTGTACTGATTTTTATAAATTATTTTTCCAATTAAAATAATTTTTTGTTGTTGTTTAATTAACACCCTTCTTCACATAGGATTGTTAAACCTTTTTATTTTTTACAATAAAACATAGCACACTATCGGAGCAAAAAATAATTATCAATTTCTTATACAAATTTACTTTTTATAACAATTTTCAGCCTTCACATAACTCGAGCCATATCCTTAGGCAAAGCTGATTCGAGACCTGCTGATTCGATATAACCTAAAAAGATTAATTTATAAAAGAAATAATAATACAGGGTGTCCCTAAACTCATGGTACATACGCTAGGGGGTGATAGAACACATCAAGACGAGTAATAGTAAATAGGAAACCAAGGGTCCCAAACGTATTCCAAAGGAGATAGGCGCCATCAAAGTTTAGGGTCCCAAATTGCAAATGATGATAAAAAAGGGAAAAATGGGTCGATTTATTTGCGGTTTTCGCTAAAATCATTCTTTAAATTAGTATTTTCTTTAAAGAAAAAGTTTTAAAGAGAAAGTTATAATAAAGGGCGCTCTAGACTTTGGAGTACCGAATAACTACTTTTTACCGGGTTTTTTTTAACACTGCTAAATGTTTTCTAAAGCTTAGACCTTAACTTAAATTTTGTGTGCACAAGTGAAATCATCGGGAGTGGTTAAGTGGAGCAAATTTAACTGTGTATTTTAACTGTGTCATTTAACTTTTTAAACAATCGTATGTAATGAGCAAAATAATAAGTGATGAAGCAAACTTTAAGAGGTGATAGTACACATCAAAACAAACAACATTCACTAAGTAATGCATGATTTGAATTCAAACGCAAACGTGTTAGAGCATGTTCAAACTAGACACATGCAAGCGCTATAGCTACCATTATGCTGTAAGTTTCCGGAAGAAGAATATGAAAATGTGATATGGGGAAGAAGAAGAACGCGTATGCAAATTTTCGCTAACATAAAAGTTACTTATTCGAGTGCGTAATTGTAAAACTGGGAACTGTGTTCACAGCAGCTGTCTTCATTTGCTCTGTGGATAGCCGATAATATAGTTTCGTACTCTAACCAGGAGAAGGCCGAGATGCATTACATGTACGGAGCTGCACACGGCAATGCAACAGAAGCTCAAAGATTGTACGAGAGCGTTTTCCAACCAGACGTGTTCCTGATGCGAAGATATTTCAACGACTGCACCAACAACTTTGCGAAAGGGGCTCCTTTGCAAGTTGCATGCAGGATACCGGACGTTCCAGGAGTGTAAGAATGCCATCCGTTACGGATAACATTTTGGATCGTATCAGCAAGAGGCCTGAATCTAGCACGCGGGAACTGTCCGAAGAAGTGAACGTTTCCCGTAATACGGTGTGGCGAGTTCTGCGAGATGAAGGAATGCATCCGTACCATGCGCAGACAGTTCAAGGCCTAGAACCAGCGGATTACCAGGCACGTGTCAATTTTAGCAGGTGGTTGCTCCAACAAACGGCTGTGGACCCGGCTTTTTGTGCACATGTGTTGTTCACGGACGAATACACATTCACATGCAAGGGTATTTTGAATATCCACAATTATCATGTGTGGTCAAATGAAAACCCATACACAATACGTCAACGTTCGTTCCAGCGACGTTTCGCGGTCAATATTTTGGCCGGAATCGTTGACGATTATCTAATTGGGCCATACTTACTGCCAACTCGCCTGGATGGAGATTCATATCTTGTTTTTCTGCAAGATGTGTTGCTAGAACTATTAAACCATGTTCCAGCACTCATCAGACGACGTATGTGGTTCCAACACGACGGAGCACCGGCCCATTAGCCCGTAACGCCCTGAATATCATGTATCCGGGGCGATGGATAGGTCGTGGCGGTCCAGTCAGCTGGCCGGCCCGTTCACCCGATTTATCCTGTCTGGACTTTTTCTTGTGGGGTCATATGAAGAGCCTGATATACGAAGATGGTCCCGTAGATTCTGCTGAAGACCTTGTTGACCGGATATCCGTTGCTTCGGCCACCATAAGAGAGATGCCTGGTGTTTTCGCCAATGTACGGCGGTCAATCCATTGACGGCTTCAAGTCTGCGTTCGTGTTGGAGGCCGCAATTTTGAACAATTCCTGTGATGGAGTACTTCGTGTTGTTTATTTTCATTTGGTTGAATAAAGTGTTTCTCTTCCTTTTGTTGGTTTATTTTCATTCCATCTCTGTCTGTCCTGTTTTCCATCATTTTGTTATTATTTTGCTCATTACATACGATCGTTCCAAAATCAACTCCCTGAACACAGTTAAATTTGCTCCACTTAACCACTCCCGATGATTTCATTTGTGCACACAAAATTTAAGCTTTAGAAAACATTTAACAGTGTTAAAAAAAACGGTAAAAAGTAGTTATTCGGTACTCCAAAGTCTAGAGCGCCCTCTACCGGCATTTTTATAACTTTCTCTTTAAAACTTTTTTTTAAGAAAATACTAATTTAAAGAATGATTTTAGCGAAAACCGCAAATAAATCGACCCATTTTTCCCTTTTTTATCATCATTTGCAATTTGGGACCCTAAACTTTGATGGCGCCTATCTCCTTTGGAATACGTTTGGGACCCTTGGTTTCCTATTTACTATTACTCGTCTTGATGTGTTCTATCACCCCCTAGCGTATGTATCATGAGTTTAGGGACACCCTGTATAATCCTATTGTAAACAACGTTAAAATTATACATATACTGACCACAGCACCGCGATGCGGTCACTTTAGTGTTAGGCTCGAGTTTACTTGGGAAATACCATAGGGGACATTTCTCCTTCCTATAGCATCATGGTTTCTCCCATTGAGCTCCATAATAGAACCAGCGCCCCCTAGATATTTTTGAATAATCTAGGGGACGCCGATAGAACGAACAGCTAATTCACCGGTCCACTCTCTGCCCACGACCTACGTTATACACGGCCAATCACCGTGTAAAGATTATCCACTTCGTGTGACGTTTTAAAAATCGTGAACCGGTCGTGTATAACGTAGGTCACGCCAAGGCCCCCTTATCAAATTAACAAAAATCCTATTAAAAGAGTGCTAAAAATTTGAATCCTATAATTGTCGAACGATGTTGATTGATAAATGTCGATAAAAGTCGCTAGTAACTGTCGCTGAGATATACATTTATCGAAGGGCACACCGTGACTGAGTGGTTAATTAAGGTATCATACCGCTAATCCTTGAGAGCGTAGGTGTTGGGTATTTGTAGGGATATACATATAATTAGTCATGATATAACTTAACAGGGTTTATTAAATATAAAAGCTTGTGCATTGCTATCTCGTAGCGACACGGCGTGAATGTTTACATCTGACTGCCGCTAGCCTGTTGCCATTCTGGAAACATAAAAATGTTATGGTTAACGTTACAGTTAGAGTCTGTGATAATACATAACATCCCTCCCCCATATGTAACGTTTTCCTTTAGCCAGGTCGGTGGATGTTTAGCTCTAACTGGTCTCGATGGGAGGAATGTTGGACTTGTAACATCAGGGATCTGTCTATCTCCTGCAGGTGCAGTCCCAATTAAACTATCTGTATCCACACGCTCTGGAACCGTGTCATTTTTTGTCAGTCCCGGATCTTTGCTGCCTCCTGCTGGCTCAGTGTCCTCGCTGTCTTCTACTAATCCTGACATCAGCGGTGAAGGTGTTGGGCCACTGGATGCTGAGGTTGAGGAATTACCAGTGTCTGTCACATGCTGAAGATTACCTTGACGTCGTCTTAATTGGTCAATGTGTCTCTTCCACACAAGACCTTCATTCGTTAAGACCTCATACATTGTGGCACCAGTTACTTCTGTGACTGTAGCTGGTACCCATTTGTCGTGAGGATGGAATCCTCGAGCATACACCGGGTCTAGAGGTGCAAACATTCGGAACCTTGAATTAGACAGATTCTTGGGATTAGGCTCCGTAAAATCAGGATGAAATCTGTCCAGGCAGGTTTTCAAACGGCGGTTCATAAGCAGCTCTGCTGGATACACATTTGTAGTAGCATTGGATGTAGCATGTTGTGCTAATAAGAATGATGCAAGTCTAGAATTCCAATTCCCAGTAATAATTCTTCGAAGTGTATCTTTTGTTGTCTGCACCATCCGCTCTGCTTGCCCATTCGATGAAGGACGTCTCGGAGCTGTAAAAGAATGGTAGACTCCATTTCTCTTAAGGAACTCGTCAAATTCTGAGGATTTGAAACCAGGTCCGTTATCTGACACTACGGTGTCAGGGATGCCATGTGTACCGAAGAGCTTCCTCAGAGCTTCAATAGCACATACTGAGTCTGTTGACAAGACTTTAATAACTTCTAACCATTTTGAGTATGCATCGACAACAATGAGGAAAAGTGATCCTTGAAAAGGACCAGCATGATCGATGTGGAGTCTTGACCAAGGTTTTTTAATGCACTCCCATGTTCCCACTGTCTTAGGAGGAGCATGTCGTGTCTGTTGGCAAATATTGCACCTATTTACTGTGTCTTCGATTAGGCTGTTCATCCTCGGCCACCACATGTAACTTCTTGCAAGAGCTTTTGTTCGCACAATACCTTGATGTGAATTGTGGAGAGTAGCCAGTAGGCGTTCTTGTGCCTTCCTTGGTATTATGACTCTGCATCCCTAAAGGAGGCATCCTCTGTGAGCTGAGATTTCCAATCGTCGTTGGAAATAAGGGGCGAATTCTTCATCTGGCTTTTCAGCCGGCCACCCCTTCAAAACCCAGTTGAGCACTCGAGCTAAGATTGGGTCTTGGAGTGTCATTCGTGCAATATTTTTGGCTGAGATAAGGAGCTTGTCCAGAGCATCCAGGAGTAACACTTCATTGGAAGATGTTTCATGATGGGTCATCTGCGGGTGAGGTAGACGACTAAGTCCATCTGCATTGGAAATTAATTTGCCAAGTCGGTACAAGATGGTAGTCATATGAGCTTAAAGTTAGGGACCATCGCTACATTCTAGGAGACAGCATAGTTGGTGTGGGTTTGTCACGGGCCAAAAGGCCTAGTAAAGGTTTGTGATCAGTTCTTATTTCGAATTTTTGTCCATAAAGGTAGTTGTGAAACTTCCTAACACCCTGTATAATGACCAAGGCTTCTTTGTCAATCTGGGCATACCGGCGCTCAGTTGGATTCATTGTTCTTGAATAGTATGCCACTGAAGCTTCTACGCCCTCTGACAATTCGTGGCTCAGGACATCTCCAACACCATACTGGGAAGCATCACATGTGAGGATGATTGGTTTCTTTTCATCGAACTGTACAAGGAGGGAATCACCTGACAAGAGTTTTTTAACCTTATTAAAAGCTTCTTCGTGGCTTTTCTTCCATTTCCACACTGCTCCCTTGTCAAGCAAGCGATGAAGAGGTTCTGCCACTGTTGCTTTATCTTGTAGAAACACATGATAAAAGTTCAGTAGGCCCAAGAATGCTTGGAGTTCTTCTCTCTTTGTTGGTATAGGGGCTTCTTGGATAGCTGTCACTTTCTCCTTTGTGGGTTTAATACCTTTCTCATTGATTTCATACCCTAAGAATTCAATCCTAGAGGTTCCAAAGATACATTTCTCTCTGTTTAAGCGTAACCCAGCCTTGGAGAATCGGTCAAGAACTTCTCGAAGTCGCTTGGCTTTTTCGTCTAATGTTGAACCTTTGATTAAGACATCGTCATAGTATGGCAACACTCCTGGTATGTTTATGACCAATGACTCAATGAACCGTTGGAATATTCCAGGAGCTGTGGAAATTACGAATTGGAGTCGATTGCACTTGAATGCTCCACGATGTGTCACAATTGTCTGTACCATGGCAGAAGCTTCATCCACGACTAATTGCAGGTATGCTTGGGACAGGTCAAGCTTTATGAAATGTTGGCCTCCTGTTAATTCTGCGAGTATTTGGTTTACTGCTGGCACTGGATATGGATGAGTGCCTAAAGCCTTGTTGACTGTACATTTATAGTCACCACAGAGCCTAATTTCCCCATTAGATTTCAGGACAGGAACTACAGGAGTTGCCCAATCAGAGTAACTAACTGGTTCAAGAATTCCCTGGTCCTGTAATCGTTGCAATTAATTCTCGATCTTGGGTCTTAGAGCAAATGGTACATTTCTAGCTTTCAGCTGGATTGGACGGACTGTGGGATCTAAATGCAACTTGATAGGAGTACCTGTAAAGCTTCCCAATTCTCCCTTGAAAACATCAGGGAATTCACTTAAGACATCATCAATGATAGACTGTTGTATGCTATGGATGCCTGTTACCTTTATTTCTAATGGTTCAAACCAATTCAGACCTAAAAGTCCTTGACGTTTCTTCTTAGCAATCAGAAGTGGAAGCTCCCGGTCAAATGAAGCATATTTAACATTAACTTGGCACCGACCCAAAATTTCTACTGGTTATTTATTATAGTCTTTAACAATAAAAGGAGACTTTTCCAACAGTGGAACCTCGTGAGGATATAACTGGTCAAAAGTACTTTTGTCAATGATGGATATTTTGGCTCCCGAATCTACTTCCATAACACATGGTGTACCATTGATCAGGACAGTTGTTCTCATGTTTGGTGTTTCCACATTATTGAGACACACATATTTCAAATGGAAGGTGTATAAACTCTCTGTTTTAGAGGAATCAGTATCGCTATTTTCTAAATTCTGTTCATGTACTGTTTTCCTAGTAAAATTTGATTTGTTCCGGCAGAACCTTTGTATATGGCCTTTCTTTTTGCAGGCATGGCATTCAGCATCTTTAAATTTACACTGTGATCTTAAATAGTTGCCTCCACAACCAACACAATTTTCTCTCTGTGATTGAGTTTTAGATTGCTTTTGATTTCGATTTTGTCTCTTGTCGAGAGGCATCACTGAGACAGATCCGGAGCTCCGAATCTCCTTTACATGAAAATTAGCAGTATCTGCTGCCAAGGCCTTATCTAGTGCTTGATTAAAAGTCAGCGATGCTTCGGCAAGTAAGCGTCGTTGGAGAGCTTCGTCTAGCAGCCCACACACCAACCTATCTCTGAGCATGACATCCAACGATGAGCCAAAATTGCAGTGTTCGGATAGTTTCCGTAACTCCGCGATGAATGCATTTATACTTCCCCCCGACTGTTGGTTCCTTCTATAAAATAGAAATCGCTGGAAGATTTCTGAAGGTTTTGGCGAGAAATGAGTTTTGACAAGTTGTATTATTTCGTCGTATGTTTTAGAAGAAGGGCTTGCTGGGGATTGGAACGAATTGTCGCGTACATCTTCGCGCCGCACACACTCAGAAATATGGACCGTTTCTTCGTCGAGTCGCTGACATCGTTCGCTTTTAAAAAGCATTCCAATCTTTCGTGAAAAGAGTCCTGGTTACCTACGTTAATGGTTCCGATACGTCGAAAGGCTCTAAGCTGCTGAAAGTGGCCATTTTTCACAACGATGTTGGGGGGAAAAAATCAGAAGTTTGCAGAATGTAGATTTCACTCAGTTCTGTAACAAATCCACTTTGTCACTGTTAAGCCTAACGCGTGAGTATCAATATTTTGCAGGTAGCTTGCTAAACCCTTTAAATCCATCATTGTCGCTAATTTGTTGGGTATTTGTAGGGATATACATATAATTAGTCATGATATAACTTAACAGGGTTTATTAAATATAAAAGCTTGTGCATTGCTATCTCGTAGCGACACGGAGTGAATGTTTACATCTGACTGCCGCTAGCCTGTTGCCATTCTGGAAACATAAAAATGTTATGGTTAGCGTTACAGTTAGAGCCTGTGATAATAGATAATAGTAGGTGGGTTGCGGGTTCGACTCCCACTGCTTCCGTTGCACACTTTTTGTGGAGCCTCTGGTTGTAATTATCTGGTGCTGTAAATTTCCTTGTGGTTATCTCGTCCTTGTATATTGACGATAACTTATAAGCGGGCACCTGATGTCAAGCACACAGGTCAGATGTATGTGTTAAATAAATAAATAAACCACATTTATCGTTCAGCATCGTTCGACATTTATGGGATTCAATTTTTTAGCACTTTTTGAATATCTGGTTGCCTCACTATTTCTCCCGATTTCTCCTAAATGCTACAGCCATGGTGCAGCGTCTCGCCAAGGTTTCTCTATATGAAAATAGCCACATACGGGATATACTATACTGGCGGCTTGCATTTTTGCCGATCCCACCAAAGTTAGCATAGGAAAGAAAATACGGGCTTCTGATTGGTTGAATAATTTAAAGATTATTTTGTTTTGGTTCATTTTTGAGTTTACGTTTATTTAATCATCAGTTTCTGTTTGAAAGCCTTTGGAAAATGGATTTTGATAAATTTCCTTCTGATTTTACATATTTATTAACCCTTTAAGACCTGAAGAGTTTTGGTAGAAATTAAAAGCATATAAAAATTCTATTTGATTGAAAAGAAATATTTAAAAAAAATTACGTTGTCAGGTTATGTCAAGGGGGATCTACACAATTGTGTGGTGCAGGCTAAGTTTTAAATCACAGGGAAAGAGGAAATTGTTTTTTTCCCTTAGGATCACCTACACAATTGTGTAGGTTCTGTCTTAAAGGGTTATTAGATAAAAAAGAAAGATTTTCGGGAATTTAGAATTAAAGAAGTTAATGATGATGTGTCTGCTAAGGTAAGTTAAAAAGAATTATGTGGTGATGTTACGTCGTGAATTACGTCGTCTTTCTTTCGTGATTAAATCTTGAAGGGGGGGGGGGGGATGTTATCTCCTTATTTCATTCATGTTTTAGTTCTCGTTTCTTTTGATATATTAGTCTTTTTTATATTATTCTTCTAGATAATGTATTCCTATAGTACTAAATGTTTTACTTATTTCAGAAGGAAAAACTTAACAGCAAACTTAATTCATAAATTTAGTAATAGGGAAGTTGAACTCTGCTTATCAACCATTGTTCTTCACGTGGAGGTCAGGGTACTTTCACCAATCAGAACTGTCTATTTGTAGCGTGTGATCTCCAACCTGACGTCAATTGCAACTGCCCTATAATAATAAAAAAATTAATCCGACAGTTTGACAAACAAAAGATTTTTTTTCCCTGGAACTCCAGGGGGTGACATTAAAGTTTTCTAGAGGGAGAATTTTCATATCATTAATTAATGTAATATTTCAAATGAATTCAACATTTTCCGTAACTCATCCTCCCCCAATCCCCATAAAAAAATTAAGTATGAAATATTTATAGAAATAAAGATATTTGTCGAAAAAATACATCAAAAGCTGATACTCAAGAAAAAAATGGAATTAAACTACGAGAGAATCCTTTCATTATATCAGTATATATATTTATTATACCGATGTTTATAGCTATTAATATTTAAAATTTCAGCACGATTTGTATACTCATATAAACACGATAATCACATTTCCTTTTTATGGCTTCAATTACGCGATATTTATAAACTCAGTTGTTCTGTATTACTTTAAAAAATAATAATAAAAATAAAATTGCCATTTCTTCTTATTATTATTATTTTAACATGATATGGACATACGCCCTTAATACGTACATCCACATTCAGAACAATTTATTTACAAACAACAATTGCTTTTTAATTTATTCAACTAATCAGAAGCCCGTATTTTCTTCCCTATGCTAGCTTCGGTGGGATCGGAAAAAAGTGCTGGCGGCTTGCTTGAAAACCTCTCCCCATCCAATGAATTTAGTTCCTATTCCACGCATGGATGTATTATAATACATCTATAATACATCCATGTTTCCACGTACAAACTCTCCCCGTCCAATAATTCAGTCATTGTTCCACGTGCTTGTCTTGTTTAGGCCGAGTGATTTGAGCGATAACTGACTTCATATTGCAAGCCGTTTTAACGGTATAGGTCATCTCTATCTGTCTCTGAACTCTGTGGTCGATACAGAAAAATCATTCTTTAACAAAACTAGTAGGGGCCTCCGTGGCCGAGTGGTTAAGACACCATTCCGCGAATCGCTTAAGAGCGTAGGAGTCAGGTCGGCGGAGCTCCATTGCACACACTTTGTGGAGCTGCGGATGCAACTCTTTGGTGTTGTAAATTTCCTTGTGGCTATCTCGTCCTTGTATATTGACGATGACTTATAAGCGAGCACTTGATGTCAAGCACACAAGTCAGATGTATGTTCTCAATAAACAAACAAACAAACAAACAAAACTAGTAGGCCCTCGGGGGCCGAGTAATTAAGGCACCACTCCCACTCCGCTAATCGATTGCGAGCGTAGGAGTCAGAGCGACAGGTTCAACTCTCGTCACTCCATTGCACACTCATTGTGGAGCCTAGGGCTGTAATTCTTCAGTGATATTGTTTGATTGTGTCTATCCAGTCCTCTTCTCGACGATGACTTATAAGCGGATATTTGTATCAAGTACACAAGTCAGATTTGAACATTTGGAGGTCATTCATAAAAATATATGAATCATTCGAGACAACATGTCTCGAATGATCCATATATTTTTATTCACAGAAGCACATACATGACTTTCACTAATACATAAATTTTCTTGATGAGCACGGGATAGACCGGGGCCTCCGAGATGTCGCTGTGTGTCCTACACCGGGCCTGCTACAGGTGACGTCACAACCTGCTGACGTCAAAACAGTGATCCATAATAACTTAAAAATTTTCATGTACTTTGTTCGTTTGTACTGATTGTTTACGACAGTATTTTGATTTTATTTATTGTTTTATATAGTAATTAATAATATTTTTCAGTGTATTTAGATTATAATGCTATCAATAATTATTGATTATAATTATTAAAGAAAGTGTAGATTATATCTATAAAATAAAGAGAAGAAAATGTTGTGTTCCTAGTTTCTAATCTAAGTCTTCAAATTCGCTACTGATAATGAAAAGAAGAAATTTTAGCTACGAAAATTACCTTGTGATAATTATTTTTACAATTCAACAGAAGTGGTTTGCATTAAATGTTTCGATATACTTTTCATAATTCGTGAAGCTAGAATTAATATGATGGTATTGAACTTGTGCAGAGAAAAAAAACCTAACAACAATTGTCTAGCCTACTGTAATGGAAATAATCTGGCATATTTGATTGAATTTGTACTTCCAAATCGAAAAGAGTCAAATGATCTTTAGAAAATAAATAAATAAATAAAAGAAGCAGACGATAAACAGTTTAAAAAATGATTTTGAAAGAAATACTGTAATAAATTGAATGAAATCTGGATACATTTAGTTAGAAGTGAGTGTGTTTTGTTTATAAAATTAAAAGTAACTGATTTACACAACTTAGTAGTTCTACGTAGTTCCATTTAACATTTTAGCTATAAATCTGGATACATTTAGTTAGAAGTGAGTGATGTGCTTTGTTTATAAAATTAAAAGTAACTGATTTACACAACTTAGTAATTCTACGTAGTTCAATTTAGCATTTTAGCTAACTTAACTGTACAAATATATGAAAATAAATCTTTTGATAAGTTATTTTGAGTGGTTATTATGTCCTAGACCCAAGTACAATAAATAGACAATTTTTAAAATATTACAAATCAGTTACAAAGTCAAGATAGAAAATTGGGTACTTTTCGGTTAGCCGGGCGCCAGTGATATATATACATATATACACACACATATATATACACATATATCTACACACACACACATATATATATATATATATATACATATCTACACACACATATATGTATGAATTAATATATATATTTATATATGTGCATGTATCACTGGCGCCCGGCTAACCGAAAAGTACCGAAAAAGGCTTGTGGCGAGAGAAGGAAAGTTGCAAAATATTTTCTGGCAACCTATTCGTAGTTTCATATAAATAAGTATTTTTTTTTTCAATATTTATATAATTTATTTAATATAAAGAAGCCATTTATCTCTTTTTATATGCAGGTAGAACAGAATTGTATATATAAATAATTTTATACATATATAAATAAACATACATTAGGTTTGTTTTCATAATTGTGTATATAATTTTAAAACATATCTAACTTTCTGAAGCCCGGATTACGCCAAAGCATTAAAAAAAAGTGCCAAGGTCTCTATAGTTAAAAAATGTCGATTTCTGTATTTAAATTGACATTTATTGTGTTTTGATGGTTAAATTATGGTATGTAGTTGTAAAAGGGAGGAATGGGATTGATTCGGTAAAGTTTTTGGTAGATTTATTATATTTTTTGTACGTATATTTATTGTAAAATAATGTGTTTAGGAAAAGGTAAGTCAATGGGTTCAATCTGATTTATTAATCTTAGCATTTTTTTAATTTAAAACTTTTAATTTCCTTTAATAAAACAAGTATATTAATTCCCTTTTATTTCACGATTATGAAATTTAATATTATTTATGTAATCACAAATTATAAGAGCGAAAATGCTCTTTTTATTACATCTTTCTGCTGCGATACTTTGACCAAAGTGGATCACTACTGTGACGTCACTAATACTTGTAGCAGGCCCGGTGTAGGACACACAGCGACATCTCGGAGGCCCCGGATAGACACAAGGAAATTATATCACCGAAGAATTAGAGTCCAGACCTCCACAATGGGTATGCAATGGAGGTGACGGGAGTTGAACCCGTCGCCCTGACTCCTATGCTCTCAAGCGATTAGCGGAGTGGTGCCTTTAACCACAAGGCCACGGAGGGGCCCCACAAGTCAGATGTATGTTCTCAATAAAACAAACTAAACTATGATTTAAAGTGCCTCTATATACGAGTGGCGACAGACAGAGTTAACTCTGCGGTACCGGCAGCTTTGATTAGCGCCCTCTAGCAGCTCTCTTAATTGCGAATAGCGAAAATCTAACCGTCCTTGAATCTAGCTGGATGCTGAAGTTTTTGTAGAAATTGAACTTATTTTGTTGGCAACAGTGGACAAAATAATTGCGCATTTTTGAGTGGCAACCTCTGTTCTCTCGCAAGCAAACGTAAACAAGCATGCTTGAAGAAGAAAAACAGAAAACGATAATCGTGGGTGATGAAATTGTTTGAAAAATTTATTTCGAATTATTTTTATGATAGAAAATTGACAAATTGAAACGACAATGGTGAAAGAACAATTTAGGGAACCGCATCTCTGCATGAAAATGTTAGTAAATACCTTTTTTATGTATATTATTTTGTGTTGATAGAATAGAGAGTTCAAATAACAAATATATAGTAAATCTGTAAGTATGTCATTAATGAACACCATCAAAACTTTTTGGTTTATAAAAAAGTAACCAGTAAAAATTCAGCTTTTATTATTATTTATATTATTTTTCTCTATTGCATATTTTATAATGTGGGTTATTGGGTATATATGGGTTACTTAATCAAACCAGTCAGGAGGCAGAAAATAATGTTTTACAATTCTACTGCCTTTCAGTGAAGATTTTACTAAGCAAGCTAAGAGCTGGTTTTACTTAAATAAGTTATATCTATTCTTCATATTCTTGTAAAAATTGCATTTATTTTTTTTTTAATAAAAGAAAAATTGATACTTTTCGGTTAGCCGGGCGCCAGTGAAATATAATATATTACACACATGTATATATGTATTATATACATATGCACACACACACACATATATATATATATATATATATATATATATATATATATATATATATATATATATGCACACACCCATATATATACTCAAATACATATATGTGTACATATATATATATATATTTCATTGGCGCCCAGCTAACCAAAATGTACCGAAAAATTTTATGTACTAAGGTCATTTACAGAGCTCGGTACTTTTATGGTAGCCGGGTGCCAGTGATACAATGTATATAAACATCTGAAACTAACAAAGTTAAATTTCCAGAAATTTTGAAATAACAGAAAAAAAAAAAAAAAAAATCTTTTTTTTTCTTTTGTGGAAAAATTGGAAATTTTAAAAAAAGTGATTCTCTACGAATGTTTCTTAAAAATAAGTTATATTTTCTTAAAAAAATATAAAATAATAAATGTTTTTTTAATTTCTGTGCGCAAAAAAAAAAAAAAAAAAAATCACTTTACTTGAATTTTACAAAAAAGTCAACTTTTAAAGGTATAGCTCTTCAGTCTCAGAATTTGGACAGTAGCTTTTCTTGCTTAATTTAGCACTATTGTTTATAATATATCTTGTCTCTGATGAAATGATTTTTTAGTTGTATTTGTTTAATTACCAGTTGAGCTAATTTAAAACATAACAACGAAAAAAAAAATTATGAGTTTCAACCAATATCACTACAATTTTAAAGCAAATTTAAACTATATTATACATTGCATGTATATAGCATTGTTTTTTAAGTATATAAATGATGCCATTTTAAAGAAACAAATTATTATAGTTCTGACATCATTAATATCATTTCAAATCTTCCATAATTTGAAAATTGTGAATATTTTACAATATTATATTGTTAAATAAATTGTCATAGTTTTAACAAATCATAAAAATTTGAAAACTTAATTTCTAAGCAGACTAGAGTAGTTTTGTTAATTTCCTATTTGTAGTTAAGATATGCTACACATTCTTCAATATCAACTCATGCATATCTGATGAATATGATGTTTCGTCCTGTTTTTTGTATGTAAATTTTATTTTTATTGTATATTTTTTTCATTTTAGAAAAAAAATGTGCTTCAGCATACAAAGCCCTATAGAAATTAGGCAGCAAGCTCATATCAACTGCGTTAACATAGATTTATATGAGCCTAATTCTCGTGAAGCTACACCTTATGGTGTTTTGGACTCTCGCATGGTAAATATTCTTTTACTTAAATTCAGTTTCTATTTTGAAATTAATAATTTAATGCAAGAGTTCTTCATTAGCATTAAACTTCCGGTTAGATCATTATGTGATTATAATTATTTTTTCTGTGAGGATACATTACGTAAAGCATATACCTCTAATACAGTGACTACGAGGGTGGTATGATAACTTCTCGGCCTGACAGTGAAAACATAAGATCATTTATATTTTTATCGTCAAATATGAAGGACAAGAATCCTTTAAGATAGACTGTAACTACTTTTGTATGCTCATGAGGGTTAAATATTTTTAACAAAGTACTTTATGATAGCTCGAACTTCAATTTTTTCCATTTTTCGAAAATGTCAAATTTTGTTTACTTTACTTTATCGCCTAGCAATAATCAATAAACTCACGCATCTGAAACTCGACGGCATGTCATCTAAAGGATCATACTTTACAAACAACATTGTCATTTGGTCATACTTGTTCCATTTCTGTGTTAGGCCAAGAACTTATCAAACTGCCCTCGTAATATCAGTGATTTGAAGACAAGAATCATAGTTGGAATTGAAGTATTATTTGGATATTAGAAAAGAAAAGTTGTAGAGATAATTTCCATTAACCCTGCATACGTAATTTTCTTAAACATTTACAACTTGACAATGAAAATATTATCATTGTTAAGAAATTAACAGCTTATTTTTGTTGAAAAATGTTATTAATTATTGCAGTAATTTCCGAAAGCACTATTCAAACACTGTGTTGAATTTGTTTACTCAGTTTTTTTCACCCAGTCTCAACCTATGTTAAATGATAACAAGTTGAATTATGTATTTAACTGTATAAAACACTTTAAAATTGTCCCCAAAATTTAATTTTTGATACTTAGATATATTACTAAATTTCTGACCAACAGTTCCTGGAGAAAACCTAAATAATAGGGGAAAAAACCGCACCCCCTATAGCGTACAACATGCAAGATACAATGAAATTGTAAGATGCATTTCTGATCCAACACAATTCTCTTGAAATGCAAAATATCTGGGAAGGCACTGAGAAAAAAAAGTCTGGCAAATTTGTAAAATGACTTCTAGAAAATATATTTCTTGAAATAGCAAATATTATTATTTTTTTTTAAACCCAAGGTATCATTAGAAAATGAAAGGTTTTATGTATAAGTGGGTATTTTATTGTTTTTCAATCTGGCAAACAAATGCAGCATTTTAAATCTGCAGAAAAACATGAAATCAGCATTCAGAAAATATGTTTTTTGAAACAATAACTATTAATATTTTTAAAATCAAAGATATCGTCGGTACCATGTCAAACTATCGAATTTGAAAATAGCTACTTTTCAGGAAGGCAAAAAAACTGTTTTAATTATGGATTTAAAATCAGCGCTTGGCGGAAGTAACTAATTGTTATATATTTCTTGTGCTGTTTAATATCCTATTTAAGCTTGCTATCGAGAAAAATCATTTGGCTAATTTTATTCGCCAAAAAATCACATTCGATAGTTTGAAATGCTATGTTTATTTGTACTTTTCTCAGTTTTTGCAAAATGTTGCAACTCAAACTAGCGAATTTGCCGTATTCGATAGTTTGATTTGTAAAATTTTGTACTTTTCTCAGTTTTTGCAAAATGTTGCAACTCAAACTAGCGAATTTGCCGTATTCGATAGTTTGATTTGTAAAATTTTGTACTTTTCTCAGTTTTTGCAAAATGTTACAACTCAAAGTAGCGAATTTGCCGTATTCGATAGTTTGATTTGTAAAATTTTGTACTTTTCTCAGTTTTTTGCAAAATTTTACAAGTCAAAGTAGCGAATATACCATATTTGTATCAATATGGTTATCAACCTAGATAGTCACTTATCAACCTAGTTGAAAAGTGTTTATGACTTATGTTTGTCCGTCTGCCGTCTGTCACTCTGTCCGTGCTCTATCTCTAGTAAATGTACTTGGATTGCCCTGAAAATTTTGTACGTTATTGTCGCTTACTATAGCATGATCTCTATTGAAAATTAAGTATGTATAATAGTTTTTTTTTTACAGTGACAGTCAAAATTATTCCATTACATCACAGTCAATGGGAAAAAATCGTTTCAAGTGCATTTTGATGATGCTACGTCATTTAAAACATGATGAAATTGATATACAATTGTGAAGTGCACTAAAACATACTTTTTCTAGAATATGGGGTGCAAAGCATTTATTATAATTCATTTACAGGGTCAAACAAAAGAATTCTGTTACACATCGTTCTAAGGGGAAAAATCGTTTGCAGTGTAATTTAGTGATATTTCACTATTTCAAACATAATGAAAATTATATGCATTACTGAGGTGCACTATAAATAGCTCTCTTGCGTGCATTGCGTTTATTTACAGGGACACACAAAATATATTACTCACAGTACATGTGCGATATTTACAGTCTATGTGTGATAAGTGCGTTTTCAACTTTGGTTTGCGTTTTTAAGTTTAACTAATTTTTTTCATAGTACGTGTGTGTTTATAAACTGAGTTGTTTATATACAGGGCTACACAAAGGAATCCGTAATCATTACAGACTATGGGAGTGACGTGCTTAAGGGTAGTTTTTAATTGTGTTACGCATTTTTCTGCTGAACTATATTTAGTAGACTAATAAAAATTTGTGGAATATAAATAAATTCATATACAGGGCTACGCAAAGGAAAATATACATTGTCATTTACGGTTGGTAAATGCTGCGAGTGAGTTTTAAGTTGCATTTTAGCTTAATATGTGGTGTGTACAAAAGACTTCAGATAATATACAGGGCTGCACAAAATATTTCGAGTGATTTCAATCGATTCGCGAAAATTGCTAAATGTGAATTTTCTAACTGAACTATATTTCATCCTCCATGTATTAAATATCCACATCTATAAATCATATACAGGGCTGCACAAAAAAATTCGATTACCTTTTTGACAATGGAAGGTATTTTTGAACACTGGATATTTCAATGTGTTAAATGTGTTCTAAACTGTTCAATTACGTATCTTCTTTCACCTTATTTAACGGCGAAGTTTCGTTAACGTTTTCTGGATGTGTTGTAAAACGTTTCATAATGTATGCTTGACGAATTATTTTTTGTTCTTGTTAGTTGATTTACAGGGGAAATGAAAGGAATTCTATTACATTACGCTCAATGGGGAAAAAGAAGTTTGCGGTGTATTTTAATGACGTTACACTATTTCAACTATAATGAAATTGATATGCACTTATAAAGTGCATTAAAATATTTTTTATGTAGAATATGTTGTGCAAATCATTTATCATTTATTTACAGGATCACTCAAAAAAATCAGTTTACATAATAATATACGGTACAAAATTGTTTGAAGCGTATATTTATAATGTTACACTATTTGAAACATGATGAAATTATACGCATTACTGAAGTTCACTACAAAATGCTAACTGTACAATATGACAAGGCATGACAGTTATCGTTTATTTACTGGTATACACGAGAGATATAGATTATAGTGCTCTATATTAGCGGTAATTGCTGGAAGTGCGTTTTAAGTTATGGTATGCGTTTTTAAGTTGACCTATTTGCATACTATGTGGCTTATAGCAATTCTGTGGATCATATACAGGGCTACACAAAAGAATTTGTAAGCATTACTCTGTATGGGTGGGTATGCCTTAAAAGTATTTTTTAGTTAAGTTATGCTATTTCGGGCCAAATTATATTTAGTAATTCGTAGTATATAAATAAATTCATAATATACAGCGCTACGCAAAGAACTGGATATATTGTCGGCTATAAATGGTAATTTCTGGAAGTGTGTTTTTAATAGTGTTAAGCGTCTTTCACCTGAATTAAATTTTGCCTTAGTACAGTACAGTAAGCTACATGATGTGTACTGTACATAAAGTTGCAGATAATAAACAAGTCTCTACAAAATAATTTGAGTACACTTCCGTTTAATTATAGAAATTGGTGAAGGTAAATTTTTGACTGTGCTATGCATTTTGTAACTAAGCTACATATCTATTGATCGCGTGTAAGGATAATCAAAAGATTTCGAATACTTTTCCGGATATGGACATTAATTTCCGAAATCGCGGTTTCACTTTGATATCTTCTTTTGCCTTTTTTAAATAGTGTTCCTTACAGTGTTCTGGATGCGTTAGAAAGCGTTTCGTAGTCTGTTGTTGACGTATGTTTTTTCTTTATTTTTTGACAGAGCAGCATTTTTAAACTCAATTCACTGTACATAAAGTTGTACATTTGCACCAATTTCCGATCAATCAGTTTGATGTGTTTTTGAAAATTAATCATCAATAATTATATCAATTAACATGACTAATTGTATAATCAATTAATATAACAATATAATATATATAACAATTTAAATTTTATAGTGAAATGCGACACTACTATGTCAAACTATCGAATAAGAATATTAAAACTTTTGTGTGGAGAGCGAGAAAATGTTTTTATTGTGGATTCAACATCAGTGGAATGCTGAAGTTGTTGATTGTTATAGTTTTCCTAATCTGTACTATTTAATATTGACACCGAAATTTACAATTTCATTGTTTTAATCGACAAAGAATACATTCGTTAGTTGAATCACTAAGCTGTTATGTACTTTTTCAAGGTTCCCTGCATCAAAGTAGCGATTGTGCCATACACGATTGTTTGAATTGTTTTTTTAGTATTTTATTTATATTTACATATTCACTATCAAACGCATAACAGTTTTCCTTAGTGAATTATTTGTAAGTAAATACTAATTTAATAGAACAAAATAATTCATTTTCAAACGTTACATAAGTTTTATAAAATGTAGCAAAAATTAATATTAACTTGAATTGTGAGATTCAATTCTATCTTCAGTTCTATCAACTAAATTAATCTTAATCAATTTCTTCTTCAATGTCACTCCAATCAGGTTCTGCTAAATTATCGCGTGCAGTGGAAGAAGTTGGTAGTAAATTGTAGAAATCGTGATAGGATCTTGGTATTAAATTGTGGGTGCATAACAGCAAAAGATCTTTTTTCTTTTCGTTTGAAATTGGTAGACGTTGCTGGTATGGTTTGACTGGTTTGCTATTTAGTTTTCCTTTTCGTTTTTTAATGTATAATTCAATGAAATTTTCATCTTGTATTCGTGTTTTCATAAATATTTTGTTTTCGTTGCTTTTTCGGTACTGAAACCAAACAGCGTCACTAAATTTATATGTCTGCTCATTTTCTCTGTGATTGTTTATTTCTTTTTCCTCATTACTGTCTCCATTTTTTTTGGACTTTTTTTTATGTTGCTTTTCTATTTCAAATTTTGCCTCATGTGAATTAAAATTGAGAAAGTCATCATGAAGTAATCTAATAACATTATAAGGACTAGGTTTCGTGCGAGCCATTCTCACAAGCTGTGCCCATTCTTCAGGTGTATATATAGGAGTATTTTTTGCTTTTTTCTCTATTTTTGAGTGAATGGAATCGCATTCCATGTACGAGTGCCGGGCTCAAAATAAACGTGATCTATGGTGGATAACGTTGGGTGTACTTTGACAGCATGAAGACACATAGCAGAAAAATGGAAATTTTTTTGCTGGCCACTACAGCTGTCCGACATCATTTTTACATGCTCTATTTCTGGATGGGCCATAATGTAATTGAATATGCAAGATGAAATTTCAATGCTGCCTCTTCTTCCTTCGGTTTCATCCCACATATAGCATTGAACACTCGAATCTTCCAAATTATAAATAGTTAAATTATAGATAGCCAATTTTCGAACATAGAAAAAAGGTCCTGCAGCTCCTTTTGGAGTTGATAAAACTGACTGCAGATCAAAATTGAAAGCCAGTACTTTTTCACTTCCTAAAACGGAGAGTTTGTCTTCGTTCCTTTTCATTCTTGCGGCTTCTTTTCTTTCTTGATGTCGATCAAATTCTTCTCTGTTTGTATTTTTCTCCGCCTCTGAGCTCGCCTCAAAAGTGGCACATACTTTACATAAATCTTTTTTGGGCTGGTGGAATTTTAATTTGAAGGATTTAAATGTTTTCCTATATGATTCATAACATCGTTCTTTTCTGCCTTCTGCTTTACATTTTACCTTATACAGTCGATACATGATATTTATATTTAAATTTGCATCTAAAAATCTAAAATCAGTTGATTTGCGGCAATAATGTGACTCACAGCAGGAAATGAAAGGATGTGCTGTTTCACATAATCTTCACCATCATTCAAGTTGATCCGTGGGTTACTTCCTGGATTTTTTTTTCTTCTGCACCCCCCTCTATTATCAGACTCTATGACACCAGTCTTGTTAATTTTTTTAAATGCTCCCTTAATTAGTCCCTCACTAATACCAAGGGTATCTAGAAAAAAGGCTCTACAAACAATGTGTTTCTCGTTGCCATAAGTAAATGTGTATGTTTTTGTGAATTCTTTTCTAGATATTTCACTACTATGTCTTTTCGGTTTTTTCCGAGTGATGTGCCTAACAAAGAATTCTCTTTGCTTGTGTAATGAGTCAAGGGAATGAAAATTATCAAATATAATCTTTCTTTTCTCTTCTGGAAATTTTGCACAACATTGATGTTTTCTATTATTTATGCAAGTAGGTCTTCTCATTGGTTTGGCAGGAATTATTTTATGGTTTTCAGTTTCATATGCTGCACCTTTTAATCTTTTGGCTTTATTTACATTTTTTCTCCATTTATGGGGATTGGACTTGTACCGTTTCACAGGCTCGATAATTTCATCTAACGTAGAATCATGTGAACTACAGCTATTTGTAGCAGGACAGCATTCCTTGTTATTTTTGTTGGCGGAAGAGCTAAAAGTATGTTCTAAACCAATGTTTTTCACACATTTTGCAGCCTGGAAATAGTCTAGTTCTGAACGGAAATGAACTTTTTTTTTACTTATAACCTTCGTGGGTTTCTTTTTCTTATGAATTGTGATTTTAGATTTTCCAGCTCCTAAAAAAACATAAAAATTAATAATTATAATAATGAAAACAACAATCATTTACAGGGTGTTTCAAAAATTTCTTGGCATTTTCCTTCAAAGTGCTTTTAATAAAGAACTTGTTAGTACAAATAAGAAGTACAAGGTATAATCAATACATTTCAATGTGGTTGCCCTGTAAGTCTATGCCTAGGCTCCATCTTTCATGGGTGACGCAAAAAGCATCTGCTAGCATATGTGGTGTTATTTGTGCTGCTGCGTCAGTTATTCGTTAATTTATTTTTTCAATTGTGTGGATCTACACTGCGTACACTGCGACTCTATGAACTCCCACACAAAAAAGTCTAAGGGGTGTTAAGTCAGGAGACCGCGGCGCCCACAACCGCGACCTATCCACCTATCGGGGAATTGTTCATCCAGGTTGTCTTGAACAATTCATGCGAAATGGGATGGTGCAGTGTCTTGCTAGAAAATACCATCACTTTCTAATTGTAGCTGGAAAAAAAAACTGCAGCATATCAAGGTCGATGTTTCCTGTAACTGTTGGCTCCGAGAAAATAAAAGGTCCATAGATCTTTGTTTTAGTTATTCCCATCCACACATTCAACTTAGGAATGTACCTTTATACATTTCTTAAATAACCTGAGAAACAAAGGAATCATTATAAAACGTTTTTACATGAAAATGTCAAGACACTTTTGAAACATACTGTAGAGTATTTAATATTATACATAAAGAAAACGAGAAAAGAGATTAAGCCGAACTCGAATTTTCGTTTGAACATTAAGAAAATTTTATATTATAGAGCAAAAATATATCTGTGAGTAACACTGGCGTCATATTGACAGTGGCAACAACGGATCAATAAATGCTGATTTTACTACTTTTTTTTTAACTTCTAGGCACAGAACAATTTCAATTTTTATAACGTCGAATAGGCGAAAAAATATTCTTTTAACTACAATTTATTTGAAAACTGTATCTAAAACTGTGTCAGAAAACTCTCTCCATTTTTTATGGCTCTAAAAATAATGTCTAATGTAAGTAGTCTAAGTAAGTAGGTCTAAGTAGTCTAATTAATGTCTAATGTAACATTTGGTGATTTATTTGGCTATTAAATTCGGGCATGCGGCTAATACGAAAGTATCAGTTTTAATAAATTACAAAAATTTCTTTGAATACATAATTAATATTCTTTATATAAAAATGTATTTTCGTATTGTGTATGTAATATATATATAAGGTAAAGCCAGGAGAGATGACGCAGTCGGAGAGATTGCGCACATAGAGGTTCGGGTTGAAGGGGTAGAGTGAGCGTGCAGCGACTCCAGGTAGTTGTACAACACCAGTAGTGGAGTGTCTACTTGAAAGTGCACGTTGATTGTTTTGAGCGTCTAAGATAAGGCATTGCTATTTTGTTTTCTTTTCCCAAAGTAAGTGCTTGAATTTTCATAGCTATTCATCAGAATTTCCATACAATGTCAGTAGTACAAAATATTTTAAACTTAAACGATTTCTCATAAGCTACTAATCTAGACTAAAAATGTGAACATCAACGGTTCGTTTTAGAAGAGGTCATGTTTAAATAAAAGGCCGCGTAATCTCTCCTACCGAAATTGGAGAGTTTGCGCATCTGCTACTTAGGAGAGATGGCGCGGTGTTCCCATTAGTTTCAATGCTAGGAGAGATTACGCAGCTTATTGGTAAATTTGCATAAAAAAATAAAAAATGGAAAATGGACTAATTTTAAGTTAAACGTGTTATCAAGTAACATAATTTTATTTTGTAATCTTATCTGGACTTGCTTTTTCATATTCTTTAATTTTTTTTTCCTTTAATTAAAATTTTTTAATCGTTTTTTAAATTATTTTCTTTTTCTGATTCTTTAATCATTAGGTTGAAATATTCACTCCTAATACAATAATATTTGTTCACAAAAACCTTACAGCAATGTCATTTAAGTGTAATTATTATTGTTAACAATTTAATTGTAGTTATTATTAGTAACAATCTCTCCTACCCATGTGCGCAATCACACCAACCCTGTAAGGACAGATTGCGCAAAATAACTTTCTTGGTTTTATTACAACTGTTCTATTAAATTGCAACATAACAACAAAATAGCAATGGAAATGCATAAAAAACAAATGAAGTAAAAATTATTCATGAATAGTTTAGCAAAAAATTAATATTTAGATTTTTTATTGCTATTCTTTTGAATTGCGCGCAGATTCTCCTAGCTTTACCTTATGTAATGCGGGAAGCCCGGAATACATCCCCTATTTAATATACTGTAACGAAGGTATAAACGGACGGGATATTTTTGTCCTGTGAGCATTGTGATAAAATTACAAGTCAAAATAGAATCTTATTAATCAAGCAGGACGGTCGTTCTGTCAAGCCAAGCTAACAAAAAATAGTAAGCCAGCCATACAAATAAACGCCAAGAACAAGACAACAGACCGGTTCTGTTTTCTTACAGGAAACAAATTTTGAATGTTAAATCGACCAAACATGCCAGATTAAAATATCACATATAAAAAAAAACCCCGAAAATTTGAAGAATTTGATGAAATCTGATGAAGAAATTCTTCAATTTGAGATCAAACTCATCATCATGAGTGATATATAAACAGAGATATATATATTTTAAAATAATGTCGAATTACTTATAATGATCACTTTTTTCTTCGTCAATTTTTTTTCCAAACAACCTACAGCTGAACTAATGCACAGAAAAAAGTAAAGATTGCATTTTTGGACAGGTAATTGCTTAATCTACGTGCTTTTATGAAATTCAGTGTCAAAAAAATAAAACGTCTATCATTAATTATTTTTATTTCCCAAAAACCATGGTAAAGGACAGGCATTTCGTTTGCAGGCAGAGAATCAAATCAGAAAATACCTTTGTCGTCATTTTAATATATAAATTAATGAAATTCTGTTGTTAAATTGTTTTTGTTTTAGAAGTCAAGTTTTCATTTAAATGTATTGTAAGAGTGTGTTTAATTAAGCGTTTAATTGTGTGTTTAATTGAGCCAAGAAATAGTAGAAAAATTCTAATTTAACAATTTACAACGACCATTGGGAAAATACAGAGGGATAGCGGGGCAGTGTTCAGTCTCTACCCTAACCGTTACCTCGTACTATAAGACATTTAAAAATTTTAGCCCTCCTAAAATACCCCCCCCCCCTTCCCGTCTTATAGCAGACTATTCGCCCCACCCTACTATAACATAGCTTCCCCACGCTAGCTATTCTAACGACCTACTGTAGTATGATCTCGGCAGAAGGCGGTATTACCGCCACCATCGCCTGCTGCTGACGCAGAAATCCCATTTCCTATCTACTGACTTCCCGTTTGGTATCCGAAGGTCGAATAAACCGAAATATTGAAATAGGATGCCAATTTTAGGTGTTAGCATTGACATTTTTAAAGTTTGGTACAATTTCTATTTGTAGACCATCCCCTAAGAAAAATTTAAGTATTGCTTTAACTGTTGTTTAGAATGATATCTGAGCTAAAAGTATTTTGAGGAAATTAAAGTTGAAGACCACATTTTTTACTTCATAAGACGATTTCTCATTCGACGTCAATTTTTGAATTCGGCTTTTTTTCATATCTGATAATTTGCATCTATCCTTTTTGTAACTTTAAAATTTTTGTAACGATTTTATGCATTTCTATTGACTATTCAGAGAAAAATTCATCTAAAGTTATAGAATTTCGTTAAAAACGCTTAAAAAATTCTTCTAAAATTACACAATTTCGTTAAAAACGCTTAAAAAATTCTTCTAAAGTTACAGAATTTCATTAAAAACGGTTTAAAGAGTAAAGTGCGTACATCATTTGGTCCATTCTCGACCGAAAGTATCAACCCTTTTCCCAATGGTTAATAAAACCTAGCAATAATAAAAAGATTACTGTCTGAGCCATAAAAAACAATATACAATTAAAATTAATTAAATAATACCTTGGTCGATATAGCTGCCATTTGATTCAGTGGTGTGACTTGGAGAAAATGTTGGGTCTAAATCAGTGTTATCAGATGAGGTTGGATATAAATCTAACAGAATAAAATGATAAAATCAAGAAAAACGCGTTAAATTTATAAATAAACGTTTGTCTGGCTTAATGAGCCACTTACCATTATGCAAAGAAAAGTTTGAAGCCTGTTGATCTGTAAAAATTTTTTCAGCTGCTTTAAAAGTAACATCAAAACTATTAATATTTCTGTACTTTTCTCCAACGTTAGATAATTTGCAGTTTTCAATACCTAAAATAAACGTAAAATATTATTAGTATTCGAAGAATACAAAACATAGCAAGATAAATAAATAAAGGAATTGTTTACCTTTTTCATTCTCCGCATTGGATATCAGTGTTGAAGGGGATGGTCTAATCAAATTTAAATCGAGTACAGGGTGAATATTCCAATCTAAATAAAGAAGACACAATATACAAAATTAAAACAACATTCGAATTCAAATTAATTACGCTGAATAGCTGAATATTAAAAATAGAATAAATACCTGTGTTAACGAGGATATCGTTTTTATCTCGGGAGTCGAGATGACGACGGCGAACTCGATATACAGACGTCTTTAATTCCAATGTTAATTTCTTCTTGATATTTTTTTAATAAAATCCGTTTTGCCATTTTCGTTACATTACAGAGGATAGAAATGATTGGAATAAAATTTAACTAACTCAACCAGATTTAAGAAATAAGTTACTAACTACCGCAGACGATTTTAAATTTGATGAAATACAAGTGTATTCTAGAATTAAAGTTTCTTAAAACAAAAACCAGCAGAAAAAAAAATTAAATTACCGAGTTGTCACGATTAAAGAAATCGTACTAAAAATGTAAATAAGAAAAAAAAACATCATGCGTCAATCATAGATTATGAACCATTTTCCAACGCTTCCAGATTACTCTAACGAAACTTCAACATTTAATATGGTGAGAGAAGATATTTAAGTAAATAATTTAGTAAAAGGCATTATTATAAAATGATAACCGTCTAGCAATTACCGTCTATAGACGGAAAAATAATCGAATTCGTTTGTGAAGCCCTGTATATGATCTGTAGATTTGTATATCTTCTAGATAGCGTTTGAAAATTTAGTTTAATTTTAAAACGCATAACACAGTTCAGAAATTTCCGTCAATAGACGAAAGTTTACTCTAATTCTTTTGTACAGTCTTGTATATTATCTGCAGATTTTTATACGCGTCACATAATATGATAAAATTTAATTCAGGCAAAAATCACATAACACTGTTTAAAACACACATTCTGAAATTATCATACATAGCCCGCAATGCTTTGTGTAGCCCTGTATATTATGAATTTATTTATATTCTACAAACATCTCTTAGAAAAATAAAATTCCGCTCAAAATTCCGAAAAAGAATTAAAAATCTCGTTTATGTAATTTAGCACGCATACGAATTAATGCTTACAAATTCTTTTGAGTAGCCCTGTATAGTACTATCTGTGGAACTTTTACACACCACATAGTATGCGAAGAGTTAAACTTAAGGAAGCATACCATAATTAAAAACGGTTTCCATCAATTATCGCTAATACAAAACATTGTAACCGAGTTACTTTGTGTGCCCCTGTAAATTAACGATGAGAAGCATGTATGTCATATTCTACAGTAAGCATCTTGTAGTGCACCTCAATTACGTATATCAATTTCATTTTGTTTGAAATAGTATTGTAACATTATTAAATTACGCTTCAAACATTTTCCCTTACGCCATTACGTAACCGAGTTACTTTGTGTGCCCCTGTAAATTAACGATTAGAAGCATGCACGTCATATTCTACAGTAAGCATCTTGTAGTGTACCTCAATTACGTATATCAATTTCATTTTGTTTGAAATAGTATTGTAACATTATTAAATTACGCTTCAAACATTTTCCCGTACGCCATTACGTAACCGAATTCTTTTGAGTGGCCCTGTAAATAAATGATAAATGATTTGCATACTGTCTTCTAAATGAAAAATGTTTTAATGCACTTTAGATATGCATGTCAATTTCTATATTGTTGAAATAGATTAACATCATTAAAATACACCGCGAACGTTTTTTCCCCAATTGAGGGTAATGTAAAAGTATTATTTTGAGTGTCCCTGTAGATGAACTATTAATGCTACACATTCCATTTTTAGTAGAAAACATTCTATACTAACATAAAAAACATGCGTCAATTCTGTTAATTTTGAATCCATAATTAAAAGTTTTAGATCTTTACCTTCCTACAAAGTGACTATTTTCAAATTCGATAGTTTGACATGGTACAAATGGTTAAAAAAGTAAAAAAAATACAAAAATTTACGGCGAAGTATCGAATTTGCCGTATTCGACACTTTGACATGGTAATTTTTTGAAAAAATGTGCAAATTCGATAGTTTGAAATTTGCATTTTCTAAGTTTCAAGTAAGTTCTAATTAAGCTAGAAAAGTGACGATTTGGCAACGTACGCGTCATACACAATATAAAAGATTGGCATAAAATATGAAAAATGCATTTTTTCACATTCGATAGTTCGGAATGGTACCGACGATATCATTAGAATCAGAAAGATACCTTGAATAAGTGGGTATTTTTCGTTTTTTGCTTTGGAAAGTAGTTGTGGAATTTTAAATCTGCTGAAAAATAGTGGCAGCGTGCTATTTTGCAATATTCATTGGGTCATTCCATATCAAATCAACCATTGACTCAACCTGACCATTTTAGATTTTGATGAAACTTACAGAAATCATTCTCCCTGATGATCAGTAAATTTTCATACAATTAATTTTTTTAATTTCGAAAAATCATCATTTTTTAGCTTGTATAAATGTTTTCAATTCTGAATTTCTCGAGTTCTATCAGGTGTAGACAGTTTGACCCCTCATTTTAAAGAGAATTTCATAAGGTTTAATTTCATATGCAAATTGACTATGCTTGGTTAAAAAAAGTAAATTTAATTAATTTTAAAATAGGGTTTTTTAAAAATTTTGAAAAAAAAGTTTTTTGTAATATTATAAACTTTAAATTCTGAAAGTTTTAGAGTGGGATCTCAATGGGATCAGCAGTTATGTTAAAAAAAACTAATGTTAAACACCAGCTGGGGCTGGTATTTAAAGTTGGCACCTCGCCAACTTTATGATTGTGCTAAATAGAATATTGTTTTATTCATTTTAAACATTATTTTTTTTTTTTATAACTGCTGATCCCATTGAGATCCCACTCTAAAACTTTCAGAATTTAACAATTATAATATTACAAAAAACATATATTTTTTTCAAAATTTTTAAAAAACACTATTTAAAATTTTTTTAAATTAAATTAAATTAACTTTTTTAAAACCAAGCATAGTCAACTTGCATATCAAATTAAACCTTATGAAATTCTCTTTAAAATGAGGGGTCAAACAACTCTCTATGTCTGATAGAATTTTATAAATTCAAAATTGAAAACATTTATACAAGCCAAAAAATGAGGATTTTTCGAAATTAAAAAAATTAATTGTATGAAAATTTACTGAGATAAAAAAATTATAAAAGTATATTCTCATTTGTATCATCAGAGAGAATGATTCCTGAAGGCTTCATTAAAATCTGAAATGGTCAGGTTGAATATTGAAAATTTTTGGTTGATTTGACGTAAATGACCGCATTATGGTTTTAAACTAATATCTCAAATCCATTCATACTTCCTTATCCAAATTTTCAGACCTCTATGTGTGGTAGATTTTCCTAGCCATCGCCAACACAGACAAAAATCTTTCTTTTTTTAATATAGCCTGAATTGAGATATATTTCATTTCAGCACATGAATTATACATATACTCCTTCAAGAAATAGTTTGTATATATTTTTTTATTTGTTTTACTTTTCTGTTTTTAAAACTAAAATTGTATAACATTATTGAATTTGTTGTTGATTAAAAAACAATTTTTTTTTTTCAGGGTACCAGCCGAAAAGACAAAAAATGCACAACTTGTGGTAAACAAGTGGCAGATTGTATTGGTCATTTTGGGTACATAGATTTACAGTTACCTGTTTTTCATGTCGGATACTTTAGATGCATTATAAACATTCTTCAAACAATTTGCAAGGTATATAAAATTTTATTTTGTTTGTTTGTATGTATGTGTATAAGAATACACCTAAAATATTTTTATTGGTTATTGTGTTCTATGCACGTTACAGACCAGAGCTGGCAGTTTATTTATCTGCCAGTATGTGCACCCACAAATACTGCCAGCAGATAAATTTTAGTTTTGACCCTGGTTACATGCATAAAGTCCATTAATTTTGAAAAATAAACAGTTACTATTTCTATGCTTTTCTTTCCATGTACCTTGTATCATCATGAAACTCATTTTTTTTTTTCTTTTGAAGGAGAGAGAATTAGAAAATCTTACAATGTCATGTATAGAATGATTTTGAATTTGTGTTAAAATATGGCAAGGGCATAAAGTTTTTCTTTTATAAATAAAAGTTCGGGTACATCTCCATTATCCCATCAACCACTTAAAAAAAAAAAAAAAAAAAAAAAAAACTTGGTATAATAATAATTTAAAAAATTACAAATAATTCGGAAAAGTCTCACTCCCTAATGTGTCTACTATCTGTAATTTGAAACAATAAAATTTACAATATATTAGTAAAAGAAAGAAAAGTTTGATATTTGTTTCTTTACATTATTTTTCTTAATTATCCTGGTAGATAAAAGTTTGTGATGTCAGATGAAACTGGTCTATTGTATGTAACTAAGCATCATAACATTTTTTCAATGCTTTTATCAGTAGAAAATCATTAAATATACAAATAAATGTCAAATTAAAAATCACTTGATGTAACAAACACATCTGACGTCAAGTGAATATGATGCCACATTCATGCATTTTTGGCATTAAATCCTATAGTTTGGAGATAGTTTTTTTTTTTTTTTTTTTTATGAAAAATGGTCGACAAGATAATGGAGAAGTACTAAAGTTTGGTTGTGTTGCTTAAAGTATATTGATATAATGTAAGCAGAGTTTCCCCCAGGTTTAAAAAAGGGCAGGTGTTGTTGGTAAGAAAAGGGCACTTATGGAGTTCTTTATGGCACTTTTCAGATTTTTAAGGGCACTTTTTTCTTGTTAGACATTCTTTTGGATTTCAAAGCCATTTTTGATATTTAAAAGACAGGACACTCTTTTCAAGACAACATTGAGTCAATTTTTACAATGAATGCAAATTCTTTAATCCAAAAAGGAGAAAGGAAATTTTTTACTGAGGGGCAAGAAGGGTGCTATTTTGTAAACCAAAGGGCAGGCAGTGTGCAGCACCCTTCTGAAACTGACTGGATGAAACTCTGAAGTAAGATTTTGAGAATGAAAGAACTTTTATGCTTTTTTAAGTAGGACTGCAAAAGTAGAAAAATTTAAGTGCATTAGCTTTTTATTTCCCTCTTATTTTTGGAATTTTTAAATGTAAATAAAAGTAATAAAACTTGAACATTCAAATGGAAATCATACAATACTTTTCTCTTTAATATGTTGACGTTGGCATATACTGCCAGTAGTTTACAGTCTGATGATCTTTAGGAGGGTATATACTACTTTCTATCCCATCAGCTTCTTATGCTGAGTTACTTATAGTTTAAATGTCTTCCTTTTTATTTTTATTATTTTTTTTTTCATTTGTATTTTGTCAGAAGTGGACACAAATATTTTTCTTAAGGTAGAAAAATGTGATTCTTTCTTTTGTGTGAGTGTTTGTTTGCATATGTCACTGAGTGAGAAAAAATAAAATTTTGTTGAAAGTTTGTTCGAACTCACTTTTATACTAATTGAAACTAATGTAACTTTTTTTTTTTTTTCCCCGTAAGCATTGTTATATTTTCCTTTTAAAAAGTACACAAATTCTTTCTTTAAATTAATCCTGATAACTTTGGCAATTTATTATAATAAATAGAAAAATACTGTTAGGATGTAAAATTTTCGAATATAGTCACATATCCAAAAAATAAGCAACATATACAAAAATAATCATATCAATTTAGAATTTAAATTTACAAATTATATTGAATTTTCTTTGCTAATTTCAATGCTTTTATGTAGAGAAATATTTTTATTTGATATCTGGTGACAAACATTGTAAAACAACAACAACAACCCCCCCCCCCCCCCCCCCCGCAAAAGGCAATTAACTAATTTGAGCAGATATAACAACAAATGATTGCAATGACCTATATTTTTTTCATACAATCTGTCCAATATTGCAACAAAATACTACATCCTATTGTTTATCCTTTCATTGCTGCAATAGGTACAGACATGATATTTATAAATGATAATGCACAGCCATATAATGAACAATTCATTTAGAGATACTTGATGACCAAAGTGAAAAAATTCTGCTTATTGTGAAACAATTAATGAACAACATTAGTGAAACAAGCCTGCATATTTTCCAAGATCATTAGATCTGAATCCAACAAAGCATGTGTAGGAAGATGAATCGCAGATCACTTTTTTTTAATAACTAACATTTTTTAGATTGGCACTCTGAAAAAATAACTTCTGAAATAGGGAATAAAACACGCAAAACAGTAATAAAAGCCTTGGGGCCATATAAAACATTTTTAAGTAAATATTTTTAAAATGGGCCAATTTAGCAACACTGTTCCATCTAAAAGTTTTTTTTTTTTTTTTTACCAGAAGTTTTATGCATACCATTTTCTTTTTCTTTGTGTGTGTGACTTACATAATTTAAATGGCTATTTTAATTAAAATAAATTATTATTAACTTTTAAACAATTACTATAAACAATTTCTACCTTCACCTCTATGCAAAGTATTCTTTCTATCCTCATACTTTACCACAGTAAACATATTTAAAAAAATCACTAGTTTCTGTCAATTATTACCAGACAGAGGATTATATGCAATTGCATATCTGCATATGCAATTACATATATTAGTGTTACATATTATATTAGTGTTACATATGTTATATATTTTTCAATTATATAAGTTTGCTGAAAAGCTCAGATTTGTTAGTTTTCAGCCGTAACTAAACTCATTCGTATAAAAAAAATAGCAAAACATTAAAATCACTGCTGAAATGCATTTTATTGTAAAAACCTAAAATTGCTACTGAATTTTTTCTTTTATTCATTCCCCGAACGTTAATGAACAAATTGCTTCACCATTTCATCTTTTACATTCTAGTATTTTTTTGTAAAAAATATCTACTTTTAGCCTGGTTAGATAGTTTTTCTTAAATATCTCAAAACTTGAAATTTTGTTGTTAGATACTCTTTGAAATAAAAGATTTGAGTGATGTTAATTTTATGAAATAAATACTTATCCTGTCTACTTCTGTTCATTTTGTTTTTACTTTCTAATCATGTAGACTTGTGCTAAAGTTCTTCTTTCACCTGCTGAAAGGAAAAAGTATTGTGAGCTTCTGAAGAATCCTTATCTAAGTTATCAACAAAAAAAGAATTACAGAAAGCAGGTTAATGACCTTTGTGTGAAGAAGTCTGTATGTCCTCATTGCAGTGCCATAAATGGTAATTTACTAATTTAAACTTTAATTCATTATTCATTTTTTGTGTATTGATAAAACAAATTTTGGTACTTTGAGTGCTTTTCCAGTATAAAGGCCTTAGGAAGATAAAGAAAATGGCCTTGGCAAAGGGAGGAAATTCAAATTTGGCAGCCTATTCACTGTTTCATATACACAAGCAATATTTTTAGTATTTATACAATTTATTTATTATAAAGAAAACAAAGTCAGTTTTCTATTTTTATATGCAAACAGAAGTAAATTGTATATAAAAATAATATATCTCTCTATATAAAAGCCATTCTTGGTATATATGCTCCTTATACAAATCTATAGTCTTTGAACAATTTGCACGAAACTTGATATGCATACTTTTTAGAACCTGGGTAAAATTACTGTTAACTTTAAAAGTTTCTCAGGCCACTACTCTTTAAGAATTTTTTTGAACACCTACCATAGTTTATCATTATAGAAATCTTTTTTTTTTTTTCAATTTCTAATGCAATTCTTCTACCCTATTGATTAGAACAATAAAAGCGAAAGTCATAGAGCTGGCTGTCGCTACAATCCTTATACATTTCTAAAGATAGCTACTGTTTTTTTTTTCAGTTGTATAAATGGGAACTCTGATTTTTCGGAGACAATAGAAAAGTCTATAGTGAAAAAAATAAAATGTTGTCACTAAAAAGGTTGCTATGAATAGTGAAATCTTTGGCTATTAACCAGGGTTGTAGTGAGTAGCTGAACGGATACCTGCCCGGGCTGGGTTTTAAAAAAACAGGTTTTTTACAGCCATAAGGGTTATAGTGGGTAGCTGCTCGGGTACCCGCCCGGACTGGGTTTAAAAAAAAAACCCTGAGTTTTTTACAACCCTGCTATTAACCACTAACACATATAGCTAATTACAGATGTCCAGTTTTTAGTAAATTTCTGAATTTTATTTGAAAACGAAATTGATATTTTTCATATAAAAGTGATTTTTGCCATTTTTTATGGAAAATCTAAAAAATATATTAAATGTACAAAAATTATTAAAGTTTTCAATTAAAAATGATATTAATCCAACATTCTAACCCTGCACAGTATGTTCTGTAAACCGGGGAAGGCCCAGTTGGATCCCTGGTTTGTGTAATGTAAGTGCTAAAGTGAAAAAAAAAATGTTTCGTTTTTCATTCTTCCTTTAACCTCTTGCATTTTTTGTTTAGTAGACATTGAGAAACACATCAATAAATCAAATTGTCTCTTCTCAGATTAACCTATGGAGAAATGTGTACCATTTAAAAAGATATCTCTCTATATTATCTCAAGAAACTGAGCAATGCCGGGTGATACTACTAGTCTATATATACAGGGTGTAACTGAAATGCTTCAACAAACTTTGAGGGATGATAGTACTCATGAAGACGAACAAAAAATGCAATGGAACATGGGGTCGCAAATGACGTTTAACCCCTTCAGGGGCAGTGGTATGTTTATGAAAGCGCTTAATTTTAATTCCAAAATGCCATAATGGCACCAGAATTTTGCTAAAATCTTTTCCTTTTAATATGTATGTGAAATATAGCCTTTTTCTTATTTACAAACAAATTTTTTTATAAATTCCGGTGCCAGTCATTTATTTCAACATTTTAGTACTAAAAGTAGTTTGCCCCTAAAAGGCTTAAAGGATAAAAATAGAGAAAATGCGTCTGAAAATGGACTGGCACCGGAATTTAAAAAAAAAATTGTTTGTAAATAAGAAAAAGGCTATATTTCACATAAATATTAAATGGAAAAGATTTTAGCAAAATTCTGGTGCCATTGTGGCGTTTTGGAATTAAAATTAAGTGGTTTTTTAGACATACCACAGTCCCTGAAAGGGTTAAATGTCATTTGCGACCCCATGTTCTATTGCATTTTTTGTTCATCTTCATGAGTACTATCATCCCTCAAAGTTTGTTGAAGCATTTCAGTTACACCCTGTATATAAAAGCTATTCTTGGTTTGTATGTTCCTTATACAAATCTATAGTTTTTGATTGATTTGCATGAAACTTGATATACGTATGTTTTAGAACATGAGTAAAATTACTGTCAACTTAAAAAATTTCCCAGACCCTTTATCACTTTTTTCAAACACTTGCCGTATTTTATTATTATAGAAATCTATATATATAAATTTCTAATACAATTATTCTTTCATGTTGCCATACCCTAAAAAAGGCACAATATTTTAAAAAAAAAATAATAACATGTATACCTTGTTTTTATAAGCCAAGAAAAACTCAGACTCACTCGCTATATTTTTGCATTTCCAAAATTGACATCATTATAAGCAGGAATTGCACGTTTTTCATATATAAATAGAAAACGTTAACTATAAGTGCATTAAAATGAATATAAAGTGGAAAATTTGATCAATTGGAGAAAGGCCTTAGTGCAGTGGCTTAGAGAAGCTCATGACTCCAATATACTAGTCAATTGTCAGTTATTATGAGAAAAAAGAATTGCTTTAGCACCGACTTTTGTAATAGAAAACTTTTCTGCATTCAAAGGATAGATCGTAAAATTAGGCAAGGATTAGATATGATCATCATAAGTGGTGAAAATGCAAGCATGTCAAACTGGTCCTACACCCGGGCCCTCTCCCCAGTGGCAGAACTATCTTCAAGTGTCTGCAATGCTAATAATGTTTTCAAAAATAGTCTGCAATACACAATATATCATATAAATCTATTCTTGCTGCTGTTGTAGTTGTAGTGCTAATTAATTAAGGCATCAGCATTTAACTGCCTTTCTGAGTAAGTATAAAAAACTTCTGAAATTAACAGCAAATATTCTGAAAGGTTACAGCAGAGGGGGAGGGGAGAAAATCTCCTCTCGGCAATACTTTTTCCTGTTTCAGGTCAGATTAACTCTGCTTTTGATTCGAGTCGATTTCAGGATGAGTGTAGCTTCTTGCAAAAATTGGGTTCAGGTTAACCCGATTTTTCAAAAGTTAGTTCAGTATATTGTTTCAGATTAAAAACTATGCCTATATTAATAAGCATAGAACTTTGTGTGTCTGCTGTTTTCTAAAGGAATGCTGCATCTTTTCCGGGACTATTTCACAAAATTCACGTTTTTTTTTTGTGAACCTTTGACGAAATTAGCGTTTCTTTTTTCCCACGCGATCCTTTGCCGAAATTCACGTTTTTTTTCCCCATGGCCCTTCGACGAAATTCACATTTTTCCATGATCCTTTGACGAAATTAGCATTTTTTCTGCGGCCATTTGACGAAATTCACGTTTTTTCTGTGGCCCTTTGATGAAATCCGCATTTTTTTCCCACAATTCTTCAATGAAACTCATGGGTTTTTTTACAGTCTTTTGACGAAAATTGTTTTTCCGCGGCCTTTTTACAAAATTTGCATTTTTATCGCAATCTGTAGACAAAATTAGCCATTTTCCCAGATCCTTTGATGAATTTCACGATTTTTCTTTGGCCTTTGAACAAAATTCGCATTTTTTCCGTGATCCTTTGACGAAATTTGCCGTTTTTTCGAGATACTTCAATGAAATTTGCCATCTTTTCGAGATACTTCGATGAGATTTGCTGTTTTTTCAAGATCCTTCGTTGAAATCTACCATTTTTTCGAGATCCTTCGTTGAAATCTACCATTTTTTCGAGTTCATTCAACGAAATTTTTCGTTTTTTTAGATCCTTCGATGAAATTTACCATTTTTGTGGCGATCTTCCGACGAAATTTGCCATTTTTCCTCGATCTGTCGGCAGAATTCTCAGTTTTTTTGTGATCCTTCGACGAAATTAATAGTTTTTTCTACGATCTTCTGACGAAGTTGGCATTTTCTCCGTAACCCTTTGTTTTTTTGACGGCCTTGTAACGAAATTCACGTTTTTTCTCAGTCTTTTGACTAAATTTGCATTTTTATCGTGATCTGTCAATGAAATTAGCCATTTTTCACGAACTTTAAATGAATTTCGCGTTTTTCCGCAATTCTTCGACGAAATTCACCGTTTTATCCGCGATCCTTCGACAAAGTTTGCTGTTTTTTCGCATAATCTATGCGTTATAGCGCGTCCGCGGCATCGCTGTATGTTTTTAGTGTGCAGGTGCCCTAAAAAGTCTGCGACGTCTGTCGCAGTGTCGCGTACATTCTGCCACGGGAGCCCTCTCATGACCCAAAGTTGATTTTAGACCTGGCTATTGCTTTAACTGTACATATATATAGATATTTCTCTTTTCATCATCTTTGTTTTTCTCATCATTGTATATTTGCACACAAAGAAAAGTAACTGTGTGACAATTTGTATAGAGTATGCATATTATCTTCATCTAGTATAAAATTTCATAGATCTACTCATCGAATCAAGATCGCCATTGATCTAATGCTAAACATCGTATTTTCATCTGATGATGATATTCTATGCGTCTCATTTTTATTTCCTGATTGTGCTTTAAATCATCATATTTATCATTGTGTTCTTCTTTGTATTATTCAATTATGCTACCTGTATCATCATGTGTCTCATGTCTTGTAATATTCTACACCAGATGATGGTTGGCTGGCTAATATTTTATCAGGTCCGGCTTTGTAAAGCTTAAAAACATCTATAATTTTCATTTTGACTTTCCAATATTAATTCATCACTGAGTCAAGGATTTGGGAACTTGAACTCTTATTCACTGCTCATTGTCGAGTCCAGGGCTGCGGAGTCGGAGTCGGGCCTATTTTTGGACAAAAGAGTCAGAGTCACAAAAAAACAGGCCGACTCCGACTCCGACAACAGCTTGTTTTTTAGACAGTTTGAAGTGAAATTAAACCAATTCTATATAATTTTAAATTTATAAACTGAATTATTATTTTTATATTTGGACTATATATACAAGGAAACCCAGGTTAAACAGATCCAATATACTGTCCAGTTTACAGTGTATATGAAACTGCTTTTAATTAAAATCTCTAGTTTATATTTTATATTAGTATGCAGTACTTTTTCTCAGTTTTTGGGGTTTTCAGAACTCGAGTTAATACGAAAATTGGAAGTTTCTGCTCTTTTTGGAGTACACAGAATCCGAAATATCATTGTAATAGAAAATTTTTCCCTTTTGTTTTCTTTTTTCCCTCAGATTCTTCAGGTCTGTAGGACCAACAGTAACGCTGAAATTGTAGTAATTTTGAACTTCCCCCCTGAAAAAAGTGAAATTATAATTTTTTTGAGTCAGCAGTACTCAAAATAATGATGAAATAGTGAAATTTCAGTCACCTTTCTCCTTTCGATATTCAGGTTTTGCAGACCTGAAATTTAGCCAAAATTATAAAGTTAATGCAGGAAATACAAAATTTTCCTCTTCATTTTTCTTCCCTTACATTGGAATTTTTCGAGTCTGGAAAACACAATAACTCCAAAATTACAACATTTTGCATTTTCTTTTCCAAGTCAGCGGGATCTGAAGCAGTGAAATTTCCATTTTATTTACTTCTTTAGATTTCAATATTTGGATTTTTCGGGTCTGCAGGACCCAAAATTGTGCAATTAATAATGCTGAAAATTTCTGCCACTTTTTTATGAAGTCGCGAGAACAGAATTAATGCTAAAATAGTAAAATTTTCATTTTTATTTTTCTTGCATTCCCCCGTAATTTTTTGGGATTCTGAAGACTCCAAATGATGCTTAAATTGTAAAATTTTTGCCTCCTATTTTTTGGGTCTGCAGGAATAAGTATAAAACCAAAATTAAACATCCTTTCACCCATATTTTGGTGAAAAAAAGGTGAAACTTTTTATACTAAAATACTGTCAGAAGTTTGCTGCTGCAGTAAATGAGTCCTAGTCTTGACTACCTATCACAGCTTATACCCATAATTCATCCAAAAATATACACATCATATACTTCCAAGGTCAAACAGGAATGTAACAGCAGGTTGCAGTGTTGCCAGTTTTAGTTTTTTTTATTCTGATTGCTTGATTGCTGCCATTTTTTTAAATAGTAATATTTCCTTTATTTAATGACAAATTTAATAAAGCGACTATTACTATTTCAAAACAAATGACAGCAATAAAGCAATCTGAATAATAGGAATCAACAGGCAATACTAGTATTTTAGACGAGTCGGAGTCGGTTCCTTTAAAATTTCAGGAGTCAGAGTCGATTATTTTTCCCACCGACTCTGCAGCCCTGGTCGAGTCACAGCTTTCTCTTGTCTGGCAGTGATATTTCTTTGTAATGTTGTTTTTATTATATACATCACCACCGCGCCATCTGTCGCGCTTACCGGTGGGCTCAGCTTCGGCTGAATGATGAGAATGCTGATGAATCAGATAACGAAATAAATGTAGAAACACATCCACTGACTTTTGCAAAAGCAATACATGCTCTGGAAACCCTCCATCTCTATATCCAATGAACTGATGCATCTGGTTCTACATGCTCATGAACTCGAAAAAGCTATTTTTAGGGATAGACAGCAATCTCATAAACAAAAAAAATTATAGATTTGTTTTAAATTTGAATTATAGATATCTCATTGTACTCATAGGTATATATTTATATATATGTATACTCATGGTATATATTTAACAATCTTAAGTAAATAGTATTTTTTTATTATTCTGCATGTTATTTAACAATTTGAAGATTAATTTTGCCTTAACATTTATTTCAAATTTAGTTTTTACTTGAATTTTATTTATGCGTCTCTCGTTTATGTGTTGTTTTTGGTTAGTCCCTTGCACTGACGTATAAGTAAAAGTTTACTGTTATTTGAACTGTAAAAAGGTATCATTCTAATTTAAAGTTAAATAATTCAAACTTTCTTCTCAGTTCTTAGAAGTTTGAATTAATGAACATCAACTTTATTACCTCCTAGGTCTAGGAGGGAATCTTAAGTAACAAGAGAAAAATAAAAACGTTCTGTCTAGATCTACATGTTTGGATATGAAGTAGCCTATATCTTTTGTAATGCCAGTTTTTTGTGTACAAATGGACTTTTGTGAATATTATTAACCTTTAATGTTTTATTATTATTGCTGTTATTATTTTGAATATTATTAAAAAAATGATAATTCTTTTAAAGCTTACTATTATTTAAATATTTTTTAATTTTTATATGTAACCATTAACATTTTGGAGAAATTTTTTCAAAATCTAATCAAAATTTTCATTTTATGTTCTGGTGCAAAAACTGCTAATTTGTCACCTACAAGTGTCTAAATAATATTCAAGGGTTAGTTATTAAATTTTTGTTTAAGATTCATTATCTTAAAAATAAAATAAACTGTTTTAGAAATTAATATCTGCTCAATTTTCAATTTTTTTTTTCTCTTTGAGCTAGTGAGTTAGCTGTTATTAGCTGACCAGTAGTTCCTGAAATATGATTTTGGATCATAAACCTGCAAAAGTTTATTTCCAGTCACATCAAATGTTTTAAACTGCAGTTGAATTTTTTCCATAGAAAAATAAAAAAGCCTAAATTTTCTTGATTTTTAATCCTTACTTATAAAACTGTACTACTGTATTCTTTAATCTGACTTTTGCTGATTTAACTTTTATATAATTTCAAACTATTAAGGTATTATTTAAAAAACCCTTTATAAATTACCAGCCTTTTGCAAAAATAAGTAATTTGTAATTTATGATGAAAATTTTTAATGTCTTTATAGGTCAAGTCAAAAAAGCTGGTTGTCTGAAAATTGTACATGACAAATTTAAAAAAGAAAAGAAATCTGAACTGTCTGTTTTGCAATACATTGACGAATTTCAGGCTTCGGTAAAGTACAATAAAGAACTGGAACATTGTAAAAATAAATTTGCTATGGTAAATCTTTTTTTTTTTTCTCTTTTTTAATGCTGCCAAAACCTATTAGGTCTTGTATCTCTGAACTGTTAAATTTCTTTTCATATTGTTTTAAAATTATACGAAGTGGTTGCAGCACAAATTATCTAACTCGCATCCTTCAGGACAATAAAAAATGACTGTAATACCACTCCACCAAAGAAATAAATGTTCATCATTTGACTTACAACAAACATATATCTATTAAAACTTTTTTATTCTCAAGGACTAAACAGACTGAAATGTACAGCTTAAAATCATGAATTATAAACTGTTACAAACACCCAATCCAAAATGAGAATTCAAACTAGAGGTCTGCATGGGCTCAGTACAGTATTCTATCAGACTCAGACTGAACCTGTGCATACTTTTTTTCTGCAGACTTGCATTGGGCTAGGCCTTTCTGTCAAACCAGGTCTGGCCTGAGCTCATGTGGATCAGGTATTATTTTTTGTAAAACGAATAGTGATATTCTACATTTGTTTAATAAAATCTTTAGAAAATTAATTTGGCTAATAACTTACAGAGAAATATCTTTTAAAACCAACTTTTTTTTGCATTATACAACTTTGAGGTTATATTTTTCTTTAATAATCTTTTTTGTTCATCCTAAATTACATTGATTTTTTTAATGATTGTTCATCTATATAATTGTCTAAGTGATCATTAATATTTTTATTCCATACTTCATAGAATGCTATACTTTTAAGATTATTATATAAATATGTATGTAATATTCTTTTAAAATAATTTTAATTGTAGTATGATGTTGATCAAGTAATATCAGCTTGTTTTGTAGAACTAAGTAAGATTAGGCCATAAACTATGAACAAATAAATGGGCACAGCCTGGACCTAACTCAGTAAATCTCAGCCCCTCTCTTACAGTCTAGAAATATAATAAGTTGAAGGTCACTTTCACTTGTCACATAGCCGTAACAAGTGTTCTTAGTGTTTTCCCTAGGTGTTTACGAGAGGGCGTAGCACCCTGCTCGTAATTTTATAGTTGTAAATGCGTTCTGCCCGTTTTTATATAGCTGCAAATGTGCCCTGATTATTTTGGGTTCGCAAAAATTTGCTGTCACAAATTTCACCTAAAAGGTTGCAGGAAAATATCGCAAAATTAATTTTTCAGTCACAGAAATTATTGCACAATTTGTCTATCGGTCGTGAAAAAATATAGCAAAATTTGTCCCTTGGTCACAAGAAAAAATTGCAAAATTTGTCAATCGGTCGCGTGTAAAAAACTGCAAAATTCAGCAGTTGGTTGTAGGGGAAAAAATCACGAAATTCATCCATGATCGCATGAAAAAAGCCCTTGTAAGTTTCGCTATTAAGATGCGTAGAAAATCGAGAAATTCGCCTATTAGTCGCAAGAACCCCCCCTTCACACACACAAAATTCACTTATTGGCCGCAAGAAAAAACTGCAAAATTCGGCAATCGGTAGCAGGAAAGTATCTGAAATTCGTCAGTCAGTTGCTGGAAAAATCATGAAACTATTCAGTCAGTCATGGGAAAAAAATAGCGAAATTTGTCCATTGATGGCATCAGAAAAATCGCTGTCAATTGATTGCAGCAAAAAGTAGAGAAATTTGTATATCTGTCATGAAAGAACATTTATTTTCTTAGAACGCTGTATTGAAATTTGTAAAGTAGCATAGAGAGAATATAGAGGCATAGAGAAAAAATGACTAATTTATGTGTTCCATTTTTTTTTTTTTTTTTGTGGAGGTAGTAAATATTAAGATATTTTTTAATAAATTATATTGTTTTAAAGAAAAATGTTCCTGAAATAAATGGCTATTTTTTGGAGTGGGGGGGGGGGGGCAGGTAGTGGATAGGCAGCATCGAAATGCATGAAAAAACTTCAACATGCAAATTGATCAAGGAAATGGGTTTTTTGGAATAAATATTTTTTTAAACAAATTTTTTGAGTAAAAAAAATATATACATTTATCAAAATCTGTGCATTACTAAAATAAAAGGCAATTAAGCCATATTTGTAATGTTTTGCATTTCATTTGAAATAAAATATTACTTTTGTTTGATAGGCACACTTAACTGATGATGCACTTTTGTTATTAAAAGGGATTATAACGACATTTCTCTCTATTTAATAAAAAATAATCTGTGCTCTTTCTCGATTTATATTAAATAAAGTATTACATATAAAAACATAAAATTGGTTGTTTTATAGAGATATGTAGGACACACTGAAAACACACAGTTTTTAAATTTAAGAATTATTTTAAACACTATTTAATGTTGAAATTGGTCATTTTATTCAGTTATATAAGCTTTATAGGATCAAAAACTATACATAGCAATTTAACCATTTTTTGCAGGCACGTACTTGACTAGATTGTAGTGTGCGATGTCCAATAATTTTTTTAATTCGACTAATTTTGTAGAGTTTTTAGGATCTTGTATTCAAAATTTCATTAGCTGAATAAAGATTTAATTCATAGTTTGAAATGGCCGATTTTTTTACCTACTGTTGCCAGATTTTAAAAAGCTCAAATAATAAAATTTACAAATACTTTTCAACAGAAAAATGTGCTTGTAGTGGGCAATTCCATGAAAAGTGAAACCAGGATGTCAAAATTTCATATTGTACTTATGTTGCTATATTATATATTGTTGTAAAGCTTAAACTGTCTATTTTCAATATATAGTATTAGATTTATAATAAATTTTAATTTATGTGCCTTTTTTTTAGTTTGAAATGGGATACTCTTGGGTTTTCATAACATCAGTAAAAAACACAATTTTTCAGATGCATAATTTCTATAGCAAAATAAAAATAAACAAAACTAATTGCTGCAAATTTTTAACAGCTAACATTATACTACCATAATATGCAAAAAAAAAATTTTTTTTTTTACAAATTAAAATTCTATACTTTAGAATTGAAAATACTGAATTTTGATGTTACGTCCGTAACAAAAATATAACAAAAGTTACCATTATCTCTTAAAAAATTGAAAATATAAAAAACCCTTTCTGGTGCTCTTAGCAATTCATTAGACATTACCATAAATTAAAACATTTAATCTTTTTTAATTTTTTAGTAAATGGTGTTACAGACGTAACATTTTTTGTTTCGGACGTAACAAAAAATAGTATGTTACGTCCGTAACACATGTATATCTCTATTTAAATAATAAAAAAACAGTACAATCAGCCATTATTTAATGTATTGACAAACTCCCAGATACTTTGTCTTTGAAATTTTTAAATATACCAGTAAGTATTTAATAATTTTATTTTTTAAGACTATTGTAATGCATATCTTTTCCTCTCAATAGAAGATTTTTTCTTTTTCGAGTAATGCAATAAACTGAATTTGTTTTTATAATTTTACACTGGCAATTGGCAACAGTATCACTGCTTATTTTTACTGCTTAAAATTTAGATATCTTAGCAAGCAATATTCAGAATGGATCTGAAAAGATATCATGGTATACCTGGGATAATGTGGAAGGTAGAATCTTAAAGATTGCAAAAGAAGGAACTCTTGATGAAGCTTTAAATAACCTAGAAGGGAAAATTCCTTCATTTCTAAAGCATTGTTTCATTAAGCAAAAACAAAGTATTTATTTTGAATATTGTAAGAAAAATGCATCGCAAAAAAATTGTGTTCTCCAAGTCGATTTTAGTGAAAATTACTCGATCATGCAACAAGATGAAATTCAAAGTACGCACTGGACAAATGATCAAGTCTCGATATATACAGCAGTTGCTTACACAGTTTTAGGAACATTTTCCTATGCAATCATTTCAGATTACATGCATCACAATAAAACATCATGCACAAACTGTTCATGCATTGATATTTTCTCTGATGGTGCCACATAACATTTTAAACAAAAATACACTTTGTGCGACATAATCTATGGAATCACAGATTACAATTTATACCTTAACTGGCATTTTTTCGCTACATCTCACGGCAAAGGAGCTGTTGATGGAGGAATGATAAAGCATCATGTATGGCAAAGAGTAAAATCTAGAACTGCATTTGTCAACGATGCTATATCTTTTTTCCAGTGTGCTGACTCAATTACGGAGAAAATTAAAGTTATGTATATTCCTCAAGAAGATATTTTAAAAGAATCGCCAAAATTAGAAGAACGGTGGGAAGACATAGAGCATTTGCCAAAAACACATGACATACATTGTGTTCGAACCGAACACATAAATGTTGTTAGATTTTCTCAAACATCTGATACAAAAGGAAATATTTTTGTTTTTAAAAATAATCTGTTAACAGCAGCAGCAACCACCACAAACTTACCAACGAAACCTATTATCACCAGAAATGATGAAATTCAGTTTGGAAACTGGATTCTAGCAGAGTTTAAGTCAGACAAAGTGTTTTACAATTTGTTGGACAAGTTATTAAAAATCCTACAAAATCAAAAGCTACTGTCAAATTTTTAAAGAAATCTGGCAATAAATATGTTTGGCCAGTGGTAGAAGATGTTGCTATCATAGATAAAACACAAATTATAAGTACTCCCAGAACCTGTTACAGATTCAAGGGGAGAATTGACCGTCCCAGAATTAGTCTTATAGAAGTCTATCGATGCACTTATCAGGAATTTGAAAAATAAATTTCGAATTAGATCCTTCTAAAGTTTTATTTCATTAACTTTAATATTTTCTTACATGTGATTTAGTTCTAGATGCATCTAATTATTTATTATGTATTTCCACATTGGTGTATGCAGGGGGGTGATGTCTCCCCCCCCCCTAAATCTTTTAAACTAGTAAGATACAACTTGAAATATTAAGAGACTATAAATTGATAGTACTGCCCTCTTCTAACAAAAATTCTGTGTATATCCATGATTTTACATGCTTAGGGAATTTCAAGTATCAGAGAAGTTACGTCCGTAACACCTATTTGTTACGTCCGTAACAAATATAAAAACCCCTGTCATAAATTACACAAGTAAAATCTACAAAAGCTTTATGATTTTAGAAAGCTTAAAGTCTCTAGGACAAGTATCCAAAAGAATTTTTTCAAAAATCCTGAATAGTTCACAGAAATATTTGCAATTGTATAGCAGTGTAGAATTTTGCCTGTTTTCTGAGTTACGTCCGTAACAGGCAGTTTTTATTTTTTGTTATTTTTTCTAATCAAGGAATCTTTACCCAAAGTTAGGATAGCATAAATAGCCTCAAATTGAACATCATAAAAATAAAATTGTATACTTTTATCAAACCAAATTGTAATTATGTGTGTTTGAAGTCTGCAATTGTTACGTCCGTAACGATGGAATTGCCCGTGTGTGAATATTAAAATAGAAAGAAAACTTAATAATTAAGCTATTACTTATGAAAAGCACTAAAAAGCCCTTTTCATAAAAAAGTGCCCATTTTGTTCAGCTGAAGTACCCCTATTTTGAAGAAGCAGCCTGCCCTTTTTTATTCTGGGGGAAACACTATGTTCTTTGTTACAAAATGAAAGGTGCAAATTATAAAGTTGTAATTTGTCACTGCAAAATTTTTCCTTGTACTATTTTCAGAAAAGGGACGTTTTCAGTCCACAAAAATTATTAATTGACATACTGATTGATTGTTTTCACTTAAAAAAAATGCTTTTTGAAGAATTTAAAATTTATACACCAAAACTTGGTGGCAAAATTTTGATGACTAAAGTTTTTAAAAATGTAGCAAGCATGCTGATATCTCTTAAAAAAATTAAAGGTGTTTTCATTTACGTTAATGTCATGGCGAAATAAGTTTAATTTGCATAATCAAGATTTTTTTGCTGCATAATCAAGTGTTTTAAAAATTCTATTTCGTAGTGAATGTTGTATTGTTGTACATTATTTTATTGGAAAAGATGTAAGCATAATTTAGTGAATAGTATCTTATAAAAAAATCAGTTTTTTTCCCTATTAAATCATAGTCTTTCATTGAAATATTCACACCTTTTTTCATCTGATTGTTATTACTAATAGTGAATTCAGGTCAATGGCCATGAGGGATACATTTGCCCATGCAGCATCAAAATTCAACAAGGGGTTAACACCTTTCTCGGAGATTGTAATTATCTCGGGTCCGGGCAACGCCGGGCGAGTTAGCTAATTTATTAATAAAAATTAATTCAGGAATGTGTCATAAAAGAACCAGTTTGAATTTCAGAAGGTCTTAATGTATTTTATTGCATCCAATAAACGTTAATTAGTCTAAAAAAATTAAACTGTATTCTATTTTTTCTTCTTTCATACAACTTTATAATTTTTTAAGTAGGCTAAAAAATTTTCCTGTTAATTATCCTTATGTTAACTGTTTCTGCAATTTTTCACTATTTATTCTTATGTTATTGTCTTATGCAAAGTTTAGGTGAAATCATATTAGTTAACATATATTTTAGTGTATAACACACTCCTCGATTTTCAGACAATTTTTTTTTATTTTTAGGCATATTTGCCATATAACACTTCTTTACAAAGAAATCTTCATGAGATATTTAGCAAAAAATAAAATAATGATTATTGTAAAGTATAATAGCTATTACTTTTCATGTAATCTGATAGACAATTATGTTTTTGTAAAAAAAAAAAAAAAAAAAAAAAAAAAAAAAAAAAAAAAGGGCATATTGATGATATTAGAACACTTAGTTCTTATGATCATATTTTTTCTTCTTAATTTTTAATCTTTCATTTTTATAACCACAATATAACTTGCATCTGTACATTTTGTGAACAATTTTGTTGTATCAAAAATGCATGTTATAAGCTGGTGTATATGATAATATCTATCTGTATTAGAGTTCTGCATGGGTCCGGTATAGCTTGACCTAAGCCCAACAAAACAATTTTGTTGACCAAAACTATGATCCGAAATACGAAATGAAAGAAAATTAATCACATTTTAATGCAATTATTTTAAAATAGTCTTAAAATTCTATCTCTAATGGGAATTTTATCTTTTACATACAAAAACAAACATACATATGCTTATGCATATTGAAATATAGTTTTTTCATCTGAAACAATATTTTGCTCTTTCTTTTAAAAAATGGGTTAAACCCAGAACTCTATCCTGTATTTTTTATTTGATTGTTATATTTTCTTAAATTTATATTCAGTTAATGATTAAGATATTTGAAATTGTTGCTATTAGAAAATTACTTTTAACAAAATATTTTTTGTAGTTTTTAAAAATTATTATTAAAGTTAAAATACAATCGTAAAGGTAAATTGTATGGTTTCTTTCTCTTTAATATTTTATTTTGTTTCTTATATATTTAGTTATTTGTTTAGCCAAATTTGAACAAATTTTAATTTGTTTAACAAAATTTTCATGAGTTAATGTTTTATAATTTAATTTTCATTTGCTAAATAGATGGATTAATTGTGCTTATATATTGTTTTTTCTTTTTTTCAGATAAACATGAATCCTTTGGCTGTATTGGAATTATTTCAGAGAATAAGTGATGAGGTATTGTTTTGAACATTAGTTATACATTCATGTTTTTTTTTTTTCTCCATAAAATGAAATTTTTATTAAAAAAAATATATATATATATATATAATATATATATATAAATTCTTTTTCGGGTGAAAACATTTAAGGATTTCTTAGTTTTCAGCAGTATTTATTTCTTGATTTCCATGAATAATAATAACTTTAACTTAATAAATAATCTTATTGGATCTCAAATGTTCAATCTTTATAAATTATTACATTCTACTCCACATTTTGCATCACATTGGCGGTTGCATATTCTTTTTAAATGCTCAGATGTAAGACAGCCAATTATCATTAAAAAGTATAATATGATATAGTAGTTATACAATTACAAATACAAGATATTTCATAAAAGTAATGAGAAAGATGTTTGATAAACAATTTAATTCATAGTAGTAATAGACATTAAATTTAAATTTGGGTGCCATATACGAGAATAAAAAGTAAAAAAAAATATTGATTATGCATGGCATAACTATGCAATTTCTTATACTTGAATTTCTTTTTGATAAAAAGAATATGCAAGGTGTCAGAACTTTTGAAACCTCTCCCTACTTAAAATGAAATATCTATATATACAGTGATAACTTGGCTATGAAATGTTCTACGGATGCACATAGATACTTACTAACACAGCTACATTATATGTTAATTGGACAAGAAATCATGTTTGAGTTAATGAAGAATTTTGTTAATATATGTGATTCCTTAATGAATTTTCTTGCATAGTCGAGGTGTTACTGTATATTTTTAATTTTGGTTAATATCAAAATGTTGTAAAAGATTTTTAAAAATTCTTAAAATTTCTAGCTATTAATGATATGTTTTATTTACTGTTCCTTTCTTAATTTAAAATAACTTCTTTATTATTATAGAATATAGTCTGTCAAAAGTTTAGGTGTATACAAAAATATGATGATAATATTGGAATGAGAAATATGTGGAATAATTTCATAATAAATATTCAAAATATAATTGAAACAAAACATAATAGGGATATTATAATGGTTTCATTAGCATTATTTATTTAAAATAAAAATACGCCTTTTTTCAACCACCCATATTCCCTGAGTAGTATAGTACCAAATATTCAATTTCTGTTGGTTATTTAATCACTTCAACGGCTGCAGAGATAGGGAAACAGTGTTATTATCCCCGACTTAACTCTGGGCAGCTGTTGAAGTGGTTAAAAAGCCAAAAGCTATGGAATGCTCAAAAGAGGAAATTTTAAATATATTTAAGTTGAAATCAAAGAATAAACTTGTTATTGAAATTTGTAGAATGTTAAATTGTTCAAAGCTAGGGATATACAGAGTACTTGCTATAAATAACAATTTTGACTGAAAACCAAGATACAGACTGCCACGTGTAACAAGTATTCAGACTGATTGGAAGATTGGTGTCAAAGCAAAATATGTCCATACGGCAAATTAAAAACAGTCTTTGTGTAAATGTCTCAAAGGACACAATGCATAGATGCATAAGAAACTGCAAGAATATTGTTTTAAAAATACATTTTGCAAACTGTGCCTAAAATCACACCATAAATAGGTCTGAATGTACTGGACTCGAAAGTACATGTCATGCAGAGACAAATGGCTGACCGTATTATTCAGTGATGAAAAGAAGTAGAATCGGGATGGCTGATGGTTTGAATTGTTACTGGCATGACCTCAGGAAAGAGCCACATATTTTTTTCAGTAAATGGCAAAGCGATGAATTTCAGATGGTTTTGAAAAGCAATTGGATTTTTAATGGCCAAACTTGTCTTTCATAATAAACGAAATTCAACAAAATATCAAAAGACACTTGAGAAACATCCACTTCCATTTGGTGACATCTTAGAGGGTCCTGAATGGAGATTTCAGCATGACAACGCTTCAATCCACAACTCATATGAAATAAAACAGTACTTTCTGCCTGTAACTTTCTGTTAACATTTTAGATTGGCCAGCTTTAAGCCCTGACTTAAACCCAATTGAGAACATTTCAGGTCTCTCAATATGTGAAGTATACAAGAATATAAAGCAGTATGACTCTACTAAAGAACTAAAAGTGGCCATTGAAAAAGGATAGTATTCTCTGCCACCAATAATATTTCAAAAACTAATTGATTCAATGAAAACACAATTATTTGAAGTTATTTAAAACTGGACAAATACTATTAATAAATAGCATCATGTAAAAATGTTAAATGAAGTTTTTTATTGTGCCTAATCTTTTGTGACGTATAGTTACAGGCTTTTTATAATTTTTTTTTTTATCAAAGTTATGATAATATGCCCATTTATTAATTTTGATATGATTTATTCGAATCATTTTATAGAATTTAATAAGTAAATAATATGTTTTTGTTTATTTTTGTATTGTTATTTAATAAACATCATTTTCCTATTGTACCTAAATTTTTTAGACAGATTGTGCGATTATTGATTGATTTTATTTTAAAAGAGTCTATAAATGATTATGGTTTCATAGTTCTATCATTAAAAATTGCAATTCAGCAGAGAAGAATTTCTTTTAAATTATAGTTTAAATTAATGTTTGACAATGTTAAATATTTTAAGCTCATTTTACCTTAATTTTTATTTTCTTACTATTTATATGCTGATTTTGTAGGATATTCCCTTGCTATTGATGAATCCTAATTATGGCAGACCTGAGCATATGATACTTTCCAAGTTACCTGTTCCTCCATTATGTATACGACCATCAGTTATATCTGATCTTAAATCTACTACGTAAGTTGTTATGTTTAATTGTTTTGAAATACACTAACACCTGCTAAGATAGAATCATTAGGGAGAAGAAAATATTCTATTTTAGTCAGAGATTTCCATCATGCCAAGTAAACCATCCACTATAGTTTCATTATTTTTGGTGGGACCATGTCATTTTTCTATTCAAGGCAAAAAAAAATTTATATACAGGGTGTCCCTTTTTATCGTTGACAAATATCTAATTCCTAAATTCCTTTCCTGTAATTCCTAATTTTAGAGAATATTCTTAACAACAGCAGGGGGAAAAAAAAAAAAAAAAAAAAAAAAACACTTCTCAGAAAAAAAAAATCATAAAATTCAAAATATTTAAACTTGTTAAGTTTTGGTCATATAAGAATGGGATTTTTAATGTTTTACTTGTTAGAGCATAGTAAAAGTTTTTCAACTTATAAAACTGTATAAAAATGTAAATTTCATAATTTTTTTTAGAAAAAAAGACTGTTTTTGATGTAAGTGGATTTTCATATGATGAACAACAACATTAGAAACAATTTTTGTAATTCAAAATTCAAACTAAAAATCTAAAGCTTATGAAATCGCTATTGGTCAACAATTAGAAGGGACATCCTGTATTTAAGTTATACATAATTATTTTATATATACAGACATACAATGTCACAAAAACTTTGAAATGGGTTTAAACTTTTTCCGGATGGATAGCCAGAATATCAGCCAGAAGGCATCTATCCCTTCTTAAAATACAGTAATGATCTTAAAACCTACTAAGATAGATTTTAGTGTAATATTGTATCTAGCATGATTTTCAAAATGCTTGTAAGAAAATTTCTACCCTGAAAATAAGCCCCATTCCAAAAATGTTTTTCTCACATATTAAAATTAAAATAATCAATATTTAAGATATCTTGCTGACTTTAAAATTTTGATAAAAGTATAGCAGAGTTAAACAATTAAACCTTTGTATTTAGGTGACAATGAGATGTCAAACATTATTCTGGAAAAACACTTTTTCTTGAATAATAGCATGCTCAAAACATTAGTAAAAACTAAAGTTTTACTGCAGAGGCATAGATGGAACTCTTATTTAAATTAAATACAATTTACACACAGGCTTATTCAAAGTTGCACTAGAAATTTTTTGATATCACAAAATTTACTAAAGGATTAACAGACAGCTATCAAACCACATCATTAAAGCAAGATCCCAATCCAGATTTTAGCCACATTTTTTTTTTATAAATATTGTGAAACACTTTTTATATGTACTTCTGAAAGTTTTAAACATAATCTTGTGAATCTGAAATTAGCCTTATATTCATGTTCCTGCTTAGACATTTTTAACAAACAAAAAAAATATATGAATGTATTAAATTAATAGATAGATAAATTTATATGTATACTAATTTATTTTATATGTACACAGGGTTCATACTCATCAGGGGAATCTCAGGGGATTTTCCATAAAATATCAAAAACCTGGGAAAATTTGGCAAAACGATCGGCTACTCTGGGAAATGAGAGCACTCGCTGCTATTCACATGCTTCGTGAAGTAAAAGCATGTATCTGCAAAATGTTCAACAATTTGTAAATTTTGCAAAAAATTCTTTAACAAATCAGTAGCTTGTGCTTCAGAATCAGTTGTGAACTTGAGAGTGGAACTTTCACAACCCTTAAGATTTTTGTGTGTAACATAAAATCTTGATACCTAGAAAATTTGCTGCTGATCTGAGAAAAAAAAAAATATATATATATATTTATTTTTTAACCTTCTGATGTAAAAACTTAACTTTTGTGATTACCTCTTTATTTATTTATTTATTTATTTAGGGGGGGGGGGGGGTAATACTTACTAAGTTTTAAAAAATGTCGTTAATTGTCAAGATGGGAAAATTATTCATCCTGGAAAATACATCAGGGGATTTTTTGGGGGGAAATGAGTATGAACCCTGGTACAAGATGTCACAGAAGCATTGAAATGTGCTTTAATCTCTTTCAGGACAGGTGGTTTAAATATTATCTAGAAGGCATCTCTTCTTAAAAGACAGTAATGATCTTAAAACCTACTAAACACTTCTTCTCCCCACAGTTATTGTTAACTGATGCTTCGGGATGGCATGTTTAACAATAACTGTGAGGGGGAAAAAAGTGTGTGGTAGATTTTAAGGTAGATTAGTGTCTTTTAAGAAGGAATGACTACTCTCAAATATTTAAAACACCTATCCTCAAAAGATTAAGTTTCTTTCTGTTGGAGATAAGTAGGCATAGGCAAAATAAATTGCAAAAGCATGGTCATTCACAAATTTATGATAGCATACTTTAGATAAAAAATATGTTAACAAGTGGAGAAAAATGTATCTAAATTAAGTGAGAAATCACATACCAGTGTGTGATTATACACCAGTGTGTGATTACTGTTCATAAATACCAGTGAGAAATCATATAAAGAGACAAGTTTAGTTTTAAATTCTAGAAACGACAACAACAAAAACGATTGACAAGACATTTTCAAAGTGTTTTCTCACTTTTCTTTAATATATTATTGAGCTCTTCTAATAATGTGTATGTAAATATTTTAAATTTCTTCCTCACTTACATCATTGCAAACCTTGATTATATTTTTATTCAAAGTCAACTGCATGTATGTATTATTTGTGTTTTCTTTTTTTGATATAGTGTCTCCATTCACAATGATAAATTTTTAATTAAGCAATTTTTCAATTTCCTACATTTTTAGATATACAAATATACAATTTTCTGTAATGATCTTGTTGTACTAAACTTAATTTTTTTTTCGATTGACCAATTTTTTGTAGAGGGGTCGTATAGAAATACAATGAGTGTAACTGTTTGAAAATTAGTCAGAGGACTACTGCTTTAATGTAATTCTTTAATACAGAATTTTCGTCAATACTATTCTATTTTTTATAATTTTCTTCCTTAATCCAGTTGTTCTCTGCTTAATCCCATTTTCGAAGAAACTTTTCTCCTCTCCACACATCCTCTAGTTGTGTATACTATATCTAATTGCAAATATGTTTCATGAAAAATTGTCTAGTCCAGAACACAAAATTAAGTTTAAAGGCAGAGTTGCAAATTCAATCAAATTCGGCAAAGTTGCCAACTGAAAATACTGATCACCACAACTTTATACCAGTTAAAAATCTCTTATTTTCATCTGAATATATAATTAAAACTTTTCTTTTAAGTTTGCTATTTCTTTATTGCAGTTTACTTGTCAATAATACTTACTGGATTTGTAAAAAATAAAATAAAATGAACTTATCAAATCATGGATACAATCATGACCAACATGATGAAGTATGGCAGCATTAGATTGCAATAATAATAATAATAAATGTACAGGTATACTCTATTATGGAAAGTCAAAAAATATGTATGATATAGCATTGAATTTTACAAATTAAATAGTATGGAATTTAATTTTAATTGAATGCCAACTGAAAATACTGGTCACCACAACTTTATACCAGTTAAAAATCTCTTATTTTCATCTGAATATATAATTAAAACTTTTCTTTTAAATTTGCTATTTCTTTATTGCAGTTTACTTGTCAATAATACTTACTGGATTTGTAAAAAATAAAATAAAATGAACTTATCAAATCATGGATACAATCATGACCAACATGATGAAGTATGGCAGCATTAGATAGCAATAATAATGATAATAAATGTACAGGTATACTCTATTATGGAAAGTCAAAAAATATGTATGATATAGCATTGAATTTAACAAATTAAATAGTATGGAATTTAATTTTAAACTAGCATTTCCTTCTTAAATATGAAACACTTTTTTCGTAATATATTTAGAGATACAATTTCATATGTTTCAGTAATCATAGGGTAAATTAATGAATCTAAAACACTCTTTTCTAGTACAAGTAAAAAAAATAAGAATATGTGGAAAGTGATGGTGATTATAATTTTTTGGTGAGAATAGGTAAAATGTTGCTCTAAGATTTGAAAACGATCATGTATTTATGTACTATATCTTCTAGACACCAGCCTCAAAATTTCTAGTCGCTAATGGCAGCCTGCTGGCCAGAAATTTCATGCCCTGGTTTAAGCCATTTTGAGTTATTATTGTCTGAGTGCAACGAAGACTCATACACAGTGCAGTATTACTTTGCTCCATATATAGCTACGGTGGATATTAAAACCTTTCGTCAAGCATAACTCAAAAAATATTTAACGGATTTCATTCAAATTTTTACAGCAGGTACCTATAAAGGTGACAACGACGTCTATTTATTACCAAGAATAAATGTCAAACCGTTTGGAAATTATATTAAAAAAATAGATAAAAAAGCACAATTAAAGAACATACGTCACGAAAATTTTGTGCGTACGTCATTTTCACCGGCGGGAGATTTTCGTAGACAATCGGAATTGAAAAGTTCATGGAGTACATGGAGCAAAACAATATGCATGCACTAATATTCAGCACAATAAAATATATTTCAATTTAGTAGAAATCGAAAATTAATCTGGATTTTTTTCTGTTTGAAAGAAAAACCCCGCAATAACTTGGTAGACTTGGTATTAGATATTTGGCGCAAATCTCAGCAATAGCAGCTTTTTTTATTTCGCGTGTGTAAATTAAAAAAAAAATTCTTTGGTTTTTAAATAAAAGGTTTTGATTTATGGCATTATTTCTTTTTTTTTCTTCTCTTTTTAGCATTTTAAATGGGATTAATGAAAGGCATGTATTTTAAATTAAATGAGTGAAAGGTTTATATTTAAATGAAATGAATTCAATATGAAAATGTTATAGGAACAATATTTGGCGATTTATCAACTGCGCCAGGATAACATAAAAGTACCAATATATCAAACGGTATGTAGTATGTGAAATGAAACAATTATATTATAATCAGCCAACGTACAAGAAAAAAAAGTAATATTCTGCATTCAGAGGGAAAAATCCATCTCCTGTGCCGTAAGATTTGGCGAGTTCTTTTTTGGTGATAAGTTTTTCGATGTGATTGTTGGGATCTGCAGGATTTGGCTTAATTTTTCTAAATCTTATTTTTTTGCAGATGTAGTATTATGTAAATATATTTTTTTGCAGATATTTTTCTATTTTGTATATTTGGCATTCTATTTTGTATATTTTCTATTTTGTATATTTTCTATTTGGCATTTGGAAGAGAGATTTTTACCTTTTTATCTGTGCCTTCGGAAATATTAAAAAATAAAAAAAGATTTACATATATCAAGCGTATAATGTTATGTTTTGCATTTTTTATACGGATCACTTCTCCATTTTTAGATTTTAAATGCTATTTATTATTTACTAGCCGTTTATTAATTATTTACAATTTACCCCCCTGACAATAACAATTATTAATCACAAAAATGCCTCTTAGGTTTGTTAAATAAGTTTGTTTATGTATTTTCATTACTTATTAAAATATCGAATATGGCGATAAAATTTTATTTTAGCATCGTGCTTAATTTTTAAGATGGTGCAAAAACATGCTTTAATAAACGTATGTTTGTAAATATTTGAAAAACATGTTTTACCGCTCTTTTGAAAAATTTTGTAAGATGCTAAAACTACCTTTTGTTACCATTTTAAATTTTTTTCGCCAACCGACATAGGATATGAAACTTTTCCCCATTCAGATACACAGGCAAGGCTGGTCTCAAACAAGAGTAAAGCTAGCAACAATATTGTTTTAACTCTATAAGAGTTACAATAATGATATTAAATGCTCCGATTGGCTTTGGCCCAATTACGAAAGTTTCTCCTAAAAAAACTGTAGAAGAAGTCTTTTACATTTGTTTCAAATGAAGTTTGGTCTACAAGGTATTAGTTAATAATACAAACAACACTATTGGCATTGAGGCAAAAGTTTTAATTTAAATGTATATATTTGAAACCCTTCCCCCCCACCACCCCCCCCCCCCAAAAAAAAAAAAAAAGTTACAGTAATGAATTTAAAATGGCGTTAAGCCACGCTTTCTGACATAAGCAATTGGCTGCAAACGCGATAACGAAACTTTCACTTAACTTAATAACATGTAGCTAATATAGCCCTCAGGGTACTTTGCAGTTATACAGACCTTGTGGGTTTTTTTAAAAGCTTGAGACAATCTAGGTTTAAGAAGTTGAGATTTACTGTCAAATGATATAAATAACTATGAACACAAAACTGATGAATTATTATTCAGGTTTATGTATGTATTTTTAAAAAAATGCATCTGATTACACTTATTAGTTAAATTACTTCTGTTTGCATTTAATAACTGATAAACAGCTTCTGTATATTAAATGAATTGTTTAAATATTGGGAAGAGGTGGTGAGAGGTAGAAAGACGAGTAAACAAACGGGTAGACAGACGGGTAGAGAGACGAGTAGCGACATAGGTAGGCTGACGGGAAGCGAAACGAAAAGACAGATGGCTAGAGAGAAAGGTAAAAAGAGGATTGACAGAGGGGTAGCGAGATGGGCTACGAGACGGGTAGCGACACCAGTAGACAGGAATGTAGCGAGAAAGGTTGCGAGACGCGTAGCGTGGTAGATAAAGAGACGAGTAGAGAGATGAGTACAGAGACGAGTTGACTGACGGGTAATGAGATTGGTAGCGAGTCGGGTACAAAAACAGACGGATAGTGAGACGGGTATACAGACGAGTAGAGAGACAGCAGATGGGTAAAAAGATGGGTAGAGAGGCGTATAGCCAGACGGGTAGAGAGACATATAGACAAGTTGTGAGACAGATAGACAAATGGATAGTGAAGTGGATAGAGACACGGCTAGACATACAAGTAGTTAGACGGATAGACAGACGGTTAGAGAAATAGATTGGCGGGTAGCGAGACCGGTAGAGAAATATAGAGACAGGTAGCGAGATGTGTAGAGAGATAGACAATCGGTTAGAGAGACTGGCAGAAGAACGGATAGGGAAACAGACAGATTGTGGAGAGACAGACAGACAAGCAAAAGAAAAGTCTGCGGATTGGCGCAATAAAGGCGCAGGGGGCAGAGCCTCCTAGAGAATAATCAAGAAGTATCTGTTAAGCTTAACTTTGAAATATATATAATTTTTCAATTTTGCCGATATGGAGATTTAATGCAAAAGTTATTTTACAGAAGTCATCGAAAGATTTTTTGTATACTTTAATAGTAATTTAGACTATAGTTTGGCAATCTGGTTTGTAGCAAAGCATACTATCAATGTGGTTTGAAGTGTAAGAGTTTCTATAAACAGTTATACAAATAATAGATATATAATCAAGGAAGAAAAATTTTAAATTCACACACAAAAAAAGGTGCAACAATGAAATTAAATTTGCGTTAAGCCACGCTTGATAGAATAATCTATTGGCTGCAAATCCAGTTACGTAACTTTAAAAAGCTTGGCGTTTTAAAAGATCCGGCATTTTTTTTTTTTTTTTTTTTTTTTTTTTTCAAGTTTTGCATAATACGCGCTTAAGAAAATGAGATTCTTTGCCACATGTTAAAAAAAATTATGACAACACATCTGATGAACGGTACTTCTTTTCTGTTTTTTTAACAGTGTATATGAATTTATATATGATATTTTGCAATTCTATCATTTAATTTGCTCTTTTTCTTTATATTGTAGTTGTTAACCCTATGTTCTCAGCAATATCACTCAGACTAATCCCTTTGAGGGAAGTCCTAGTATTATACTGATTTTAAGTAAAATGTCAAATAGTGATAGGATAACAAAAAATAGCAAAACCCTGTTTTCTTTTGCGAGGTCAACATAATTTCTTTTGAAATTAAATCTAATAAATAAAATGGTCATAAAAAAAAAAAAAAAAAAAAAAAAAAAAAAAAAAAAATCAGTTATGATAATTGATTTTTTCAAGAAATGATTAGGGAAAGAAGGATAGGAATAATTTTGAATTGTTTTTTTATTTTTTTTGTATAAATAAAAGCAATAATAATAAGGTAAATATTTCCACGACAATTTTTAATTAAAAGAATATTATACTGTTTGAAATTGAAAGAGAGAATATTACTTTCTTCACAATATTTGTATTACAATAGAGACTACAATTTAACCAAAATAAAGCATTTTAATGTTGTTATAGCACGTTTTTTAATTATAATTTAAAAAAAATTTACATGTTTAAATTTTAAGAAACAGTAAGTTGGTGTCAAGCATAGACCAAGTCAGTGTTATTTGTTTTTCATTTTGGCTTAATTATCTAAAAAAAATAAAAAAATATAAGAAAAATATCATAAGATTTATGAATTTTGTCAATTTTCTTTTTAAAATAGATTTTTAATTTGTTTTTAGGTTAGACCTTTTTTTTTAAGTAAGTATTTTTTACAGCCCTGGTGCCAGAGTGGTTAAGACAAATAAATGCTTTGTAATTTTTAAATTGTCTTTATTTTAAATATTCTTCAATATCTTTTCTTTGTGGGTACCTGTGTTACAAAAGCTACTAGGGATGTAACAAATTGTGAACATCGAATATTCGGTCAAATTTTAGTCCATGTCAAATTTCAAGTTTCTATCCCTAACAATTCCATAGAAATCATAATTTAGAACTTTTTCTATTCATTTCACCTTTTGAAGTTTTGAATTTTTTAGAAACTGTTCTTAGTGAGCATTTAAATCTTAAAAGTGACCACTATATCAAGTTTCTAACCCCTTCAATATCACAAAAATCACAATTTTAGAACATTTTTGGCTCCCTTGGGATGAGTGGCACTAACATAAAACATAGCCTACATTGGAACAGAAACTGTCACCATCACTTTTGAAATTGGTTAGGTAGTTCCAGAGATTACCCCTACTAACAAACAAAGAATTCTTCTTTATAATACTAGTATAGATAGTAACTCATTACCATTGTTAAATGTCTTTTATTATTATTTAATTTAGAAAGCATATTACATTTAAAAAAATAAAAATTTTGCTTTTTATGCACACATCAAATTGCTTTTCTGTAAGTAGAATTATATGTTATTTCCATTAAAGTGTAAAGACAAAACTTCACTTCTACTATTCAATAATACATTTGTCCTTTCTTACATTAAAAATGAATGAGCCCATAACAGTTCTTATTCTTCTCCATGATTCACAATGAGATATTATTTTCAGAAGTTTGTGTTCCTATTCATCAACAAATTTGAAAGAATGAGTCTTTCATAAAACCAGTTCCTAGTCTTAAATTACTTTGCATAACTTGAATTACATATTTGCCAAAGCTTTTAACAGTTATTATTAAAAGTGTTTGTCTTGTGCATTGAACTAAAATGGTTTCATTAATGCACCAGAAAATAGCCAGTTTTGATTTGAGAAAAGCATTGAAAAGAAAAAAGAATGAAAAAAAAATATTATCCTGAGTATACTAAGTATTTGGAAAAAGGGGCAAATAATGGTAAGCTATTCATTACATCTCTCAAAACTACCTATTCTCCAAATTTGGTGATTTTAGGATGAGTGTTTGAGGCTGAGCATTAAAATGTCTGTCATTGTCAATTGTTTGATTATACTATGACTTGCCTCACAGATATTGCAATAACTGTATATAATCAGATTAGAGAAATCATTGCAACAATGGAAGAAAACAGATTTTAATCATAAGAGATGAGAAAAAAAAAATTCCTCATTTTCTTTTAAAAAAATATTATGCTAGAATGCTTCTTAAAAACTTCCTTTTAAAAATGTGTATACATTATTGCACTTGTAGTTTTATTTGAAGTGTTAATTGTCTAGTTTTCTTTAGCCCCTTGACAACCAAATTTTTTTTGTGGGATATTTTAAATAAAATTTAGCACAGTGTTTTAATAAGGTCTAAAAGCCACAGAACTGGTGAGAGACCAGTGGGACAAGCAGACATGGTTTTCCAAGCGTTTCAGGGACTGCTGTGTCCAGTGATAATTTTTGAAGTTGCACTGGGATCTAGTGTCCCACTGGGAATCTATGGGTTAAAGAAAAAGTACTTATTTTTTATAGGTGCAATTTGGCACTTTTTAAAATGGCATTGCTGCAGTGTGGGCTTAAGAAAGTTAGATTTGTTTTCAAATGATATAAACAGTCTATGAAAACAAAACTGGTGAACTATTATGCCTATTGATGTAGATATTAAAAATAGTGCTTCTGATTGATTACTATATAAATTACTTCTGTTTGTATTTATTAGATAAATGGCTTCTGTATATAAATGTTTATATTAAATAAATTGTGGAATTATTGAGCAAATTACTTGTATGTATGAAACAGCAAATAGGTTATAGGAAGTATGTGTGAAAATTTTTCTGCTCTAGACAAGGTCATTTTCTCATTCTTGCCAAGACCCCTATAAAAGAGAAGTACCAATAATAATAATAGTTTGTTCATAACATTTTTCAAAATAACTTATTAACTTTAATATAATTAAATTATACAAATTAACTGATCTATTTATCATTCTAGAAATGAAGATGACATGACAACTAAACTCACTGGAATAATAAAGCTTAATCAGGAAATTCAAGCACATGGGTCTAATACTCCTCTCAGATATATAATGGTATGTTATGCTTGCTTTTCAGTATATTTACTTACATACTTTCTCAGGAACTGTAGACACTTTTATCCCTCTTTTTTTTTCCCCCTCTCTTTTAGAAAGTTTGGGATACTTTGCAAACCCATATTGGCCTCTACATCAATAGTGATTTAACTGGTATTAATCTGGAAAATATGAAGGTAAGTGCATTGAATTGCTTATAAGTGATTTAATTTGATTCATATTCTGCTAATGTGTTACATTTACAACTCTATATCTAATCTTGTCCTTTTTTTTCTTCTTGATTTTAGTAAAACTTTAATATTTTACTAGCATCTATTAGGTTAAAATGTCGGAGCACTGACACGAGAATAACTTTTGGTGAGCATTGAGACCTGGTGCATTTTATAGCCCTATAGATCAAAGTTAGAGAACTGATCAAATTTGTCTTCAAAAATCGTATTAAATATATATTTTTGTATACATTTAATTTTAAAGCAATGAATTTTTAATTGTTAATGTTATGCCAAAAGTGAGATAAGTCGCCAAATATGGTGCTACAAATCCAAACAGCAGATGACAACTATGACATTTGGACAGGGTTGCTGGGAAAAATTCCATGGTAGCAAAGCAAATAAAGCCAATTTAGTGCCACTAAAAATGCAGTTATAACGTATTTTCTCAAAATGAAATTCATAGGTTCTTGAAGGAATTTTTAAACTTTTTTCAACATTTTATTCTTATTAACTAATTTGTAAAACACTATGTTAATAGTTTGATAAGTGGTCTCAAAAATTGCATTTTCAGAAAGTTAATGCTGCTGTAAAATCAATAAATAAAATTTTTGCACACAAATTTTGTCTGTTCTCTAACCGATATATAGGGCTATAAAATGCACCACGTCTTAATGCTAAGTGCAAGCTTCACCAAAAGTGGTTCCTTCGTAAGTCACATAAAATTGAAAGACAGTATTTTAAAATAAAAAATATTTAATTTTTATATTTACTGTTTAACAGTATAAAACTAAGTTTTCAATAACAGCTGTTGAATCTTCATTCTCAAGTGTTTATTCAGTCATCAGTTGCCCCAGGTAATGTTCAAATGCTTATGTATCAGCAAGTGCCTATATTCTTCTAATTTAATCAAGTCTATCTTTTGTAAAAGGCACTTCAATAAGAATAGCTTTTAAACAACAAACTCTACTGAAACCGACATAAGTTGCTCCAAGTGACAACTCTTTTGGACCAATGTCCACAGTAATTTTTGACAAAGTTGAACCCTGGAGATTTGTGCATGGTGACAGCAAATGCAGCTGTTAAAGACAACTAAGTTCATGAACACGAGGATTTTTTTTTCTTTCCAAGATTTAGAAATAGTTCTGATAGGAAAAATTCTTTGAATTAGAAAGGGCTCATGGTAATCATCAAATTCAATCCTTACAGCCTTTTTAGAGGCCAGAGTCCTGGTTCGTAAGCAATATTTTTCACCATACCAATATAACAAAAACATATAATCCATACATTTTAATACAGGAGGCAGCATCACATTTCTGCAACCAAATTTAGTGTCAATGATTTTGGTAGTATGGCAGATTAGATGGTGTAAATAACAAAACTGCCAGTTAGCTGTTGTACCAGCAGGAACGTTGCCATGCCAATATCGCACAGCCTGTTGCAATGTGAAATGAATGGCAATCCGATTAATGATATTTCCTTCACTTGAGTATCATTAATAATCAAATTGCCATTCATTTCACTTTGCAGCAGGCTATGTGATGTTGCTATGGCAACATTCCCTGCTGGTATGTCAGCTGGCTGTTAGTTTCATTGTCTGCACCATCTAATCTATCATATGTACCAAAATCATCAATGCATAAATTGGTTGCAAAAATGTGACTCTGTCTCCTGGACTATACATAAAATGCTTGTTAATCCTTCTTTTAATGCTGGATTGTCTGGATTAAATCAGGGTGTCTAGCCACCTGGATAACCTGGAAAAGTCAGGAAAATTTATATGGACTGGAAAAGTCAGGGAAATTTACCATTTCTGAAGAAAAGTCAGGAAAATTTGAAAATTCTGAGAAAAAGTGAGAAAATTTTGAACTTTCAAGAAAAAAATAGGAAAATGTTTCTTATAAAACTAAGGGATTGAAGTTGCAGCACCATTAAAATCAAACATTGCTTTTCATAAGTACTGTACAGAGTATTTCAACATCTCATACAAATCATTTTGTCTACCTCCTTTCAGTCCTTCTTTGTAATCAGAGATTTTCAGTTCCAATTTCGCTCTGCTTACTTATCTTTGTTTGGGAATTGAACATTTGTTAGCTTAATTTATTGAATATTTATTATTTGTATTAAAATATGTCAAAGCAATCTGTATTTAACTATGACTGGTGTGATAAAGAATTTCATCCAGATTTGACAAAATGGATAGAACCTTACGCTAAAAGTGTGTATCTGCTTAATGTTTATCATGTAAAATGTTCAACAATTTGTAAATTTTGCAAAAAAAAAAAAAAAAAAAAAAAAAAAAAAGTAACAAATTAGTAATTTGTGCCTTGGAATCAGTTGTGAATGTTCCACTCTGAAATTCACGACTTTTAAGATTTTTTGTGTGGAACATCACAAAATTTCGATACCTGGAATTTTTATTTAATGATATGGAAAACCTGGGGAAAGTCAGGGAAATTAGTTTCTGATCTGGAATAGATACTCTGTTAAATACAAGAAAACAGAATCAGACTGCATTTACAATAAACTTGAAAAGAAAGACTGAAAACAGATAATTTAATTGCATTATTGGCAGAGTTTGATTAAAAAAAGTTAATTTTGTGTACTTAATATTTTTGAGAAAAATAAATGTTTTCTTTCAAATTCAATGACTATGCAAAAAAATATGAACATTATTTCATATTTTTAAAGATTAAAAGTTATAGAGAAGAATTATAATTATATAATTTTAGAAAAGTAAAATACTTCTGGAAAAAATGATATCTTTAACTTGCATTTTTATTCATAAACATTTTACAATGATTGCACCATAATTTATGTAATTTTTACTGCATTTTCATTTTATCCGAACCAAGACTGAAATTAAGACCATTTGTTGAAAGATTGTTTCAATTATTGTGGCACTTTCCAACATAGTTTAAAAGTGTTTATGACTTCGGTTCATCTGTCTGTTTGTGCTCTAACATTCATAAATATATTTCAATTTCTATGTAATTCATATATGCTATTGATATTTACCCTGACATGTCTCTATTGAAAACAAAGGATGTAGAATTTGTAGTTCGTTTACAGGGACAGTCTAGTCTATTAAAAGAATTCCTTTACATTATAATCTATGGGGAAAAATCGTTTGCAGTGTATTTTAATGATGTTACACTATTTCAAACAATGAAATTGATACGTACTTATGAGGTGGAATAAAAGATGCTTTCTGTAGAATATGGAGTACAAAGAATTTATCATTGATTTTGAGGGTCATAAAGAATTTAATTACATAATGGTCTCTGGGAAAGAAATCATTTGCAGCATATTTCAATAATGCTAAACTATTTCAAACATAGTAAAATTCATATACATTATCAATGTGAATTACAAGATGCTTACTGTAGAATATAGAGTGTGTAGCATTTTATTATTTTAACATAATTCTACTGGTTGGTAAAGATATCATACAAGTTGAAAATTTTCCAACTGTGTGGAAAAGTACCCAAGCAGGGAATCAAACCCAGAACCTTTGACTTAAATTGCTCATGCTCTTCCAGTTGAGCTACTTGGAATGACAACAGACCGACACCGATCACTCAGACAACCTTTTGACAATAGCATCTGGTCTATCATATAGATAGCTCAACAGAATAAGTCACAGGTAAAGGAACTTCATTAAATGATGGGAATGTAGCTACACTTTATTATTTTAACACCATCATATTGATTTGTTAACATATAATACAAATTGAAAATTTTCCAACTGAGTGAAAAAGTGAGGAATGCACTGGAAATTGAACCCAGAACCTTTGTTTTAAATTGCATAATTGGAATGCTCAGTTTGAAAAATTTCAACTTGTATTCAGAAATTAAAAAGTTTTACTAAATGAAGTCACATTCAGATAAAACATAGATATTGTATTGACATGACATGAACATGAGCAAAAAAAAAAAAAAAAAAACTATTTATTTGAATAAAAAATGAAAGCATGTAGAAAATATAATATGTGAACGTCTATGAGCTTTTCGGGCTGACTTTTTTCTGGCCATTAAGTGAAATCTTATGCAATGCTATTAGAATTACTTAAATTAGATTATCTGTATAAATCAAACAAATATTAACATTTTAGATATATATATATAATCAGAAAAAAAGTGTTTGTTTTGTTATTGAACATTTTTGTTTTATGTCACTAGATATTTGTATTTTTGATTCATTATATTTCACCTTCTTAGTAGATATATCTGATATTTTCTGTAATTAATGTCTTATATTTATTGAATTTTCCTATATTCTTAAAATACACTGCAAGCTGTTAAATTCGCCTTACATATGGTTACTATTACATAAAATATCCTTTTGTCATGTAAGGGCTTTTTTAAAAAAGTATTTAATAATTTTGGTTTGACATCATGTAAAGGTTAAGTACATGTACTAAATTTTAAAAGTATTGGTAAATTTGCAGAAAACATCTTAAAGCTTATAAATGTTAAAGTATAACATTACAATATTACAATGTAATGACATATGGAAATGTTTCTGCCAACTTTCGTGAAAATTAATTTTATGCACAGAATCCATTGTTCTGCAGATTTTCATTTTGACTTCTCACTACTTCAAATATCCAGAAGTAATACTGAGTGTCAATTAAATTTTAGCAATAAAAAAAAAATATAAAAAGATTTAATTTCTATATAAAATCATAGATCTTAAAATACTAAAATGGAAAACATAAATAATCTCTTTAAAATGTTCTAATTTCTAATTTTTAAAATTTTTAATGATAATAAGTGTTATAAAACAAATCTCTTGTATTTTCTCTTCAAAATGACCTAAAACTGATTATTATGATATGTTTTCAAAGTATTATTTTTAGTTTAAAGCTTTAAAAAAAACTCTGTTTTTATTGTTTTCTGCCACAATTACACTATTTTATGAAAAATTATGACCCTGCCTTTTTCTTTTTTTTTTTCCTAAAATTAATTTTCATGTAAGATCAGTTAGATTGTTTCATATTTAGTTTAATGATTTCTTATTTATGTCATGTGTGATGCCTTACTAAATCTTCATTAATCAATAATGTTGGTTAAAGATTATTAGAGAAATTAAATTTTTGATGATTTTAAAAATATTATAGATGTTAAAAGCTGAAGGCAGAGGATTAATTCAGAGACTCAGAGGCAAACATGGCCGTTTTAGAGGGAACCTTTCTGGAAAGCGTGTGGAATTTACTGGTCGAACTGTCATTTCGCCTGATCCTAATCTAGCAATAGATCAAGTAAGGATTTCTTATTAGTTAATGTTTATTTAAAATTTGCCTGTTTCTCATATTACCAAAATATTTTATACATAATCATACATGCCTAATTAATTCATTTTTAGGTAGGAATTCCTGTCCACATTGCAAAGATTTTGACTTACCCTGAAATGGTGAGAATATATATATATTATTGTAATTTTTTTTTTTTTTTTTTAATACTAATCATTTCATAAATTAAAATTTTTGTTAAAATAATGGTACCGACATATTATCTGTACCTAAAAAGTATACTTCCAAAATCCATATCACCAAAAATAGTTGTCAATTGCTAATCTTATTTATCGTTGCTGATTATGTTCAAAACTGTATTTTAATATACATTTATTAAATACATAACATAGTTGAAATGGTAACTAATATAAAAGCACACAAAAATAATATACATCAGTAATTTATATATTTATTAAATACATAAGATCAAGTTGGTAGCTTTTAGCAATAAAAGATATTTACAATAATAGTTTTATTTCTGGTGGGATATTCTGCCTGCTAGAATGAATGTAATATTTATATCTCATGCACATAATATATCTAAGAATGCATACAATCTATATCTAGACTATATCATATTATCTAGTTGTATATAAATATAAATACTTATCACAATTCCCTTTAATATGGCAACTGTACGAGGGGTGATCCAAAAAAAAGTTTACAAGCAGAAGCATTTGAAACGTAATAATTGTGGAGCGAATATTTCCACCCAGGGTGGTTGACAGATGGCGCTAGTTGTCCTACAGCGGTTCTACGAGTAAGTAGCGTCAGTACGCAGACACTTACGAGCGACAGTAATGGCACGACGTCTAGAAAAGTGGTCTCGCATAGAGGTGCGAGCCGCAATTCGATTCTTATGGGCCAAGAATGTGGACGCATCCGAAATTCACAGATAAATCGTTGAGGTATACGGGGACAAAGCAATGAGTAGACAACAGGTAGCGAAATGGTGTCATTCTTATCAAGCGGGCAGGGAGCATGTGGAAAACCACAATATGGAAGCGAGCGGCCGTCCAAGTTCTTCAAGGACGGATATCATCACGGCACGTGTTGAAAAAACATCCAAAGGGATCGACGAGTAACTGTGCGTGAGATTGCCTCAGAGTTGGACCTGAGTTATGGTAACGTTCGGCGTATCGTAACCGATGAGTTGCGATATTCCAAAGTTTGTGCCCGCTGGGTTCCACGTGCGTTGTCCGCGGAGCATAAGGCCACTCAAATGATGTGCAGCCTCACATTTCTGCAGCGATACCATTCAGACGGCCAACACTTCATTGATCGCATCGTTACCGGTGATGAAACATGGCTTCATCACTTCACCCCCACATCCAAAACAGCCACGATGGAGTGGAAACACGCTGGATCACCGACGAGGAAGAAGTTTAAGCCCATACAGCTCGCCAGACTCAGGAATTGCTACAAAGGTTCAAGTGGGAGGTCTGGAATCACCCCCCATACAGCCCCGATTTGGCTCCAAGTGACTATTTCCTTTTTCCGGCGTAGAAGTGAAACTTATCCGGAACACGGTTCACCTCAGACGATGCAGTGAAAACAGCTGCCGAGAAATGGCTTAGTGAGCAGGGCCCTGATTACTACCAAGACGGGATAAATAAGTTGGTTGAATGTTCTGACAAATGCCTAAACAGGTTTGGCGACTATGTGGAAAAGTAAAGGCCAGATGTGTCTCTTGATTGCCATTTGTATCTTGTTTCTATTGTTAATAAATACTTTTTCCTTTGCCTTGTAAACTTTTTTTTGGATCACCCCTATATTAACTGTGTAGTTGCAATGTAGCAGGAAAAAATAATGATTAATTAATATTATTAGCACCATTGCTGGTTCTGTACCTTCCTAATTAATTCTTACACAGCTAATATAAATGCCAAAATAAAATTAAACAATTTTATAAATTCTGAAATTTTTTTTATTTTAGTCTTGATGATTATTGTCCTTGTCCTATTAAAAATTATAAAATTTGAAATAATTTGAACATTGCTAAAAATCTGAAATTTTTAGTAATTCATACCTCAAAATATTTTAGAATTTTACATCTGAATCTATGATTATAAATGCAGCCCATTGAAACTATTTCTTTATTTAATTTAATTTTAAGACTTATTCGTAATTTATTTCGCTTATTGCAATCAAGTTCACAAGCTATAATGTAAGGTTCAGAAGAATAAATTTCATATAATTTTATATATTCTAGAAATGGAATTGATTTTTTATATTGCTTTTTTTTCTTTCCCCTTATAAAGTGTAAAGTGCATTTGAATTGATAATTTTTACTTTCTTCCATATACATTATTTGAATAAAAAAAATGTTTGCCTCCCATTTTTTTTTCTTTTTTTATGGATTACACGTTTTGAGATCTCTTGAATATTTATTTGACTATTTTTAGAAAATGTGTCTGTTTATATTTATATGGCATAACTTTTGTGAGCGCTTTGGGTATATGTCACCCAATAGATGGCATTGCTATGCTGTGTTTTTAACAATTTCCATGATTGTATTTGGGATGCCCAACAGGGGTGCTGTTGAATTGTGCATTTTCTATTCACTGATCACTCTGAGTTAAATTCAAAGGAATGTATTATACTTTGTAATGTTGGCATGTAACAGCTCTACTTAAATTGATATATTAGAAGAAAGTTTTGCGATGGTCAGAGCATACTATCTATTGTGCTTTGGAAGCTCATTAAATATAAAATTTTACAATTTTTATTCTGTTCTACAAATTGAAGATAATGTAATTTGTTAAAAACTATTTATCACTATCAATTATCTAAAAGAATTAACATTTGAGTTTATTGTATTTTATTTGTTTTCAATATTTGAATTTACCTATATATATAATTATTTTTGGTATTCATATATATATATATATATATATATATATATTTAATCCAAAACATGATATTAATATATTTACAGGTAACACCTCATAATCTTAAGAAATTGAAAGCATTGGTTTTAAATGGTGGAATGAAGCACCCTGGTGCCAATTTTTACATAAAACGAAATACTAAAATGAAAAGGTAATGTTTTTAACTAATCATAATTTTTTTCATAAATTTTATTCTTGTGTTTACAAAATTAAAACATTTGTATTTCTTTATTAGTGATTTGAATTATGCCAATCGTCGCCGAATAGCAGATACACTCAAGGTATGTATTACCTTAAAATTTACTAAGTTTTGAATGTTGTTTAGTTGAAAGCAAAAATGTTTTACTTATTAAGATTGTTGTGTGTAATTGCATCCTTTCTGAAGTTCCTTGAACATCTTTAATCACTTGGTAGCAACATGTTCTGCTTTCACATATTAATGTACTAACCAGAACTTCATTCAGCTAATAAAATTTAATGTTTAAGTATAGCAATTTTTATATACTCATTTCAGTACTAATATTATTTTAAGAAATTCAGTTGTACACTGCTGTCCAAAAATTAAGGGGCTGTGACCGAACGCTCTCGCTTTTTACACAGTTTGTCAAATATCTACTGATATTCTTGACAAATTGTCCTTGAAACTCAAGGATATAAAGGACATATTTGACTTCAAGAACAGTAGAAACAGTATACTGCAATTAAAAAATTAATATATTGAACATTTGGTAAGTTATTCGCATTTGTATGAAATAATTTATAACTGCATGCATGAATTATACCAAAAAAAATTTTCTTTATGATTTGGTGGTCAATTCTATAGAGTAACGTATACAAAAAGATCAGTCAAATATCATGAAAACTCAGAAAGATACCAGCAATACAGTAAACTAATTGACAAATTTTGTGGGAAATCCCAAAGGATTTCCTTAATTAAAACACCATTAATTAAAAGGTTTTTTTTTCATTCATTTTTAAAAATATGTTTAAGAATTTGTATTAATAGAAAAGTAGTTAGCAGTAAAAAAAGTAGTAATTTCAAGATAAAATTATTTCCATTGTGTCTGACATAAATGAAAATGGTGCTTTTTTATATGTATATTTCTGAATTGTACAATTTTTTTTTATATAATTCAAAGTTTATTTATGTATTTTGTGCTTTTAAAAAATATATATACAGTGTCTTGGTTTTCTTACAAATTTCATTCAAAAGAATTATTTGTTCAAGAACAGAATCAAATTTTACTATAATGAATACACGATTAATTGGTTCTCATCTCTCAAGTTATTCCCTTTATTACTTAATTCAAACACTACACTATGCAATACAATATGGTAAAATATAAAACACATTACAATGCTGTATAGATGAGGTAATGGAAACTTTATAACATTATGATAAAAACTGTAGCCATACCTTTATTGGTGAAACTTTGGATGACTTGAGGAGAAAATATGCTGGGTTTCCAATCTTTTTTTTTTTTTTTTTTTTTTCAATCATTAGACCCACTAAATTAACTTGCTGTTTTTGTATTTCAAATTCTATGAAATTTATTAACATCCATATCAGTATATTACATGTATATGTGTTTTGTGCCCATGAAAACCAAAGAAAAAGTAAAGGCAGAAGAAAAATAATAATAATCAGTGGATGGATTAAGCATCCTTGCTGAAAGAAAATCTCAAAATGCACAAATTTTATTAATGTTGCAATCACTGCACCTCATGTATGTTTGCTTTGTGTAAAAAACAAAATAAAACACTTCTGCTGCATTTGTTTATTTGGTCGATTTGGCAACATTACCTTTGTTTGAGAACTGAATTGTTTTACAACTTGTGTGTTCAAGAACCGGAGTTCTATTGTATATATATATATAAAATCATCCATCCAGGCCTTTTGTGGTCTTCCTCGTTTCTTCTTTTGGTTTGTTCTGTAATTAGATGCAATTTTGGGCAGTCTCTCATCACTCATTCTTTTAACATGGCCATACCAGATTAATTGTTTCTTTTGGAGATCGACTAATATGGTTCCCTTTATTTTCATCATTTTTTTTATTCTTTCATTTTGTATTCTTTCTATTCTTGATATCCTGTATGATCTTCTTAGTGCATCCATTTCCACTGCTGCTAATTTCTTTCTATCTGTCTCCATAATTCTCTATCCCTCTGCTTCATATAACAAAATGCTCTTTACTATAGAATTGTATATATTATATTTTCTTTTCCTGGATATTGTCTCACTCCACCAAATAGATTTTAAAAATTTTACAGCCTTTCTTCCTTGGCAGATTCTATATTTAATTTCCTGTGAGTCTGTGCCTTCTCCATTAATGTCTACACCTATATATATAACTAAAGAAAAGAGGTTACTGCAATAATATGTACATTTTTAGTACTCACATTCAAATTGTATGTAAATTTAAAAGAGGAATGTTTTATTTTTTTTTAAATATCTGAGTGCTTGCTTATTTATTTATTTTGTTTATTTGGAATTGTGTTAAAAATGCAAGTAATGAAAATAAATGCATTTTTCTTTATTAAATGCTTTTAATTTTTAAATGCATCAAAATTAAATTTTAAAGTTAATTTGAAATTTTTAAAATTGTTATTTGAACAAATATTTTTAAAAGTGTGTTACTCTAACTTCTTGTTGTTTTCAATAATATTTAAATTAATTTTATTAGTGTACTTGTAAATGTTTGGTAGAAATTTTTTTATTCAACTTTATTTTAAGTAAAAACATAAAAGATTTTTGTGTTGTGAATTTTTAATTTCATTTCATTAGATAGATTTTCTTATCCATGCACATTTAAATAATTTATTTCATATATGCTTTATTATATAGTGTGGTGATATTGTTGAAAGGCATATGATAGATGGAGATATAGTACTCTTTAATCGACAACCATCACTTCATAAACTCAGTATTATGGCACATAAGGTAATTTTATCATTTTATTATATATATAAATATGCATATTTTTTTTTAATTTGTAGCTTTAGGGATATTTAAATTATTTTCTGCACTATTTAAAAAGATCTGGTGAATTTTCTAACTTATTAAACTATTCAACTTGGGCAAAAATATTTTTCTTACTAATTAGTCTTCTTACATACCATGTTTTTCAAATTATAATTCTTTTATTTTTCTATTGTCAAATCTTGTGCCACTATACCTTTTAAAAGATAAATTCATCTTGATAAAATTTATTTTCATTATAATAACTTTCTCCTCTTTAATATATATATATATATATATACTAATAAAAGAAAATTTCGCTCTGTGTGTGTTTATTTGATTGTGATGGCTAGCAAAATCTAGCCCACCTAGAAGTCTGAAAATTTAGGTGTGGATAGTCCAAGCTGGCCTGGTGCACCTGAGTCTCAGAATTTTAATACTTTGAAAATTAACAAAAATGTTAATTAAAAACTGATCAATAACTCATCTCTTTTTTGCGAGCCGGATTTCAGAAATCGCACATGCCCAGAACCCGATTCACCACAGCATACGAAAATGAAGAACCATTTGCATGAAGAATGCGTTTATTTTGCAGTTCTGTTTTAAATTCTATCCACTAAACCGTTTGGTTTATTTAAAAACAAAAAGAATATTCTGAAAGATCACACTCTTACTTCTCCAATGCCGTAATTAATTCTAAAAAAAATTTATGTTAACCCTTTGAAAAACATTTTTGAAAAAGGGTCATTTTCCTGGTTTATGTTTTTTCCCTTACGTCAATGCCCCTCAATAGCACAATTTTAGAGATTCAGACAAACCAAACATATTCTCTTAGAGCTGAAACCTTCTAGTAAACGGTATAATTATTATTTTTTTTTAAATATGGATTTTAACCCTTTCAAAAACATCAGCGAACACAGGTCATTTCACACCTCATGAGAAGAATCTTTTTTTTACGCTAAAAGTTACTAAATGTTCATATTTTGACACAATCTTCGAACATCTCAGTAGACCAGATTTACATTTTTACAACAATTTCGAAGTGTTTGGACGAGAACAAGTATTTAAAAAATAATAATATCTGAGATAATTTCGGAAAAATCACATAATAATGGGATGTTCTCTGCAGTCACGCTCAGCTTCGGGTAACGTTTCCACTATTTAAAATGCATATATTTTTACATAATTTTATCGAGGACTTGGAAACAGTTATATTTATAAACGACTAAAATTTCATAGAGATCGGACGACGAATACTATTTTTTTAATTTTTACGGACCCAACGTGAAAAGAAAACATATTTATTTTACAACCAGATAACAATATTTCTGACATAATTTTTACACAGGCTGTAAAGCCGTTATATTTATGACCATTGAAAATTTCAAAGAGTTTAGACAACAAAAACTATTTTTTAAATTACATAACGATCCTACTTGAAAAAAGAAGTAAATGTTTTTTTATGATTTTGCGATTTTGTCATTAAAGATATAAATTCATACAGAATCGTGATAAAATAATACAAATTTGGGGTTTATTTAAGGTTTTATCCAATTTTTAATACGGGCTCAGGCAACGCTGGGCAGGTCAGCTAGTCTATAATAATATAGTTAAATGTAAAGGCAAGTAGGTGTGTGTCTGTCCACAGTGGCTGGGAAAATCTATCACACTTAAATCTGCAAATTTTGTTCCAGATAGTCAAAGACAGGTCTCAATGCATCTAAGGCTCAGCTTTTTTTTTTTTTTTTTTTTAAATTCAATTTTGCATTATTTTATGTTGAAAACATCATTTTACATATTTGTTTTTTCCAAGCTTGCGAGACCCACTTGCTTGTCTAGTAATTAGGGTGCTGGCTACTGGGCAAATGTAAAGTGCCAGGTTTAAAAAAATCAGTCAGGCATGAATGTTTCTCAGTCGGATTCGACTTTAAATAAAGATCCTGATCTGTTTAGCACTCATGTGCAAAAGATGACTATAACTAACCACCCAATCTCGCCAGCAATTTTGAGGCTGTGATAGAAGCAATTCAAATTTAATCTTTTAGCCCAATATAGTAAATTTTATCCTCTTTTCAATAAAGTTTATTTGGAATTCATACAGTGATTTTTGAAAAAATTTTTCGTCATATTTTTATTGAAAATGAGGATTTGACTTTTATTAAATGATTTATATTTCTTAATCGTATTAATCTTTCTAAATCTTAATCATCCAATCTTATATTTTAAACCGCCTGTCTGTAACAAACAAGAAATCAAGAAATAATTTAAGGTAATTGTACTAGGGCCTTGTTGGAGTATTTGCCCCAAAGTATAAGAAAAGTCTCACGATTGAGTCACCTGTTGAGTAGTGTCTTATACTGAGAGAGGAGAAGAAGTGTTCTTTTTTATGTGTCTCAAAAAGTAAAAAAAAAAAAAAAAAAAAAAAAAAAATTATAACATTTTACAACAATTGTATCAGAAATTATTATATTTTTTTATTTAAATAATGGAAGAAATATTTATCACTTCCATAATTGAAATTTTTGTTTGTATTGAAAATTACTCCCCCCCCCTCCCTCTCACCACATACACACACACAAAAAAAAAAAAAAAAAAAACTGAAGGGTCAGATGTGAAAATTAATATTTTTCCCTGTAGCACCACTGAGATTATGATGACACTGAAGTTTGAAATTTTACATATTACTGATACTCAATAAAACAGAAATATGGTAGAACGACGTAAACTTGAACTTCTCTTATCCAGAAACCTTTATTTAAAATCTGGTATGCTTCTAGAAGAATTGTTGCTTTAATTCTGGTGACCCCAGTAGCAATGAAAAGAGCACAAGAATTCACGGCAGCTATGATGACATCACAGCATGAAAAGTCTATGTTGAGGGTCAGTTATAGTTACACTTATTATTGATGTTCATTGAACTAGAATTAGAGTAGAACCTCATAAAGTTAAACATCTTAAATCCAGAAAGCTTTAAAATCCATGATTATTCTAGCAATATCATTGCTTCAATTCTGGTTATCCCAGTGACAGTGTAGCATGGCAGCAGGTGCTGCAGAATATTTTAAGGCTTTGCAGATTAATCTAACAGCTTAAAAAGAAATGCTGGGATTAAAAACAATTGCTAAAACTTTGTCTCTAGATATATTATCTCTTCTTATTATATTTTCTTTGTAATGCAAATTTTGCTTATTTTATAGGTTTGTATACTTATGATCGAAAGCTTGGTCCAGCATTGTTGGGTCACAGAACAATTTTCTTTTGCTGAAAAATCTATAAATGCACTGATTGTGATTTCCTTGAATGATTCTGAATTTATTGATAGTGTGAAAAATAAAGATGATAACAATGACTGCAAAAATGACCCAGAAAGTTCAGATAATAAAACAATATGTATAGGAGATTTAATATATTGTTATTTCCTTTTTAATATGTGTGCAATAGAGAAACACTGAGATTAAATTTGTTGAGAAAAGCAAAATTTTCAAATGTACTTTCTTACAACCTTTATTTACATTTTGAAACCTCATCAGATTGTTATATCTTTATGAAATAACTATGTATCAAATGCAGAAGCAATTTGCTCAACATTTACACCATTTGATACATCGAGAAGCAATTTATTTCATATCTACATAAATAAGCCCTATAATAATGCAATACAAAATATATGACAGATGGCTTATGGCTTCATAAATATGTCATATAAGATTAGAAATCTTTTCAATGGTCACCATTTTATTTTCATTCCTGTTTATAAAATTTGGCAAGAAATTGTACTTTTTTAAGACTGAGTTATTCTAAGGCTCTTAATTTAAAAATAAAAATAAATAAATCAAGTAATATTAGGCTTAAACAAAAAAAAAAATCATAAATATAAAATTTCGATATCTTATAGCTGGCTTGTCCATACTTTCAGTAAGCAGGGGTGCACTTCAACTGTTGGCAAACAGTGAAGGATGTCATTATTCACATGATTGGAAACATACAATGTTATCTGACTTTGGTAGTGTTGGCGACACATACTTGTCTTTTGCGATGCACATACATAGTAATAACTATGAACATGTAAAAATAAACTGCAACAAAAATATAAATCATAGAAAATTTAGAATTACAATTCTCTGAAAGGGTCTTATCTCAAAAACTTTTGTAGGATAAAGTGCTACAAACCTTAATTCTGCCTTCAATAGAAAAGCGTGTAAATGTTAATATAATTTAAATATAAAATATTTTTTTAATGGATTTTTAGCTTTAAAAAAATGCTAGTAATATAAAATATTTGAAAGGCACACACACGTATTATACGATGTACATTCATCTCATATCGATAGTCTTGCCCATGTAAAAATAGACTGGAAAAAAACTATAAATCAAAGTAAATTTAGAACTATATTTCACTGAAAGGGACTCTCAAAACCTTTGGGAACTAGTACTATTCTAGGGTAAATAGTCAAAAACCATGATGATGACTACGATATAAAAAGCATGCAAAAATTAATTATTTAAAAATTTAAAACAGCTAGTAACAGGAAGTGTTCGAAAGGGCACCGAGAAATCCTTCAAAGAGTGCCTGCAGGCCCTGGCTTATAGATATAGAGAAAATAAAAATTTTAATGTCTAAGCTGAGGCAGTAAATATTAATTTGAAAAATGTAACTAAAAATATGATAGTATAATTAATGTAAACATGTTTTGTCCTCATCTATTTAATAAATTAGTCCTTTGCCATTTTACATAGTGTTTAATTTTTAAGTGTGATAGTAAAAATGCTAAAATTAGTGTAAGGCTTATTATTAACTTGCTAGTTTTTTTTTGTTTTTAGGCAAAAATTGTTCCAACACGAACTTTCCGGTTTAATGAATGTGTCTGCACTCCTTATAATGCAGATTTTGATGGTGATGAAATGAATATCCATTTACCACAGACTGAAGAAGCCAGAGCTGAGGCTCTAGTTCTTATGGGTGTAAGTTATATTTATTGTCTTTACATAATTGTCTATTCAGCAGCATTATAAATTGACTGATATCATTGTGCACTGTCTTTTGTCAATCTAGCCTTTTCCTTGATAATCATCAAAATTTTGACTAAACATAATTTGTTATTTATAAAATTAAATTATCAGAAGTTTAGCAAATTAAACAATATAAAATTATATTGAGATAAAGATTTTGATTACATAAAATAAAAAAATGTAAAAGAATATTTGAAATTCTTCTGTTTAATTATTATTGTTGCTATTTTATTGTAAGTATTTGTATTAGACTCGGAACATTCTTCTTTAAAAATAAGTAAATGGGTATGTTTTTTCCTTTATCAGAGTTTCCCCCAGGTTTAAAAAAGGACAGAGTACTGCTGGTGAGAAAAAGGCACTTTTTTATTCTTAAGGTCACTTTTGGATTCTAGAGGGCACTATTCAGCTTCTTAAGGGCACTTTTTTTAATTGTTAAAGGTATTCTTCTGGTTTTTAAAGCCACTTTTGATATTTAAAAGTCAGGACACTCTTTTCAGGACAACATTGAGTCAATGTTTATGATGAAAGCAAATTTTGTAATGCAAAAAGGAGAAAGGGCACTTTTTTTACTGAGGGGCAAGAAGGATGCTAATTATTTTACTGAGGGGGCATGAAGGGGGCTAATTCTTTTTAAGAGGGGCAAGAAGGGTGCAATTTTGTAGACCAAAGTGCTTGCAGGGTGCAGCACCCTTCTGAAACTGTCTGGGGGAAACTCTGCCTGTATTATTTATTCTCATTACACCTTATTCATTTATTCCAAACTGGATCTCTACTACTTATGAGCGTAAGATTTCTTATACTGTTTTTAACAGAATAAATATTCAGTAGCATTATAAACTGTATATTGGTTGATATCATTGTGTAGATATTTAAACAGCTGGAAAAATTAATGCAAATTTAAAAAAAAACATTTTAAGTACTTTTAAAAATGTTGATTTGCCGCAATTTGAAAGCTTTCATGTCCCCCCCCCCTCCATAGATGCAATAAAGGGATCTGTCAAGCACAAACTTGCTTGAAGATAGCTTGAAAATTAAACTTTAATTTAAAAAAAAAATGTACATATGCTGATATCAACTAGTACTCTTAAAATCTTGAGATAAAGACTTCTCAAATAGTTTAGGTTACATACAAAATGGTTACTACATTAAACATCATTTCGATGAATGACTAATTGCCAAGTACTATTTGGGGGGTATAGGAAAGGGAGAATCACAGTGGTCATTATATTTTAACTTAATTAGTAATATTAATTTTATTTCATTGAAATTTTTATTATTTTAAAATCATTTATGGGCAGTTTATGTATGTCCTTTCAAAGTTCTTTTCTAAATTGTTTATTTTTGTAAATGATTAATTTGAAGAGGAAATGTATTATACATTTGCGAAAAATATGCGAATATATTAAACCCCATTTTAGTAGAATTACACAGTTATTTTCTTTAAGATGTTTTAAATTGCTATTTACTCATTTGAATTTAAATTAGAATATTAAAACAAATTTTATGTTGATAAAATTATAATTATTCTTACACTTAAAATTTGTAAATGATTGTTTGAATATTTAAATGTTCATTATTTGTGATGATTAAGTTTTAAAAATTCTCATCTAAAGGCGTGAATTATAAAACTCTTCTACTATATTGCCATTTCTTCCTGCATGCCAAAAATGTCTAATCAGTACAAAAAAAAAAAAAAAAAGCTAAAAAATGAAAGTTTTAGTTGATGTTTATAGTGGGTATATCATTCTGCATTAAGTATTTAACAATTGCTTGCATTTCTAATTTCTATGCCTAGTCATAATACTTAGCTTTAAAGCTTATAACTATTGACTAGTGTGTGTATTAATTTTACTTAATATATATATTCTAGGTTGAATCCAATCTAGTTACTCCTCGAAATGGAGATCCACTTGTAGCTGCCATTCAAGATTTTATTACAGGTATGGCTTTATTATTGTTATGGTTTTATAAATAACTTTTTTCTTTTCAGTTTTAATCAAGAAAAATTTGTTTTATAGTGTTCAAATATTCTGTTTTTGCATTTTCTAGGAGCTTTTCTGTTGACTCAGAAAGATGCTTTTTTCACTAGGAGTGAAGCTCAGCAGATTATATCTAGCATATTTTCAACTCAAGATCTTTTAGTTAGAATTGACTTGCCACCTCCTGCCTTGATAAAGGTATGCCTAAAGCCTTAATGTTCTATTGTAATTACTTCCCATTTGTTTCTTATAAATTAAGAAATGAAAATGTTATTAATCTTTGAATCTCTTAAATTTAACATAACTGCACTGTTACTGAATTCTTGCAAATTTAAAACTTAATATGAGTTTTTTCTTCTATATTCAAACTCCACATATAAAGTTTTTGATAAGCTTGTGCTTATAATGATTCTTTTGGTAATGTGTAGCTAAGAATTTGTAATTATTTTTATGTTAGAATTAGAGCTTGTTCTAGACAAAAATTTGCAAATAAAATAAACTTTGATGTCTGCAAATTATACAGCTTAATATTTTCTATTTTATACGATCAGAAAAATTGAGAATTAAAAAAAAAGACTCAATTTTATGAGATATTAAACATATTATAACATATTTGTCTGAATATAATGAAAATTGTATGTTTTTAGTTATTTTCCAGTATATTCAATTATTCTTGGCTCTAATTTTATAGTATTTCAGTTTTTGGTGAACGAATAAATGCTCATACAAAACATATAAATATTTGCTATTTGCACCATTCTAAAAAAATAAAAAATATGCAAGGGCATAATTTTTTTTTTTAATGGTGCAATTTTGATTATAAGTTTCACTATTTATACAACGCTATAGTGTAAATTTAATTAATTGGAATAATGTTTGTTTACTGTTGAAGATTAAGAAGTGTATAGACCACCATAGTACAAGTAAAACTACATGTAAAAAGAACTTTTGACTATGGAAACAGCATTTAAGATAATTTTAAATTAGTGATTATAAATAACAGGTCAAATTTTGTCTTCCCATGAAAATATATAAAAGAACAGTGAAGGTCATAAAAAGTCTTTATGCACATCTCAATTAATTTTATAAATAGGGATTAATGATTATGTGTTTTGGGCCGCAGTTTGAGTATGGCTGGTCTAGTAGTAAAGTTTTCATTTAGATGCTATAAGAAAATCGTTTTAAATATGACATGATTTTCACCATTAAATGATTTATGCCTGTAATAAAAGTTTTCTTTTTTAATATTCACGTGTAAGTATGTACCGTAAAATCCTGAAAGTAAGCCTCCCTCCCACTTTTAAGCAATTTTGGTTTTATTTTCCATTCCCGAATATAAGCCCCCCCCCCCCCCCCAAAAAAAAAAATATATATATCCGTCAAATCTCGAAAGTAAGTACCCCTCCCACTTTTAAGCAATTTTGATTTTCTTTTCCATTCCTAAATATAAGCCCCACCCCCCTCTCACATACAAAAAACTTTCTATGCACAAAAAATTGATTTTAAAAATCCAAGGGAGGCAATTTTCATTCTTTTGATATTTGTGACAGATTTCCACTTATGTTTTTATATGATGTTAATGAAATCCTTCCTCTCACATGAAATGTCTGTTTCCCTTCTATGCCCTCTGTAACATAAAAAGTTTGAAAACTTGTGAATCTTAAATCCTTCTGTACTTCTTTCTGCTCACTAGTAACGTAACAATTGGTAAAAAATCAATCATCTACACTACAATCTCCCTTCTCTCAGCACATAAAGTTTAAAATCTTTAAAACTGTTTATAAAAAAATATACTCTATTTGTTGCTCTCTACTAACAATAAATAAATAATCAGCCATTTAAATTTTCTCTCTACTACCAAGATGTCTGATTCCGCTCTTTTGCCTCCACTCCAGCAAGAAATCTTTTAAACTCTATTTAAAAAATATATTCTGTCTTACGTGTTGCTCTCTAGTAAAAATAAGTAAATAATCAATCATATAAATTACCCTCCACTCTACTCCTCTCTCTCTCTCTCTGAAACTTACACTTCTCCTTCCTTCCTTCCCTCCCTCTCCTCTCAGAATACAAAGTTTAAAATCTTTATTAAAAAATTTGTTGTCTAGTAACAATAAATAACTAATCAACCATTTCAATTATCACTTTACCACCAAAATATCTGCTTCTTTCACAGCTAACCATTATAAAAAAAAATAAACTATTTATTAAAAAAAATCCTCTGTCCTCTTTGTTGCTCTCTATTAACAATAAATAAATAACGAATCATCTAAATTACAAACTCCTTCCATCGAAATTCATATTTCCCTCTCATCCAAAGAGTACAAAGTTTAAAATTTATAAAACTCTTATGTGAAGAAATTTTATGTCCTACTTGTTGCCTTCTAATTTGTCACCTACGTTTTCTGTCTACTCCAAAAGTGTCTGCCCTCCCTCATACACACACAAATTTTAAAATCTTTAAAACTCTATTTTTTTTTTTTAACTGTTGTATTTATTTCTCTTTAGTAACAATATTAATGAATAATCAATCATTCTAAATTACCCCCTTTCTCCGAAAATTCCACTTCCCCCTCTGTCCTCTCACCCAGCAAATAGTTTAAAATCTTTAATAATAATATATATATATATTTAATGTTGATCTATTTCTTTTTTTGTAGTAAGGTAACTCATCTTATTTACATCATCTCATATAAGTACCACTCATCTAAAATCATCATTCCGTTTGAAATTTTTTCTCTATCCCAAAGAAGAGGAGTGGATTTCTAAATATGTGAGAGGAAAGCAAAAATGTTCATCTTTTTTGCAGTTTGGCTGTTCTTCCCTGAATCACGTGTATGTTTTATGTTTTGAAATAAATATGTTCTCTAAAATAACTCCCCATCCATTAACAAAATATCAGCTGTGAGAACAGCCAAACTACAAAAGGACTAAAATCTTTTCTTTGCCCTTCCCCCCCCCCCCCCCCCTCCATGTCTAGAAATTCATCCCTTTTTCTGGGGATGGAGAATGGAACTTTAAAGGGAGAGTTAGATGATCATTTATTTATTGTTGCTACAAAGTGACAATACCACATAAAATCTTTAAAAAATAGTTTTAAAGATTTTTAAGTTTGTGTGTTGAGAGGGGGGGGGGTGGAAAGAGAAGCAAATTTTTAGAGATGTGGGGGGGGGGGAGCAATTTAGATAATTATTTAATTGTAGTTGCAAGAAAGTTCTAAATAAATAAAAAAAACTTTTAAAGACTTTAAAGTCTGTATTGGGGGGGAGGGGGGCAAAGAAAATAAAGAGGACTTTTTGGAAGGGAGGAGGGTATAATGTAGATCGTTATTTAAATATTGCTGGGGGACAAAATCACAAATAGAGCAGAAAAAATTAAGAAGAAAACTATGCATTTTTGGTACCAGAGGGGGGGGGGGGGCAAAGGGGTTGAAACAGTAATTTTGAGAGCAGATTTAGATTATTGATTATTTATTGTTATACAATAAAATAAGAAATTTAAAAAAAATTATTTAAAAAATGATTTTTTAATTTTTTAATTTAATTTAATTTTTTTTTTTTGGGGGGGGGGGGAGGCAGGATTTTAGGGTTGGGATTTTTTTTTTTTAATCTACCGAAATACGGAAGATTCTTGCCTCTTTTTTTAAATTTTACGAGATGCATTTGTAGGGGGAGGATCTTCATGAGATGAAGGTGCGGGGCAGGGGAGGGGGGGGGGAAGCAGGGATTTTAGGAGGATGGGTTAATTTAGATGGTAGGTTGGAGTTATTTATTTTTAATATAGAGTATTTAATAAGTCTGAAAAGAAGTTTAAAATTAAAATGTTATAACGGTTAAACTGTGCATTTTTGGTACCAGAGGGGGGGGGGGCAAAGGGGGAAACAATAATTTTGAGAGCAGATTTATATGATTGATTATTTGTTGTTACAATAAAATAAAAAATAAAGAAAAATATTTAAAAAATGATTTTTGTAAATTTTTCTTTTTTTTTAGGGGGGGGGGGGGGCAGATTTTTAGGTGGGAATTTATTTTTTAATCTACCGAAATACGGAAGATTATCGCCCCTTTTTTAAAATTTTACAGATTTTAAATTTTATGAGATGCATTTGTAGGGGGAGGATCTTCATGAGATAAGGGTGGTGGGCAGGGGGGAGGGGGCAGAAGCAGGGATTTTAGGAGGATGGGTTAATTTAGATGGTAGGTTGGAGTTATTTAATTTTAACATAGAGTACTTAATAAGTCTGAAAAGAAGTTTAAAATAAAAATGTTATAAAGGTTAAACCAAGCATTTGTGGCACCAGAGGGGGGGGGAGCAAGGGGGGAAACAGTAATTTTGAGAGCAGATTTATATGATTGATTATTTGTTGTTACAATAAAATAAGAAATAAAGAAAAATATTAAAAAAATTATTTTTTTTTTAGGACGAGGGGGGGTGGAGCAGGATTTTAGGGTTGAATTTATTTTATTTTATTTATTTATTTTTTAATCTACCGAAAGACGGAAGACTCTTGCTTTTTTTTAAAAATTTTACAATTTTACAGATTTTAAATTTTACGCGATGCATTTGGAGGGGGAGGATCTTCATGAGATAAGGTTGGGGGGGAGCAGGAGGAGAGAAGCAGAGATTTTAGGAAGTGGGGTTAATTTAGGTGGTAGGTTGGATTTATTTATTTTAATATAGAGTATTTAATAAGTCTGAAAAAGAAGTTTAAAATTAAAAAGTATAAAGGGTAAACTATGCATATTTGGTACCAGAGGGGAGGGAGGCAAAGCGGGGAAACAGTAATTTTGAGAGCAGATTTAGATTGATTTTAGATATAGTATTTATTGTTACAATAGAATAATAAAAATATTAAAAAAATGATTTTTTTGGGGGGAGGGGGGGTCAGGATTTTAGGGTTGGGAATTTGTTTTTATTTTATTTTATTATTATTATTTTTTAATCTGCCGAAATACAGAAGATTCTCGCTCCTTTTTCACTTCTAAATTAATGATAAAAACAGGTTTTTAAATGATTTTTAGAAAAAATCCGATTATAAGCCCCCCTCCCAAATTTAACCTTTTTTGATTTTGTAAAAGAGGGGGCTTACAATCGGGATTTTATGGTATTTCTATTGAAAATACAGTGTTTAGAAATAATATTATTTGACCTATTCCAAAATGCGTATTTAATCTCTATTCAGATAATGAACATAAAATAAAATTATAAACTTTACTGGAATTTACCTTAAAGGATGCTTATGTAAGGCGTTATGTGAATGTCACTTGATCAAAATACAAAAAAAAAAAAAATTCTCTCTCTCTCTCTCTATATATATACAATTGAGACTCACATTACAAGAGGTACATGGAAACTGATTTTAAGAAATTTAAACTTAAAGATTAAGGATCTATCCAACTATGTGTTTGGGTTATTTATTCACATCTGTATTTATACAAGAAAATTAATATAATTTTCAGTCTGTACAAAGAGAGGAGGAGATTGTTAGAGGATTTTGGGAGAATTGTTTTGTTGTTTTCTTTTCCGCTGATTTTTTGTTAGTGTTCTTTTTTTTTAGTAAACAATCTTTAGTGCAGTATATTTGCTTTTGTTTCTTTAATTTTTAGCCTTACATGCTATGGACTGGAAAACAGATATTTAGTTTAATCTTAAAGCCAAACAAAAAGTGCAATATCTTGATAAACCTAAGGAAAGCTGGTAAAGGAAGTAAAACTAAGTCAGCATATTCTGATAAAGAAGAGTTTTGTCCAAATGATACATGTAAGTTAAGTTAAAGATTTTTGTATATTCAAATTAGTCCTTTAAACAACTATACATGTTTAACTTTGTTTCATTTTTTCCTTCAATTACTATATATTAGTACCATTACTTAAAAAAAAAAAAAAAATTCACTTGCATAATTTGAAAATATGAAAAGAAGAACGTTTTCTTGTTATATGTTGATGTTTAATGCTTTTTTAAATTTTTAAACATGTTATTTTGAAAAAAGATAATAAGTTAAATATAAAATTGAAGTAATTTTCTCATAATAAATACCAGATAGTACTCGTCAAGATTTAATGGTGAACAACTTGAAAGTCTCATTGGAAAAATTTTTGAAATTTTATTTAGTTGCTTTTAAATTAATTAAGTATTGAAAGCATGAAGAATTGTTATATAGTGCAAGCTATGCCTATATGCATATAAGGCTATAGATGGCTCTGTCAGTCGCAAGATACCCAATTAATGAAATGAAAGAATTTTAAAGCGGGAGTTTAACTAAAAATATTAATTAATTGAGTATGGCATTTATTTTTATTTGCTACAAGCTCTCTCTCTCTCTTTTTTTTCTAAATATCAATATTTAGTATTTTGTAACTTTTTTTAAATTATGTGACCTTCAAAATTTTATCAGTCTGACAAAAAAACATGAACTTAAAATTAGATGTTTGCTGCTAACGATTTATAACATATATTTTTTAACTACTTGAATTTTATTTTACATTTTCATACATTATTTATATATTAAACCATGGATATCAAGGTGATTTCTATTATAGTTCTTAAATTAATACTTTTCCTTTCTATTTTCTCTTTTTTTTTCTTTTTATAAAAATAATCACACACTTTTCTTAGTCTATAAATATATCTTCCTGATATATTTATATACTATATAATAGTCATACAAAACATAGATAAAAGTTTAGATCAATTTATTTTATCGATAACTACATGAAAAATCTTTTTAGTATAAAATTAGTAACTTTAAAAAATATTGTCACCTGTTAAATTTTCCTTAATTATAAAGCATTTGAATTTTTTTTTTAAATATAAATTGATAACTTCATCCTCCTGGAGTAACATATGACATTATTGAAATGAATTAACTTATTGCAATAAAATAACAGAAAACATTATGTCCAGAGTGGGGATCAAACTGACAATATCACAGTTGAAACTACTCAGCCACATTGACCTCGTTCTGTGTTACTCTAAAACTAAATATGTTCTAGATTTAATTTCATGTGTGCACATAAATGTCGAATTCACACTTAAAAATCAAGATATTTGCCTTTCGCTTTAATATATAAGATAAGGACTTGCTCCTAATAAAATAAATTTTTGCCAAAGATGCCCATTTTAACTATTTCAAGACTATAAGTACTATAGTAATCAATAATAATAAAGAACACTTTTTTCTCACAATGTGAATTTCATTTAACATAATAGGCTTAACACTTCATAGATTTATACATTCTTATACGGGATGTGTATTCTTTATTGAATTCATCTCTTAACGTTTAGACAATTGGATATGATGACATTTACCAGCCTTTATCTGTCACAATCAAAAGTTAAAAAAAAAAAAAAAAAAAAAAAAAAAAAAAAAGCTATTTAGTTTAGGGGAGATTGATAGGTTAAGCAAGAAAAATTGTCTATTTTATCTTTGAAATAGGAAAAAAAAAATGTTATAAACCTGCTAGTGGAAAATATGATAATGTTTGATTCAAATTGTTATTCCTTTAACTCTTCAGCAAAACACTCAAACTATAAGATTCCTTAGTGTACTATATAAAATTTTCAGAGATGCCACTTTTTCACTGAACAGTGGATTTCTGCTTTTTACATTTTTTATCCAATCCACAATTTCCTCTATAATTCCCCGATATTTATTGCTTCGTTTCTTTTGTCTATTGCCCATAATTAAAAAATATACTTTAGACATGGATGTCACTTTTCAACGATCTGCAAATTTCGAGTTTTTTTTTTGTTCTTATAATCAGTCTGTGTTGACTTCAGAATTGGAGGGGAAATCGCATTGATGTACGCTAAAGCCATAAAGACAATAATTTTGGTTTTCACTCATTAAATTTGTAGATCTAGGGCTATTCAGATATGTTCTTGCAGGCACACACTAGATATAGACATACGATTCTTCCACAAATTAGCAGAATTCCTCAAATTCGTCCAATCGATCATGAAAAGGAATTGGGAATTTCTCAATCAGTCATGAATTTCATGAAAACGATTTGCAAATTTCGTCGATAGCTCTGCAAATGAAATTACAAATTTGGTCACAAAATAAAAAAATCAATCGATGAAAAAAATCCTGAATTTCGCGAATTGTTTGTGAAAAAATCACGAATCTCGTCAAACGATCACTAAAAAATAGTAAATTTCATCAAGGAGTCGTGGAAAAAAAAATCGGCACTTGGTCACAATTTTTTTTTTTCCTCCATAAAGATTTAAAAATAAAATCCTTAATGATATAATACAAACAAAAGTCGCAACAAGGCTTATGGTGTTCGATCTTTCTCCATATCCACAGTATGAATGTCAGAATTTGTTAATTTATCTTATAAAAATCTAAAACCTTAAAAGAAAATAAAACCTCCCCACATTTCTTGCATATTTTTCTTTATTATTATTTTTATAGACATCTCTTTTGCCATGCTAATATACAGTAAAATTCCCCACTGAGCTGTTTGAATTTTGTTGCTAGGTTACCTCAATTGATTTAAAATGCTGTGATATAAAGAAAAATTATGTTTATTTACTAAATAGTATGAGTTTTTGTGCATGATGCATTATCAGCATTAAAGTGCAGAGAATAACAAGTTTGAGGAAAAGAGTTTAAGGTTTAAGAAAAAAAAAATCAGTTTTTGTTTTCTTTCATTTTTTAAGCTAGTTTAAAAATAGGTTTAGTTTTATTATAAACAATATAGTTGATAAAATTCATCGATAAATGTTGAGAAAAATGCTAATTTTACTTCATGCATAATTTCCTCTTTTTTGTTATTTTTGAGTGGCATTCTTAAATTTTTCACGTATCTTTGAAGTTAATGTTTAAAAAGGGGCCATTTTGCATTTCTAGTTTTTGTTAACAAACTAATTGAAAATTTCTGAAAAATATTCAACTAAGTTTAATATTTTTTGTTTCATTTACCAATCCATGAATTCTCTCGCTCACAAATTATTTTTAAAAAAAAAGCATGCTTAAAGTTGGTATTACTAAAATGCTATTCTGGATTGTGTAAAATATATATATATATATATATATACTACATACAAGGGTGAAAGTTTTCCATCCTGTGACTAAATTTGTTCTTTTTAGGTACGTTCGTAATTATATAAATACGTATTACCTACAGTCCTCGTCTGGTCCGTCCGTCCGTCTGCATATAACAGCACAAAAACTACCCAACCGAATGGATTGAAATTTAATATATATGTTATCGTTGCAGAATTTTGTCGAGTCATTTCAAAATTTCTGAAAATCGAATCAAAAGTTAAATAGATATTAATAAAACTTTTCTTTATTCTATTAAATCCTATCATACGTAACTCTATATAATAAAAGCGCAAGTCATGTGACTGAGGAAAACAAATACGGGCAAACCACTTCTTTTTTCATATGCCAGGCAGCCATTTTTATTCAAAATTATTTTTTCGAATAAAATTGCATAAAAGTTACATTTTTAGAAAAATTGTTCAAAAAAATTGTTAGCTTGAGAGATGAGTTACATTAAAAAATGTATAGATTCTGAGATAATTTCAGTGGAAATTAAATTAACAGCCTAATATCTCAATCCATTAGAGTAAATGAACACAGGAGATTTGTTCATTATGAGTCATAAAAATATTAAACCATGGAGGTAAAAGTAAGATCTCCAAAGTAAGATCTCCATGGTGAATTTTGCACTGCTGTCTGGTGTAGAAAAAAAAATTCGCATTTGTAAACGTGGCATATGTAATAATAAAAAAAAAAAAAAGGTATGCTCATTTTGCTCATAGCAGACGATATAATTCATTTCACTGAAATAATAAGGATGATTTTTTTACATTGTAAAACTATTTATAAAACAAACGCACATCAAATGTCACGTTTAACGTACAATTTCCAACTTGTTTATATTTGGAAAGAAAGAACTTGATGTAAAAAATTCTGATTGGAGATAGGTTGCTTGTTAATCTATGCTGTGAAGAAATTATGGCAGTGATGAATCCTTATAACAAAATAAAAATAAATTTATCTTAGTCTTAAATAATTCAGTTAGAAAAATTTAGCTTGCCCACATAGACCTATAAGATTGCCATCATAGTTTTTTTTCCTTATATATTGTTACATTATATATGAGTTATGCATATTTTATTCGAGTGCTATGGAAACATATTATTATAGTTCCGTCTTTTGAAATTTCACGACCTCTCACCTATGACTACATACAAAGCTTTGATATTTAATAGGTGATAGTCAGAATAAAATTTGTTGAAAACCATTTTTAAAACACTGTTTTCTAAAACTTAAGCTACTAGCCTCATATCCATGTAAGCAAGAGATTTGACACAAACTTCGAAGAACTGATATATATATATATATATATTGAATTCAAAGGTATTATAAATATATATATATATATATATATATAATCATAATTTTTTTACTGTTATATTTTTGTGCTTTTGGTGGTGTTTTAAGATTTGATAAGTTTTAGATTTGTATGGGCATTCTATTTTTACTTAAATGACACATGTTTTAAATACAGTATTGCTATTTTTCTTATATCTTCTCCTAAGTTATGATAAGCTGTAAAAATGAGCTTGCCCACGTACTTTATTACATCCTCAGTATGAATCTGTGAGTGTTATATCTTTTTCTTTCTCTGAAAATAAATATGAACAATTGTTATTAACCAATTTTTATTTCTTTCTTTCTTTAAGTTGTGAGTATACGCAACAGTGAACTTCTCTCTGGAATGATGACTAAAGCTACCCTTGGATCTGGCTCAAAAACAACTATATTTTACATATTATTACGAGATTATGGAAAACAGTGTGCTATTAATGCTATGCTTCGCCTTGCTAGATTGTCATCATATTTCTTAGGTATGTGCAGATTTTATAATTTTATTTTTGATATGTTTCATTTTAATTTAATTCAAATTTAATTTTCATAAATCTTATATTAGTACAGTGATTACTAAAACTGTTTATGAAAGAATCAAAATTAAGTTTGAAATTTCCTCCAGTAAATAATTTTTTATTTAATTTTCAAAATTGCCTTTCATAAGTTTTTAAATATATTAGAAGTAGTGTGAAGTTTTGATGATGGATTTTCTGATTAGCTAGTAAGTGGAGTGTCAAAATCAGTGATTTTTGACATTTTATACTGCAGAATCTATGCAATATAAACTTTATCCATATGATAAAGTATATTAATGTACTTTTCATGTTGGTTACAAAATGTTTATCTATATTAATAAAAGAAAGATGTTTGTCAGTTTGGCGATGACTAGGGAAATCTATCGCATGTAGTGGTCGGCAAATTTGAATAAAGATAGACAAAGACAAGTCCGAATACACCTGAGACTCAAATTTTTAATTTTTTGATAATTAGCTGAGATATTACTTAAAAGTATCTCATCCAATGCTAATAAACATGCTTCAATTTTCTGCAGTTTGCTGGTCTGTTTTTTATGCATTTTAAAATAACAATCACTGGGAGCCCTATGGAGTTAGGGAAAGTACGTCTGTGTTCATGATTCTTTCATGTACCGATGGTACTTTTCATTTTTTTAAATATACATTTTTACTACATTTCCAAAGAAGAAAAAAAAAAGCAATTTGAAAATGTCATCTCATAGCCTGGGTGGAAATCCCTCTACATTAAAAAAAAAAGTAACAATTTGGAAATGGGCCAATGCAAATCTGCGTAGATCTTCCTGGCTTTCTTTTCTTTTCTTTTCTTCTAGAATATAGGAATTGCTGTGTGATATCAAACGAAATCGCGAAGCGATTATGCGGGGTGTTGGAGAGCAGGGGGGGCGGTGCTCACCTAGTACAAAAAAAAATCCACTTATAGGAAAAAATTTTTTGCTTTCATCGGATGATACCTTTTATTTAAAAAAAAATAATTTAAAAAAAATGAATATTTACTATTTCAAAAATATATTTTCTGGAGGTCATTTTCATATTTTCCATTTTTTTTTTTTTTTTGCTTGAAAAAAGTACCTACTTATAGAAAATTCTCTTTTACTTTCAACAAAACCTTTCATTTTTAAAAATATGAATATTTGTTGTTTAAAAAATATATATTTATAAGGATATCATTTTTATATTGTCTGCAGTTTTAAATTGATATTCCCATAACCCAGAAGGAAAAAAAAAAAAGCAGATTGCCGGTATCCTTTCTGTGTGCCTGGGCAACACCATGCAGGTTTGCTAGTACTAAATAATATTTAATGACTGGCTTTTGATTATATATAAGTATGTAAGTAACAAAAATACTTGTTTTTGGAATTTCACTGTCTCAAAACCTGGTAAAGATGATTGTATAAAATTTAATTTGCAGTATAATAATAATTATCTATAGGACCAACTCGAGGCTTAGGCACAATCTAGAGACAACCTTGTCAGTAACGATGGCTTGCAGTTTTCCTAATAATGTATTAATTTGTTTCAATTATTTTTCATGAATACAAGGTGTCACTGAAATAAAGTGCTTAAGGACACCATATACTCTTGAGCCAGCCCTGATTATCTAATTTTATAAGGTAAATTAAACCTTAAATCTCATTTGTCTTATGTATTACTGTGATCATAAGTGGCTTGAAGCAGTTCATGTTAATATAGTGCAGAATGTGGTTATGCAAGAACTGCACCTGTGCATGAGCACTGCTATTCATTGTGATATAAATTTCAATCCATTGTTATGTATCATGTCACTTACAAATAGCTGAAAATTTTTATAAATAATAAGGTTGTTGGTATCATCAAAATTAGCTTCATAAGTATGAAAATATATTTTATGCTTTACGTCTTCCTATAATATGAAGAATTGTAAAATTTAGAGAGCTAATATTTATTTTATTATTATTTATTAAAACGAAACTAGTTATTTAAAATTCTATGTAAGGATATTCATAGTGAATGTAAAAGAAAATGCATTTCTAGCAGCAACTTTAATTATTATTAAAAACAAAGTATTGAAGATTTATGTATACTTTGAGCTGAAAACTTGCAGCACCCAGTCAATTTAATGATTAGGATGCTAACTGCAACATTAAGCGATTGGGCCAAAGTTCGCGACTTCGATACAGCACAGTCTGATGGGGGTGGGGGTGACTTGTACAAGGAGGATTTTCCTTGTACAATAATGATAATTTTTGTCACTTTCCCTTAAAAACCCTCCCTGAAGACATTTCTTCTATAGCAATAGAGCCAAAATTGACCGATGCTTTGCAAAATTCCTCCCTCTTGAGCTAAAAACCTTAAATTTCTCGATATTATTTTAAACTTTTGTTGTTTTATATAAGCTACTATAATTATCACCTTTTGCTTCTACAGTTTTTTTAATTTAGACAATAGATCTTACTATCATACATGACTTCATCAAAAGCAGTATTTACTTGTAGATTTTTTAACGATTCATATTAATGTTACAGGAATATTTATTTTCACTTTTTATTTTGTATTTTTCAGGAGTTTTGGGAAAATTAAACTGTAAAAAATGGCCAGAATTGCATAAGGGGCACTTTGATAAAAGAAAAAAAAAATCTAAAGTGACTCCATTCGACTTTCCAAACTTTTTATAGAATATTGTAAATTTAGATAACATTCTGACACAATGCAGTCAGCTGAATTCAAACACTGGACCTCCCACTTTGAAATTGGAGACATTACCTCTGAGCCACTAACGTTCGACTATATTACCACAATATTTATCACTTATGTTCTGTAACATTTCTTGGTGAGTTTTCCCTGTAGAATCGGTCTCAAATGGCTTAAATACCTAATCCATTAATAACGTATTCATATGGAAATCTATACAATTCTTTTAACAGTGAATTATTGTCTGAGTGCAACGAAGACTCATACACAGCGCAGTATTACTTTGCTCCATATATAGCTACGATGGAAATTAAAACCTTTCGTCAAGCATAACTCAAAAAATATTTAACGGATTTCATTCAAATTTTTACAGCAGGTACCTATAAAGGTGACAACGACGTCTATTTATTACCAATAATAAATTTCAAACCGTTTGGAAATTATATTAAAAAATAGACAAAAAAAGCACAATTAAAGTACATACGTCACGAAAATTTAGTGCGTACGTCATTTTCACCGGCGGGGAGATATTCGTAATCAACCGGATTTCAAAAGTTCATGGAGCATGGAGCAAAAAAATATGCACTCACTAATATTCAGTACAATAAAAGGTACTTTTCGGTTAGCCGGGCGCCAGTGATCTATATACATGTTGTGTGTATAAGATGCACCAGTGATATATATACATACACACATATGTATATATATATACACACACACACACACACACACATATATATATATATATATATATATATATATATATATATATATATATATATATATATATTATATACATACATGTATGTATGTATAATATGTATGTATGTATATACATATATATTTATCTATGTATTTGTTCATATATCACTGGCATCCAGCTAACCGAAAAGTACCAATAAAATATATTTCAATTTTTTATAAAATGGAACATAAAAGTACAAATATATCAAATGGTATGTAGTATGTGAAATGAAACAATTTTATTATAATCACCTATCGTACAATAAAAATAGCTAATAGTCTGCATTCAGAGGGAAAAGTTCCATATCCTGTGCTGGTAGATTTGGCGAGTTATTTTTTGGTGATAAGTGTTTCGATGTGGTTGTTGCGATCTTCAGTCTTTCGGTTACCTTTTCTAAAGTTATGTTTTGCAGATAATATTATGTAAACATCTGTTTTGTAGACATTTTTTTGTGTATATATGCTAATTGTAATGGCAGTTGGGAATGAGGTTTTTACCTTTTTATCTATGCTTTCGAAAATATTAAAACATTAAAAAAAGATGATACAGATGTCGCAGGCGCACCGGGGCATCTTTTTGGTACAAAAATGGCGATGTTATGTGTGGGCAACCTGGTGATTTTGGTGAAATTTTGCTTCATGTAGCAACTCGGTAGGGCAGATTCTGTGCTTTTATGTTAAATTAAATATTGTGTGTTTTATAATAAACACACAATATTTAATCACTACACACAAGTGTGTGTTAAACACACAATATTTATAATAAACACACAATATCACTGTGTGTGTTGTATAATAAAATAAGGTAAAGATGTCATATACGCACCACATTGACGCGATTGCAACAAAATGGCAATTTTATGCCAAACATGGTAACCCGGTTATTTTGTTTATGTGTTAATAAGTGTTAATATTTATGATTTATTGTGATATTTATATTATTATGTTTATTATTTATAACTGTTCATTTATTATTGCATGCTTTTTGTAACGGTACTTCTTTATTATCCCGTCGACCACTTTTCCTATCAAAAAATTATCGCCCAACTGTAAGATTAAACGCCAAAAATGCAGTCCCATTTACTTGATGTCAGAAGCATTATACGTGATTGTTATGTCATCAAATAGTTCAAAAAGTGGTCGACGGGATAATAGAGAATTACCCTTGTAACTAATATTCAAAAACAAAGTTTTCGCCAAATTGGCGGGGAAAAATCGCGCCAATGTGGTGCGTATATGACATCTGTGCCTAAAATAATTTCTGTGTGCTTAAAATAAAATTGTGTGTGTTTTTATAACATAATAAAATCAAACTAGCATGCTGTTTTAGCAATCTTGGCCTAACGGGTTCTCAAAAACGGGGTTTTCTGGCCATAATGGCGCAAACAAAAATCACGCCAATCCCAGTTCGCTAGCGACAGCTGTTCCAAAAATATTTATATCAAGCGTATAATGTTTTGCATTTTTATACGGAACACTTCTCCATTTAAAGATTTTAAATGCTATTTACATCAGATATTTTTTTCCTGAAGTTCCCAAAAGTTAATTTAGGTATGTTTTTTGTTTGTTTATTACTTTTTTACAATTTGCTCCCTGACAATAACAATTATTTATCCCCAAAATACCTCTTAGGTTTGTTAAATATGTTTGTTTATGTATTTTCATTACTTATTATTAAAATTTCGAAAATGGCGATAAAATTTTATTTTAGCATCGTATTTATGTTTTTAAGATGGTTCAAAAACATGGTTTAATAAAAGTACATTTGTAAACATTTGAAAAACATGTTTTTCCGCTCTCTGAAAAAATTTGGTAAGATGCTCAAGTAGATGCTTTTAGTAAGATGCTTTTTTTAAAGTAGATGCTTCGGTAAGATGCTTTTGGCACCATGTTTAATTTTTTCGCCAACCGGCACAGGATACGGAACTTTTCCCCATTCAGATACACAGGCAAGGCTGTTCTCAAACAACAATAAAGCTAGCAACAACATTGTTTTAACTCTATAACAGTTACAATAATGATATTAAATGCTCCGATTGTCTTTGGGCCCGATTATGGTAGTTTCCCCTGGAAAAAACTGTAGCAGAAGTCTTTTACATTTGTTTCGAATGAAGCTCGGTAAACAAAGTATTAATTAATAATACAAACAACACTAACATAAACATGGAAGCAAAAGTTTGAATTCAAATGTATATATTTGTTAATCTTTTCCCCTCCCACCAACTCTTCAAAAAAATAAGAAAAATAAAAAGAAAGTTACAGCATTGAATTTAAAATGGCGTTAAGCTACGTTTTCTGACTTAAGCAATTAACTGCAAACCGGATTATGAAACGTTCACTTAACTATAACATGTATCTAATAGCCCTGAGGGTACTTCCCAGTTATACGGACCTTTAGGCTTTATTAAAAAGCTTGACACAATTCGGGTTTAAGAAGTCGAGATTTATTGCCAAATTATATATAAACAACTATGAAACTAAAACTGATGAATTATTTTGCTGGTTTACGCATCTATTTTTAAAAATTGCATCTGATGACACTTATTAGATGAATTACTTCTGTTTGTATTTAATAACGGTAAACGGCTTCTGTATATTGAATGAATTTTGAAACTATTGGGAAGAGGTAGAGAGACGAGTAAACAAACGGGTAGACAGACGGATAGTGAGATTGGTAGAGAGACGGGTAGTGACAGAGATAGGCTAACGGGTTGCGAAACGAATATGTAGACGGGTAGCGAGACAGGTAATAAAAGGGTTTACAGAGGGGTACCAAGATGGGTAGAGAGACGGGTAGCGAGACGAGTAGTGAGACCGATATACAGGCATGTAGAGTAAAGGTTGAGAGACGGGCAAACAGAGGAGCACAGAGAAGAGTTGACAGACAGGTAGAGAGAGGAGTATGTACACAGGCAGACGTGTCGAGAGACTGGTAATTAAACGGGAAGCAAGACAGGTAGAAAGACGTATTCACAGATGGATAGCGAGACAGGTAAAGAGTTGGGTAGAGTTTGGGTAGAGGGAAAAAAATAATTCAAATGTAAATATTTGTCACAAGGAAAATGTTGCAACAATGAAATTAAATTTGCGTTAAGCCACGTTTGCTAAAATACGCTATTGGCTGGAAATCTGATTATGTAACTTTAAAAAGCTTGGCGTTTTATAAGATCAAGCAAAAAAAAAAGGGATTATTTGCTAAATGTTATAAAAACAAATCTGATGGACGGTACTTCTTTTCTATTTGTTTAACAGTGTATATGGATTTATGTATGATATTTTGTAATGCTGTCATTTAATTTTCTCTTTTTCATTATGTCGTAATTGTTAATCTACGTTCTTAACAATATCACTCAGACTAATCCCTTTGAGGGAAATCCTAGTAATATATTTGCCAAATAGGAGCTCAATTAGAAGGCATTAGAGCCCATTTTGGAAATTATTATGTTCACTCAATACACACATATATCATGATTACAATAAATTTTTTACGCTATGTTTTCAGAAAGAAGAAAAGTTCATGCTTTACATATCATAAAGTATTTTTAAAAGTAACCTGTTGTCAAAATGTTTGTATCATGGCTGATGAATGCTATAACCCTGTTTGTTGGTAATTGTTATGGCAGTTCCTATCACTTTTGATGTTCTTTTCAATTGAGCAATAAACCATACATATACTGTCGATCTGGTTATTTCTTGATATTGCTCTCATTGTAAAAATATACTCTTCTCATCTTAATTTCTTTTTTATAATGCTCTTGTACATAATAAAATTAATCTTGTATTTATTCAAATTTTAGCAAATCGTGGATTTTCAATTGGTATTGGTGATGTAACTCCTGGAGCAGGCTTGCTTAGGGAAAAACAAAGACTTTTATGTGAGGGGTAAGATAGATTCTAATTATATTTATATACATATTAAATGATTAAATCTCAAATTGCAAACAGACTATGCTATCACTATATAGAGAAAAGTTAGACAGTTGTTCTGGAGATAAGTTATTTAAGATTTTGTTTGCATTTATTTCATTTACTTAAAATTCATTAAATTGCTTTACTGTGTAGGTTTCTCCCGGCAGTCTATTTTCGCTAGGTTATTATTTTTTCGTGGTGGTAGATTTACATGTTTAGCTCTTTTCTTATATCAACAAATCATTAGAAAGTTTTTTTTTTTCAGTTTGTATTGTTAAAAAAAATATTGTAGATCAGAGGTAAAATTTACCAAAATCCAAATATGATGTCAAAATTAGCTGTTTGTATTGAAAATTTCAGAGTTTGATTCAATTTCTGTATGGAGACAGCATCCTAAGTTTATTTTCTTAACATACTTTTAGAAAAGACATAATTCTCAATCAAATTTCTATTTTCATTTTTCTCTGTGGCTATTTTTCAATAAAATAGATCGGATAGAGGAAGGAGTGACATTTTTTTTTTAACCAACAGTACGTTGCCTGTGTTAAGAAACTTTGTAAGGCTGTCAGAATTTTTCTTTGTGTGGAAAGAAATATTTGGATAACCTTTACCTTCAAAAGTCCTTATTGAAAGCATTCTAATTTTGGACATAAAAATAGACTACATTAATAAATCCTCCCTACTGTAACCTTTAATAAGTTTATTTATTTTTACTTTATTTTTTCTTTTGATAGTTATTCAAAATGTGAAGAGTATATTCAGAGCTTAGCCAAAGGTGAATTAGTTACTCTGCCTGGTTGTGATGAGGAAGAAACACTAGAGGTAAGTACAGTGATTTAATTTAGTGTCTACTAGAAAAGAAAAAAAATGAATTTATTATATTGCATTTGTGATTTTGTATTAATTACAGTAGTACTAAAAATATTTATTTTAATAGTTATATAAATTTTTAAAAGTAAGTTAGAAGGTTGTTAAATTTTGATTATTTGTTATGCAAAATGCTGTATTAACTTCATTTTAGTAATCTAAGACAATTTCCTGTTTTTCTTTTCCTTCCTTTTTCTTAGAATAAAATAATGTCTGAGCTATCTGCTATTCGAGAGCATGCTGGTCAGGTCTGTCATAAGGAGCTTCATAAAACAAACAGTCCTTTAATTATGGCTCAGTGTGGCTCTAAAGGTATGTATTAGTAAATGTGTTTTCCCTTTTAAAATCGCAAACAATTTCATTGACTTAGTAGTTGATAATTGTTATTAGTCTTCAATATCACATAAAACATTCAAATAGAATAACATATGGAGCGTTTTTAAAATCAAAATTCATAGTAACATGCAAGACACATGTGCAGGTTACAATCACTTTGCATGTAATATTTTTGTTGATGGAAATAATTATTAGTATCGAAATATCAATTTAATTAGTCACACACATATGTAGCAATTTATAATTATTATTCTGTATAAATAATAAATTTGATTTGAGATTCGTCAGTATAAAGTTAATATAGTGATAGTGAATATTTCATTAATTTTCAAAATCTTTTTTATTATTATATCATTGTAGTAGTAAAAAAAAAATACTTATTTATCAACAGTCTTGATAAGATTAAAAGCAAACCAGCTGGAACATCAACATCTACAAATTATTTTAATGACCAAAATTAGTTTCCTGTTGATAATGCTATGATTTTTCGGTACCTTCCATTACAAAAAGTAAGAAGCTACCTATTGCAACCATCTGGAGGAAAGCGGTTCTGGAAAATTTCAATATATTTTCATCGATCATGACCCTCGACCCCAAAAAACTCTCCATTCAAATGTTGCTTTATATATTTGATTTTTGTCATCTGATAACACTCATATTTATAAACCAATTTATATGTGACTGTTTGTGTAATTATCGTCTGCAGCGAGCTAAAGCTGCATGTTTCTTGATTTCATGTGCTCCGAGTTTATATAAGTTTCTATTTCGTACTTTCCGCGTTTGGCAACACTCAGTGTTCTGTTTTGCTTTTTGTTGTTTTTAGAATGTGATAAAGAATGTTGTGGAATATGCCGTGTGATGGCTCGCTTTATTTATGTGTGAATAAAACCGCATGTATACAGTCCATTATTGCATTTGTGTTTTAGTTAAGAACCAGCAGTGTGTATGTGTATAGTTTAAAACGCAATAGCATTCTTGGTACAAGTCTAGCCGGAGTGCTAGTGAAAAAAAAAAAGTGTAGAATGGAACTTTTTTCTGAACTGCTGTGTGATGTTTTTTTGTGGCGAAATATTACCTCAGCTTGTGAGGTAAGTTAACTTTGAACATTATTTTTCGTGTGTAAAAATAATTTGCTATTTAAAACTGTAGAATTGTGATGAGAATAATAGTTTAGATTTAAACTAAATTTCCTGTTAACGTATTTTAGAACTAGTTTTGTGTTTGATTTAAGTAAAAATGAGTGAATTAACAACTTTTAAAACGAAAAGAACTGCTCTACGAAGAAGTGTAACGAATTATATTAAGAAAATAGAAAGTATAATCGCAGATGGTGAGATTAATTTAACAGAATTAGAAGAAAATATTGAACTGTTAAAACAGAAAGAAACGGAACTAAAAAAACTTGATAGGGAAATTGAAAGTTTAATTACAGATTCTAAACAATTAGAGAGCGAGATAGATACCGCACAGGAAATTTCAGATAAAATTGATTTGTGGAAATTTAAAGGTGAAAAAATATTGAAAATCGAAAATGCGAAGTTAAATAAGAATGAAAATAAATCTGATAGTGTAATTTCAGAAACAATTTTTGAGAATATTAAATTATCTAGGTTATCATTACCTACTTTTGGAGGCAATATCACTGAATGGATAGTTTTTAAAGATCTTTTCAATGCATGCGTAAACAGTAATACGACTATATCTAATGCTCAAAAATTGCAGTATTTAAAGGCTTCATTGAAAGGTGAAGCGTATCGCGTCATTCAGTCTATTCAAATTTCGGATTCTAATTTTGAAATTGCATGGAATCTATTAGACGAAAGATATTCAAATAAGAGAGAACAAATTTTTGCATATATTAAACGATTTCTAAGTTTACCAGCAATTCAAACAGAATCAGCTGTTGCTATTTTAAATCTAGTTGATAACATTAATGAAGTTATTTGCTCGTTAGAAGTATTGAACCAAACCATTGACAAATTTGGGGATACATTAATGACTTATTTAATTTTGCAAAAATTGGATCCTTCTACAAAATTGTGGTGGGAACGTCAGCTTAAAAGCAATGAAATTCCGAAACTTAAGAACTTAATTGAATTTCTTAAGAATTACGCAAGAACTCTTCAAAATAGCAAGTTAGTGGTAAATAAGGTACCTAAATCTGTATTTCCAAATAAGAGTAATGCTTTTATAGCTACTTTGAGTTGTGGTTACTGTAAAGAAGAACATAGTTTAGCTAAATGCTCAAAATTTCTCAATTTGCCTGTTCAACAACGAATAGATTTCGTTAAACATAATCATTATTGCTTCAATTGCCTATCTAATATGCATTTTCTCAATAAATGTAAGAGTCTAAATACGTGCCACCATTGCTTTAAGAAACATCATAGTATTTTGCACATGGTAAACAATTCAAGGAATAAGACTCAGACGAATAGTATGTCCCCACACGCACAAGAATTTATCCCTAAAAAAGTTGAGTCAGCGAGTGATAATGTTTCGTCTACAGTCTGTGCCTCTCATTATGAATCAAACGCAAAGAGTAATCAAAAGAGTCATATTTTGTTGTGTACCGCATTAATAAAAGTTCAAAATTCTAAACAAGAATTTGTAAAATGCAGATGTTTATGTGATACAGGCTCTCAGAAGTCATTTATTTCTAGAGAATGTGTAAACAAATTAGGATTAAAGGTAAAAGATAGTTCTATTTCTGTGTCATGTTTGGGAACATTTAATACTGTGAGTAATGGGGAAGTCGATTTATTATTCACTTCTCACTTCAAAACTGATCTTAGAGTATCAACATCAGCATTCGTAATGGATAAAGTGACAGATAATATTCCCTATGTGTCTTTACCTTCAGTCATTTGCGATAATTTCAGTGATTTAATGTTAGCTGATCCATTGTTTTACAAATCACAAAAAATTGACATTTTATTTGGTGTAAATGTATTTATGCATTTAATGACTGGTGAAATTGTCAAACGTGAACCTAACCTTCCATTTGCCTTAAATTCGAGACTTGGGTGGATAATTTCGGGTACTACAAATTTTGAAACGTTGGCAACTGATCCAGTACATGTAAATCATTTAAGTACAAAAACTGACGAGTTAGTAAATTCATTCTGGGAATTAGAAAAAATTCCAAATGTGCAACCTTTAACAGTTGAAGAAAGACATTGTGAAAAACATTTTGAGAGTTCTCATTTTAGAGAAAAATCAGGCCTCTATTCAGTCGCATTACCATTCAAACAGGATCGAGATATTTTAGGTGATTCACGCCAAATGGCGCACAGAAGATTTCTTTATCTTGAGAAACGATTAATATCCATGCCAGAAATTTACAACCAATATGTTCAATTTATGAAAGAATATTTATCTCTGGGCCATATGAACTTTGTTTCGAATACAGATCGTGAATTAGAAACTAAACATTATTACATCCCACACCACTTCGTCTTAAACAATTCTAGTTTAACTACCAAATTAAGAGTAGTTTTTGATGCGAGTGCTAAAACAACAACAGGTGTTTCTTTAAACGACATTCTAATGGTAGGTCCCAAAGTACAAGATGATTTAATTTGCATTTTATTAAGGTTTAGATTTCATAATATTGCCATAACAGCGGATATAAGAATGATGTATAGGCAGGTAAAAATTCATGACAACGATAGGGATTTTCAAAGAATATTATGGAGAGATAGTCCAGATAAACAAATACAAGTCTTTTGCTTAAATACTGTCACGTATGGAACTGCTGCTGCTCCATATCTTGCAACTAAAGCTTTGAGTCAGTTAGCAATTGATGAGGGTCTTAATTTCCCAAAAGCAAAGACTATAGTTTTAAGAGACTTTTATGTCGACGATGTTTTAACTGGTGTTCAGAATAGTCAGGAAGGTACTGAATTGATATCTGATTTGCAAAAAATGCTAAAAAGAGGTGGGTTTGAGCTACATAAATGGTCCACAAATGAACCATCACTATTGAAAAATGCTGGGTTAGCAAACACAATTAACGATAATATACATAGTGTAGTGGGCAATAAGGCCACAAAAGTTTTAGGAGTGGAATGGCATCCTGATAATGATATGTTCAAATGTAGTTTTAGTGATATAAATTATCAAGGTGTCCCTACTAAACGAATTATTCTGTCATTTGTCTCAACGCTGTTTGATCCATTGGGGTGGATTGCACCTTTTGTGATTCTAACTAAAATGATCCTTCAAGAACTGTGGAAATTGCAATTATCATGGGATGATCCAGTACCAGAAAATATTGACCAAAAGTGGAAAATTTTGTGCCAAGAAGTCAAACTCTTAAATTCCATATATATACCTAGAAAAGTAATTTTGCCCAATTATTCTCGATGTGAACTTCACGGATTTTGTGATGCGTCAGAAAAGGGTTATTCAGCAGTTATTTACGTTAAAACTTGTGATAGCTCTAACATTGATGTGAAACTTTTAACAGCTAAAACTCGCGTAGCACCACTAAAACCTGTCACGATTCCAAGACTGGAATTGTGTTCTGCAGTATTACTGGCACACTTAATACAGGCAGTCAGAGCTGCATTACATATAAAACCTGATTCTGTGCACGCATGGAGTGATTCACAAATTGTATTGTCATGGCTAAGATCAAATCCTAAAAGATGGCAAATTTTTGTAGCCAACAGAGTATCAGAAATCCAATCCATTTTACCAGCTGAGAACTGGAACCATGTGGACGGAAAAGAAAATCCTGCTGATTGTGCATCACGTGGGTTACTTCCTGCAGAACTACTGTCCCATGACTTGTGGTGGAACGGCCCACTATGGTTAAGAAGTAGTGAGGTTCCAGTGCATGAACCTATTCCCATAAATGAAGAAGAATTACCAGAAGCACGTAAAACCTTATCATTTGTAGCTTCTGAAACTGTAAAAGAGCTTGATGTTATATCAAAAATATCTTCGTTCTCCAAATTGCAACGCATATTTGCTTGGATATTGAGATTCATCTCCAATTCAAAGGTAACACGTGTAGAAAGAAATACATCCTTTTTATCAAGCAGTGAAATTCAAGCCGCAACACGCTGCATTATTCGGATAGTTCAACAAGTGAACTTCAGTAAGGAAATTCAATGTTTAGAAGCTGGAAAAGAGCTACCTGCAAATAGCAGTCTCATGTGCTTGTGTCCAATTTTAGATGATAACAAAATATTAAGAGTAGGAGGAAGATTGAAAAACGCACAGCTGTCGGAGAATGAAAAGCACCCAATCTTATTACCATCAAAGCACCATGTGACTAAGATCATAATTAAACATTTCCATGAAAAATACTTACATGCAGGTCCAGAACTTCTTCTTTCTTTACTTAGGCAGCAATTTTGGATCATTACTGCTAGGTCTGTTATTCGGAAAATGGTAAGAGCTTGTGTTACGTGTTGCAGATATAAAGCTCAAACTGCAAAACAAATAATGGCTGATCTTCCAGCATCCAGAGTAACACAATCACGACCATTTCATCGAGTTGGAACAGATTTTTCAGGACCATTCATGATTAAATATCGTGCAGGACGCGGAGTAAAATCATTTAAATCATATGTGTGTGTATTTGTCTGCTTCGTCATCAAAGCAGTCCATCTTGAAGTCGTAGAAGATCTTTCAACAAAGGCATTCTTAAGTGCATTAAAACGATTTATTGCAAGAAGAGGGAAACCTTTTGAGATTTTTAGTGATTGTGGAACCAACTTCAAAGGTGCAGAAAAAGAAATTAACAAATATCTTTTGCAGTGCAAGCAGAATGAAGAAATTCGCAAATTTTTGTCGTCAGAGGAAATAACTTGGACATTTAATCCACCTTCTGCTCCACACTTTGGTAGACTGTGGGAATCTGCAGTAAAATCCATGAAATCGCATCTGAAGAAAACCGTTGGTGACACTGTATTAACCTATCCTGAGTTCCAAACCTTGGTTACACAAGTTGAAGCTTGCCTCAACTCTAGGCCACTGTGTCCCATATCATCTGACCCAACAGACTTGACTGCTCTAACGCCAGGTCACTTCCTAGTTGGAACTTCTCTAACTGCCATACCCGAACAAGATCTAAGTCACAGTTCCTTGAGTCACCTTGATAGATGGCATGTGAGACAGTTCATCTTACAGCAATTTTGGAAAAGATGGAGCCGGGAATATTTGGCTCAACTTCAGCAAAGACCTAAATGGCAGAAAAGTCAGCGAAATTTAGACGTCAATGACTTAGTCCTCATAAAAGATGATAATCTTCCACCACTTAAATGGAAATTAGGGAGAATACTAACTGTTCATCCAGGTTCAGATAATAAGGTCAGAGTTGTGACGATCAAGACTAGTAGTGGTGTAATCAATCGTCCAGTAGTGAAATTGTGTCCTCTTCCTAAAGAAACTAAAAACTGTGAACTAAAAACTTTTTAATACATTTTTCTATTTTTTTGCATTAATTTGTTTGTGTTATTAATTGTGTTTTTTTTCATTATAGTCAGAAATTATATGCAACTAACCACTTGTTGAAATCCCAGGGGATTTCAACGGGGGCCAGAATGTTTGTGTAATTATCGTCTGCAGCGAGCTAAAGCTGCATGTTCCTTGATTTCATGTGCTCCGAGTTTATATAAGTTTCTATTTCGTACTTTCCGCGTTTGGCAACACTCAGTGTTCTGTTTTGCTTTTTGTTGTTTTTAGAATGTGATAAAGAATGTTGTGGAATATGCCGTGTGATGGCTCGCTTTATTTATGTGTGAATAAAACCGCATGTATACAGTCCATTATTGCATTTGTGTTTTAGTTAAGAACCAGCAGTGTGTATGTGTATAGTTTAAAACGCAATAGCAGTGACTAAGCATATGTAGACCGTTTACCGAGATCTCGACCAAGTTCATTGGCCGTGTTGATTCGAAATCTTGTTTCAAAATAGCAGCCAAAGATTTTAAACAACTCAATCTTTGAAAATATATATATAAAAAGTATTAAAATATTAAAATTCCATTTTTAAATCTAAAATTTTAATTAATTTACGATTAAATATTTTTAACTCTTAATGTCTAATTCTGAAGCTGCTCCTTTTAAGTTGTTTCCCTAGTCCAACAAATGTTACTGACTTTTAAGACTAAAAATATAAATGTCAACACAAACTGCAGTTGATTGTGGCTGATGTCTTCAAAAATGTAGGTCCGAAAATTATACGTGTCTTGAAACATGCATCAATCAAAAGCTATTAAACCATTTAAGTTACCTTCTAGTTTGTCATCTTCGTCTTCTGCTGGAAAATATTACAAGCACTGATCAAAAAGTAAGAGCCTATGCAAAAATGGCAGATTTTGTACATTTGCACAGGCCTACTGACCTGCTAACTGTATAAGTCTCTAAATAATAATATGGTTCTTGGGGCATCCATACCAATGATTGGATCCATGACTACAGCTGGATGATAGAACTGCTAAGTAAATTAAGTTTGCTCAATTAGCGAGATTCTGAGTCACATTATTTTATTCAACATAAAGTCAATATTCTACAACAAACCCTATATTTGACATATACAAGAGGTGTTCGAATTCGAAGTTTATGCAATGTCAATAGATGGCAATATGAGTACCATGACAGCTGCATTTGTAGCATCTGGGAAGTGTAGCGGGTGGGTATGTAGAATTTCATTCAGATACAGTCATTATTTTGTTCTGGAAAGTCATTTTAGTAGATCCTTTATTACATTTTATGAAAGAATTAATGGAAAAGAATTTCATGTCACGCTGAAACATTATTTTTTGAAAGGGAAAACAGCACAAAAAACTAAAATTGATAAACATTATTGAGAGTCTTCTCCATCAGTTAGAACAATTTACAAGTGGTTCAGAAATTTTCTTAAGTGGCTATATGAGCACTAGGGTGGTTGCGAAAAAAGTGAAGTTGGTATTTCTGAGTCGCTATAGTGTGGAAAAGTTGCGATTGGTAAATACAAGAAAAAAAAAATTATTCAAATCGGACTTTATCTTCCAATCCTGCAATCCGCCTAAAAATTTAAAAAAAAATTGAAAATTTATGATTTTTTCAGAATTGAAAAAATGTTTTACGTATATATATTTTTTATCACTATAGTGAAAACTATTTTCAGATTGTATTGCTTAATAATAATAATTAAATAAACTGCATTTAGAGAATATCTTCCGATCGCGCAAACCACCTAAAAATTCAAAAAAGTTGACAATTTCTGATTTTTTCAGCATTTAAAAAAAATGTTACGTATATACATTTTTTGAAAAATATGCTGATTGTGCTGTTTAATAGTAATAATAATAATAATAATAAATTGCGTTTAGAGAATATCTTCCGTACGCACAAGCTCAATAAAAATTGGGAAAATTTCAATTTTGAATGATTTTGATGAATTAAGAAAACGAGCAGGGAAGACCGATCAATGCTCGGTCAAAATTAAATTTGAGTTCAACTATCATGACCCATGACCAAAATGACCCACTAATTGAATTTTCTCGAACATGTGACTTAGCCCAACAGTCTTCTCGTGCTGGAAAACCATAGGATGCAAAATTTAGTGTAAATTGAGCCGCTTTTTAGATATTGACCCACAATGACCCAGAAATGACCCACTAATCGAATTTTCTCGAACATGTGACCTAGTCTAATGATTTTCGCGTGCCCGAAACTCGTAAAATACAAAATTTAATCAAAATCGTTACAGTCGTTTTTTAGATAAAATTACTTTGACCCAAAAATGACCCCCTAATCGAAAGTTCTCGAACATGTGACCCAGCCCAATAGTCTTCTCGTGCCCGAAAATAGTCGGATACAAAATTTCGACAAAATCGTTTGGACCGTTTTTTAGATACAATTAGCTTGACCATGACCCAAAATGACCCACTAATTGAATTTTCTCGAACATGTGACCTAGCCCAACAGTCTTCTCATGCCCGGAAACCATTGAATGCAAAATTTAGTGTAAATTGAGCCGCTTTTTATATCTTGACCCACAATGACCCAGAAATGACCCACTAATCGAATTTTCTCGGACATGTGACCTAGCCCAATTCTTTTATCGTGCTCGAAACTCGTAGGACACAAAATATAATCAAAATCGTTAGAGCCGTTTTTTAGATAAAATTAATTTGACCCAAAAATGACCCACTAATCGAAAGTTCTCGAACATGTGACCCAGCCCAATTGACTTCTCATGCCCGAAAATGGTCGGATACAAAATTTCGTCAAAATCGTTTGAACCGTTTTTTAGATACAATTAGCTAGACCATGACCCAAAATGACCCACTAATCGAATTTTCTCGAGCATGTGACCTAGCCCAATGGTTTTCTGGTGCCCCAAAACGGTAGGATACGAAATTTCGTCAAAATCGTTAGAGCCGTTTTTAAGATAATTTTTGCATATATATATAACCACCCACAAGATTTGCTCGTATTAGAATATATGATAATCACATGAGGTCAGTTTGTGTTGCAATGTAACAGTTACATATAAATTGTACAGCTCTTTGCTTGTTGAGATATTTGATAACATTTGATTTAAATAACCCAGAACTCACCACGAAGAGGTGACTGCACTTTGAGTCCCACCCACACCCTTTCCTCCATTCAACCAATAAAGGTGTTTGCTACTTACATTACTTAAATACATAATTTGTTACTTCATCTGTTTAAGTCTGACTTTTAGACGCAACTTTGTATTGCGATTTGATGGTAAAGATTGGTATCGTGGGCCTTGATTTCACTACACCCACATACCTTAAGCGATGCTTCCGTTACCAATTTGACGCACAGCTCGACAACTTGCGTGTGGCAGGGAAATTTTTTAGCATCCCAGTCTGGAATATCATCTGATTAAACAAAGAAATGTATTTCTTCATTGGTTACTCTCCGTAAAAGAGTTGGAGATGATAATTTTGCTACATTCCAATAAATTAATTCTGTATAGTCTGCCGCACCGAAGTTTAAAGTAGGAGTGATAAAGTTTCTGATGCCTTTACCATTTGAAACAGTCTACCTGGCTTTTAACACTCTTCTTAGCCCTAGCTCTCTATGTGCCTCCTCTTATCAAAGACCATTGACATCAGTAGGTTTTCCGGATGGGCAAAGAATGAGTTTCATTCAATTAAGGGAATACCACTTTCTTCAGGTCGTCAGACAAGTATCGAGAAGTTTCTATTGCTCTGTACAGATGAATAGGCCCATCTGTAATGTAGTTACTGCATTTTATTTCAAACCAAACTGGTATGTAATATTTTAAAATAAATGTCACTATGGTTTTTAAGACATCCGATGGGTTTTCTACGTTCACCTAAAATCGAAGGCCTTTATTTGCAGAAGTGAGCCATCTGGCATGTGAATTTGGGCCGGGGTCACGCTTTGATAAGTTATTTGGAAATTTGTCACTTTTAATTGCTTGACTTGCCTACTGACCTGCTAACTGTATAAGTCTCTAAATAATAATATGGTTCTTGGGGCATCCATACCAATGATTGGACCCATGACTACAGCTGGATGATGGAACTGCTAAGTAAATTAAGTTTGCTCAATTAGCGAGATTCTGAGTCACATTATTTTATTCAACATAAAGTCAATATTCTACAACAAACCCTATATTTGACATATACAAGAGGTGTTCGAATTCGAAGTCTATGCAATGTCAATAGATGGCAATATGAGTACCATGACAGCTGCATTTGTAGCATCTGGGAAGTGTAGCGGGTGGGTATGTAGAATTTCATTCAGATACAGTCATTATTTTGTTCTGGAAAGTCATTTTAGTAGATCTTTTATTACTGTTATTGATCCGTTATATCTTTGGTCCTTGCTCAACAGTTGTCTGCCTACATTTTGAATTTCACAATCCATTAATTCAAAATTTATCACTGAGAGCTTTTCACAACCAATAAGATTCTACCCAATTAGTCCACTAAATGATCTTGGGACAATTGTTCCACCATTCAAATGTTGAAAAAGAGGGCGGAAACGGAAAGGTAATTCACCAAAATAGAATAAACAAACAATCCACTGAAGAGGTCATCTGAGATGAACTTCAAGCTGTCTGATAGCACCACATTTCCATCATGGATTGGTATTTGTACCACTACAGCACTACAAAATCTAAGTATTCCAGTGAAACCCTTTTTCAGTAATCAGCCCAATAGTACAGCTCAACAGTATCAATTTACATTTAAATCTTAACCTGAGACCACAAACTGACCTCAGTTGATTATTTTCGTAATACATCAAAATCATTCAAAATTGAAATTTTCCTGATTTTTTATTGAGGTTGCGCAGTCGGAAGATATTCTCTAAATGCAATTTATTATTATTATTATTATTAAACAGCACAGTCTGCAAATATTTTTCACTATAGCGATAAAAAATGTATATACGTAAAAAAAATTTTAAATGCTGAAAAAATCGAAAATTCTCAACTTTTTTGAATTTTTAGGTGGTTTGCGCGATTGGAAGATATTCTCTAAATGCATTTTTTAAAATTATTATTATTAAACAACACAATATGCAAATATTTTTCACTATAGTGATAAAAAATATATATACGTAGACTTTTTTTTTTATTCTGAAAAAATCGGAAAATATAAATTTTTTTTAATTTTTAGGTGGTTTGCGGGATTGGAAAATAAAGTCCAATTTGAATAATTTATTTATTTTTTTTCTTATATTTACCAATCGCAACTTTTCCACACTATAGCGACTCGTAAATAACAACTTCACTTTTTTCGCACCACCCTAATGAGCACTATGTTGAGGTTATAACTCCAGAAATCATTGAAAAAATCCATTATATAATGTTGGAGGATAGAAGATTAAAAGTGCATGAGATTGTTAAGGCATTAGGCATCTCAAATGATCAGGGGCACAATATTTACATGAATATTTAAGAATGAAAAAAATTTCTAGGTTTGCCAACAATTGATCAAAAGCATCAACCAGTTAACCTGTGTGTTTATGGATGAATTGTAAATTTTTGAATGAAAACCAAAGGCATTTTTACATTGTTTCATAACAGTCGATGAAATTTGAATTCATCATTATGAACTTGAAATAAAAGAAGAATCAAAACGATGAGTTGCATCCGTGGATCTATTCCAAAGTAGGTAAAAACTGTTCCATCAGATGGAAAGATGATGGCCATTGTTTTCCGGGATGTTCTTGGTATAATTTTCGTTGACCTTTATGCAGAAGGGTAAAACAATTACTGGACCATATTATGAATTGTTGCTGGGTCATTGAAATGAAAAAATAAAAGAAAAATGATCTCATTTTTCAAAAAAAGGAATTTTTTCATCAAGACAATGCACCAACTTATTTGTCTTTAATTGTCATGGCAAAACTGCTTGAATTGCGATAGAAAATCCTATCACATCCACCTTATTTACCAGATTTAGCACCCACAGGTTATTTTTTATTTCACAATTTGAAAAAATGGCTTGTGAGAATTTTTTTTTACATCAAATGAGGAAATTATTGCTGAAACAACTGTCTATTTTAAGCACTTGGACAAATCACATTTTTTGGATGGTATAAAAAAAAAACTTGAACATCACAGAATTAAGTGTATAGACTGAAAAGGAAACTATGTTAAAATATAAGTAAGTTTTTTGTCAGAAAAAAATGGCCTTTTATATTTTTGCACAGACTTAATCAGACAATCCTTGTATATATATTTATTTACTTGTATAGCTTTAAAATATATTTCATCTTTCCCTAGGTTCTAACATAAATATCAGTCAGATGGTTGCTTGTGTAGGCCAACAGGCTTTAAGTGGTCACAGAGTACCTGATGGTTTTGATCAGAGATCATTGCCTCATTTCCCACGTAATAGTAAGTATTTATAGACCTTTTTGTAAATTAAAAAAATACTAGATGGTACCCGTCAAAACTTGACGGAAAAAATTACAATAACAATATTAGTAAAATAGGCTTCTTTATTACATAAGTAGGGGTGCTTATGAAACAATCTTTCAAATATTTTATTTTAAAAACAATTTCCCCCAGTGAATTACATTATTATTTCTGATGCAAATTCCAAACAAACAATCCGTAAACAAAATGCAAATCAGTTTGACATTACCGCCCTATTCCTCACGGCAAGAAAGAAAATTTTCTGAACCTATGAAGTATCATACAAATAGTATATCCCTACGTTCATCTCATATTCAGTCAATAAAAGAACATATTAAATAAGGCACACACTCCCCCCCCCCCCCTCCCTGTGATAATGCAACCGAATGAGCTCCTATGCGCATGCGCATTGCATCTCACCAAACGCACCGTCGAAATTCGACGTTAAAAAAAAAGTTTTAAAATGTTTTGATCAAAATTTTTAAAATGTCTTCTTTAATTATTGTTCGTTTCAAATCCATATCTTCTGAAACGCATCCATTGTTTTAAGGTAATCAATTTTTATGTAAAGATGAAGAATTTTTTTTACAATAATAAATCAATCTGCAGATAAAGGAGATTTTTAATGTTTTCAAGTGTAATTTATTTGTATGGTTTCTTCATACCTTTACATAATCAGGATGATTATTCCTTTTCCATAATTAAGAGAAATAATGTAAATAAATAAATATCCAAGATTATTTTTGATTCTGTTTTCATTAATATCTTGTAAATTTTATTGTTAAAAGTTACTGATAAATGATACTTTAGTAAATGGGGCTATTCTTAATTATTTTATTATTATTATTATTATTATCATTATTTTGAGATTTAATGGCAACATTCTTCCGTTTGTTTATTGGGCGCTACAGTTTGGCGAATTATTTGAGGTACTTTTCGGTTAGCAGGCGCCAATGAAGTATATATATATATATATATATATATATATATATATATATATATACACATACATATATACAAATATATATAATGTATATAATTTTGTTTTTCTAGTATTGAATTTATGTGTTTTATAGATTTTGGTTGGCTTTTTTTATAATGATTTTGCAAGTAATTTTCCATTGGAGTTTATTATTATGTACATATATATTATATATATATTTATATATATTACTAGCACCGGCTAACCGAAAAATACCTAATTTGCATATAGTTTTTTTTTTCTTAATGGGATGACGGGATAATGCACGGAATTTCGACGGGATAATGAATAATTTTGATGGTACCAGAATATTTTTCTGTATTTTATAGTTATATTAAGAAATACATATTTTTATGATTTGCTGAATCACTTATTTTTTACTTTTTCATGCATCATATTATTGAAGGTTGTTAGTTCTCTTATTCATTTAAATATGCCTTACTTATATAAAAATAGCGTGTGTTCTCTGTGGTGTTTCACATAAACATTGTAAAATTCAGGTTATTAGATTTTATCCAACTTTGCTGTCATAACAGCTGATGAAGCAATCATTTTCGGCGATTTTTTTGTTACCTGTAAAATGTTTGTTTTTAATATAGCCCGAACTAAGAAAAATTTGAGTAATTTTCCATTATGCGGACACCATTGTCGCCAAGCATATATTTACATGTATAGCATGGTGTCGGTATAACGGAAAAGAACCAAAATTTGCAATCGATCAAATAATTGAATTTCGTTAAACATTAAATTTTCTGGTACTTTTCTATTATCCGGTCTACCACTTTTCATAACAAAAAACTATCGCCAAACTGTAAAATTAAACGCCAAAAATGCAGTCAGATTTACTTGATATCAGAAGCATTATACGTGTTTGTTACGTCATCAAGTGGTTTTTAATTCGACATTTGCGTCTATTTTTTATTATGTTTTACTGATTTATTAGTTATTTCCTTAATTAAAATAACAATTGTGTCCTTAAATTCATGTATTTTATTTATTTTTTTATTTTGGTATTCCAATGGCAACGTTCTCCCGTTTATTTGGCGTTACAGTTTGGCGATAGTTTTTTGTTATGAAAAGTGGCCGACGGGATAATAGAAAAGTACCAATTTTCTTATTTTTAATCTGAGAAAGAAACAATAATCATGGATTTAATTAATTTTGCAATATGCGGTGCAACCAAAACAATTTTGATTAAATCGGTGCAGATATCGCAGACGCACCTGGGTTATTTTTTGGCGCCTAAATGATGATTTTTGCTTTGTATGGCAACCTGGTGTTTTATAATAAATTTGAATATGTGTGTAAATAAATAAAATAAAATAGGTACTTTTATGTTAGCTGGGCGTCAAGGATAACTTTCCAAATCTTGTTCCAAATGGAATCATTTAAATTGCAACATTTTACGTGAGATTTGTTATTCATATTGATATGTTTACGTTTAAATATTTTATTATGATTATATTCTAGCTAATTAAGTTTTTTTAAAGATTTTATACTACAATGTTAAAATATTACCTAGTTGATATTAGCTAATGTCAAAAGATTGGCGAACCACAGAGTTCAGAGAATAAACTCTATGCCCTCAAAAGTGGGAGTTGCCGACTTTATGAGGTCATAAGCAGAAGTAAATGTTTAATTGAAAATTACAGCTAATTAATTAAATTTTCGAACAAACGAATGCACAATAACAAATCTGTGTCCAAATATCTTTCATTGAAAAAAAGAATGGTGTAATTTGATGCAGTAGTTTTTTCTCACAGATTGTCGAAAGAAATCGCTTAGCGTTTTAAATATATAGATTCTACTTAAAAATCAATGTCTCTTTCAAGTCACAAGTTATTAAAAGTTTCACCATTTAGGCATCATAAGTTTATTAAACAATTTTTGCAGATATTTGTTACATCTTTTCCCAATTTCATCAATAATTAGTTTAACTAAAGATTTTCCATACTGTGAACGAACATTGTACTTCTAATTTGAATAAATACTGTGAAATTTGACATTAAAAACAATAGATGCTTGAAAGTATTTATCTATTTATTTAAAGCTTTGAAATATCAAGGCTTTTGAAAATAGGGCAATTCCTTTTTTCAGAAAAAGATATAGAAAAAAAAGTTTGCACAGACAATTTACAATTTATACTTTTAACTATCTATACACTATTCAAAGTTAGTAGTTCTGTTAGTTTCATGTATTTCTTGTAACTAATAAAATCCTGATTTATTATTATACCTACTAAATTTGTCATAAAAAATTTTGTATTAATTGCAGTATTTTCTTCCTAAGCCATTTCAAGGTCAAATGTAGCTTGGAAACAAATTATTTAAGTAGAAAAGATGGCAGGAAAATCACTTTTAGTGAGCGAATTTATCCCTCACTAAAAGTGATTTTCCTGCCATCTGTTGAGGGAAAAAGAAACCTATTATAAAAGTCTATTCAATACCTTCATTTGAGATTTAGTTTTAAAGACAAGTCAGAGTTAGATTTGGAAAAATGGTCCATTTCACTCAAAACAGGCTAAAAATTATCAAACTGATTATAATGATAAATTTTGCTCAGCTGTTCACTATTTATTATCTGTCCTTTAAAATATCTCTCATATTTTTATTAAAGGTAAAACACCTGAAGCCAAAGGGTTTGTCCAAAACAGTTTTTATTCTGGACTCACTCCAACAGAATTCATTTTTCATACCATGGCAGGTAGAGAGGGTAAGTGTTCTTTTACGTTGTATTTTCTTGTGTTGCATTGGATTTCTAGAGATTAAAATATTGATTTTCTTTTTGTGCATTTTTAGGTCTGGTTGATACTGCTGTAAAAACTGCTGAAACTGGATATATGCAAAGAAGACTTATAAAGGTTTGCTTACAGATTACCTTTTATCAGTCTTCCAATCATTACATTCTGTGTATTTAATATCAGGGTAGCCAGCTGACCTGGAAAAGTCAGGAAATTTAGAATCACTGGAAAAAAAGTCAGGGAATTTTGATTGAAACCTAGAAATTTCAATGTAGTGTTGCAATTGACCACTTACGATATGGTTTCACAAGAGTTGATCTAGAAAATCACCAAATATGACCCAGAAAAGTCAAAGAATATGAAAAGTTTAAATGCTGCCTACTCTGTACATAATAAAATAGGAATATAATATTTCTGTTTTAGTCATATTCATATTATTATATAAAATCAGTGTTGGTTATAAAAATACAGACTTTAAAGTAACATTTTTGTCTCTGCTTACTGTAAGTTAGCTATTAAGTTGGATTTTCAATGGTATTGTTTGAATCTAAATGCTCTCTTTAGATTTCATAGGGAATTCTTTTACCCATTCACGATAGACATCTTGTGCATAATTTTCAATCTCTTACAACCGGTATTCTAAAATATAAATCTTTGCCTTATTTCATTGCAGAAATTCTGTGATTAAATAAGGCAAATATTACAAAAAAAAAATCAGGAATTGTACACACTCTATATGTTACTTATAGAGGACACTCATTGTGAAGTGCTTAAAGAAGAACTGTTTAAAATTGTTACCAAGACAACTACTGATACTTAATATATTAGATCTGGGTATCTCCTTTGCTATGTATGTAAATGATTTTATTTATTTATTTTACATTTATATTTTATATACAATATACTGTTTTTATTCTTATATAATGTATAAAATAGCATAAAATTAAGCTTTCTGCAATATATACTTTTCTCATATTAGATACTGTATTATTTATCAAAACTGGAAATATAATAGTACTAGTAATTAATTAGTATAAATTATAAAAGGGGGGAAAAAGTCTGTACTGTGTAATTGTGTTTATTTTGTTTTCAATAAGTGTGCGTTTACGATGGTAAAGAGACAAACTGCACCATTGCTTTCAAACAGAAAGTTTCACATTATCCTAAAGCAAATGGCAACATAGTTACAACTCAAGAATTTAATGTTGGTGAGTCTTCCATATGATTATGAAGGAAGGAAGAATAAAAACTGCAGAAAGTTCCATCCCAAAAGAGTTTATTCAATGACTTATACTATATGTAATTTCAATTGACTCCTCAAGGTCAATTTTCCATTCCTTATCTTAGGTCAGTAACTATGGTAATACTGCATTTGGCGGATTGACCACTCTACTGTTTCTCATGACAACGTAGGGATAAAGTAAGGACAGATGTCCTTGAGAAGTCAATTGAAATTATATAGAGCATGAAAGCATGTATGATTTCATATATTTTTTTGAAATATCCTTTGTATACTGCTCTGCCTTTTAGCTCTAAAATTTTAGGGGGGAAAGTGCACATTTTTCACAATTAAATACAGTAGTTATTTGTTACTGATAAAGTGTAATTACTAATTTTTGTCCTTACTTTTTATTTTACTCAAAAAATTTCTTATATTACTTAACTTTTGGAAGAAGGATAAAAAGCTGTTCTTTAGAACTGTGAATAAATTTTGCTACCTAAAAATAATAATTTAATATGCATAAAAAAAAATTATTTTTTAAGGTTTTAGAGCTGTTCCCAATTTTTGTAATATTTTAAATTGGGTTTTGGGTTTAGGCGGTTATTTAATCTGATGCTTTTTTTCTTATTAAAATTATGAAATATGTAATGTAAGTTTTGTCAAAAAATGCATATCACTCAGTCTACCAGTCCTCTAATGATTAATCTGTTTTAATTGCAGTCATTAGAAGATCTCTGCTTGCATTATGATCTTAGTGTTAGAAATTCCATCGGAGAAGTTGTACAGTTTGTATATGGAGGGGATGGACTTGATCCATGTTCAATGGAAGGGATCAACAAGTTTGCAAGTACAGCTCCTCAGAAAAAAGAATATTGCTTGAAAAAAGATGAGGATCCTCCTGATGATCCTATACTCCTTGATCGAGCTATCTATCACATTACGGTACTGCTTTAGAATTTTTTGTGTCTTGAACAAATTGGTATTTTTCATTTTATCAAAGTTATATTTTAATAATTTAATCTATATAAAATGGGGCATCATACTTAAAACTTCAATATAAATTTTTATTGTTATTATTATTATGGCAATTTAACTTTATTATTATGAAAAATAAAGATCACATTGATTGATGGAAAATTAGTAAAGCTGGAGTGTCCATCAATTTTAAAATGCTATTAAACAAAAAGAAATAGGAAAATAACTTAAACATTTCATGGTACACTGTACTTCTACAGCTCCAAAATCGCCCTTTTGTTTTCAATATCAATTTCTAACTAGTAAAAATTATTTGTGTGTGTATAAAGAGTACTTCTTGCTCCAACATAGAACTTTTAAAATAACTGCTTGTTTTCAATCGATAGTTGTACTGACATTCCATAAGAATAAATTCTTCATTTTTTTTAAAAAAATATTTCAGCTTGTTTAAAGCTTGCAACATCTACTCTGCAATTTTATTTCGTGTTTTTAATATGTTAAATGTCTGACTTTTAAAATGTCTTAATAATTTTAATGATTCTTTCAGATGAAATTAAATTAAAATATTTGCTTTTTTTTGTCTGTTATTTCATCAGGGGTTGATACAAGCAAAAATTGGTTATTATTTAGGCCACCTTCATAAAATTCCATTCCATAAGAATAAATTCATATTTTTTTTATATTTCGGTAGGATTTGAAACATGTGATTTGCAAACAAAATAATCTCATCGGGGGGGGGGGGGGGGGGGGGGGGAATTAGGAGGAAGACTTTTTAAAAGTTAGTTTTAATAAATTATTAGTTTGGACTTGTTTAACTAAATTTGATATTTTGTTAAAAAAAAAAAAAAAAAAGACTTTTTGGTATGGTCACTTTTTAATAATATGTATAAATGATGCTTATATCTCCAGTTTATGTGTGCTGAATTCAATGAAACATTAAATTTAGAATCCTTATAATAGGAATAGATTGTCATTCAATTTTGGTTGCAGTCCTCTAAGTGAAGGGGGCTGAAATTCAATGATTTTTTTAAATATGTGATGCTTATATCACCAATTTAAATGCACAGAATGCAATGAAACAGGGTGTCTAGCGACCTGGAAAACCTGGAAAAGTCAGGAAAATTTACCATTTCTGAGGAAAAGTCGGGAAAATTTGAAAATTCTGGAAAAAAAATTAGAAAATTTTGAAACTTCCAAGAAAAAGGTAGGAAAATGATTCTTATAAAACTATAGATATGAAATTGCAGCGCCATTAAAATAAAAATTTTCTCTTCATAAGTACTGTAAAGAGAATTTCAACCTCTCGTGCAAATAATTTTGTTTCTACCTTCTTTAAGTCCTCCTTTGTAACTCAGATTTTCAGTTCCAATTTCACTGAAATTTTCTACAAAATGTTGTAGGTGTTTCACTCTGCTTACTTATCTTTGTTTGGGAACTGAACATTTGTTAGCTTAATTTATTGAATATTTATTATTTGTATTAAAATATGTCAAAGCAATCTGTATTTAACAGTGACTGATGTAATAAAGAATTTTATCCTGATTAGACAAAATGGATAGAACCGGATGCTAAAAGTGTGTATCTGCAAAATGTTTGCATGTAAAATGTTCAACAATTTTATAAATTTTGGAAAAAATTATGTAACAAATCAGTAGTTTGTGCCTCAGAATCCGTATTGAAAATTCCACTCTCAAATTCACAACTTTTAAGATTTTTTTGTATGTAATATCACAAATTCTCGATACCTGGAAATTTTTTTTTATTGCTGTAGAAAACTTGAAGAAGTCAGGGAAATGTCAGAGAAATTCGTTGCTGATCTGGAATAGACACCCTGATGAAACTTTATACTTATTGTCCATGATTCCATAACAATATTATGCATTTATATTTACAAAAAAATCTGTTTACTAAATCGATGTAGTTATTTGTACTAATTAAATCATTTAATTGGTCTGATTTATATAGAAGATAGTTTTGTGATGGCCGCAATGCACTAGTTTATTACATGTTGACTTTCTGCTATTTGTTCTTTATTTTCTTGGAAATGTTGTAATTTATATTTATTTTCAGGCTAAATTTCCTTGCCGTGATGAAATGCCTTTAAGTCCCACAGAAATAGAGACATTGACAGAAGAAATTATAAGTAAAGAACTCTCTGATGTACATGAAAACTTTTTAAGATCTCTTAGGTAAGAATCATCCTTTATCTATTTATTTATTTTGAGCTTTTAATTAATTTTTTTTTCTATTTGTAAAAAAATGGATTAAAAAAAAAACACACTCCAAAAAATAAAATAAAAAGTAAAATAAATAAATAAATATTTTTTCTGATTACTATTGTCATTTGTTTGCATCAAATTAATTCAAAACTATCATACAGCACACATTCTCTAATCCAGCTTCCTAAGGTCTAGCATGCTGGATAATACGGCATGACTTTCTGGAAAAGGAAAAAAAAACAGTATTCCTTGATTAATCACTTCTGATATTTATAATCTGATAGAACTTCAGAATTAGGAATTACATAACAACCCATTACAAAAGGTTGAAAACGAATCTATAAATAGCTCAATTATCCTGTAGACGATAGAGAAGAAAAAACATTTCTGTGCGTAATTTGCGAAATCAAACTGTTGAAATGAAAAATAAATTTTTATCATCAGAATTAAATACTTTTTTCAATTTCAGAAAAGAATGTTAAACTTAAAACGGAAATTGATAAGAGTCATCAAATAATAAATAATGGATGTAGATCATTAGTTTCAAATATTTGTTTTATTTTTGCGAAAGATAAAAAAAATAATTTATATGAGTTTTCAGAGTACATAAAAATTTACACGTTTTCATTTTATAGTCGTGTACATATGTTATACTTTACATTATTGAGTATTTTTTTTATTCTATCCAAGTTGTTTAAAAAATAAAATTAATAATTTTTTTTTTAAATTCTAACTTCTACACATTTTTCCCGACATTCATCCTGTAATCCAAAAATTTTTCTAATCCAGCATGCTTCAAGTCTCAAACGTGCTGGATTAGAGAATGTTTATTGTACTTTAATTGATAAAATCTCTGCATTTTCAGAATTTGAGAGTTAAATATTGTTAAAGATAACTTATTTCAGTTATTATTGAATTTTTTTTTAAGTCATATGTATTCATCTTACCTTTTCTACTATTAGCATTGTTTGAAATTCGTAGAATATCTAAGTTCTTTGCTGATATTACATTTTCACATCTGTTTTATTTGTTTTATAGGAAGTTTATTCAAGACAAAAATATAAGAATTCAGCGAGCAAAAGCCAAATTCTGGCCATTACAGAATGGGGAATATCCAAAAGGTAGCTGTTTCTTTGTTTTCATCTGTCTAGTAAATTTTAAAAGTAGTATGCGCATATGTGTTTTAAAAGCTTGTTAAATATTTGTTTTGTTTTTTTAATGATAGGTCATCTTTTTTTCCCCAAAACATTAATAATTTTAAATTTGCTATTGGCACTTTTCTGAAAGGTAACTTTAACAAAACAAAGATAATTTTTTAGTAAATATCCATATCGTGCAAACATGATTTATTAAATATTTTTTCGTTGTTCTGTTCTGGACCTAAGTATTAGATATTTGTAGCGCTCAACTATCCAGACATTTGGCAATCAGCATTTTCAGAACATGCAAGCTAATTCAGCCTTTACTGTATTTTATTTATTTATTTTATATACAATTTGAAAAGTTTCATTAAAAAGCTTAGTTTATATTATCTTTCTAAATCATGTACTATTCTAAACTATGTAATTGATAGTTCTAAACTATGCTTGTTATTATTTTTTATTTCTCGCTTGTTATTATTTCTCATTATAATATTTTTAGAGTAGCATTTGTGTGATTTATTTCTCAAACTTTGTGAGGGAACCTTCTTCTAATTTAAAAAAAAATAAAAAATTCTTTTTAATATGCTTCAATAGCTGATTTTGCATTATGTTCTTTTCTTTAGCTTTAGATCAAGTGGAACGTGTTACAAAGACACAGCTTCAAGAATTTTTCTTATTTTGTAAATCAAAATATTGGCAAGCTAAAATTGAACCAGGTGAATAAAGGAATATTATATATCATTAATTTCTAATTTTATTTTAAAGTTGCAAACGAATGACATTTCTTTGAATAAAATTTTTGTTTATTACTTTTGATATAAATAATACAGTATCTTGAATTCTAAAGTCTAAATTCTTCTTCTATTGTTAAGACAATATAATTAGAATTCTCTGTAATCAATTCTCTTTGATAGATTTCGTTAGGCATGAATCATTTATTTAACTTGTTGAACTCAGTTATAACTGAGGAAAAATAAGTTTTATTTTGTTATTGTATAAATGTTTGAAACAAGTTTTGAACGTTAAAATTATTAAATTTTTATAAAGTATTTTTCTGTTATATTTTAAGAAAATTAATATTGTTGTATTGTTATTAAAACATTTGTTTGATTTTTTAATTCTAGTAACAGTGCTTGAAAGTCTATATCAACCATTTTGATTATTTCAGTTTCAATGTGTTTTTTGCTCTTTTAAAGTGTGTCAGATTCAATCAGAAAATATTGAACTGAAACTTATTTTACATTTTGTCTTTATTTAATTTCCTTTACATAAATTTTTGGGTTAAATGGCAATGATCCCAGATTAAAATAATTTATGTTCATTTCATCTTAATAATGCCCATATTAAAAGCTGTTTTTCTGTAAAAGTTATTATTATTAGTATTTTGAATAGCAGATGTTAACTGCTTTAAATAGGCCATATTTTTTTATTTTTAAATATTTAATTTTTAATTGCTGTGACATCTATTTATGCTAGATCTATTTATTACAATTATTACCCTATATTTATTCAGATATAGTGTAATTTCTATAGCATTGAAATTTGATGGATACTTTTAATTGCTTTTTATCTCACATTGATTATATGTTTTTCACTCAGTTGTAAATGTTAAAAATAAAACATTCTTCTTTTTTTTTTTTTGAAAAACAGTGTTTATTGCCATGAAATCTATAAAAAAAAAAGGGGGTATATGCATTTCATTAAAGAAAGTTACTTTCAGAAATAATATTCTTTGACTCTCATTCATTTTCCCAATGAAATTGTGGTTAAAGTTATAAAAGTAAAATGAAATTGTCTTTGTGAAAATCGCCAGTAAACAATTGTCACTCAGTGATAATATATATATAATAAAATAATATATACATATACTGGATTATTTTTTAACACAATTATTTCAAATTGGTAAAGTAATCATACAAGTTGTAAATTTCCAACTGGACGAAAAATCCTGGCCCGGACATTTTTCGTCCAGTTGGAAATTTACAACTTGTAATATATACATATGACTCACATAATGTAAATATTTCAAAAGTTAACATATTAAAAAATGTAGAAATATTATGATTTTTCTAAAGAGAATTTCAACTACATTTGAACATTTTTAAGGTGTGTCAGATATGCACAATGAAAGTCAATTTTCTTCTTGCTTCTTCAAGATATTTTAAGAGTTTAACAAGTCAGGTTTTTATTAGTTTGTCTGTCAATTCTCATGTGTTTAAGGAATATAAGCATTTTAAAGTCAAAATTGATTTACTATTTAATTTAAAGTAATTAACTTTAAATTAATTGCTATAGAAATTTATAAAATACTTTATTAGATTTGGCAAAAAGCATTTTGATGAAAGTATGTGTTGGTAGGTTATCAAATATTTTTACTATTTCAGGGTGCGTATAGACTCCTTAGAAATGAAAAGTTTCCAAGAAGTAATTAGAACTCATTAAATAAACAAAATAATCCCTAAAAACTCCTTGAATTATTGTGAAGCAAAATTTAGCATTGATTAATGATTTAATTGAAGTATAGCAGATTAAAAAATGAAGGATTGTATCTTGTGCAATGAATAATTAACTTTCTTAAGTGTGCATGGCATGAAATAAATTAAACTTTAAAGGAAGTAAAATAGAAATCTCATGTTTACAAAGGCAAAGTTCAAGTGATTACTGCTATTTGGAGAGAAGGGGGAAAGAAGTTACGTGTTTTTTTTCCTCTTCAAAATTTACTTTTAAAATCTGGATGCATGTGATATATGATACGTATTTGAGATTTGCATATTCTCTGTATTGGCCTTTGCCTGGCCTCTGTTTTGACCATTGGTCACTGCATAAAATAGTTGGCTGGCAATTTTAAATTCCAATTTATGAAACTTAAGCAAAACATTGTGCTATTTTAAGCACTAGCTATTAGATTTTAATAGAACAAAATCTGTTTTCCTCTCCAAATGACTCATCAAAAATTAGGGAGTGTGTATGTATGTTACACGAGAGTGTGGCATACATGAAATATATGGTGAACTCTTTAAAATTCTTGGACTCCTTAGAATTTTTCTAGACTCTGATTTTTTTCTTCTCAAGTCTGTATGAATCCTGTCTTTCAAAAATTATTCGAATTTGTCGATGGTTATGACAAATTTAAGTGTAATCTTTTATTTTTTCTAGGTACTGCTGTTGGTGCTATATGTGCTCAAAGTATTGGTGAACCAGCAACCCAAATGACTCTAAAAACTTTCCATTTTGCTGGTGTAGCATCTATGAGTATCCTTTAATCTTTGTATACATTCAAAATCTTGCTTTGTAATATGATATACTTTAATTTTTGTAATTGTTTTAGCCACATTTCATTTCTCCTTTATCTTTTCCTTTTTTTTTTTTTTTTTTCCAGTGTTATGACAAATTTAGTTATTATAGCTAGATTACTGATTAATTAGAGGTATTTTCTTAGAAATATTTTAGTTATTGAGCTTAATAGTTTTGCTTTCAACTATCCATTATTTTTATTATAATAATTTTGTTTTGGTATTGTAAAATTGACTTTTTAAGCATTTGGAATAAGCATTGTTATCAAACTTTTGAAAGGGCTGAAAATAAAACTTCTAAGGTAAGATTGATAACTCTGATAAATTAAAATTTTTGTTTAAAACTAACTTAAGAATTAATTAATTAGTATGCAGTTTGTCATTTTATGTTTACATGTTTACTTTTTTTTAGGATATGTTAAATATAGTGAGCATGTCTGTCATAATTAACAATATATATATATATAAACTGTCAAGAACCCATGTGAATTATTTCACATCATGAATATAATTTTATATGTTGTAAAACACAAAAATATAAGGTATAGCTATTATTGTTTGTCAAGAGTAAAAGTTTTAACCTGTATGCCAGGAATATGCCTTTGCTTGTTAATATTTAGCAAGTAAAATGAAGTTAAAGGAATTGTCAATTTTAATCTAATCTTGCAAATAGAAACTTAACACTGTTGTTTGTTACATATTTGTATATATGAAATGCAAAGATCAGAATGGGAAAGAAAAAGTATTTTTTTTTAAATGTTTTTAGCAATGCTGATTTTGATGGGCGCTACAAAGTGCACATTTTAGTTCATAATTTTTTAATAGATACATTAATAATTAATAATTCAAAAAGATTTAATCTAAAACATGTATGCACTTCATATTTTTTCTGAAAATCATTGTTTACATTATAAAATTGATATAATTCATGAGATTAGGATATGAAAATATGTGTTAGAACTGCAAGTTTTAATTATATACTTTCTTTAACTAAAATTCAAGACATCACACAGGGTGTACCTCGAATAAATGAAATCATTAATGCAAGTCACTCCATTAGTACACCTGTTATAACTGCTTTATTAGATGTAAATGATGATTTAGAATTTGCTAGAAGAGTGAAGGGACGCATAGAAAAAACTCTTTTAGGAGAGGTAAGTTATGTTTTGGTTTCTATTTTGCTATTTCTATAATTGTTCAGTTAAACTAACTCAGTCCCTCAAACATTTAAAAATGCTAAAACAGTTCATACATTCTGTATTCCGGTGAATTTTACGAAAATATATCTATTAGATTGCCAGTTAATTTATAAATACCTGTTAACTGTTTGCCTTACTTATTGGCAGGGTTGACAAGTTTTTGACACATAACAGTTTTTACTTTCATATCAAAAATGTCAAAAACCCATTTTTTAGTAGTTTGTTTTTACAGTTTTAGTTTAATTTATCTTTAATATTAAATTGTTTTACATGAAATATTCAGTATCAAAAAGACTCTAAAGTATATTTATCCATCCAAGGAAAACAAATCTTATTGGAATCTTTAAACACATTTATTTCAGTTAGTGGAGTATTTTAGTTTTGTTTGTAAAATGATAAAGCTTTGCCAAATTTTTATATAAATGTCTAACTTTTCCACTTGAATATTATATCACATGCAAGTGATTTAAGGGTCAGGATTGCAATACATTGAGAAACTTTAAAAATGAGAGGAACTATTTATATTTTTATCATAATATTGTATATGATTATAATTAGTTCTTTTTCTCATAAACTAATGCCCATATAAAGCAATCTCTACAGATGCCAAATAATACCTTTTAAGGTTTTAATTTATAGTTATTTTAATTTATTTTATTATAATTTATATTATTATATGTAGCTTTTAGAGTTGATAATTATTAAAAGAAACATTCAATGTATTAAAAATTATTTTTGATTATTTTAATTGAAAATTACTAATTACTAATTAATTAAAAATTACAATTTTATTTATTTATGTAATATATGTTATCATTTTTATAAAAATATATTCGAAACTATTTAAAAAATTTATTGATTTTTATTTCTAACATGAAATCTTACAAATATATCAGCTACTAGTGTGAATAAATGATATTTTGAATTAGGTATTGAGGGTTTAATTATCAGCACTTTAAACAATTGCCATAATTGGTTTTATAGCACGTCTAATAATATTTACAGTATTGAAGATTATTGTATTTTCTTTTGAACTATAAAAAGTTTTCAAAATTGAAAATCAAATAAATACAAAGTTAGATTGTTCCTCTAATATGTTGTAATCATTAAATAATTAACTTTTTCATATCATTCTGTTTTTTTTTTCCAACTTTCTAACATGTGCATTATTATTATTATTATTATTATTATTTTCTATTAAAGATTTCAGATTACCTGGAAGAAGTATTTTTACCTGATGACTGTTTTATTTTGGTCAAAATTAATCTTGAAAGAATTAAAATACTGCAGGTTAGTCTTATACTTTACTATAGTTATTTGAGTATGTGTTTGTTTATTTTATGGCTTTCTACAGCCTAAAAAAACATCTTGCTACATTGTGCCTTGTTACATTGTTCATTTGGATATATCACTCTTTTTTTGTTCTTTTCCCAAAACTGTGTTGTACATAATTGCACTTTTAAGTTTATATATATATGTCAATTATGTAATATGTATCCATTATGATAAATATAATTCTGTATCTTTAATTTTATAAAGAGAAATTTTAATATGCTTATAAATTAACGTCTTGTGCACAAGTATAAAATATTTACTTGTAAATTATCATATTTTTTTAATCTTTAAAATCCTGGGTTACCTTGTGCATATGTCATACATATGTCACTTTTTATTTCTTATGTCCCAACAGATATTATATATTGAATTGCTGCTGTATAAACATAATTCAGTTAAACAGGTTGAAATCATAATGCTTATTAATTGTGAATTGTAATTCGTCATCAACTGGCATAAAATTTGAATATAAAATTAAGGTAAACATTTTGAAAATATCATATATGGTATCATTAAAAGAAAACATCACCTTAAGTATATATTCAAATCCTAAGTGGCTGTTTTCTGAAACGTTCCCAAAGTCTTTTTTAATCTTATATGCATGTGATATACAGATGCTCTTATTCAGAAACTATGAAATCAAATAGTATTCCTTGTTAGAAAGGAAGTTATTATAATATAATAAAAAGGTGACAAAGAATTAATTTAATTTCTGAATGTGTTAAACATGTTTTTGTAAAACAGAAGCATCTGAAGCAGAACAATTTATATTTGGTATGTATGTTAAATTGTTAAGTCACTTTACTAGTGCAGTCATAAAAATAATGCATGCCAAAAAGAAAACAAAAATCACTTTTTTGTCCAATGTACCCATATGTTTCCTTCAAAATAAAATTTTGGAATACTGCCTTTTTTCTCAAGTAATGACTGATGTGTTATATGTATGTGTATTTGCAAGAAAAATTCCTTTTCTTCTTTTTTTTAATGAAAGATAATTTATTTTTAGCTTGAAGTCAATGCAGAAACTATATTTCAATCCATCTGTACATCAACTATACCTGAAGTGAAAGGCATCAAACCTAATAATATTCAAATTGTTTCTGAAGATGTTTTATTGGTTAGACCTTTTGTGAGTGCTCGTGGTACATGCTATTTTGTACTTCAGCAGATGAAAGAAAAACTGCCCCTAGTAGTTATAAAGGTAGGTGATAAAATTCATTATTTTAATTTTAATCTTACTGACCATAACTCTTTTTTTGCCTAAAAACATTTTGTTAAAATGAATATGTATTGTGTGAATCGTTGAAAGTATTGCATGGATTATTGAAAGACATACCTTAAAAATTTGATATGAATGCATTATCACTCTGCACTGACCCAAGCTTGACTTAAAGTACCTGGTGATCTAGCACACGTTAGGCTGGTTTACTTTTCTTTTTTTTTTTAAGGGGAGTGGAGAGAACTTGCATTTTTTATCTTAATTTTCATGTTTGGTCTAAAACATCTTTCAAGGGACTGGCAAAGATCAAAATTGGTTGTGTAGTGGGAGAAGAATGTAGATATAATTTTCTGCATTTTAAGGTAATTCGGTCTTTAACATCTTTTTGCAACCAGACTCTAATTTATAATACTGTTTTCAATTAAAAATAAATTAAATAATAGAATCCAAAATTATTGTTATTGAAAATGACAAGCCATTTCAACACCCATAGCTTCTCATTCTCATGCTTATTATTTCAAAAATATTTTTTAGTAATTGCACTCCTCTAATATCAACCCTATGTTGCATGGTGTAGCCATTTGGTAACACTTATAATGTGGCTTACAAAAATAACCTGTCATGTTAGTAAATGAAAATGCTTCTTAGGGTAAGCGTTGGAGTTACTATTAGCAAAAAAAGTAAAAAAAAAACCTGATGAATTGCATAATCTTAGGATTAATTTTAAACTGTAGAGGTGCCGAGATTCTGATTTTAATCAAAATATTTTTCTTAAAATTTGGAAGACCATTAAAATAAAATTTTGTTTTTGCTACATAAAGGGTATTTGTATTTTTGTTTTAACATTGTTGTACATTATTTTGGGATTTTTAAAAATTAATTTTGGCTCCAAAACTACTAGTTGCTGTTTGGCTACACTGTGCAATACAGAACTTCAATACAATGAAACATTTTGATCACTTTCCCTTAAATCATTGATGGATTTGCTGGTTTTGCTTATGATTTTAAAATGTATGTTTTGGGGAGGGAAAGTATGGGTTATCTTTCTAAGGAATCAGATTTTGGTAGTAATATTGACATTAGATGAATTCAAACATTGCCTGTGCATATGAATTATAAACAGCATTTTGATAATTATTATACCTCTATAGAATTCTTATTTAAAAACTAAAAGAAGTTTATTCCTTGAAACTGTACAGTGAAATCATGATCCAAATTGTAAAATACTATGTGAAAAAGAAGTAAAAACTAAATTTAGAAGTAGAATAAAATAATTTATTGCCTACACAGAGTTAGTGTTTCTAATGTTATACACATTTGCAGGCACAAATCCTGTGAAAAAAGTTAATTAATAATCATAAAACAAAAAGTGGAATATATCTATAGAATGGAAAATAAGAGTATTAATCGCCCCCATGTAATAACATAATACAAACATAGGATGTATGCATCTATTATATAGGCTACTTGAATACTACAAAATTACAATGAGATAAAAATAAACTTATGCTGTTGTTTATTTTATCTTTTAAATCCTGCAATTATAAATGTTTGAATACTTTATAGACATGTGCATAAAGATGAAGGAATCAAACACAAACCTACGAAAGTATTTGAGTTCAGAGTTTAACTGATTGGCTCTTATGGTAAAATGAAAATTTTGAAGTATGAAAAATTCATCCAATGGAGTCAAACCAAAGCTTAAACGAAAGGCAAAGATCACACGTTGCATCCCATCACTCCCAAATGATGTGAGCCTTTGCCTTTGACTGTCTTAAACATTGAGATACATATCCTATATATTAAAAGGAAATAAGTATCTTCGTTAAATCAGTTTTTCACATGAAAATGACCTATTTGCGCATGCATAAAATTAAATCTACAACCTAACCAGTTTTAGAGCACACTCCAATGCGAAAAATGTGGCCGAGTGGTATAAGGCACGGTTATTCTCTGTTCCGATTATTGTGTCGGTTCGATTCTCACTATGGATGGAATGATTTTTCTTATTTTATTGGCAAAATTCATTTTATTAACAGGGGTCGATCCAGGCAAAATTTGGGGCCTATTTACACTTGGGGCCTTCACAAAAATCTATTTAGTAAAACAGGCCCCTTCACAAAAATCAATTTAATAAAATGGGCCCCTTCACAAAAATCAATTTAATAAAATGGGTCCCTTCCAAAATTCTTTTTACCAAAATAGGCCTTTTCACAAAATTCTATTCCATAAAATCTTAGTATTTATTATTTTGTGATGTTTTAAATTGTGTAATTTGTAAACAAACAAGTTTACCAGAGAGGAAAACTTCAGCAAAAGATTTTTAAAAAGTTTTTGTTTATAAATGCTTGGTTCGAATTTGATTAACTGAATTTCAACTTTCGTTACAAAATGTTATTTTTCACAAAAATATAATAAATTTCACAAAAATAACCTTTACTTTTCACAAAATGGGGCCCCAAGAAAAAAACCTACATCGACCCCTGATTAATGCCATATTTAATTCAGAACGAAAGTTATATAATTTGTTTTTTTGCTTGTTTGTTTTTAGAATGCTTTATAATTAAGTAAAATTTAACACCCAAGGATATTCTGTTTCAATTACTAAATTTACATTAAAAGTATTTAAATTAAAAGATTGTGCATGTAATTATCGAATATATAAATTGAACTGGTCTACAATTTTTATTATATTCGGTATGACCATTATTAAGATGTCATTTCTATAATAAGATAAGTATGTGATTATATTTTGTAAAAAAAGAAAAATAAAAGGAGAGAAAACAAAAAGAAAGAAAAATATTCATACAGGAACTCTAAATTATCTTGATGAAAAGAAAAGAAGAGAAAAAAGAAAGAAGCAAAAATATCCATATAAGAATTATAAAAGAAATCAAGCTGGATATACTTCTGAAGAGTTTAATATATTTCAAATTGTTCTTTTAAGTAATAGCATTTTCATTTTTTTAGCATATTCTCTTTTTAGCTCTACAATTGTAATTGATTAATATTCAATTAAAAGCTCCATATTTTTAAAAAAGTTCTCTAAAATATCCTATATATTAAAAGGAAAAGACATTTTCATCAAATCAATTTTTCACATGAAAATAACCTATTTGCGCATGCGTAAAATTAAATCTACAACCTAACCAGTTTTAGAGCACACTGCAATACAAAAACTGTGGCCGAGTGGTATAAGGCACAGTTATTCTCTGTTCCGATTATTGTGTCGGTTCGATCCTCGCTATGGATAGAATGATTTTTTTTATTTTATTGGCAATAATTCCTTTTATTAATGCCATATTTAATTCAGAACGAAAAGTTATCTAATTTTTATTTTTGTTTGTTTGTTTTTAAAATGTTTTATTATTAAGTAAAATTTAACACCCAAGAATATTTTGTTTTAATTACTATACATATATTTACATATATACACCATCAGCGATGCCGCGGATGCGCTATAGCGCGTAAATTACGCGAAAAATTGGAGTTAGGACGCAAAAAAATAGTTCTCACGCGTCCCATGGGACGCATAAATTCTTCGAAGAATCGCGAAAAAACGGCGCATTTCATCAAAGTATCGCTAAAAATATGGAAAATTTCGTCGAAGAATCGTAAAAAAACGGCAAATTTTGTCGAAAGATCTAAAAAACGGCAAATTTCGTCGAATGATCTAAAAAACGGCAAATTTCGTTGAAAGATCTCGAAAAAAACGGCAAATTTCGTCGAAGGATCGTCCAAAAACTGCAAATTTCGTCGAAGGATCGTCCAAAAACGGCAAATTTCGTCAAAGAATCTCGAAAAAACGGCAAATCTCGTCGAAGAATCTCGAAAAAAACGGCAAATTTCGTCGAAGAATCTCGGGGAAAAAACGGCAAATTTCGTCGAATGATCGCCTGAAAACGGCAAATTTCGTCGAAGGATCGCAAAAAAATGGCAAATTTTGTCGAAGGATCTTTAAAAAACAGTAAATTTCGTCGAAAGATCTCGGAAGAAACGGCAAATTCCGTCGAAGGATAGCCAAAAAATGGCAAATTTCATCAAAGGATCTAAAAAAACCCGGTAAATTTCGTCGAAGGATTTCGGAAAAAACAGCAAATTTCGTCAAAGGATCTCGAAAAAAACGCGAATTTCATCGAAGGATCTCTGAAAAAATGTGAATATCGTCCAAAGGCCAAGGAAAAAATGCGAAATTCACTCAGCCTGAAATCGACTCTAATCAAAAGTTAGTTAATCTGACCTACAACAACAAAAACAGTGCTGAGAGAGGATCCCCCCCCCCTTTCTTCTGTAACGTAACCTTTCAGAAAATTTGCTGTGAATTTCAGAAAATATTTTTTTTAAATTCAGAACCGCTCCTGAAACCCCTTTCCACAGAAAATGTTTGATTCTAACACTGATCTATGCTGACACATAATCCAATGGGAAGTTTAATCAAAGCATCCATTCATTCAACAAAAAGTGCCCCTTTACTCAACAAAAGTATTCTTTTATCCAACAAAAATGCCCTTTTCAATACATCCGTCCTCCCCCTTTTAAAAGAAATGCAAATATTAGTGATACTTGTTATCTTCTACATTCAAATAATCATTATTTTATAATTAAGCATTTACATTTAAAAAAGGCAAAGAAAATTTCTCTTAATAGTTCTTTAAAAAAAAAATCTTATTTGATTGGGAAATACTGGTTTTAATTATTCATTATTTAATTATTATCAAAACAATAACTACTGCATTTCTCTTTTCCAAATAAACAAATTCACTTGTTCCTTTAAAATATGAATTTGAATTATTATGAATGGGGACCTGCTTTTTTAAAAAAGGGACCCAGATATTTGAAAATTCTGGGTCCCTGGGACCCAGGATTTTTGGATCCAGTGACATCACTGCACCATACATTCATACATATATTTACAAATTCCTATAATTTTCCCAAACCATGTATCAGAATAAGACTTTTGCTTTGAAAATTTGCAAAGTAAGCTGGATATTCTAGATTTCCTTACAGTTTGGCATTTGTTCTAGATCTAAATATTGCAGAATAGAGCGCTGCTTCATATGCTTGATTCTCTTACCTTAAAACAGATGACGCCATTAAAGCTCTCGGCAGTAATAACATCCTAAGCATCTATCTATTTAAAATGAAAAGCGCATTCTGTCAAATCCACATGAAAATAGTCTCTTTGCGCATTCGTCAACGTTTTTTTAAGCTTCTACCCTCTGAAAAAGGAAATTCAATTGATTAACCCACCCCTCACCTGTGTAGCCTAAGGGGATTGAAAAGGGTTGATTGAAAACGGATGAAGCCGTACCATTGCATTGAAAGCATAGACCTTCTAATATATTTTTGCTCTGAGGTTGAAAGCTAAAGCATTTTTTTTTTAAACTCATGTTTTCACTACTAAATATACATACTTTTTCACAAAATTTGAAAGTTTGGATGGAGTTATATTTATAACCCATTGAAATGTCAGAGAGTTCGAACATGAGACCTATTTTTTTATTGCTATGTTAAAGGAACTGACGCGAAAACATATACAACCAAACAAAAAAGTGAGAAGGAAACATTTCTTTTACAACTGGATAACAATATTTTTCCACGAAATTTTTACACTGGCTCTAAAACTGTTTATTTGCACCAATAAAGATTTCAAAGAGTTCGGACAAAAAGAACTTATTCTAAAACTATGAAACGGCCCTAGGTAAAAAAACAAGAAAATGAGTGCTTTTATCACTAAATATCAATATTTTTTCGCGATTTTTTCTTTTAAAAATATAATTTCAGACAAAATCGGGTTAAAGATATAAAATAATAAAAACTTGATGTTTTTTCTTAAAAATACACAACGGGCAACGCCGGGCGGGGGTCGTCAGCTAGTATAATTATTTAATGTGCTTTCTAACTATAAATATGTTTTGCTATAATATAAGTATAATTATGCTAATTTTCATGGTGTAGCAATACATTGGCACATTTAATTTTTTTTTTTCATAAATTTCAGACAACTGTTAGCATGGGAATACTTTTAAATATTTTTCTGGTTATATATGCTTTTGTTAAATTACATAATAACTTTTTGTGGGCAAAAAAAAATCTTGCAATGCATGTAGGATTAAAAAAAAAAAAAAAAAAAAAAAAAAAAAAAAAACCCTGATAAGCCAAACCCTCTAGAAAGATTCAAGTGGCTTAGCATCTGAATATTCAATTAATTTAGAATACAAATATTTTAAAAATTGTATACAAATAGAGATAGGAATTAGATGCAAATAATTTAGAATTACATAAATAATGAATTAAACAATTTTCACTCAGAAAAAAAAAGCATAAAAGTTTGAAAACAATCATTTGTCAGCCTGTGCTGATTTATTGTTTAAACTACAGCTCATGTATCAGATTCAGAACCATATTAATTGCATATATAAAATTTAAGGATTGTCTAATAGAACAATTTTGAAAAACACATGCAAAAACATTGTAATAAATTATAAAAAGTTTCTGAAAAACTTTTAAACACAGTTTTTTCCTTGTTTTCTTTATTTATTATGAAATATATTTTCAACCCCTAAATTTGATTAAAGGAAAAAGTAAATTGTTGATTGATAAGCTTTCCCTTATTGGATCTTTTTTCTTTTAATATTAGGTATATGAACTATGATTTTTGCTGTCAAAGTATGATGTTTGATAGTCTAAATAATGTTTTCTTCTTTATTTTTATTTATATTTAATCATAAATGTGTCATATAACCGTAATATAAGAAATTTTGAATATTTATCCTTTGCCTTAGTATGTTTAAGATTTACATTACTTTGCCTCTCTCTTCTATCCAATAATTTCAGTTAATTAATTTCCTTTTAATAGGGTATAGGAACTGTTTCTCGAGCTCTCATACACATGAATAATGATAAGTATGAACTGCAGATTGAAGGAAGTGGTTTGGGAGCTGTTATGGCCACGAGAAGTAATACTTTATTTATTATTTAGTCAATTATATTATATCTATCTTTAATAATTCATCTATTTTTTTATTTTATCTGAGATTTATTTAAATTGGATGGCTTTGTCTTAACATCCTTTAATTGAAACAGTCAGGTAGGTTCTCTGTATTTATAATTACCAGGAATGAGAATCTTCCATGTTATGTAAAATTTCATTTAAATCCTCCCCTCTTAAAAGTTTCACCCCCCACCTCCGAATGCCAGTAAGTTGCAATCTATTCACAATAAATACAATATTTGATCGACCTTTCACCATTTTGTACATACAGAGACAACACATAGTCACTAAACTTCTCAATTTTTTTAATTTGGTATTAATTGTGCGGTATTTATATTAAAAATATGTTTGTACACTTATCTGAATAAAACAGACTAGCCACTTTCCTGTAGAAACACAAATTTCTGCTTTTTTATTTATGTAGATTTTGTACCGTTTGTGAGATCAACACACATTTGTGTTAAAATTCATGAGTATGTGGCTGAACGGTTGGGGGGGGGGGATTTCAATTTTTGCCGATCAGTCACAAAATAAATTGCTATTTTCCAGTGTTATCAATTTGGGAGAATTTCCTCCTAGTTTTTTGGAGAAATTTTGTGGTTGGGTGTTTTTTATAGGCTCTTTTTTTTTTTTTTTTTTTTTTTTGGGGGGGGGGGGGTGTTATTAGGGGAAAAATAAAATTACCCTCTTGTAAGAAATCCATTTGCACTGATGCATTTATTTTACTTTTATTAAATTTACTCTAAAAAAAAAGTCATTCATATTTGACATTTTGTATGAATATTGTCTGCTTCGATAAGGAGGTTATTCATTGGATAGATGAATGTACTCAATAATGCTGATTCTTGATTTTCTGTATAGTCACAACAATATTCCCGGTATATTATCATTAATATATGTGGCACTACTGTTTCAAATTATTTCAGCTAAATCTAGGAGGTTTTGAGTTGGTGCAGGGCTGCCATTTGCGACTAAAATGCGACTAAAAGCGACTATTTTCAGCATCAGGCGACTATGGCGACTATTATAGGCCAAAAACCATTAAAAAGCGACTATTTCAACTAAAACGCAAAAAAAGGCGACTTTTTTCAGGTTCCAGCGACTATTTTTAGTGAAGAATCGATCTTTTTTTTTTCTCCCTCAAAGCGCCTGTAAAGTCATCTTCCCAAACGCACTCGGTCACCTGCCTCGCTGTTTCCTCCTTCCGTACGTACGCAAGCGGTTGCTTCTATTTGCAAATTAGGGGAGGCAGGTACTGTGCTGATGGGATCGTTTCTGAATTCCAGGGAATGTTCAAGTTTCGGCAGGAATACGGAAATTCCAAGCAGATTTTGGTCGGAGAAAAACTAGTTTGGCTTAGTAGGTGAAAATCACGTTTGGTGGTAGGTGGTTTTGGAGCCCAGAAAAGCTTGGTGTCTAGTATACATAGATGCCAACAACTCCGGAAATGCGTGGTAAAATACGGTAGTACGGAAATAACGTTGAAAATACGGAAATTGCGTCTTTTACAGCGATGCCGCGGACGCGCTATAGCGCGTAAATTACGCGAAAAATTGGAATTGGGACGCAAAAAAATAGTTCTTACGCGTCCCATGCGACGTGCAATTTTTACACGCGTAAATTCTTCGAAGAATCGCGAAATCATTTTGTCGAATAATCCGAAAAACGGCAAATTTCGCCGTAGGATCGCGAAAAAAACGGCAAACTTCGTCGAAGGATTGCGAAAAAGGCAAACTTCGTCAAAGGATCGTTAAAAAATGGCGAATTCTGTCGAAGGATCGCGAAAAACGGCAAACTTCGTCAAAGAATCTTAAAAAAAACGGGGAATTTCGTTGAATGATCGTGAAAAAAACGCGAAAATAATTCATTAAAAGATCGCGGGAAATGGCTAATTTCGTTGACAGATTGCGAAAAAAACGCAAATTTAGTCAAAGGACCGTGAAAACACGTAAATTTGGTCAAAAGGCCATTAAAAAAAACTGCATTTTCGGCGGAAATTCGGCAAATTTTTCCGCGTTTTTCGGCGAAATCACGGAAAAATGCGAATTTCGCCGAAGGGCCACGGAGAAAACGCCAACTTCGTCAAAGGATCGTGGAAAAAACTGCTAATTTCGTCGAAGGATAACGGAAAAACGTCCAATTTCGTCGAAGAAACGGCAAATTTCGTCATCGGATTGCAAAAAAACGGCTAATTTTGTCGAAGGATCGCGAAAAAACGGCAAATTTCGTCGAAAGATCGCCAAAAAACGGCAAATTTTGTCGAAGGATCTCGAAAAAACGGTAAATTTTGTCGAAGGATCTCGGAAAAACGGTAAATTTTGTCGAAGGATCTCAAAAAAACGGTAAATTTCGTCGAAGGATCTCGAAAAAACGGCAAATTTTGTTGAAAGATCGCCAAAAAACGGCAAATTTCGTCGAAGGATATCGAAAAAAACGGTAAATTTCGTCGAAGGATATCGAAAAAACGGTAAATTTCGTCGATGGATTTCGAAAAAACGGCAAATTTCGTCCAAGGATCTTGAAAAAACGGTAAATTTCGTCGATGGATTTCGAAAAAACGGCAAATTTCGTCCAAGGATCTTGAAAAAACGGCAAATTTGGTCAAAAGATCTTTAAAAAACGGCGAATTTTTTTTCAGAATATTTTTTTTTCCATATATTCAGAAAAAACTTCAAAACCCCGTGGAATCAATTTTCCTACACAGATTCCTAGTTTATCTTTCAAAGCTGAGGACTCTTATTTTATTCTTTATTTTGTTTACCAAGTTCATTTTCACAAAAATTTTGCAAAATTAGTTTATTTATCATTATTGATCTTCGAAATGACGCCGAACTATTAAAAAAGTATATCTTCAAAACACTCGTATGACTCCTGAAACGACTCCTGAATTGCTTAAATTTTACTCCTGATGGATGTCCAAAACTCCTGAAATGTAACTATTTTACTCCTGATGTAGTTTTTACAATGTTGGCGTCTATATTTATTAAGGAGAGTTCAGAACTGTTTACACAATTCGTAGCATTTTTTCATTCATATCATATTCATTTTTATAGAAATGTGTATTTTTTTTTTATAATAAAAGTATAAAAAGTGACTTGGGCAGAAACATAAACACTGAAATAAGATGTGGACATTCATAAAGACCCTTCAGTTATTATGGAAACTTTTTAATATTGTCCTTTTTTTAGGTAAGTATGCGACTATTTTGGCTACTATTTTTGTACAAATGCTACTATTTTGGCTACTATTTCTTTCTTTGTAGGCTACTAAAGCTACTATTTTCAGTGTCATTAGGCAGTGGCAGCCCTGTTGGTGTCTAAGGGGAAATCTGATATACAGGTTGGCAACAGTAAAATTTTCGGCAGCTGGGTCAAACATTACACCAATGCATGCTTTTAGTAGTTCAATTCTTCTCCTTCCACTTATTCAATTAAAACTGTGATGTTGTTTTACCTCAATAAATTTTAAAATATTGAGTCTCACTAAAGAAACATCATATTGGCTTAATAAATAGCATAAGTTTTTATTCATGATGCATAGCAGTGTTAAAAGTGTAGAGAATAACAATTTTGAGAAGTTTAAGATTGGATTATTGTGTGTTTTTACATTTTCCAGACCAGTTCAAAGTGTTAAAAAATTTTGTCTGAGTATCCAATCTCTTTCTCCAGATTTTATTTACTAAAAAAAAAGCAAAGATCTGCATGAATTACACCAGTGATGTTTTTGTGCTGTTTTGCTGTGTTTTTCACAATTTCCATGATAGCTATAGCTCAGCATCTAAGGGATGGAATTTCACCAAAGTTAATATATACACTATTTATTAAAAATCATGTTGATTCAATTTTGACTTTGTTCACTCAACAGGGGAGGGGTGTACGATGAACAGTATAGTAATATCCCAGTTTCTACTGGATAGAAATGTACCAAATTTTATATTTCAAGTTATTAATTAAAAGTATCTATGTTGGTCAATTTTTGTATTTAAATACCTAACAGAGGTTGCTGTTGAACACTGCCTTTTTCTTATTCACTGATCACTGTAACTGTGAGTTAAATTCAAAGAAACATACTATACTTTATATTTGTAATTGTTAGTGTGTACTAATGCTATAGATTATTTTGTGATAGCTGAAGCATGCTACTTGAATTTTGAATTTTATTGATTGTGACATAAATGGCACAAAAGGCAGTTTGACAAATATGGCTCAAAGCCTACTCAAATTAATAATGGCTATATATATATATATATATATATTAGTTTATCTTTATAAATAAGAATTGTAAAGAAATCATGCCTCTAACACTTGATTCTCACTAATTATGTAAAAAAAAATTAAAAAATCATGTTTTTTTTTTTTTTTAAATAAAGGTTATTATACTTATTGTTTTATAATAATAATAATAATAAACAAAGATTGCAAAAGGTTTTACTTTTTTATTTCAGGTATCAGGGGTTGCTCTACTACCTCTAATAATACCATAGAGGTTATGAAATACCTTGGTATTGAAGCAGCCAAGTAAGTATTATTATACAATATGTTTAGCATGCCTAAAATCACCATAAACAGTTATTTTCAGTTGTTTATTGTAAAATATGTGCTCATTTATAATCCATAATATAATAATTTTCTAAAATTTTATTTCAAGGACAACTATTATTAGTGAAATTCAGACAACCATGAAGCATCATTCTATTGACGTAGATCGTCGTCATTTATCTCTTCTAGCTGATTTAATGACATTCAAAGTAAGTTATACTATATTTTCCAATTTTTAAATGTGTTTAAATTATTAAATCTTATTAAGATGAACTTTTTGTCTTAGTGTAATAACAATTAAATAATGTAAATAATAAATGTAATAACAAATAAACTAATTTTTAATTTGTTGATACTTGTTATCTTCCAGAAACAATTTAGTTAAAATTTTATTGTCTAAGAAATTGCTTTTTTATTCTATGATACTAAGAAGTTTAGAAATTCCCAGTCTGTTAGAACTTCTTGTCTGTGACTGTGAAACATATTACCAATTTTTGTTATCTTGATGTAAATTTCTATGTTAATTCATCCTATTAATTATAAATTGATTAACCAAGTATTGTTATTTCTTGTGATACTTATATTAAAACATATTAAGACCAAGACTTATCAAATTTTCCTTTTTAAATTAAACTTCTAACATTTTATTTTGTGTATATCTATTTGTATCTGTGCTTATCTATCTCTCATATATATATATATATATAGTTAAAAGAATCTAAATTGAACTAAAAATGTATCGCATAAATGAAGAATATAAATAAATAAACCAGAACAGAATAGAATAGAATATTTAAAAGAAGTTAACTAACTCAAAGAAATATTATAACATAATCAGCTTAAACTAAACCAAAATCAACAGAAGTAACAAAATAAATTACAAATTAATAAACAAACCAACCCAGGGGACAAGCTGTGTGACTTATGGCAAGCAAATGCAGGGTTAAATCAGTTTTTGGCACATGCAACATTCCCTATTTACCTGTCAAGACCAGAAAATGATATTGAAAGAAACAAGAACTAATCCAAACTAAGCAAATTCAAACTGACTCAAAAAATTCTGCCATTCTCAACAGCGATCCATTTCCCATCCATAATCCTAAAACTGTTTACCTTGAATAAAGGTACCGCTTCACTTCGATTCCTGCATGTCTTTACAAAGTTAATTGTCATATTTCTAACCAAATTCATTGGATAACCCTGTCTCAAAGCAGTTAATCATTTCCTCTTTCAATGTGTCTGTATCCAAATTTACATTTATCTTTTGTTTTATTTTTATTTATTTTTATAGGGAGATGTCCATGGAATTACCAGATATGGTTTAGCTAAAATGAAAGAAAGTGCACTTATGCTTGCCTCAGTATGTATAATTAATTATATTATGAAGTCTTTATTTTTCAAATCAGTTTAATTTTTTGATTTTATTAAATTATTTTATTTCTCTTTTAGTTTGAAAAAACAGCTGATCACTTATTTGATGCTGCATATTATGGATGTGAAGATGATATAACAGGTGTCAGTGAAAGCATCATATTGGGTATTCCCATATCTCTTGGAACTGGGTTCTTCAAATTACTTCATAAATATCCTTTTATAAATATTTGTACTTCATTGTATTATAACAATTGTATTATCCTTAACATGTTTTTATTTTCTCTCCTTTCTAAATTAAAAATATAATCTTATGTTAGTAATTACATTATAGCAATGTTAAGTTTTAGATTAAACTAGCTAAACCCGCCCGGCGTTGCTCAGGCCTGAGATAATTACAATCTCAGAGAAAGGTGTTAACCCCCTCCCTCCCCATACCCGCAAATATAATGAATAATTTGTTCAAGAGAACCATCGTCACCTACATTAACGCGATCATTAAAAAATAATTGCATTTTTCTGATAATTAGAACATAACGAAGATGCTACGCTAAAATAGCCGGCAGATGACACCCTTTCCTGACCTCAATTTCAAATCTATACCTTAATTAGTTACCTAAATTTTTGTTCATTAGTAAAAATTGGCAATTATTTCCTTTCATTTTCGCAAACTAAATGGAGGGATCGGCCAGAGAAACAGATCTCTTTGTAGTTCAGTTTTTAATGAAAACAGATCCCTGTCTGAAACTTTCTCGGATTGTTTTCACTGGCACCGGCAGATTTTTGCATAAATTAAAAAAAGAATTACCAACCAAATTTTTCAAAAATCACATAGTCAGATGCAGAATATTTCTTTACATATGCTCAGAAATTTTCAAATTGATATCTCAATTAGTTTTCTTAAAATTCGCTAATTAGTAAAATAATTTCGAATTTGTTCATTTCCGCTTGCTAATCCAGTGCGCCAGTTCGTTTCTTTCACCATTTTGATTTAAAAGATGTCATTTTAGAAGCGATGGTTAATGAGAATCTAATTAATATCTAGGCTAATTATCAAAATATTAAAATTCTGAGAGTCAGTTGCACCAAGAGAGGGTTTGGACTACCTAAATCTAAATTTACAGACTTCTAAGTGCGCTAAATTTTCCTAGCCATCGCCAACAGACACACACACACACAGAGCGAAACTTTATTTTATTAGTATAGATAATAAAATATAGCTTTATTATTAACTCACAAAAAAAGTAAGTGGGTATTCTTGAAGGGTATTTTTGGATGGATATTCTTGTGATTTAATACAAAAGTGTAGTTTAAATACAAATATGTATTTGATAATCATGTAATAAGATCACTAGTTATAATTAAAATATAGATAAAATATTTAAGTGATGCAAACGGAATACAAACAGACTTATTAAAACCTTTTAATGTATAATCCAGCTTATTTTCAAAAATTTGCAGGAATATTTTTTTTATCGTTGGATATCTTGATAATGGCGCTGCTTGAGCGTTGAAACATATGTCAATCTTGATATTAAAAGGTTTTAATAAGCCTGTTTGTATCACTTAAGCATTTTATCTGTATTTTATGTATTTGATTTTTCATGCTTTGGAAACATGAAGTTCATGATACACTGAAGATATTTTTCGATGACTAGACATTTTGTGATATCTAGCTATTGTATGTCAGACTGATAACCATTGATTAAAATAAATATATCAATATATATAACAAATTTTTTAATTCTACTCACTTTTCTTAAAATAGACAGGTCAAAATCATGCTTTTCTCTTCTTATCATCAGTAGTTATTATGGTAATGTCGCTTATAATTAGCCAATCCAGATCTTTTTTTTTTGTTTGTTTGTTTCTCCCCTACCTTAACACTCCGTATTTTAGGGGTTTTCTTGTTTGTTTATTAAAAAGCTTCTTATTAATATACTGCATAGAAATAGTAGATTGCTATCTTGCAGTGTCATGGCAATGAGTAAAAGAAGAAAATGTTGAAAAAGTCACCTTGTCATGTCTATTTTAAAGAAGCAGACTGCCCACTTGAAGCTCCCTTTATGATGACTGAATGTAAAAAGTATAGAGCAGATTTTTCTTCTGTTACCACTTTTCTTAATTTCCGCCTCTTGTTGTTTAGGAATATTGTCCTTTACTTAGCAAAATTGCAAATAGAAATAAGGTTGTTCTGACTAGATACCCCAGCTTAAATTTTTCTTCTTTTCACTTTTTTAGAAAAAAAAAAAAAGATAAGTGCACTTTTTTCCCCAAGTGCTACTTGTTACTTCAACTTCTTAGGAACATATAAATGCACACAGTGATGCTTTTTTAAATAAAGTTTTGGCATATTGTTCTATATATGAATGAATAACATTTCATATCTTAATAGGTACAGAATTTAATACTTTCTCTTAGAAAAAAAAAGTATGTATATTGTATATCTGTTTTGGTATTTTTAAACAAAATAGCATAAGATATTTAAAATTTCATTTATTAAATATATATATATACTTATTTGGTTAACATTAACATGTTCACTGCGGGTTAAAATCACTGGAATTTTATTTTATTTAGAAAATTCAAATTCATACCAGAAAATACTAATAGCAATATTTACTTTATTTAATTACAGACATTTCACGATTACATAAAATAAAAATTCTTCTTTCGAAGTTTATGGTACGAACTCATAATTTTAGATTGAAAAACCATGAGTATACTCTTGGTTGGCAGCTAAATGGGTTAATAATATAATTTTTATCAACATTAGGTATTCCCAGGGGAAATTTTTCTTTTTTGTTTTAAGGCCAAAAAGCTAAAATATTTATTGGCTAAAGTATTTAAAGACTTTATAGCTAATAGCTGTTTAACTACATGTAAGCCTAGATAATAAATCATATAATCTATATTATTATCTATATTTTTAATTTTAATTACATATGAAAATGAAAGCTAAAATTAAACGTGTATTGAATTCTTCTGTTCTATTTTATAATCATGATGACAAAGGTGTAATTTATTTTACTTATAATTTTGTTATGCTTGTATAAATAATTATTTGTTTTACATTGTTGCAATATGCATTCATAATCTCATGATATCTGATATATTCCTTAACATTTGCTTCACATCTTCTACTGATCCTCTACCGCCAAAAAGAAAAATGTGGTTTGATACTCCTGATTTTCATCTTCCAGAAGTAACTGCATAATCAAGAGATCATAGACTATAAATGTGTGATATGTAAATAAATAAAAAAAAAATGTACATACAATAATACCTAAATTTTTATTAAAAATAAGTTAACGTCCTTTTGAAGGAAAACTTTTTTCTTATTATTCAAGTGTCTGGTTGTGATGTTTTGAATCATTTTGTAAATCTTGGGGAATTTTCCAGGTTCCAGTTTATCTGAGCTATTTTTTTATAGATAGCTTTAAAATTCATTGGATAACAATCAGAAGTCCAAACACGAGACTTGCCTTTGTTTTTGAGAAACTATCACAATTTTAAACAAAGACCAGATTGCCATAAACAATCCTAAATAAAGTGTTTTTGGGAGAAAAATAGGCTAAATCTTGAAAAAGTAATTATGTTGTCAGTGTTGGCTTGTTTTTGACACATGGCAGCTTTTACTAGATTTTACTGTGGTTCCACCATATCAAAAACTTTTTTAAAACACTTTTCAACATAGTTGACAAATGTTTGACCTCAATTTGTCTGGCCATGCTCTAATCTAACTTAGATAAATATATTTGGATTGCCATGTAAGTGGTATATATTATTGAGGTTTACTATAACATGTTTTCTATTGAAAATGAAGTGTGTAGCATATATATTTCATTTACAGGACATTCAAAAGAATTCTGTTACATTATGATATATGGAAAACAAATAGTTTGTATTTTCATGATGTCACACTATTTCAAATATATTAAAATTGATATGCATCACTGAGATGTACCGCAGGATGTTTCCTGTAGAATATGGTGTGCATAACATTTATCATTTATTTACAGGAACACACAAGATAATTTAGTTACAGTGTATGAGCTATAATTGCTGAAAATGCATTTTAATTTGTGATATATATTTTTAAATGTAACTAAGATTTTGCATATCACTTGTTGAGTATAAAGTCTATAAGTAATAGGTAGGGCTGCACAAAAGAATTCAAATACATTTATGCACATTGATGGAAATTGCTGAAGGGGAATTTTCAACTCTATTATGCATTTTTTAAAGGGATTGTTTCTTACATTATTGCACTAATATTTATGTATTGCAAACTAGCTGACATGTCTTAGTGTGAGTGATTTTGCACAACAGAGTGTTTTATGTGGCAATCGTTTATTGTTGTCAACATTCACTTTAAATCCTATTGTTACCAATATTATTAATTTTGATGTGCATTAGGCAATCATTATTAAAGCTTTTATGTTTCTCTGTAAAAAAAAAAAACTCTATGTGATATGACTGCTAAAACATAATGTAGTTTTGTATATCTTAACAGATTATTCAGTTTTTGTGATGATTCACCAATTTTTACAATAGTTACAATCTAAAAAGACCAAAATCCTCTGTGCTTGAGGCTACCTTTTTCCCAACACCCTTGTGAGATGAAATCTCACACTATTCCTTTTGCCGTGCTTTTATTCTTTTATCGGCATTTTCATACGATATGCTTTACGGTACACAATGAAAACGTGAACAAACGCATACAAACTATCTCGACAAAGGCTGAATGAAGCAATATTCAATAAATACAAGAGGGTTTGGAGAAAGATAAACATTGAAGTACCGTAAAGCATATTGTACGAAAATGCTGATAAAAAAAATATGTTTGGTCTGGCGTTTTGATACATGCGCTTATAAAACTTAAGTCAATAACAATTCTTGGTTAATGGACTGTATTACTTTATTTATGCGGTGCTCAGAGAGCTGCGATTTACTTAATGCCTTGGCGGCAAGCTTACATCTACCTCAGACTGATGATAAAACAATGAAACAATTATGAGTGGGCAGATAAAATGACGTGGTACGTGACGTCAAACAGTGATGCGCCAACAAAATAAAAGCACAGGAAAAAGAAATAATATGACAATTCATCTCACATCCCTCAGTTTTAAAAGGGCTATTGAGGGGGAGAGTGCAGTTCTGTCTGCTTTGTGAGTAACGGCAGTTGAGTGTTTGAAAGAGAGCAATTTATAAAACTCCTATAATAACATAAGAATCAAAATGCCTTCTTTGTCTAAATGCTTCGATTTTAAATCCTAGATTTTGGAATCAAGTTATACCATGCATGTGGTAATGTATCAATCAATGCACATATCAAATTGACACTGTATAGCACTATTTTCTTCATACAAAGGTTCGATGAAAGGAATAGTTGTCTGAATTGCATAAGACTATATTCCAAGTATTTTTCATCGGAGTTTCCCCCAAACAGTTTTAGGAGGGTGCTACATACTGCCTACTCTTTGGTTAAAGAAATAGCATCCTTCTTGTCCCTCACCCAAACAATAACACACTTCTACACCCCCCTACCCCAGTCAAAACTGACCATTACTGCCTTTTGTATTAAAAAATTGCTTGTGTAGAAAAATCTGACTCATTGTCATGACTTCAAAAGAGTATCCTGACTTTTAAACATTAAAAGTGCCTTTAAAAATCAAAAAAGTGTCTCTAAGAAACTAAAATGTACCCATTTCCTCTCCCCCCCCCCCCCAGCTGTGCCCTCCAGCCCTTTCTTAAATGGGGGGAATTTTGTTTTCATTTCCCTGTACATTTCTGGTCATTATATTCCTTTAACACCATTAACTTTTAAACCATTCTCCAGCATCATGTACCTTAATAGGGCTAATATTTTTAACACTTTGCAACATAACACATGGGCTGATAAGTTCCCGGTCTGGCACACAGATTGCCGAACCGATGTTTTTTTTAGTAAATACTAACCTTTAAAAGGTAGCAGAAAAAATGACATGATGATTCGCAATGCGGATAAAACGTTAGAGTGGTTTCAGTAGGATGACTTTGTTGATAAACAAGAATTTCAAGAATTGTTATTTGATGGGAAAAACATTGTTCAAACAAAAGCTTGGCTTGATAAGCATTATCCGGACACTGCACCAGGTAAATCAACCATTATTGACTGGTTTGCTGAATTTAAACGTGGTCATACGGACACCAGTGATGCACCACGTGAAAGAGGTGGTTACTTCGGAAAACATAAAAAAAGTCTACAAAATCGTTTTGGGGAACCGTAAAGTGAAGTTGCAGGAGATAGCTCAAAATCTGAAGATATCCAAGGAACATGTAGGTTTTATTTTTAATGAACATTTGTCTATGAAAAAGCTGTTGTCAAAGTGGCTGCCGCGTGTGTTAACTTTTGACCAAAAACAATAACGAGTTCTGAGCACTGTTTGGAGCTTTTTCGTTATAAAATTATGTTATTTATTATTAAATTATTATTATTATTCATTTACTAAATTAATATTAGTAAATTGTTTTTATTAAATTAATATTATAAAATTATTATTATAAAATTATTATTAAATTATTATTTATTATTAAAGTTATGTTATTTATTAAACTTATAAAGTTATAAAGTCATAAAGTTATAAAGCTTTGTTAAAAAGTTGTGTTTTCTTTATTAGACCGGGAACTTATCAGCCCATGTGTTAGTTTAAAAATGCTTGACTTTGGTTTATCTGTCAGTCCATGCACTGACTTTTTTAAATATACTTCAAATACCATGAAATTGATATATGTTATTGAGGTTTACTATGGTATGTTTCTAGAATATCCTATTGTGATTGCAATAAACCGCTAGTTAATAGGATTATTAATTTTGGAGTTATAAGGATGTTTCTTTGAAGCAATTCAGTAATCGAGCCTTTAAAGTTTATGACGTCATCAAGCCACGATTTTATTCGAATTGCAATGCATTTTATAAGTAGTTTACGAATTTTTTATTTTAATATTTTATATTAAGCATTTCCATGATGGGTAAGTATTACGGTGGCCCCCAACGACTAGTTATTATTAGTAGTAGTTGTAGTAGTATTTCACAAAGGGGGATTTCGCTATCTACTTGTGTGTACAGGCATATTGCTTAAATCAATACTTTGAGTAACTTTTATTCCATTTTATATTTTAAAGTTTTTTTGGGATATTTCTAAACTTTACTGAAATATACCCTGCAAAATGGTTAGCAGTTGAACTGATGCACTGTTTATCTATGAGTTAATATCAGGGTGTCTAGACACCTGGATAACTGGGAAAAGTCAGGGAAATTTACCATTTCTGAAGAAAAGTCAGAGGAATTTGAAAATCCTGAGAAGAATTTTGAACTTTAAAGAAAAAAAAATAGGGAAATGTTTTTGATAAAACTAAGGATTTTATATTGCAGTGCCATTAAAATCAAACTTTGCTCTTCATAAGTACTGTAAAGAGTATTTTAACCTCTCATGCAAATCATTGTAACTCAGAGATATTCTTTCAGCTTCACTGGAATTTTCTACAGAATGTTGTAGGATTGATTAGGTGTTTTACTCTGCCTACTTATCTTTGTTTGGGAACTGAACATTTGTTAGCCTAATTTATTGAATATTTATTATTTGTATTAATATATGTCAAAGCAATCTGTATTTAACTGTGACTGATGTGATAAAGAATTTCATCCTGATTTGACAAAATGGATAGAACCTGATGCTAAAAGTGTATATCTGCAAAATGTTTAGCATGTAAAATGTTCAACAATTAGTAAATTTTGAAAAAAATATCTGTAACAAATCAGTAATTTGTGCTTTAGAATCAATTGTGAAAGTTCCTCTCTCAAATTCACAACTTTTAAGATTTTTTTTATGTGTAACATCACAAAATCTCAATACCTGGAATTATTATTTTTTTTTATTGCTATGGAAAACCTGAAAATGTCAGGGAAATTAGTTGCTGATTTGGAATAGACACCCTGTAATATTTATATATCCATATATATTAATATATTAGTTACTCGGAAACCATACATAAAAAATCATTGTAAGTTAAAATTTGATTTTGAAATCAGTTGTGAGAAAGACTGGGCCTCTAGATTTATATTGCCTTTGGGGTTCCGAAATGGCTTAATCCAACCCTTTTCTAAATAAGTCGAAACTGACAGTACAAAATTAGCTAATAAAAATAATGAGAAAGGATAGAATGACATATCAAAATAGCTTATTCAGGCTTTGGGACGGCAATAGGAGTGTGATTTTTGCCCTTTGAGTGCATTTCTTGTCCCGAAATAGAGTTGATTCTTTCATGTTTAGTTCGGGAAGTATTAAAGCCTAAAGTGTTCTTCCATTTTACAAAATAATAATAAATAAATAAAATAAAATGGTAAAAAAGAACATAGTGCAGAATCAGAATTGCTTTGGAACTAAAATTTACATGTTAATAAGGGCTTGTCCATGCATATTTTTAATTAACTTTAAATGTAAAATTTGGTGCATATCTACTCAGTAGAAACTGATGCACAGCTCTACTGTTATCGTAAAAAGCATGGCATAAACCTGTTGAGAAATCAAAACCATAAGTGAATCAGCGTAATTTTTCATAATAAAAAAGCATCTTACATATTTAATTTGGTTCCATTCCATAAGTGACGAGATAAGCTATTACGTAAATTGTGAAAACATCACATGGAATGCCACCTGTTGAGATATATACAGAAAAATCTATTCGGTACCAATTTATGTCAAGGTCCAACTAAATATGGAATTTCATGGAATTCTGGAGATTAGTTCTTTTAGTTGTAGCTGTCTTCTCATTTGTGTGGGATTAGTTCTTTGAGTTAAGCGGTCTTCTCATTTGTGTAATAGACAGACATTGCCATAAAAATAGTCAAATAATGCTCAGGATATCCTAGAACATGTAAATCCTGTTGCATATATGTAAACCGAATATTATTCTTGAGACACTGTTTTCTGGTTTCAATTTATACTCTGTTTCATTGCAGCAGAATAGGAGATTTTTGTCTCTTTGAGTAAATGTACTCTTGTCATGGGCCTGATCACAAGCAAAAATTCTTCTTGAAAATATTTTGGTTCCCCTTAATGAAAAAATTGTCTAAAGGAGTAACTATTGTATATAATGCATAATATGTGTATAAGTGAAACTAACTGAAAATAATCAAGAATTTGAAACTTTTCTGGAGTATTCGATTTATAATTACATGATCAAATTAAATAATTGTTTCAATTAACTTGAATCACTTCTGACTGCTCTCCTACATCGTCATCATGTAAAATCATATATGTCATTCCTGATGTCAGCATCCCTTTTTCTATGCACATACAAGACACACAAATGAATGAAGTATACAAAAGATTTTTGAATAGGCACAGTACTCTCACATTTCGTTATAACACATTGTTTACTTAAAAATTAATGAAAAAACGTATCAAATAATCTCAAAGATTACAGTGTGAAAGCCTCATACTGGTCCACTGGTTGATTATAACCGAACATTATTATTATTTTTGTAAACTCTTGACTATATGGATTATTTCATATGAACATTTTTTCTTGGATTACTTATGAGATGACCGTTCAGTCTTAAGATTAAATATCTCTTGAATTACAGGATGCCTCATAAGTCCGTTAACATTTCAAAATTTTGTTAAAAAAGGTTAATTAATTTGCTGGAATGCAGCTTGCATGATAAGATGTCAAAGAGTCGGATTTTTTTGTGTAGCAAACGAAAAAAAAAAAAGTTTAAAGAGACCTATAAAGAACTTCAGATTTTAAAAAATGTATGAAAAGTAATGAATTGTATTCCAGAGTGCGATTTGCACAATAAGACTTGTTAAAAAGTGGAATGTTTCTTGACAAAAACAAAAAAATATCATAAAAAACAAAAAAAAAAAACCTGTCGTATTGGATTACGATTTGCATTATAAGATTTGCCAAATGGTCGGATTTTTGGTGGCGAAAAATAGTTTAAAGAAAATTTGAACTGTTTTTATCTTTTGCCGCAAAAAATCAGATTTTCAAAAAGTATCAAAACAAACGCAAACTTTGTTTTTTTCAATGGCAAGACCCAGTTTTGACAAAATATTTTAAATCTTCAGTTCAAACTTTGCCTAGGTACCAAATTTCATGAAATTGCTGCGATTAGTTCTAGAGAAATTTATTATTTTAAAATGAGCACATTTTAAGGGCTGTATCCAAATTAAAGTTCGGAATGCGATTGTTGAAATGCTACAGAATGACTAAGTCATTTCTATTAATAATTAATGTACTATTTTTTCCCAATATGACCATTTTACACACTTAATATGTTTTGACTATTATTATATATGGTGGAGTTCTTTTCAATATTCATTTTATAATGTTTACAAGACTTGAATTATCCAATTAAAAATATATAAGTTTATCTGTGATTAAATTAGTTTTCGAATATGTGAATGTGATTGGAATTTTACAGGTGTTTTTATAATGCTTTTTCTCAGATTTTGAATTTATTTTACTTACTCTTTTCTAAATTTATATGTGAAAAATATCTGCGAATACAAAATTTAAAATAAAAAATAGTATGAAGCAGTATAAGGAAACAATGTAGAAAAATTCAGTCTTAATATAAATCTTAACTCGATTGGTAATGGCATATTTTAAAAACATTTTCAGCAAATACACAACACTTATGCATTTATAAGAAACTTTACTTCAAACATGCAGAAAAAATAAAATAGGTTTATTAGACCGGGGAAGAAGCTAGAAATTCAATTAAAGATAACAAAAATAATAAGTAAGATTATTTTTTTCTAAGTTTTTGCACTGTTCATTTTTAAAAAAATGAGCTTTACTAATTTAAAAATAAAAGTGAAACTATATTTAGATAACCGACATAAAATTATATCATGCAAATTCCATTTACGTAATTTTAATAAAAAATTTAAAAGCAGACACAGAAAAATTAAATATGTATATATATATTCTAATCAACAATAAAATGAGTAAACTGTTTTTTTTAAATTATGCTTTTCTGCATGTCATAGACGACCCCTTAAGCCAGCATCTTGCCGTTTTTCAAGCATAATAACTTGAAAACTACTTGGAAGAAAAATTTGAAATTTTGAATGCGCATAAAGCAGGGCATAATAAATATAAATCCATCAAAAAAATTATAGATTGCAATTCATATTTTCTTCGAATATTAATTTCATATTATAAAAATTACAAATTCAACGTATTTATGTTTGGAGTTTTTAGTATTATAACCAAACAAAAAAATTAGCACATTACGATTATATTTTCAGGAGATATTAATAAAAATATGAAAATGTAATTTATCATTAGAAGCTCTAAATTTTGAATAATTATAATTCAAAAGACTTGGACTTTTGTATGTATGCATAGTTTGAACCGAAGATTTAAAATATTGTGTCAAAATTGGATGTTGTTATTGAAAAAAAAACAAAGTTTGGGCTGAATTTGATATGTAGATGGCCCCCTAAACAAATTTTATATACATTACTTAAAAATAGACTTTATTTCCAATCGTTTGATACCAGTAACTTTCTTCTATGATAATTTGTTGCAGAGTTAGTGGGGGGGGGGGGGGGGTCACTTTATTTTTCTCCATGACTGTACATTAAACACTGGAAGTAAAAAATATTCACAAATCCAATGCTCCCAACTTATAAATACAGTCGAACACAGTTAATATGAGAAAAAAAGGGAATTATAAAAATCTTCGTATTAACCGCAACTTGTAATATCCGTAATAATAACAAAAATCTTAAAAAAATACACATAATTTAATTACTACTATTAATTACTCTAATTATCTTAATGCTAAAATTAATTTAATATCATAAAGTTAACATAAAATATTCAGTCTTTGTGAGTGTCATTTTCTTTAGAAAAAATCACTGTACTGAAGTCAAAGCCTCTAAAGAACTAGTAATCCTGAAAGACATAAACGACGTACTGTAATGCAACTGATCAAACTTTCATTTTTCCCGGAAAATTCAGTTAACATTCCAATAATTACTGCAATTTCGAGCTATTGATTTCACATATCTTTTTCATTTTAACAGTACAATAATAGATACGAAAAGGCTGGTTAATATGGCCCAGACTTTGGATTTAAAGAAATAAACAAATAAAGGTTTTCTTCTATGCTCCTTCCTTTCACGGCTTAGTTGTAAATCTTACAAAGAGGCAGTATTTGAAATGTCCTTATCTCTCCCTTCATTCTATCAAGACCTCCAGCACATAAGTTTTTATTTTCTTAGATGGAATATTCTCCTTGAAGGTTGAAATTCTGTCTGGTAAAACAGAAAAACTACTACGTTTTAACAAAGTTGTAATGTAGACATAATCACATATTATCACTCAGATAAAACAGTGTTCGATAAAAAGTATTTTTTCCCCCTAATTCTGCCCTATTGTTCACCGAAAATCACATTGAAAATAAAGGATGTACAGTAGGCTCTCCCATAACCAAACTAATGTGGACTGGAGCAATCCGATTAACAGATAGGGATATATTTCCTTCTATATTAAAAATAAGTAATCTGGAACTGAGCCAAAAACGAAATGGACCAATCAAATTCTGCGTAGATATTCTGGGTTATTCTCATCGCTTTTTTACTAGGGACTTTTTTGAGGAGCTATTACTTTTTTTCTAGCCATCCTACGGATTCGAAAATCATACCACCAGACGCGAAATATAACAAGCTTTCAGAAATTAAAAAAATTATCACGGTCGGACAATAAAAACTCAAAAAATCCTTAAAAATTGAGTAAAAAATCTTTTATTGAAAAAGTCATTTTTTTATATTGTTGCCGATTTCTAAATAAGCGCAAAAGATTATGTTTTATCTCAAATAAGAAATGTATTTGCGCGAGACTATTAAAAACAATAATGAAAGTTTAAAATAATAATTAAATGATCACGTGTTGAAAGCAGGAAATAAAAAAAAAATTACATTATAAAAATTGTGTTTACACATGAATATTAAAAATAAAAAAGATGAATTAAATGAAAAAGTATTATAACCTGATTATAGAAGAAAGTCGCCGTTCGTGATATCATCATCATCATCTTTTTAAAACAGGATACATTACCAGGTTTTAAGAGGCTGTGAAATCAGAACGGGGTTGGTGAGCGTAGCGAGCAGGTGGCAGAGCCCCCTAGTTTTATTAAAAAGTAGTAAAAATTGCACCTATTCAACAAATAAAACGTCTATTTTCACTTTCTATTATATGTACACATTAGTTTTGCAACTATACAGTCTGGAGTATAATAATTTATTTGTTTAAATATTGCATTAAATTCGTCTGTTTTGTTCTTTTCTCGATTCCCTACTACCTCACGCCAATGTCTCATTATCATATATTCTAATACGAGCAAATCTTGTGTGTGGTTATATATATATATATATATATATATATATATATATATATATATATATATATATATATGCAAATTTTATCTTAAAAACGGCTCTAACGATTTTGACGAAATTTTATATCCTACCGTTTTGGGGCACCAGAAAACCATTGGGCTAGGTCACGTGTTCGAGAAAATTCGATTAGTGGGTCATCAAGGGTCAGGGCCAAGCTAATTCTATCTAAAAAACTTTTCAAACGATTTTGAATAAATTTTGTACCTTACAATTTTCGGGCACGAGAAGACTATTGGGCTGGGTCACATGTTCGAGAACTTTCGATTAGTGGGTCATTTTTGGGTCATGTTAATTTTATCTAAAAAACGGCTCTAACGATTTTGATTAAATTTTGTGTCCTACGAGTTTCGAGCACGACAAAGTCATTGGGATAGGTCACATGTCCGAGAAAATTCGATTAGTGGGTCGTTTTTGGGTCACTACGGGTCAAGCTAATTTTATCTAAAAAACGGCTCAGACTATTTACACTAAATTTTGCATCCTATGGTTTTCGGGCACGAGAAGACTGTTCGGCTAGGTCACGTGTTCGAGAAAATTCGATTAGTGGGTTATTTTGGTTATGGGTCAAGCTATTTTATCTTAAAAACGGCTCAGACTAATTACACTAAATTTTGCATTCTATGGTTTTCGGGCACGATAAGACTGTTGGGCTAGGTCACATGTTCGAGAAAATTCAATTAGTGGGTCATTTTGGTCATAGGTCATTATGGGTCAAGCTATTTTATCTTAAAAACGTCTCAGACTATTTAGACTAAATTTTACCTCCTATGGTTTTTGAGCACGAGAAGACTGTTGGGCTAGGTCTCATTTTCGAGAAAATTCATTAGTGGGTCATTTTGGTCATATGTCATTATGGGGTCAAGCTATTTTATCTTAAAAACGGCTCAGACTATTTAGATTAAATTTTGCCTCCTATGGTTTTTGGGCACGAGGAAACTGTTGGGCTAGGTCACATGTTTGAGAAAATTTGATTAGTGGGTCATTTTGGTCATGCGTCAGGATATTTGAATTCAAAGCTAATTTCGACCGAGCATAGCTTGGTATTCCCTGCTCGTTTATAATTACGAATTACGATAGAGGGAGTTGATTCGCTGAGCATCGTCACTGTTTACATCCATTACGAAATTAAAAAAAATTCTTCGTAGGTCAGGTGGTGATCTACATCACTATTTACCCAGTCAAGAACTTCTGTTTCTGTGATATTTTCACAACCACAAAGTTTCCTTACTGTATTTGTTAAATCTAGGTCTTCTAAATTTTCAGAACTTTCATTGATTACTAATAACTTATTCCAACATTTTTTAAAAGTAAGAGCTTTTGACTGTCTCCCATGTTTTAGCAGACCGGAATATTGCATCCTTAATGTTTATAAATTTCAGATTATCCAGAAAATTAACATCCAAATCAACACAGATAGTACTAAGATTTTTTTTTTAATCGAATTTACAAGCGTGCAATAAATGTTGAGCTTTTATCAGTCCGGATATGGAAGAGAGCGGATATGAGAGGGTCGGATATGGGGGTGTCTACTGTAGTTTTTTTCAGAGATGAAAAAAGCCGTGATGCTGTTTTTGCAGCTCGTAAAACACGTGGAAATCTTAATATACTTTAAATGATGAACCATTCCTAACGCAAAAATTGCTCGTTTTAATAATGCCCTCCTTTTATCCGTGCTCGTGAGTTCAGTTATACATAAAAGAAAATAAAAATCTATTTCGAAGTATAGAATGCTTTTGATTTTTTGACAAGGTTGTTTAAAAGTTTTCTGATAAATCTTCGCACTTGAAACTTTGTCACTACATGCAAAAGCAAACTATGAACTAACGAAAACAAAAATTCGTTTTTAATTTCTTTTCCTTTTATCTTTTTTTCCTTTACTTTCGACAGTTCTAGACTGAATGAATAACCTTGTCATAATATGTTGTAAAACTTAATGAGAAATCGGAAGAAAATAATTTAATCAAGCAATTTTTATAAAATTATTAAAGACAAATACTTACAGTAAAGATGACATTCTTCGTCCGAAATTTCTTAGTTTTGACACTTTGTATAAGATAGAAACAGTTTCTTTAGTAAAATAAAACAAAACTTCAAATATGTCAAGAAGTAATAAACTTTGTTAATAAAAAATATCAAATTATTATTTTTTTGTTTTTATGAAAGTTGTTTCATCAAAGAAACAATAAGCAATTTAGTCATGAACTAAAAGTGTCATATCTTGTGTTATTTTCTCCTAAGTTCTTTGTTTGTAAAATTAATTTGTCATTTTCACTAAAATCATTAATTAAATCTTGATTTTCATTTAATTACAAATATTGATAAATGTATAAACTTTAAGATTGTTCTTAAATCGAAACTGGTTTCTTTCTGACACATTCACGAAGTCATTTTTCATTCGTAAATTCATAAAATTTGAAACTATTATTATTCAGATACCAAAAAATCGAATAGTGTTTTCCATTTTTCGAAAAAGGGAATGAATCTTGCATAAAAAAATGAAAAATTGGCGTTTTAAGACGAATTTTCGAGACGCGACAGTCATTATTAGGAAGCAAACTATTATAATTCGAAATATAATCCATTTTAACGAAAATGAAAAACGCTGTTCGATTCTTAGGTACTCAAATAGTAATATCGGCAATGAGTCAGAAATATTCGAGTTGCTGAGTGTGTGGGGCGGAATTAGACACGATATTTCAAATGTGTAAGTTTCATGAATTTTCTATCTGTTTTTATATTTTATTGCAATTTAAAATTTATTACTGAATTCCTTAAATGTGTTGCTGCTATATTTACTTCATTAAAATCTTAAGACCAAAAATAAATAAAACTACACCATATTTCAAATGTGTCAGTTTTATGATTTAAACGTTATAATGATTTTTAATTGTTATTGCAATGTAAAATTGGGGGTAAAATTCATTACTGATTTTTTGAAATATGTTGCTTACCCACTCCCCCACATACACACACTTACTAAATTTAAAATATTGTATTACTAAAGAAAAATCTCATTTTCAAGCATGGGTTTCGATTTAACTACAATGTGGCTACAGATTCTGGAAATCAGGGAAAAGTTAGGGAATTTTGTAAAAGAACTTGAAAAGCAGGGAAATTTGTCTGCATGCGAAAATTTTTGTGTTTTCACACGAGACTGATTCGTCGACAAACAGGTGATATTTAAGCCAATAATACTACGCGATAAAAAAAAAAAAAAAAGTAAAATTTATATATATATTTTTAAAAGGATGCATATGATATGTGTTTTAGGTATTTAACCCAAATTAAAGTGATCAGATGTCCTCATTTTCTGTGGATCCCGTTTATATTGAAGGCAATTTACCCATTTTTGAAATTTTTTGCATAAACTTACCAGGTAGTTCACCTTAATCCAGTTAGCTGTCCCGTCAGATGTAGGTATGTCTTAGAATTGCACATTTTTTAGAAAATGGGGAAATTTTCTGGTCGCCATATATTCATTGGCCACTATATGAAATTGTTGGACTAAATTTTGAGTTCGGATTCATGAAACTGTGAATCAGTACTTTATGAATATTGTGCAATTTTTAGGTGCGTTCGTAATTATATAAATACGTAGCAGCTATTGTCGTCGTCTGGTCCGTCCGCCTGTCCGCATATAACAACGCAAAAACTACCCAATCGAATGGTTTGAAATTTAAGATATATTATCTTTGCAGAATTTTGTCGAGACATTTCAAGTTTTATGAAAATCGAATCAAAACTTTAGAAAATATTAATAAAACATTTATTAAGAAATTTGAATTAAAAAAAATCGGTTTTTTTTAGGTGCGTTCGTAATTATATAAATACGTAGCACCTATTGTCGTCGTCTGGTCCGTTCGTCTGTCTGTCTGTCCGTGCGTCCGCATATACGAGGAAACGCGTAACCACGCAAAAACTACCCAACCGAATGGTTTGAAATTTAAGATATAATATATTTGAAGAATTTTGTCGGGACATTTCAAATTTTATGAAAATCGAATTAAAACTTTAGAAAATATTAATAAAAACATTTATTAAGAAATTTGATTTTTTTTTTTTTTTTTTTTAATTGGTGCTTTCTTGTTATAGGAACTTCCGAGATTTAATCGTCAAGCGACCGAAATACTTATTTTATGACAGAAATGAATCTGCAGACGATATAATTAATTTCACAGAATTAAAAATCATCGAAATCTGAATATTTATATAACAAGCTATAGTACAAACGCACCACATTTGCCACGTTTGACGTACAATTTCCAACTTGTTGTGTTTTTCTCTCGTTTTTTCTCCCAAATGCGGTATTAGCAAGCTGAATAAGTGTGCTATATGAGGAAGCGGTCTCTCTAAAAAAAAAAATTACCATATGTGTATCGTTAATAATAGAAATCAAGGAAATCTGATAAAGGTAATCAGGGAATTTTTTTCGCAATTTCTGTAGCCATCTTGAACAACAATATTAAAAGTATAGGACAGAGCTGACCAACCTGCGAATCGCATGCGGCCCAGTGCAGCAATAAATGCGTTCCGGTCCGGATGTTAATCGGAAATTTTCTTTAAAAAATGATATTTTAATGTTACCCCGGGATGCTTTTATGCTTACGCTTTCGCAACCAGCGCGAAATCTTTGAATGTGAATATCAGTAATTTAGTACAGAAATTTTCGCCTTATCTAATCTCTGATTTTCAGCGATTAAATAGGAAAAAAACTACAATATGGAAAAATCGGTGCCAAAGAATTTAAAGAAGTGTAAAAGACACTCGTCGTAAGTCTCCCAAGGCAAAAAAAGAAAAAAAAAAAAATAGTGTTTTAAATCAGTAGTGGATGTTTTGTGTTGAGAATATTATCGTGTGATTCACAAATTATCTACAAATAACAACACTACATTATTAACACAGTTCAACCAATATTGATTTAAAACACCCCCGAGTAGCCCATTAGCCCAAGTAGCCCATTCCTGGGTCCAAGTAACATCAAATTACGGTAGTTTTTTAAATGTTGGATTAGATATTACTACGGAAATTGCATCTTTCAAAAAATTGGCGCATCATGACACAAAGCCAAAAACATACTACAAATGTTTGAGGAACATGATAGGAATTTTCATTTAATACCCCGTTCTCTTAATTCACCGGATACTGGAACAGCATTTGAGAACTGAAACTGAATGACCTATGATTATACAGGGTGTCTAGCCACCTGGAAATCCTAGAAAAGTCGGGGAAAATTATATAGACTGGAAAATTCAGGGAAAATTACCATTTCTGAGGAAAAGTCAGGAAAATTTGAAAATTCTGAGAAAAAGTTATAAAATTTTGAACATCCAAAGAAAAAAAATAAGAAAATGTTCCTTATAACCAAGAATTTGAAATTGCAACACCATTAAAATCAAACTTTGCTCTTCATAAGTACTGTAAAGTGTATTTCAACCTCTCGTGCAAACTATTTGGTCTACCACCTTTCAGTCCTTTTTGTAACTCGGAGATTTTCAGTTCCAGTTTCACAGAAACTTTCTACTGAATGTTGTAGAATTGATTAGGTGTTTCACTCTGCTTACTTATTTTTGTTTGGGAACTGAACATTTGTTAGCTTAATGTATTGAATATTTATTATTTATATTAAAATATGTCAAAGCACTCTGTTTTTAACTGTGACTGGTGTGATAAAGAATTTCATCCCAATTTGACAAAATGGATAGAAACTAATGCTAAAAGTTTGTTACCTGCAAAATGCTTAGCATGCAAAAAGTTCAATAATTTGTAAATTTTGCAAAAAGTTGTGTAACAAATCAGTAATTTTGGGCCTCAGAATCAGTTGTGAAAGTTTCACTCTCAAATTGACAACTTTTAAGATTTTTTGTGTGTAACATCACAAAATCACGATATCTTGAATTTTTCTTTAATTGATATGGAAAATCTGGAAAAGTCAGGGAAATTCATTGCTGATCTGGAATAGACACCCTGTTATATATATATAGTACGGTCTATACATTACACCACTTTTTAAACACCTTTAGCTTCTATTACAAGAAGAATAACAAATATCTTGCATATCTAAGTTTGATCAATTGAGGAGGTCGGGCAAGAGAGTGCCAAGCCACATTTTTGAACTTCTGAGATATTTCAATTTGAAAATTTGATCAAATACCCAAATCAAGATACATAACCTAAAGTTTTTTCGCCAATGTCTTAGTAACATTTGAGATATTCTGAGTAACAATATGGCATTACTTTAATAATATTACTATTACGTTTCTTGTAAATTAGCTTCTTCATTGAGGGTATAAACATCTGGGGCAAACACGAAACCTGTCACATACGCTGCCACCAAGTGACATTAGAAACAAATTATATGTTGGACACTATAATTTACAATCTTAAGCAACAGATTAGTGTTAAATTTTTTTAACAAAAATGTAGCTTGGCACTTTCTTGCCCCGATCCCTTCAACTCATCTATTATGCGGCTAGTTATAATATTCTGACTGATATTATCAAAGCATTTCTAAAAGAAATGAAGTCAAACTTTATTTTCTTCGACAGTTTTTCCTTTTTATAGGATTGGGCATAAAACATTTCCTAACATTTTTGTTTAATAGTTATATAGTTATCACTATCATTATTATTAATACATGTGCGCCTCCCACCCCCCTCAAAAAAAAAAAAAAAATATATATCACCTCAAATGTGTCCCGAAACAAATTTTTCACCTCAAATGCGGCCCGAGGATGCCAAAAGGTTGAACACCACTGGTATACTGTAGAACATAAGACTTCTGTGAATTTTTTAACACGAAAACATTATATTTTTTATCACCGTCTTAAAAATTTCATAAATCCGCAGCTAATTTACTGATTTCGATGGATTTTTATTTTATTTTATTTTATTTTATTTTTTATTTAAAGAGGGGTAAATAACAAAGCATGTTGCATGAAGGTCACCAACATTAGAGGGCGTTGCTTTTGCTTTTAAATTTGGGTTTTTCCTCAGGAACTTTTGGTCAGAATTGAAAGTGTTATTATTAAGATATATGGATATATATATAATGTATCTAAATATCAGAAATTAAATCGTCAATCACTATAACGGCCCTAGTTAGTTTAAAAATATAAAATCATACAAATTCGAGGTTCGGTCACAAACACAGACCGGTGCGTACTTACATTGCTGAGGACCCAACTTCAGGTTCGTTTGGATAGATTTGCTTTTAAAAATATAGAATCATACAAATTCGATGGTCATTTGCAAAACCAGAGCGTGCGTAACACACCCGGTTGTACGCTGACTTAGTCAGTGGCGCCCTAACTCTAGGTTAGCTTGGACATATTTTCGTTTAAAAATATATTATACAAATTTGAGGGTGTAGACTGCTGACCCCAACACTAAATCCTTTTCCCGAAGAGAAATGTCGGAATTCAATACTGATTTCAGGTTTGTTTAATATTAATATTCCGAACAACGCCGCGCCGGGCGAGTCAGCTAGTAATTGTAAAGTGTTTATGATTTTGCTTTGTTTGTCCGCCGTCCGTCTATCTGCCTGTACTCTAACTCTCGTAAATATATTCGGATTATCATGTAATTTTTATATGTTATTGAGGTTTACAAGAGAATGTTCGCTTTGAAAAATGAAGTGCGTAGTATTTATAGTTCGTTTACAGGGACATACAAAATAATTCCGTTATATTATGGTCTATGGAGAAAAATCATTTGCAGTGGATTTTATGGCGTTACGATATTTCAAACATAATGAAATTGATATGCGTCACTGAGCTGGACTACAACAGCCTTTATGAGAAGTATAGAATAAGTAGCATTTATAGTTCGTTTACTGAGACGCACAAAAGAATTCCTTTACATTATGATCTGTGGGGAAAAATCATTTGCTATGCATTTTAATGATGTTATGATACTTCAAACATAATGCAATTAAAAAGGATCACTGAGGTGTATGTTTTCTATGTATTATGGAATTAATACCATTTACCGTTCATTTACAGCGAAATTGAGCGTGTGGCCACAGCCAAAATAAATATGAGAATATGGCTGAGACACACAAAACAATCCGGTTACAGGACTGACTATGATTGATGGCTGATGCAAAGTAATTTTCAGCTGTGGTATGCATTTTTAACCTCACACTATCATTCTTTTTCCCTCAACCATACAGATTGGTAAAGATATCTTACGAATTGATTTTTTTCCAAATGAGCGAAAAAATGCTCAACCCGGGGTTCGGGTATCGGCAATTTAAATCAAAGATTCTGGGTTCGAATTCCGGCTTGGTCATTTTTTCGCTCAGTTGGAAAAATTCATTTCGTAAGATTTTTAAACGTAACTAATTTTAAGTGTATTACGTAATGTATATAAATTCTGTAGATCATATTCAAGGCAGCACGAAAGAATTCGTACGCATTATCGGATATGGACAGTAATGTTGAAATGTGTTTTTTAACTTGTTTATTTATATATCTCATTTCGTTATATGAAAGAAAAAATTAATTTTTTTAAGAATATTCTGTTACTATTGGAAAGTATTTCAAAATCCATGTCTGATGCATGATTTTTCGTTCTTGTTAATATATCATTTTAAAATGGCATTCCTTTTCTCAAAAGCAGTTTCTGTATACATATATACAATTACTGTTAAAATGCACGCAAAATAGCCACATATATATTTTTTAACATTTTAAACATTGTATATGATTAATATTCAGAAAATGATTAATCTTCTTTTAGAAGATGCAATTTTAAAACTGGGCTGCATGTAAATAATTGTCTTCATGATACTTTTTTTTATTATTCCGCTGTTCATTATTTTCAGTAGCTTTTAAAACGTAATTGGAATTCTCATTATTTTCTCATTAGTAAATGAAAAAATAAAAAAGATTTCCCTTCTACTACTTTTAACCCGCTAACATTTGAAACTGTTCAGACAAAAGAGATAGACATATTTAGTTTAATTTATTCTTTCAATTAATATGTCAGAAAAATGTTTTCATTGATGTGTCTGATGTCTGTGACCTTAAAATGCTTTATTTTATTTTATTTTATTTAAAAAATTTTCAACATTGTTATTTTTTGTAAGCAGTCACTAGGAAAAAAGAAAAGTAAAAGTTATTAGATTTATATGTTATATATACATAAAAACTTGAGTATAATGACATTTAAGAGATAAGAAAAAAAAAAAAGGATTGTTAAAGAGAGTTATGATTATAGGCAAGCTCAGTTCGCTAATTCACGATGTAAAGTGAAATGTTAACAGCATATAAATGTAAAAGAGATTTACTTTTTTATGTATAATAATTTTAATTAGTAATGAAATTTTTCTTTTTTTCATAATTAATCATCAAAAATTTTTGTTAAATATGTGTGCATGCACATATGTATTTAGGTACATTACCGTCTGTGGGTAGTCATTGCTGAAAATGCGTTTTCGTTTATGATATGTATTTTCATCAGAAACTAAATTTTAATATAGTATGTGGTGTATAAAATCTGAATTTCGTGTACCTCTGTACACGACCGCTCAAAAATATCCAAAATATTTCTGATCACATTTTATCTTAAATAATAATCAGAAATTAATTTCTCGTTACACTTTTGTAATATTTTCCTTTAAAAGAGCTTTATCGTTTCTAAGAAATTCAAGTAATTGCCATATTTTAGAAAAAAATATAAAATTAAAACGACCTTGACATTTTTTTTAATATTGTTCGTCAATTTAAAAGAAACCTTAATGTTTCCCAAAAGTGGTGAAAGATCATCAAATTTTACAAGTTAGGAGAAGGGAAGACCGAGTTATGCTCGGTCAAAATTAGCTTTGAGTTAAAATATCATGACCCATGACCAAAATGACCCACTAATCAAATTTTATCGAACATGTAACCAAGCCCAACTGTCTTCTCGTACCCGAAAACCATAGGATGCAAAATTTAGTCTAAACAGTCTGAGCCGCTTTTTAGATAAAATTAGCTTGACCCACAGTGACCCAAAAATGACCCACTAATCGGATTTTCTCGAGCATGTGACCTAGCCCAATGATTTTCTCATGCCCAAAAACCGTAGGATACAAAATTTAGTTGTCTGAGTCGTTTTTAAGATAAAAATAGCTTAACCCATAATGCCCCTTAACCAAAATAACCCACTAATCGAAATTTCTTGAACATGTGACCTAGCCCAATAGCCTTCTAGTTCCCTAAAACTGTAGGATACTAAATTTAGTTCAAATCCTCTGAGCCGTTTTTAAGATAAAAATAGCTTAACCCATAATGACCTATGACCAAAGTGACCTACTAATCGATTTTTCTCGAACATGTGACCTAGCCCAACAGTCTTCACGTGGCCGAAAACCATAGGATGCAAAATTTAGTCTAAACAGTCTGAGCCGCTTTTTAGATAAAATTAGCTTGACCCACAGTGACCCAAAAATGACCCACTAATCGAATTTTCTCGGACATGTGACCTAGCCCAATGATTTTCTCGTGCCCGAAACTCGTAGGATACAAAATGTAATCAAAATCGTTAGAGCCGTTTTTTAGATAAAATTAACTTGACCCAAAACTGACCCACTAATCGAAAGTTCTCGAACACGTGACCCAGCCCAATAGTCTTCTCGTGCCCGAAAATGGTAAGATACAAAATTTAGTCAAAATCGTTTGAACCGTTTTTTAGATACAATTAGCTTGACCCTGACCCATGGTGACCTAAAATTGATCCACTAATCGAATTTTCTCGAACATGTGACCTAGCCCAGTGGTTTTCTAGTGTCCCAAAACGGTAGGATACAAAATTTCGTCAAAATCGTTAGAGCCGTTTTTAAGATAAAATCCGCATATATATATTGATAGCCATATATTGTCTTCTCGTCATTTTATTGTGTTTTTTGTTTTTTTTTAATTAAAAAAGCTTTTTCGTTTCCCAAAGCAGTAAAATATCATCCAATTTAGAGGAAATATATTCTAAAACAACGATCAGACATTGACTTCTGATCCTTTTTTAAATATTTTTATTAGTCCTCTGTTAAAAAGAACCTTCCTATTTCACGAAAGCAGTAAATGTTCACTAAATTCTAGAGCATATATAATCTAAAAGCAATAATCAGATATTAATCTCTCTCTCTCTCCCTCTCTCTTTTTTTTTTCTTTTTCTAAATGATCTTCCAATTGAAAATATCTTTCTGTTTCCGCAAAATAGTAAATGATCACCAAATTATAAAACAATTATAATCTTAAAACAATAATCAGATTTTGTGTTCTCGTCATTTTTTAAATATTATTCTTCATTTAAAAAAAGTTTGATTTTCCAAAAAAATATTAAACTTTCGCTAAATTTAACATGATTTTCAATCAATGGCCAAACATTGATTTCTTGTTTGATTCTTTTATCATTTTGCGTGCAAAACAGTATTTACTATAAACGAGATTTCAGAAATCGCTTTTTTTGCAGCAATAGTATTGTTGCTATGAAAGTAGATTTACAGGCAGAAATCAGTTTTCTTGGCATTGATAGTATTAATGTTATGAAAGTAGATTTACAGGCTTTGATGCCTTGTGTTTGCAAACATGAATTATTTTTGGGGCTAAATTTTGAGGCTTATTATTCAGGCTAAAGTTTTCTTCTAAATTCTAGTTTTTCAGTAGATTTTTTTCTTGTTAATTCAACATTCGTAAAACTGAAATGACTATTCTTTTTTAGCCTTTAATAAATTCGTTAATTTGAAAAATTCGTCAATAAAAAATTTGTTAATGTGAATATTTTTATAACGTGAAAACATAGGACTTTTTTTTTTAACAATCTAAAAATAGTCGTTAAACAGAAAAATTTGTTAAAGTAACATTCCTTGTAACGAAACTCTACTGTATTTAAATTATTCGAAGCTATCAAAAATAAACATATAAATCCTTACACGCTATTTTTTTTTTTAATTCCTTACAAATTTATACACCGGTGTAGTTATGTTTTTTACTAGTAAGTTACATAAATGAAGTATTTAAATTATTTGAAACTATCAAAATTAAACGTATGAATTGTTACAAATTAACGTTGCTTCTAATTAGTTTCTATCCAAATTATTTCTGTACTTTAATAGCAAAATTATGACAGAAAGAATTAACATTGGTATTTATACATTGAAGGCAAAACAAGTAAATATTTCCTTGAAAAGTTTGAGTGGGAAAATCTTCTTCCACTTTTCTGCTAGTAAGTCACGTAGCGTTTTACACAGGAACTGTTGGAGCCCATTATTGTATAAGCGTACTAGAGGAGATATTAAGAGAGTAGTGAGGTGGGCAATTTCATGGGCGAGGCACGATTCGTCTAAATGTTTAGGGAGGGATTAATTTTCAGTTAGAATATCATATCATATTGGAGTATATCACATGCCATATTATTGACGGTTTAACTGAAGACTTTTCAAAATGTTTATTACTTCTTTTATGATTGATAGTTGAAGAAATTTATATATCGGTAAAAATATGTTTTTCTAATAATTTATTATCAAAGATTTCAAGCAAATAAAGTTAAGAAGGTGAATGATATTATAAATCACTGAAAAATATTTATTTTATCATTGATGTTTGAAGATATTTATATATTGGTAAAAATATGATTTTCTAATAATTTATTATAAAGGATTTCAAGCAAATAAAATCAAGCAGGTGGATGATATATAAACTAGGAGATGTTTTATTATTATTATTATTAATGTTATTATCACTGATGTTTAAATATATTTATAAATCAGTAAAAATGTATTTTTCTAAAAATGTATATAAAGGATTTCAAGGCTTTCAAGCAAGTAAAATTAAGCAGATGAATGATATAAAAATCACTGATAAATACTTCTTTTATCATTGATATTTGAAGATTTTTATAAATTGGTAAAAATATGATTTTCTAATAATTTATTATAAAGGATTTCTAGAAAATAAAATCAAGCAGGCGAATGATATATAAACTATTAGAAAATGTTTCTTTTTATGATTGATGTTTGAAGATATTTATATATCGGTAAAAATGTATTTTTCTAATAATTTATATAAAGGATTTCAAGCAAATAAAATTAAGTAGGCGAATGATGTATGAACTACGAGGAAATGTTTTTAATTTATGATTGATGTTTGAAGATATTTATATATCGGTAAAAATGTATTTTTCTAATAATTTATATAAAGGATTTCAAGACTTTCAAGCTAGTAAAATTAAGCATGAGAATGACATATAAATTACTAGGAAATGCTTATTTTTATGATTGATGTTTGAAGATATTTATATATGGAAAAAAAATATAATTTTGTAAGAACTTTTATAAATGATTTCAAGCAAATAAAATCAAGCATGTAAATGATATATAGGAAACTATACTAGGAAATGCTTTTTTTATGACTGATGTTTGAAGATATTTATATATCCGTAAAAAAGTGTCTTTGTAATAGATTATATAAAGAATTTCAAGGTTTCCAAGCAAGTAAAATTAAGCATGTGAATGATATATAAATTTCTAAGAAATACTTTAATATATTTTTGCATTGGATTTTGAAAAAAAAAAATAAGAAAAAATATATGTACTTTTTTTTTTGGGGGGGGGGGGGATGCACGTATAAATATCAAAATGACGGTAATACTTTTATATTTCAACGAAAAAATAAAGCTTCTTATCTCTTGTAGTTCAAACTTAATAATTTTCTACAATCATAAGACTAATATGAATTATATTTGTTATGAAATAAGTTAAATATAGATACACTTTCATACTTAAATATATAGTTGTTTTTATCTGAATCAAAATTTTGCCCTTTTTTGTAAAAATTGGGTATTTGCGCAACCCGACTCGCAACAACTTGAATTACTACTAATAAAAGGAAACAAGAACGAAAAATCATGCGTCAAGCATAGATTATGTAACACTTTCCAACCCTTCCCAAATAATTTTACAAATCATTACCATTTTATAAGCTGAAAGATAACATCTAAGTAAACAATTTGGAAAACGCATAACATATTTAAGAAACGTAATTTAAGGAATTTCCAACGTATACAATATTCGGAAAAATATCCGAATACTTTTATTCAGCCCTGTATAGGATCTATAGATTTGTATATATACTACATAGGATGCTAAATTTTAGTTTAGTTAGGAAACGCGTAGCACAGTTTAAAATTGTCCTTCTGCAGTTTCTGTCAATAAACGGAAATGTGTTTGCAAACTTTTGTGCTGCCCTGTATATGAAATACAGAATTTATACACACCAAGTAATAGACAAAAAGTGAGTTAAATTTAAAATCGCGTGCAGCAATTTAAAACGCACTTCCAGGAATTATTGTTAACAGACAGCAGAGAATTCTTTTGTGTGTCCCTGTAAATGAACGATGACTGCTATACACGCAATATTCTGTAGTAAGCCTTAGTGATATAGTACCTTAGTGATATATATAAATTTCAATGCATTTAAAATAGTGAAACATTATTTAATTAAACCGCAAACGATTTTTCTCCATAGACGTAATGTAACGGAATTCGTTTGACTGTCCCTGTAAAGTAACAATAAGTGCTATGCACACCCTATTCCATATTAAGCTTCTTGTAATGCACCTTAGTGATATATATCAATTACAATGTATTTGAAATTGTGTAACATCATTAAAATAAACCGCAAATGATTTTTCCCCATAGACCGTAATATAACGGAATTCTTTTGAGTGTCCCTGTAAAAAAACTATAAGTGCTACACACTTCAGTTGAAATAGGGAACATGCTATAGATAACGACAATAACATATAAAAATTGCAGAGAAATCCGAGCATATTTACGGCAGTTAGAGCACGGGCAGACGGAAGACGGCTAGATGGCAGACGGCAGACGGCCAGACAAACCGAAGTCATAAACATTTTTCAACTAGGTTGGAAAGTGTTAATAAAAAGAGAGATAAATTGTAAATTTTGATATGTATGATAATTGGAGATGATTGAACCGATTTTTAACACTTTTCAACATAGTTAAAAAGCGTTTGTGAATTCAGTTTCTCTGTCTATCGTCTATCCATACTCTAACTCTCGTAAATATATTCGTATATCCATGAAACTGTTATATGTTATTAAGGTTTACTTTAGAATGTTCGTTATTGAAAATGAAGAATGCATCGTTTATAGTTCGTTTACAGGGAACACAAAATAATTTCGTTACATTATGGTCTATGGAGGAAAATCGTTTGCGGTGCATTTTATTGATGTTACGATATTTTAAACATAATGAGATATATGCATCATTGAGATAGATTACAACATGCTTTCTTAAGAGTATAAAAAAAGTAGCATTTATATTTCGTTTACAGGGACGAATTAAAATTACTCAAGTTTGAAACATGTATATACTCATTTCTGAAAAAATGCACACACTCAAGAATAAAACATCATGTGCTCATATTTGAGTATGTCCATGTTTCAAAAATGAGTATGAACTGACTTCTATGTGCTCATTTTTGAGTATGTCCACGTTTCAAAAATGAGTTTGAACTGATTCTAATCATTTTTGAGTATGTCCATGTTTAAAAATGAGTATGAACTGACCTCTATGTGCTCAGTTGTGAGTATGTCCATGCTTCAATATTCTGAGTATTTCTGGTATTTCAGAATTGAAAGACTTGGGTTGTTGTATTTGAAACAAAAAGTTTCATAACAAAATGAAAACATCGATTTACTCAGATCTGAAAGTGTCATTTTTCTCAGTGTAAGATCGATAATTGCTGGTAGTGCTTTTTATACACATATTTAAAGTGTATACATTTTTTAAATTGTCTAACTCAGAGTGTATTAAGTGGGGTGTATAAATTCTATAGATCGCATACGGGGCTACACGAAAGAATTCGCACACATTCCCATATATAGACAACAATAGCTGAAAATGGAATTTTACTATGTTATGTGTTTTTTTAAGTTGCTTATTTAGATAGCTCATGTAATTCTATGAAAAAATTAAAATTCTCAATGCTGTTTTGTTAGGGTTGGAAAATGTTTCGTAATCTATACCTGATGCATGATTTTTCATTCTTGTTACATTTATTTTTTGTTCAAAATATTGCATTTTACAGAAATTCTTATTAAAAAAATTTATGTTTCCTTTAAATGCCAGGATTAATTGACTTAGTGTACTGCTGTATTTGCTTAAAAAACATGGAAGTTTCTAGACAAAACAAATTTATTATTATCTCCAAAAGAAATTATTTATTCATAGAGAAATAGACAAAACAAAACATATGCGCAGATATATATATATATTTAAATTCTAGCATATCAAGAAGTGATTGAAAAATCAATCACAAAATGCCATCTTTACATACAAAAACCAAGTTAAATTAAATAAAATAGTGTAAAAATTAAAAATAAAGCATATAATAATTATTTTTATATGAAATAACAGTTTAATATTAATTTAAGGTTATACGTTGAGAAAATAATTTACAAATTCCGAATAGGCATAGTTTAAATGAAGCTTTTTTTTTCTTTCCTGCTGCCATATCTAATATATATATATATATATATATATATATATATATATATATATATATATATGCAAATCTGAATCCTTGTGATGTCCCCTACCTCCCCTTAAAGTTTGTCCCAATAATCCTGGAACACCCTGTATATATATATATATATATTTAATATAATATATATAAATATTTAATATAATGTATATAAATATTTAATATAATAAATATATATTTAATATAATCAGTAATAATATATTATCTAAGAAAAATTATATAATTTTTTAACAAAATCACTAGCTTGCGCTTTCTACCAAGCGTAAAAATATGCGGTGAATTTTACATAATCGGGTTCGGTGTCTACGCCAAATTAATTTGTTTCAACGAAACAACAGGAATTGCAGTCATGAAATTAGGCGTGATTTTCAAGATAAACACTGAATGCTAATAAAAGAGTGAATAAAAAAAATTAAAAAATAAAACTATGGGTACTTTTACACTTATTTTTAATTTTTCAACCATAACCACCAATATAAATTAATGTATTTCAAATCTTTAACCAACACTAGTTTATTTCTATTAAAAAAAATATTTTCAACCAAAAAAAGTCTAAAATCTATATTCTACACTTTCGAAATATTTTGTCTCAATTTTAATTGATTTTTCGGTAATTAGAAAACAAACTGAAGTTATGAAATAAATGTTTTTTGAGAATGCCAAAAGAAAAAAAAATTAAAAATAAAAACGCATAAGAATTATCAATCTTGATTCAGATGTAGTAATGACTATTTCCTCTATTACGCTCGTAAAATCGTTAATTGAAGTATGAATCATCTGTTGCTGGAGGAAGAACAATACTAATTAGATAATAAGTGAAACAATTATGGTCACTGAAAATTAGTATTAACTTATATTAAATATAGTATAAGGAAGACTGTTTGAAAAGTGAGAAAATAAAAATATTTATTTTTGCTTATTTATTTATTTGTTGTGTTTGTTACCTTTATCTTGACCATCCATATTGTGTTGCGAGTAATTGATAGCAAAATGTAAGATTGAAAGTATAAATGAGGCGTTCAGAACTAAAGTGCAACAAGTCCATAAATTATAATTAAGTGCGTTCGTAATTATATAAATACGTAGCACCTATGATCGTCGTCTGGACCGCCCGTCTGTCCGTTTGTCCGCATATAACAGCGAAAAAACTACCCAACTGGTTTGAAATTTAAAATATATAATCGTTGCGGAATTTTGTCGGGTCACTTCAAATTTTATGAAAATCGAATCAAAACTTAAAAGGATATTAATAAAAGTTTTCTTTATTAAATTAAATCCTATCATACGTAATCTATATAGTAAAAGCGCAAGTCATGTGACTGAGAAAAACAAATACAGGCTAACCACATCTTTTTCCATATGCCAAGCGGCCATTTTTATTCAAAATTATTTTTTCGAATAGAATTGCATAAAAGTTACATTTTTAAAAATATCGTTAAAAAAATTGTTTGCTTGAGTGATGAGTTACATTTAAAAATGTATAGATTCTGAGATAACTTCAGTGAAAATTAAGTTAACAGCCGAATATCTCAGTCCATTAAAGTAAATAAACAAAACGTTCATTCATAGTGAGTCATAGAAATATTAAACTATGGAGGTAATCATTCGCAAAGCAAGATCTCTATGGTAAATTTTACAGCGCTGTCTGGTGGCGAAAAAAAAAAATCGCATCCGTAAACATGGGATACGTAATAAGAAAAAAAAAAGTCATCCTCATTTCGCTCATAGCAGACGATATAATTTATTTCACTGAAATAATAACGATGACTTTTTTACATTGTAAAACTAGTTATAGCACGCAACGAACGCACCTCATTTGTCACGTTTAGCGTACAATTTCCAACTTGTTTTGAGATAATCAAGGTTAAAATTTATTAACATTAGTTGAATCCTAAAATGATTAAGAGGAAAAATTTCTTTTTATTGTTGCAGTTAAATGTGGGTCATAATTTGAAAATTAAAAAAACAATAATTAAAGTGGCAATTCAATTTTAAATTAGAATTTACTGAATTTGATCCCTTTGGCCCTGAAATGTTTTTACACAAGGTTTATCAAAAGAATACGACACAGTGAAAATGGGACTTGATTCACTATCTCTCTGAAAATATACACCGTTAACAAGTATTAATCCGCAACAGACATTTTTTTTAATACTTTAAGACTTTATCCACTTTGGCACTGAACGCCTCAAATATTTAAATATACAAGTATGCTTTTAAAGTGCAACTAGTTTCGAGAACAATGATTTAATAGCTCCCTTTCTCAGACAAAGCATTAGGGTGCTGATTTTGGTGTTTTGCCAGATGAAAGGAGCAATAATCTTTTGCATTTTCAAACGCAGTGTCACTGTTCATTTACACACATAAGTTTTAAATGACCGTCCATCAGTGACATTAAGTGTTTATACATTTATTGCACTGTTAATGTAGTTCACGTTGGTTCATAAAGAACTATTATGGAGTGTTATAGCGTATGCACTACTTTATAGAAGAAATAAATTACTAATCCAATTTCTGCTGTTTTTTGGTGTTATACTTAAACTAGAAATAATTTTATCACAAATAATGAAGATAAATTAATTATATGTTCATTATTTGCTTTAAACAACTTGATAATATAAAAGAAATTATTGTTGTCACTCGTATACAGTTGTAACCATGAAGAATATCGCGGGATTTATCACCTGTGGTGGGCTAACTTTAAAAGTGCCTTAAAATTTAATGTATTAATTTATAATTAAATTCTAGAAATATCAAAATGTATAATTACGAATATGTATCAAATATGTATCAAAATGTATTTAATTGTATTGACTTCGAAAACACATCCTTTGTGCATAATTTTCATAATTCTAGCCCATCAGGAAGTGAGTTAAAAAACGATTACAAAATTTCATCTTTACAAACATGAACCAAGTTAAGTTAAATAAAAGAGTGTAAAAACCTAATATGCAGGATATATCTGAACTAATGGTCAGAACTGTAAGTGGTGATAATACATGTAATGACGAGTCATACAAAGTCGCAATCTAGTTATTTAATGAAAAATACAAGGTACATAGTTTCTGACTTTCCGCCTTCTTTTTTCACGTTCAATAAATATATTTTGAATCTGAAATTTTACTTAAAAGAAACAAGTAGCATAGAGAAACAAGACTCATTTTAATAAATAAATTTTCTGGGTCAAAATGTTTATTTGATTTGAAAGGGAAAGAAAAAAAAAAGAAAAAAAAAAAGGTGGGGGGAAGGTTGGCAGCTTATGGGCGACAAGCCGAACCCGAATTTTCGCTCATAACTATTTCAACTAGTCGTTGGGGGCTACCGTAATACTTACCCATCATGGATATGCATAATGTAAAATATTAAAATAAAAATGTGTAAACTACTTACAAATGCATTGCAATTCAATAAAATCGTGGCTTGATGACGTCATAAACTTTAAAGGCTCGATTACTGAATTGCTTGAAAGAAACATCCTTATAACTCCAAAAATAATAATCCTATTAACTAGCGGTTTATTGCATCTGATTAAGCGTCAAATTTCCAATTAAAATATATCTTTGAAGTGAAATTTGGATGAAATACAGGATCATGAAAAATCGAAGAGGGTGGAAATAGGATTCCAAATATCTCGGCAACTCATTATCCGACCGACTTCATGCTGTATGCAAAATTTATGTTTTTTTATTGTCTTTTATATTCATTTCTTAAAATAACCAATTTCGAAAATTTTTATATACCTTTCATCAGAACGAATATTTCGAGAGTCCGAAAAAAATAGTCCGGTTAATCGAGGTTATTGAAATGAAATAGGCTTCTTCCCATTATTACATACTAAGTACATACCAAATTGCAAGTCTCTATCTCAATTTTTTCGGGAGATAGAGCGTTTACAGACACACAGGCGGACGGCAAATTTTTTTTTCTAAAAATATGTTTTTCGGAATCTCCAGTGTCTGAAACGTGTAAATCCGTCAAATTTTTTTTTTCGATTTTCAAAACGATTACAAGACTTACCCTATACTACGTATGATGGGTAAGTAATAATGAAGATGTTCTAGAAAAAACTTCAAAAGAATAACTTTGCTTGCACTGTTATCTACCGTCTAGCTAATTGTTGTTTAGACGTACAAAACGGCCATTTTATAACTATCAGCTATCAACCCTCCAATTTTTTTCAACTCAAATAAATGATGATACAGTAATAAAAATGGAACAAAAATCGCTATCACAGCATCCCCTTTCGGCGTCATATCCCCAAATTTAAGTCGGACCTGATGGCCATAGCCAAAAACCTATAAATAAAATCTGGTTCAATTTTAGGCATAACTTCATACACTTTTCTATGATACAATGCGGACAGACACAGGGACAAACGGACAGACAGACATTTTGTAAAAACATGTTTTTCGGAATATCTGACCTCTAAAACGTGTAAATCCGTCGAAAACCGGAAGTCGAAAAAAATATCGATTACAACACTTTCTTCTATTATAGATATTATAGATATCTATTATACAGGGTGATTCATAAAAGATGGGCAGAACTTTAAGGGGTTATAGTACACTTAAAGACAAATAATATTAAATAGGAGACTAAGGGTCCCAGACGTATTCCCAAGGAGATAGGGGGCATTAAAGTTTAGGGTCCGAAATTTCAAATGATTATAAAACATGGAAAAATTGGTCGATTCGTTTGCGGTTTTTGCAAAAAATTTTCTTTATGCCAGTATTTTCTTGAAATAAAATTTTAAAGTTCAATTTCAAAAAATGCCGATAGGGGGCGCTTTAGACTTTGGAGTAACAAACAACTATTTTTTAACGTTATTTTTTGTATTTCTTTAAATGATTTCGAAAGCTTAGACTTAAACTTAAATTTTGATCTAAAAATCTGAGTCCTAACGAGTAGTTAAGTAGCGTAAACTGAAATTTGAAATTTGAAACCCTTCTCCCCCCAGAACAAAAATCAGTTATTCCCGATCTTTGTGTCGTAGATTAGGCTCTAACTACTGCCGCGTTTTGCTAAAATTATTCTTTATGTCAGTATTTTCTTGAAAATAAATTTTAAAGAAAATTTTCAAAAAATTCCGATAGAGGGCGCTTTAGACTTTGGAGTAACGAACAACTATTTTATACCGTTATTTTTTGTGTCTCATTAAATGCTTTCTAAAGCTTAGACTTAAATTTTCAGCCCAAAATCTGAATCGTTAGACGTGGTTAAGTTTCTGGGGAGAGGGGTTTGAAATTTCTACTCCTGAGCACAGTTCAGTTTACCATGTCCACACATTGTGTGCTGTGATACGAGGTAAAAAGACACAAATTAGGATTATGTTACCAAAGCATATTTATTAACATGTAATCACAATAAATGTTCAAAATTGTGACCACCAGAGGTTATGCACGCAGAACAACGGCGACGAATGGAACGGCGAACATTCGCGAAAACATCAGGCTTTTCGAGCACTTCCCCTACAGCGGCGGAAAGTCTGGCGACCAGTTCCTCGGGGGATTCAATGGGTGTCTCATACATAAGAGCCTTCAATCGTCCCCAAAAAAAGAAATCGAGGGGTGAAAGATCTGGCGAGCGAGCAGGCCAAGCAACAGGACCACCTCGACCAATCCATCTGTTCGGAAATGTGATGTCCAGATAGTTGCGGACGTCTCGTACGTAATGGGCTGGCGCTCCATCGTGCTGGAACCACATGACCCGCCGGATGCGTGGAGGAACAACGTTTAACAGGTCTGGCAGCACATGTTGCAGAAATGTGAGGTATGTTTTACCGTTGAGGCGTTCAGGAAGAAGGTACGGTCCGATTAGGTGGTCTCCGAGGATTCCTGCCCAAACATTGATGGAAAAGCGTCTCTGATGAGCATGTGGATACGTAGCATGTGGATTTACATCCGCCCATACATGTGCATTGTGTGTGTTAAATGTACCTTCACGTGTGAAGGTACATTCATCGGTGAAAAGCACAGTTCGTCCAAAATGTGGATTTAGCGCGTTCTGCTGCAGAAACCAGCGGGCGAATTCAATACGATTTGGATAATCCCCTGGAGACAGTTTCTGGACTCGTTGCACATGAAACGGGAGCAAATGTTCATCCTTCAGTACCCTCCAAGTCGTGGACTGTGAGGTATCCACCTGGCTAGCCACTGTTCGTGTACTTGTACTTGGCTGCGCCGCTACTACATCCAGAATGGCTTCTGCAACAACTACTGATTCGTCCTTTTTTGCACGACCTGCATTCGACCGGGAAGCGAGAAATGATCCCGTCTCACACAACTGTCTGTGCAAGCGCTCGAAAGTTTTGCGGTTAGGCAACCGCCTGTTAGGAAATCGCTCTCCGTACATTCGTTGTGCCTCTGCACCATTTCCATCTGCCGCTCCGTAAATTAAATGCATCTCAGCCTTTTCCTTATTCGTGAAGGGCACCATCTTCCGATTCATTACTACAGCGACTTACACTTGACTCACCGTTCAGTGGTTTTTATGCCTGAATCGTGTCGAAATTTTGCATACGTGTTCTTCTTCTTCCCCATTTGACATTTGCATACTTTCTGTTTCCTTCTTCACCCGGTGACTAGCGTCAGGAATGGAGCTTTAACGTTTGCATGAGCGACGTTTCCAACTGTGCCAGTGCCTTTATGAGTGAATTCCGACTATGCAGTCCTTGACGAAAGTTGTATTTTTGCCTCGTATCACAGCACAGAATCGTTGGGCATGGTTAAGTAGTGCAAACTGAACTATGTTCAGAAGTTGAAATTTGAACCCCCTCCCCTCGCTACTGAACCACGCTCAGCGATTCAGATTTTGAGCTGAAAATTTAAGTTTAAGTCTAAGCTTTAGAAAGCATTTAATGAGACACAAAAAATAACGGTATAAAATAGTTGTTCGTTACTCCAAAGTCTAAAGCGCCCTCTATCGGAATTTTTTGAAAATTTTCTTTAAAATTTATTTTCAAGAAAATACTGACATAAAGAATAATTTTAGCAAAACGCGGCAGTAGTTAGAGCCTAATCTACGACACAAAGATCGGGAATAACTGATTTTTGTTCTGGGGGGAGAAGGGTTTCAAATTTCAAATTTCAGTTTACGCTACTTAACTACTCGTTAGGACTCAGATTTTTAGATCAAAATTTAAGTTTAAGTCTAAGCTTTCGAAATCATTTAAAGAAATACAAAAAATAACGTTAAAAAATAGTTGTTTGTTACTCCAAAGTCTAAAGCGCTCCCTATCGGCATTTTTTGAAATTGAACTTTAAAATTTTATTTCAAGAAAATACTGGCATAAAGAAAATTTTTTGCAAAAACCGCAAACGAATCGACCAATTTTTCCATGTTTTATAATCATTTGAAATTTCGGACCCTAAACTTTAATACCCCCTATCTCCTTGGGAATACGTCTGGGACCCTTAGTCTCCTATTTAATATTATTTGTCTTTAAGTGTACTATAACCCCTTAAAGTTCTGCCCATCTTTTATGAATCACCCTGTAGATAGAAGAAAGTAAAAAGGAGAAAAAAAATAGCTATTTGATAAATAAGAATGTATCCCGAGTTTCTTAATGTGCTTTACAACCCTTTAAAAATCAATTTGAAAGAGAATTCAATTGTTATTGTTGGGATATATGAAGATATATTTTATCTGATTCTGAAGCCTTTGCCTGATCAGTGTTAGTAATTTAAAGAAGCCGTGGGATATCCTTTGTCTATGCTCGCTTTCTGTTGGAAGTCCTTTTCCAGAATTACTGCAAAAGAGAATTCATGTATTTCTTCCATAGTTGTTCAATAATATTGCAAAATATTAAAAATTTTGACTGTTGCAGATTTATGCCAATGGTTGGGTATAAATGAAAAAGATTGCTGTTTTAAACAGATTTTCAGTGACAAGAAAATCGCGAAACGTTGTCATGACTGACTAGTTAGGATTAATACTTATTTCTATATAAGAAGAGATTTTTAAATGAGAAAATTAATCCTGAAACAATTTTAAAATGTTATTCCAATTTTCTACTGCGTACATTCAGTATTATTCTCGGACTCTGATGGCACATAATTTTTTTCAATTCGTCCGGGCTCAGACTACAAATAATCATGCTCGGGGTCATCCCTAGTTTTCAAGTGTTAATTATTTGATTTCACTTATTAAGTAAAATTTCTGGTTCAAAATATATTTATTGGCTTTAAAAAAACGGAAGATTGGCAGCTATGTATCCTCTATTTTTCATTAAAGAAATTAGTTTTGCGGTCCTGGTTTCCTAAACAAAAATGATCTGTTTGACAAGTATTATCACACCTTACAGTTCTACCGTCAGTTTAGATATACCTTCTATATGTATTCTGCTGTCCTCTAAAAAAAACCCACCCTGAAATGTTTCCTAAAAAAGCCCCACCCTTGTACTACACCAAATATTTTACTAAAGTCAGTTTTTTGTTTTGTTCTGTTTTTATGCACCATGTAGAATAATAAAAGTAGTTAAAAATACCTAAGGAGTGCTTATTTAGTTTTAAAATAATTTAAATTAACAAGTGCAGAATTCTGGCAAAACACGAGCTTCATTTTTACAGATTTTCTTTTTTATAATAAAATTTTAGAATGATCTACATAATTTTTTTTTTTTATGTTAAACCATTAATATGCAATAAAATGCTTCATTTTCAGCTGATTATGTAAGGTGTGGGTTGTTTTTAGGTAACATGGGTCATTTTTTGGAAAAGTGGGTTTTTTTTCAAATTCCCGCATAAATAGCTGCTATTTTGTAATAAAGTGATAAAATGAAAAATGCTCAACATTAAAATCTTAGTCAGAGAAAGCTGTAATTATTTAGCCTTGTTTAATTTTTTATAAATTCTTTATTAGACTTTATATAGAGAAAATTTAAAAAAATGGATTTTTTTTAGAGGATAGCACACATTATATGTATATGGGAGCTGTATGTGTATTTCCATTACTTTTCCTGTAAACGAAAACTAAGGATATTTAATTCTTGGCTTAGAGCAATTTCTTGGAAACATAAACAAAGAAGCAAAATAACGTGACCGAAAAAGAAAATCCGACAAATTATGCAGCAAAACTTATGAAAGTAAAAATATTAAGTTGTTTTATGTAAAAATTATTCATTAGTGTTATATCCTGTGAGATTTAACTTATTCATTACTTTTTCTGTTGCCACTTATTTTTTTATGAAAACAATGAATAGGGATTTTAGAATATTTTATTTTGAAAACTTCTTGGAAAGAAAAACAACGAAGGAAAAAAAAACTTGACTCAAAACAGAATTTAAGAAATTAATTTGACATGTGAGGTCTCAGTTTTTACCGGTTTTTACAACTCTAATACTGGATAACAGTGTTCGTTTGTTTATATCTGGGATTTCGATGTTTAACCCTTTGAGAGGCGGTGGTATATATTATATACCACCTAATTTTAATCCGATTCAAACCAGAAACTTTTAATTAAATTTTACTTTTTTAACTTTGACGGTAAAAGTTGAAAAATTGCCTTTCCTTATTTTTAACTAAATTCTTTCCTAAATTCCGGTGAGAATTCAACGTTATAGGAGCACAAGTGCTTGGCCCAGAAAGGGTTAATCTGGATTTTTAATTAAGAACTTAAAACATTATAATAGGGTATGATATACATGTTTTATAGGAAAATATGCTGAACAGGCATGATTTCAAGTAAAATATATTATCTCATTTAGTTATAGCTAGCATAGGTTTTTCATTCAGCCCAACATGGCGTTTAACTACCGTCGATTCGCAGACCAGAGTGGTCGCGCCCGGAATGGTTACAGACACTTTCTTGCCTTCGGATTTTATTATAAGTAGATTGGCAGTTTTGTCAACCCCACTCATTGTACGCTTTTTATATTACATTCAAAAATTTGCTAGGGACTTTTGGCCCAACCTGTATTAGCGTATCCCTCCACCGTAAATATATAGTTCATCAAATGAAGCAAGTGTATCGCAGAAATCTTGAATAAATTTAAATGCTTTAATTTTTTTTAACTGATTATTTGCGTCGTAAAAGTTTTTAACGATTAAAAAAATTGCTTTTTGGCTTTCACTATAACAGTCCTAGAAACAAAACCGTATATAAAGCGGAAGGGAAATTGCCGGATAACGACTTTCTCGTGAAACAGTGGGCGTTACGTCACTTGATAAAAATCGTTGAAAATGAAATATTTTTAAAATGTCTATTTATCGTTTTTTCTTGAATTTCTAAAAAAGTACTGAGAAAAAAAAAATATATATATACGTACTCGTCAAATTGAGCATCCCTCCCCCCCCCTTTTTTTTTAACCATTGGGAAAATGGTTGTTGTTTTCGGTCGAAAATGGACCTCTTGGCGTCGTCACTTTATTTTTTTAAACGTTTTTAACGAAATTCTGTAACTTTAGAAGAATTTTTCTTTGAATAAGCAATAGAAATGCATAAAATCGTTACAAAAATGTTAAAGTTACAAAAAGGATAGATGCAAACTATCAGATATGAAAAAAAGCCGAATTCAAAAATTGACGTCCGATGAGAAATCGTTTTATAGAGCAAAAAACGTGGTCTTCAACTTTAATTTCCTCGAAATACCTTTGGCTCAGGCATCAATCTAAACAAGAGTTAAAGTTATTGTAGGAATGACTGTCAGGTTTCTCTGACAGCTGCAATAGTTAAAAGCTGTTCTTAAGGGATTACCTTATTGTATATGTATCTATTGTGTACCGTTAGAGGCTTGCTTAAGAAAAATCTTAATCCGGAGGGGGCGAGTTGAATATAATGAAAGAAGTATTTCCTTTGAAATGTGGTCTTTCATAGATAAGAAAGATATTGCACCCATTATTTAGGAAGATAGACCCTTGGAAACAGACCAGGAGCCCCGTAGACAGAAAGGTTCTCGGGTGGATGACAAGAGGTGAAGTTAGTTCTAACGGAGGTGTGAAGATAGAAGGTCGTTCAGAGTTCGCACTCTGAGACACGTGTAGGTAGGAGTATCTCTCGAAAGGAAGAGATATAGCGGATGTGAGATTAATAGAATCTCGGTGCTGAGTGAATTAACGTAGCCTAAAGGTACACGTAAAGCGTTTTCTGTAATTATTTTGATTTAATATTAAACCGGATAATTTACATCCGAGTTTAAGTGTAAATATTGTTAATAAAGTGTTAGTTTAAGTTTAATTGAAAGAGTTAGGTTTTTCTTGAATATACATCACGTAACGTGTCCGATATCACGTATTCATATCGGTGGTGGCAGCATATCAAAAGACCGGATTATATTTCGAAGTCGTGTGGACGGAGAAGTGGAATCCGACAATGACCCAATAAAATATTAAGGTATATTGGATAACATACATTGGTTAGCACTTTCCCTTTATTTGCACGACTTAATGTTACTCAATAGCGTTCAGTTGCTTCAACCTACTTGTTTAAACAATTCTTCCAGACACTATGTTGGTAAATATTATTATGTATCGCGCAACGTTTATCGTTGGCTGGTTGAAACATCTGCGACATCGGCATGCGGTGATGGAAAGGCGCATTGCTTATAATCGAATGCCGAATGCATTCAATGCTGTCAGGAGTGCGATGGAGAGATTGATTGTGTAGATGGTTCAGACGAATATTTTTTCGAGGGCAGAGAATATCAGGATCTCTTCAACTGTAGTAATGGAAAATGCGTTTCTCTGTAGATGGTTCCGACGAATATTTTTGCGAGGGCAGAGAATGCCAGGATCTCTTCAACTGTAGTAATGTAAAATGTGTATTGTGTAGATGGTTCCGACGAGTAATTTTGCGAGGGCAGAGAATGCCATGATCTCTTCAACTGTAGTAATGTAAAATGTGTATTGTGTAGATGGTTCCGACGAGTAATTTTGCGAGGGCAGAGAATGCCATGATCTCTTCAACTGTAGTAATGTAAAATGTGTATTGTGTAGATGGTTCCGACGAGTAATTTTGCGAGGGCAGAGAATGCCATGATCTCTTCAACTGTAGTAATGTAAAATGTGTTTATTTGTAGCAGTATGCAACGGCTATGATAACTGCGGTGATGGTTCAGACGAAATGTTTTTACATATAGTTGTTCGTCGTTGTTAAGTATTATTACGTATAGCGCAACGTTTATCGTTAGCTGGTTGAAACATCTGCGACATCGACATGCGATGATGGAATGGCGCATTTCTTACAATCGAATGACGAATTATTTTGTTTTCTTTTTAAGCTTTCGGAACATCTTTCCAATGGTTGTTGTAATTTGTTAAATTGCAATTTTTCTCTTTTTTTTTTAAGTCGGTTAATTAAGTGTGAAGTATTACTTCCCACCACCTTTAAGAGGGTTAAACGGGTCATTCTCTTAGAATTATACCCTAATGTAATTTGAAATAATATATAAGTTGTGATTTAATAGAGAAACTACTCTAATAACAGAGTAGACAAATACAAGATTTTAATTTTTTTTAAAATTATTCAAGACATTATTTAGGCGTATGTAGCCTTGTATTACTACATACAAGCATAAGCTTACTATTAATTATATTTACCAATCTCTACAGCTATTTATATTATCTATTAGCAAGGTAACATAGTGGACAGACAAAAATGTACTTGCCAAATGTTTTGTTACAAAAATCTGTAAAAAAATATTCTCCCACATTATGAATGCGAATTCCATGTGGATTAAATCTTATATATGTATACAGTCTTGAGACATGTGCTGTCATCTACTGTTTAATAGGATCATTAGAAAATCTTGGTAACAGAATGGACATAAGAAAAAGCGCATTCTTTGAGGATATTTTATTTCAAGCTATATTATATTTTTACCTGCTGGGAAGACCGAGCTAAGCTCGGTTAAAATTAGCTTTGTGTTCAACTAAGCCTTGTGTTTAATATGACAATAATTTCAGTCCAGACTGAACTTTCTGTTGCATTGTGAATTATTGGTTGAAGGCTCCTATTGGGAATTTCTTGAAAATTCCTTCAGTCCTGAAAACCAATTTTTTCACCCAAAGTGTCGACCAAAATAGGCCACATTATTTTATTTGGCGCCAAGCATATGTTTTGGCATTGGTAATTTTAAAAATCAGTTTCCCGCCAAATTTCGCCAATGTTGCCTGCATTTCGCCATATTTGGTGGAATGTTGGAAACTTTGCGACTTCCTTTACTGTCAACTATTCAACAACTTAAAAATTTCAACCTTCATTCTCATTGGAATGCAATGACCCGTAGTGATCCATAAATGACCCACTAATAAAATTCTCTCAAATTTGTGACTTAGCCCAATGGTTTTTTCGTGCCCGAAAACTGTAAAATACAAAATTTCATCAAAATCGTTAGAGCCGTTTTTAAAATAAAATTTGCATATATATATATATATATATATATATATATATATTATGGCTTCTTTCCTTTTTTATATTGTATTTTATTTTTTATTTTATCACTGATTTGAATCATTGTATTTGAGATGTAGTCCCAATATCATATTTTTTAGCAATATATGGCTAATATGATGATGAAACATCTCATTTCATTTTATTTGTGGTATTTAGGCAATTGGGACTTGATAATTCTGTCTAAATTCCACAAATTTCATTTCATTTAATTCATTTAATTCCATATATTCAAATTTTTATTTAATTTCTTATTCTTTCAATGTTTTTGATTCCATATTCAGTGTGTTGGGGAATCTTTTATTGTCAACTAATTATTTTATACTTATTTAAATAAATGTTTAAGTTGGTGTTATGATAATGTTTCATTTATGGTTATATATATATATATATATATATATATATATATATACACTATATTGCCAAAGGTGACCGGTCACTTGCGATTTTAGGCATTTTGTTAACTATCTAGAAAAATACATGAGGAATTAACCTGAAACTGCAGGTGTGTAAACAGTATAGTATTAGGTTATATATTTCCGGGAAGATTTTTTCCCGAAACCCCATAGGGGACTGTCAACAAATTGAAAAAGAACGAATATCTTTTGGATAACCCTGTAAAAACCAATGTAGCAAAAACGTTCAAACTAGAGATTATTAATAAGAGGCTTATTGTAATATACTGTGTTCATTTTTTTGAGGATAGCGTGTATACTCGTAGAGAAATTAAGATTTTTATAAAAACAGTCCCAAATTTTGCCAAGTTTTTTGCTTATAATTTGCAGAGTTCTTAATATAAAAAAAAGTTCTTTTCAGAAAATATGACAAACAACATTGTATATAATACTCTGCAATCAGAATTAAAAAATAATAAAAAATGGATGAAAAACGAGCAGGTTTACTAAAAAATGTTTCACTGCACATGCGCGAATGCAGTCAAAATATAATATGCATAATGTATTAGCTAAGTATATAGAGCAACTTTTGTGAAAGTCTCAAAATCATAGCTTGAAAATTTTGAAAATTATCGTCGATAGAATAATCTCGAAATCCGTTGTTCCCAGAAAGAAGCAAAAAGATGAGGGGTTGTATCAACTATCTGTTGATTAGTGCCAAGATAGCGTACACAATATTGCACGTACTACTATATTTGGATACAACCCCTCATCTTTTTTGCTTCCTTTTGGGAACAACGGATTTCGAGCGTATTCTATCGACGATAATTTTCAGAATTTTCAAGCTATGATTTTGAGACTTTCACTAAAGTTGCTCTATACACTTCGCTAATACATTATGCACATTACATTTTGATTGCCTTCGCGCATGCGCAGTGAAACATTTTTTTAATAAACCTGCTCATTTTTCATCCAATTTTTATTATTTTTTAATTCTGATTGCAGAGTATTGTGTACAATGTTATTTGACATACATTTTCAAAATTACTTTTTTTAATATTAAGAACTCTGCAAATTATAAGCAAAAAATTTGGCAAAATTTGGGACTGTTTTTATAAAAACCTTAATTTCTCTAAGAGTATACATGCTATCCTCATAAAAATGAACACAGTATATTACAATAAGCCACTTATTAATAATCTCGAGTTTGAACGCTTTTGCTACATTAGTTTTTACAGGGTTATCCGAAAGATATTCGTTCTTTTTCAATTTGTTGACAGTTCCCTATGGGGTTTCGTGAAAAAATCTTCGTGGAAATATATAACCTATACTATACTGTTTACACACCTACAGTTTCAGGTTAATTCCTCATGTATTTTTCTAGATAGTTAACAAAGCGTCTAAAATCGCAAGTGACCGGTCACCTTTGGCAATATAGTGTATATACGCACAAGATTTGCTCGTATTATATAATGTATGATAATTAAAATGTTTTCTCAGTGTATATTTTAATTTAAAGATAAGATATCAAATTTTGAAATGATCTGTAATTCAAATACATTTCGATTCTGTATCTTGTATTTTTAAGGCTATCTTTTTGAAGTTTCTCATTGGGGACAGTGAATTTTTCGAAAATTGAGCATTATAAACTGAAAATACTTAAATGTTTTAAGAAACTATTATTCAACAGATATTGTATTATCATCAAAAAGTTGCATACATTTGTGTAAAATAAGAATAATATCTCTTTTTTTAACTGGAAATTTAATTAGGTTGCTGGACACCGTTTTGTAACTTTATTTGAGAATGACCCGTACATGAAATTTCATGGTCTGGACAAAAATATTACAATGTAATTGCAATAGAGAGTTTACCTGCTAAGATAGGGACACCTTCTATAATAGAATTTTTCTCCAGTTTTTTGAGATTCAATCTAACAAGATTTTACTGTATCTTGCTTGATTTTACTGCAACATTCCTGCAAAAAAGACCGCTAGAAGATGGGATGCAGCAATGGTTGGATATTATTGGTGGACTAGCTGTTACCCGTGACTTCGTTCACGTAACATTTAAAGAAAATTAATGCATTAATTAAGCAACATATACAATTAACAAACTATTTATCATATTTGATAGTAGACTCGTGCTATAGCCAGTATACACGTCAGGACACATTGCCGTTATCATTATCTTTTCACGCGTGAAGGTTTCGCTATGGTACTCCACTGTGAAATTTGGTAATTTTTGAAATTCAATAGTTGAAAAACGGCATAATCATTAGATTTCAAATTTATATGGAGAAAAATACAATTTTTAAAACTTTCTAACGCAATTTGTCTAACAATTTTCTGACAAATAGTTTTCAAGCTATTAATTTTTTCAGTAACTTCAAATGTTTCATTTTCCGAGATTAATCTGTCTCTGTGAAAACGATTAGCGAAAAAGCCAGTCGTCATCCACGCGTAGCTTTTTATTAAAGAGGATAATACTCTGTCAACAGCAAATGCATGAAAATGCTAGAAAACAAATCAACATTTTAAAGTATCTTCTAATTTTAGTAAAATGGACATTTTTGCTACTTAATAATGCACTATTGCTTCAAATTCGGGTATATGATTACACAAAAACTACATATGATACAAAAAAATATGACTTTATATTTGAATTTAGCGTACCAGATTTACTTTAAAACACGTGGGTTCATTTAAAGAACATTTAAAAAAAATTGTCGTGCACTATTACAACAGAAAATTCATCTTTAAACATGGATGTATGAAAAAGAAATTAAAATCAGAACTTTCTTTTAACTTGTTTAAAAGTAAGGGGGAAAAAAAGCTATCTTAATTCTTTTGATGATTGCTGGAACACACTGTTTTTGCTACTAGTGTCAACAAGTTAAATGAATGATAATAGGCATTAACAAAGAACGTTTACTATCTAGATTATTTGACTGTTTAGACTCGGATAAGGTACGAAACGCAATCCATCAAACTCATGAATCCTTGAATTAGGAAACGTTCAAACTTTCTTTTTCACTGAAAAATGCTTACACTTCCTTGGCAGTGAACGAAAAACTTTCCAATTATTCCTAGATCAAGACAGATAGCAAAAAAGTTAAACAAGATAGCGATGTCTTCTTCAGCATCCAAAATATTCCTCCTGGTAGCATGCCAGGTGAAAAACCAAAGGTGTCACATCGTGTTTTTATGTTTTTCGGAGTTACAAAGAGGCTGGTTGTGTCGCAAATAAATTAAAAAAAAAATCTATGCCATGGATTCTCTGTCGATAGAGGATACTGTTACATAGGAATATAAATAGATCACGTGGTTTTGTTTTATTTCGAGGTTTTGGAAAGCGGAAATCTTGAAAAGAACAGGTGTCCTTCGGTGTTGAAGAAAAATTAGCCCAGTTTATTTGTTCGACTGTGCTAGTGATGTTTTTTTTTTCAACCACGAAGATACTGTTACGTAGTTTCACCAAGTGACAATGTAACAAAACGGTGCAGTGAGAAAAGAGCTTAAAGGAATGTATGTTTCCATTCATTCTAGATGTTAGTTATATGATTAAAAGTATTTCAGCCGGTGATTGTGCTTGATATGACACTTCAGGAGACAGGCTTCTAGCATATAAAAATGATTTAAAAATGATTTTAGATTAATTGCGCTTGGTGTGGAAGGCAGTTGATAGATTGGCTCTTAAAATATAAAATTCATTTTAAAAAAAGAATTGGAAAGAGATTGCACTTTGTATGCCAATCCCGTCTTTTAAGATGCAGAAATGAATTTTAGAAGGATTTTATATTGATTGCGTCATATATATGTACTAGCTCACATGACAGGCTTCTAGAATCTATAATTGGGTAGAAATTGGATTGCATAGCGATTAGGGAAATAGATCTTAGCATACGAAACTGATTTTAAAAGAAATCGCAAGCCAAACATTAACGAGTAATAAGCGCATTGTTAATGTATTTGATTTTTATTTTTACTAATTTCTGAGTTCTGATAAATAAAATAGCTTCCATTACAATGTGTTAAAATGTTTGTTCTGCATTTGATTAATGTTATGATTTATCTTCTGATTTCTGGAGATTTTTTTATGTGTTAAATAATATATGTAGTGCAACTTAGTTTTAAATTTTTCATATGTAACAGTACTGTAGTGGAAATAACCACAGTAATAATAAATAAGCAAAATCAACTGACTGGTTCAAAATTAAGGCATTTCGATCTAGAGCAGTGTTTCTTAACTTTTGTCCACTGCAAATAAAGATAGAGCTCACGGATCACCTGCTTGCTAAAATATATTAAAAAAAACTAGACAGTATAGTATTTATTAATCGAGAAATGAATTTATGAAATAGATGTGACAATTTTGAATTTGATAAATATTACCTGTTAGATGCAAAATATCACGTAGGAAAATTTTCCAGCGGAGATCCGTTGAAACAGTTGTATGCCAGTTAATAAACTAACCGCTATTTTCAGAAGCTTTAAAAAAGCAAAAATGGACCGAAATAGAAACAAAATATATAGCGGCTTATTGCTTATTGTAATTTTTCTCCCGAGACAATAATCATCAAATCCTTATTTGTCAAAAATATGTTCAAAAGTCAATGTTCTAAAACGCCATATCACCGATCTGTTGGCATGTTTTAGGAGGGCTCTGTTCAAGTTATCTTTGTAAATAAATGGGAAAATATTCTTTTATGACTATTATTTTGGCAAAATTTTTGATTTTACGGTGCGTAAGTTTCCTGCTCATTAAATATAATATTGCAAAATTACAACTATTCTTTTAATGCAATTGGCTCTGCTTCATTACTATTGCAATACGTCTGCTTCGTTAGAAAATTTGATAAGAATGCATTTTTGGGAGGTGAAGCATTGCATTATCATCCATTCGGTTTTTTTGTTTACATTTTATTACAAACATTGCTAAAAGTCTTTTTTATGCAAAGAAAAACGACCGACTATATGGTATCTACATAACTGAGTATGTTCATATTTAACCGACTTCCAATGAAGGAGGTTATACAATTGAACCAGTGATTTAAAAAATTACATAAGTCCAAGAGTTAAGATTTTTTCAGGATTCTATACAAACTGTGTTACACGCGAATGCAAGATATTTTAAGAACTTTTCTGCACATTATGTTTGTCGGTTATCAGTTATTTGTTTTATTAAAGTTAAAATTAAAACAAACAAAAAATCATGCGTCAAGCATAGATTATGTAACAATTTACAACACTTCCAATATACTTTTACATATCTCCATCATTTAATAAGGTGAAACATGATGTATAAGTAAACTTTTTGGAGAACGCATAACACATTTAAACTAGTCGTTGGGGGCCACCGTAATACTTACCCATCATGGATATGCATAATGTAAAATATTAAAATAAAAATGTGTAAACTACTTATAAAATGCATTGCAATTCAAATAAAATCGTGGCTTGATGACGTCACAAACTTTAAAGGCTCGATTACTGAATTGCTTGAAAGAGGTTTTTCCTTATAACTCCAAAAATAATAATCCTATTAACTAGCGGTTTATTGCATCTGATTAGGCGTCAAATTTCTAATTAAAATATATCTTTGAAGTGAAATTTGGATGAAATACAGGGTCATGAAAAATCGAAGAGTGTGGAAAACAGGATTCCAAATATCTCGGCAACTAATTATCCGATCGACTTCATGCTTTATTCAAAATTTATGTTTTTTTATTGTCTTTTATATTCATTTCTTAAAATATACAATTTCGAAAATTTTTATATACCTTTCATCAGAACGAATATTTCGAGAGTCCGAAAAAAATTGTTCCGGTTAATCGAGGTTATTGAAATGAAATAGGCTTCTTCCCATTATTACATACTAAAGTACATACCAAATTGCAAGTCTCTATCTCAATTTTTTCGGGAGATAGAGCGTTTACAGACACACACACACACACAGACACACAGACACACAGACGGACGGCAAAATTTTTTTTCTAAAAATATGTTTTTCGGAATCTCCAGTGTCTGAAACGTGTAAATCCGTCAAAAAAAAATTTCGATTTTCAAAACGATTACAAGACTTACCCTATACTACGTATGATGGGTAAGTAATACCCAATTTTAGGAATTACCAAAAACATTCGGAAAAATATCCGATTCCTTTTGTGCCGCCCTGTATATCATCTATAGATTTGTATATATACTACATAGAATGCTAAATATTGTTTAGTTAGGATACGCAACGCACAGTTTAAAATTCCCCTTCTGAAATTTCAAGTCTATAAATGGAAATGTAATTGAGATCTTTTGTGCTGCCCTGTATATGATCTATCGAATTTATACGCACCATGTAACAGACAAAAAGTTAATTAAATTTAAAACCGCGTTCCGCAACTGAAAACGCACTTCCAGCAATTATTGTTAGCAGACAGTACTTTAACGATTTCTTTTGTGTGTTCCTGTAAATGAACGATGATTGCTATACACACAATATTTTACAGTAAGCCTCTTGTAATGCACCTCAGTGATATATATCAATTTCGATATGATTGAAATAGTGAAGCATTTTAAAAATAAACCGCAAACGATTTTTCCACATAGACCGTAATGAAACGGAATTCTTTTGAATGTCCCTGTAAAAGAACTATAAATGCTATGCCCCCCCCCCCCATATTCTATAGTAAGCCTCTTACAGTGCACCTCAGTGATACATACATATTTAAATACATTTGAAATAGTGTACCACCATTAAAATAAATCACAAATTATTTCTCCCCTTAGACAGTAATGTAACGGAATTTGTTTGAGTGTATCTGTAAAACAACTATAAGTGCTACACACTTCATATTCAATACCAAACATGCCATAGTAAACTTTAATAAAATATCAATTGCATAGCAATCCGAGTATATTTACGCGAGTTATAGCACGGTCAGACAGACGGCAGACAGACAGACAAACGGAATTCATAAATACTTTTCAACTATGTTGGATAGTGGTAAAAAAAAAAATTACAAAACCTTTGGATTTATGTTGTTTTTGCAGTCAGTGGCATTTGGTGTTCTACAAATGATACAAAAACTATAGTAATAATTTTTTTCAGGTATTTAACAAAATAGACATAAATAAATTTACGACCGCTTCTTAACTCATAACTTCTCGAGCAAATTCACACAGCAAAATTTCTGCGCGGTGTATTTTGTGCACCATGATTCGGAACTCCTGGGAAAAACTTTAAAAGGTTATAGAACACGCCTAGACAAGTTAAAACACCATTCAATGCATGGTCGTAACTCAAGCAGTGAAGCACTACAGGGCGCTTTCGTTTGATTGCGCAGAGACCCCCTATTAACTTACTCATTTAAGGACTTCCAGAGCACTCGTATGTCTGCCTTTTCCTGATTATTAAAACCTGCCATCCTTTTTGCAATCCAGAAATAACGATTTGTGTGAAAAACCAGCGCTTTCTGTGTTTAATAACCGCGCCATCTAGCAGTTCGCCGTTTGCCATACGCCCATGTATAGTATAGCGAAAATAGTTTGTTTAGATGTGTTTTGTAATTCCTTAAAGTTTTGCTCATGAATTCTGATACATCCTCAACTTCTTTGAAAGAAATTTGGGCCATTTTAAAATACAGCCCTCCCCCCCTCCCATCCCCCAACACACTCTTATGAGCTACTTACTTTGCAATTTCTATATTTCTTCTTCTAATTTTCATCCATATTAGCATCCTGATTAGTAACACTATTCTGTATAAATAAAATCAGCAATCATTTGTTAGATACTGTGTAGAAAAGATGGTTCTTTCCACAATCAAAAGCGCCCTGTAGCACTACACTGCTTTAGTTACGACCGTGCATTGTATGGAGTTTTGCGTTTATCTAGGCGTGTTCTATCACCCCTTTAAATTTTGCCCAGGATTTTCCAAATCACACTATATTTCTAAATTTTAGGGAAAATAAATTAATGTTTTATAAGTTTAATTTTAAATCAAATACAATTATACTAATATTTAGAACAATACAAATAATAATAATTTATACAAATAATAATAATACTAATAAAATAAAATAAAATAAAATAAAATGAAACCCTTAACATAGGCATATGCGATAATATTTTCGAGTAATGTCAATTTGTAACATCCAACGGTGTACAGCAGAGTTTCGCCAAAAGTGGGGTATGCGTATCCCTTGGGAGTACGGACAGAGGTTTCAGGAGGTTCGGAACGATTCTGTGTTCATAGCCAGTATACGAAGCGGGGAGGCTGAATCGTAGGTCAGTCCAAAATGTTTTTCATCATTAAGTGTTTTAAAACCGACATTCAAAACACTCTAATTGTTACAATGACATATGATATTTCAACAAAATAAGATCAAATATGCATGAGTGAGAAAGCGCACCTGTCACGTTATGAAACATGAAATATAGAAATACAAAGTATGTTTATTTGCATCCATTCGTTGTTTTCAGTTTTTTTAGTTCATCCTTTTTAGAACTAAATAATCAGTCAAGTGCGAGTTTTACTCGCGTATAAAGGGTTCTGTACAATAAATTTATTAGCGATTTAATATATATATATGCTCATATATATATATTCGCGAAACTTTCTGAATAATTTTTAAACATGAAAACATGATATTTGCAGGCATGATTATTCAAGTGATCTGGAATCGAAAAGTTCTTTTCATTATAAATGAATTACATATTGATTTATAAGCGACTGTTGTCTCAAAACATCTGTCTTTTAATATCTTAGAATTATTCAATGAATTATTTTTTAATAACTGCCTTCAATAATTGAATCCAGTTGGGATGGAAACTGTTGATTATTTATCTCTATGATTCGCCTTACCTAAAACAAAGTGCTAGTACATAGTTTAAACTTGGCATTGCGCCAAGAGCGCTTCGAAAGGAGGTGGCAAAGTTACAACACCGCGCCACCTTGGTCCGTGCCTCGTTTTTCTAGATAGGTTTTTAATTAATATCTCAGATAATTACCGACAACTTTTTTTACTTCATCATAAACAATCCTTGGACGATTCCGCGTCGACAGATATCTCAAGCGCCCCTCAACTCTCCCGCTGACCGCCCGAAAAGTAAAGTTTGTGTGTAACGGAAAAATGCGATTTTCTCAAAAACTATGTGACCTAGTGTAATCGCTACAGTTTTCCTGCAAGGTTTAAATAATTTCCTACTACCCCTAATTTTTTCATAATTTTAGTTTCAGTAGATTCGTAAATAGGAAGGGGGGCATATTTTTGGAGTACATTTTTAACGATATCTCTGGAAATACTATACATAAATTTAAAACAAACATATTGTTGAGTTCGGTGTTACGAGATCTTCTGAACCATATCCCACACGACATTTAAAAAAAAATCAAATAACTTAATTAGTCTTCTAAATTTTCCTAAAGTTATTTGTGAATGGCTAATAATCTATAAATATGCGGGTCAATAGTCTTTATATCTCTGCCAAGTTTGAACTTTCCACGTTCTGTAGTTTTTGTTAAAATGGCTGTGACAGACAGACACACACAAGTAATCTTATAATGGTTCTGTTGTTTTTAACATTGCACTTTGTTGTTTTTAACACTTTCCAACATAGTTGAAAAGGGTTTATGAATTCGGTTAGTCTGGCCGTCTGTCTGGCCGAGCTCTAAACACGTAAATATAGTCAGATTTTTATGTAATGGATATGCGTTATTAAAATTTACTATGGCAAGTTCGGTATTGAAAATGAAGTGTGTAGCATTCATAGTTCATTTACAGGGACACTCAAAAGTATTCAAAAGTGGTTTATGAGGAAAAAACGTTCGTAATGTATTTTAATAATATTACTCTATTTCAAACACATTGAAACTGGTACATATCTCTGCGGTGCACAACAAAATGCTTACTGTTGAATATGATGCGCATAGCATTTATCATTAATATACAGGGACACACAAAAGTGTTCAGTTACTTTACTGTCTATGACGGATAATAGCTGGAAGAGCGTTTTTTTTTTGCGGTATGCATTTTTAAATTTTAGAAATGTTGGTACTTGTTATGTATAAATTATATAGATCATATACAGGGCTGTGAAAAAGAATTATATTACATTGCCTTTCCAAAATTGACAAATTAACTAGACTTTTAGCACTATTATCTGTCAAAGATATTCTTAAATTCATATTATCTAGTTTCTTTCACATTCAATAGATAATTTCATCCAGGGGGGGGGGGGGGAGAAAAAACGCAAAAATACGGAAATTGAATGGCAATGAACCGTTTTTTTCCTTGTGTAGTGTATGGATGATGAGTCTCCTTAATTGTCTTTTAATGCCTTTATGATAAGTGTTATCCGAAGTTATGTAGTAATTACATGATTCGGGAAAAAATAATTTGCCGACCGGTAAGATGTTTACACGGACAAGAATTGGTTCAGATCACTCTCTATGTGTTAAAATAACTGTACAAAAAATATAGCTGTATGAAAAATAACTTTTTTTTTTATAAGCATTCAACGTTTATTTTGAAAATCACGTCTAATTTCGTGACTGCAATTCCTGATTTTTCCAAAAGAATTCCGATAAAATACGTGATTGTGACGTAGGCGCAACCAAATCCGAAAATTTCCCGCTTTGATTTATGCTTGATAGAAAGCGAGAGCTATGAATTTTTTTTTTTAAATATGATTTTTGCTCTGCTTCTGTTTTAGGATATACACTCAGAAAAAGAAACTGATTAAAACTACAAAACATATTTTTTGAGTACATTTTGTTGTTTTAGCAAAATTGGAGTAAAATTGAACCATTTTACTTCAATTAACAAAACATTTTTGCTGACGATACAAATTTTTTATTTTTGGAATTGAAAAAAAAAAAAAAAAAAAAAAAAAAAATCTGTTGATTCGAACAAAATTTTTATTGACCCATATTTAAACAAAAATTTTGTTTAAATATAGGTCAATGCAAATTTTGTTTGAATCAACAAAAAAAAATTTTTTTTGTTGAAAACCACTTTTTTTTGCAATACCAAAAAAAAAAAAAAAAACAATTTGTATCGTCAGCAAAAATGTTTTGTTAATTGAAGTAAAATGGTTCAATTTTACTCCAATTTTGCTAAAACAACCAAAATGTACTCAACAAAAATGTTTTGTAGTTTTAATCAATTCCTTTTTCTGAGTGTAGATAATATGAAGGTAAATAAACACTTAAACTATCTTTTTAGTATTTATAAATTGATTTCTCAACGCATAATCATAATTTAATTAATATTAAACTATTAATTGATAAAAGCGTAATTTTTAATTATTACACGCTAATTTTTTATTTATATTTTATTTTCTCTTTTTTTAGTGTTTAAAATTGAATCGTTGCAGTTTCACACCCTTTTGACTTATTTTTGGCGAGCATGCTTTGCGCATAATTAAATCCATTGTTATTGCACTCGTATACAATTTTAACCCTGAAAAATATTTGGCAATTTATTACCTGTGGCGGGTAAGAGGAAAAATGCCTAAGTATTAATTCGTAATTAAATGCGCAAAATATTAAAATATTGAGTTATCAATTTATCATGGAAACACACCTGTGAACATATATTTTTTAAATTCTAGCATATGAGAAACTTATTCATCGATTACAAAATTTCATCTTTACATGCAAAAACCAAATTGAGTTAAACAAAATATTGTAAAAATAAGATTTTTTTTCCAACTGTACAACAAATGAACAAAATATCAGATGAAATCATCAAAAGTAAAACAATCAAATATATTATTTTCAAAAGAATTCCTAATAGTGACTTCCGTGGGTTTTTTTTTCTGTTTTTTTTTAAGGTCTATGATCGTTTTAATGTATTCTTTTCCAATATATTCGAAAAAGAAAAAAATATTTTTCATCTAGAAATGGAGAACGAAAGAACAAAATATCGGATAAAATCACCAAAATAAAAATGATCAGATATTATTTCCAATTAAATTAATTACGCACACTACCGGTCGAAAAACACTGGCCTAGGCTCAATTTCAATGTATTCTTTTTCAATATATTCAAAACAGAACTTTGTGTTTTTCAATTACTAATAGAACCAAAAAAAAAAAATGAAATCACCAAGATGTGGTCAGGCACTGTTTGCAAATAAATTCTACAAAAAATTGCAGATAAAAGAAAAAGGAGTAATTTTTTATAACTTGGTAACTGACTTGAAACTCAGATTAAATTATTCGATAATTGAAAAAAAAATTCAAGGTACTATAATAGAATATAAAATATATAAATTTATAAAATATGCTTAATTATGTTTAAATGTTAAAATATCGCCTGAATAATAAAGAAACGTATTATCAGTAGACTAGAAAAGTAAAAAGTATTGAGTCAAAAGTACTGATACCCAACAACTAATTAGTTTAATAACTATGCATTTCAAGGGAAAAAAAAATGAGTAAAACTTATTTATAAGTAAAAGTGAGGTTCTAGCTCAGTTGGAAAAGTGAGTTTATTTATTTTTTTTAAGGTACAGTACATACATTTTAATCTGAAAATTGTCACATGAAAAACGGAAATATCCATTTGACTTACAAAAAATGAGATTAGAAACCCTCAAATAACTCTGCAGCAAATCATTGTATAACAAGTGGGGGTAAGTGTGATCGAATATCGCACAAAGGGTTTCGTTTAATATTTCTTTCAAAACACTTTATTCTTTAATTAATAAATCCAATTAAATTTCCTTTTCCTGTAAAATAATCAGTGGTTTTATAAAATAAAAATTTATGGGTCGATATTTTCGATTTTTCGAATTTCTTAAATAGAATATGATTTTGACAGAATATGATATACCAATTTTCAAATCCCTATCTTATACAGTTTTAAAAATTTGAACATGCGTTAAAATTTGTGTCAGCGTCTATTTATACCAAGGTCTAAATGAAGCTGAAATTTGATGAAAATAAGTGCATTAGTTCTTGAGATAGAACTATTGCGGAAATCGCGAAAAATGCAGCCCAGCAGCGCCAGCTATTGGGCGATTTTCACTAAAAACTAATCAGCACGAATTTATATCAGGGAGAAACTGAATATAAATTTTTATTAAATTTCGTCCAGTAGTTCTTGAGATAGACCGCCCACAAAATTTTTGTCACATACATACATACAGACAGAGTCACAGAATCACAGACAGACATTTCTAAAAACAGTCAAATCATGTTCAGGGCCTTCTAAAACGTATGAATCCGTCGAAAACCGGAAGTCGAAAATTTTCATGAACCCAATACTTTCTTCTTGTAAATATAGAAGAAAGTAAAAAGAAACAAATGTTTTTTTTGTAAAATTAAAAGTTACAGGTCGATTTTTGAAGTGAAAACTTCTTTAGGCGCGTTGGGCATTTTTTGAGATGGGAAAAAACCATTGAACTCGCGACACTGTTACCGACACCTCTGTATATTAGAAAATCTTACTCGGCGTAAGGCGTGTAAAAACCAAATTTCAAATTCGTATCTTACGTAGTTTAAAAAAATTATTTATACCTAATCTGGCAGTATCCACAAATTTTACCTGTGGTTATAATCTTTCTTCCGCTTTTATCACTTTGAGGAGGAAATTGATAGCCTGTCTCGAGGTTGGGGTGAAATAAGATATCTAACTATTCGTTTTTGAATGAAAAATCAATATTTTTTAATTAATATCTAAAAAGTTTCCGGAGAATTTTTTTAATTTGATTTTTTGAAATCGCGATTTTTTTTTTTCTCCTGTATCCAAATTTTTGTGTCGATAGACAGATTATCCCGAGATGTTTCCGAAAAGGGGACTTTGATGAGAATTTGGAAGCACAGATCTTTACGGCAACCCTTAACTTCCGACGAAATCGAAGCAGATGTATTCTCAATTTGGATAAAAATGTTACTTATTAGCTGTTTCTGCGCAATTTTTAATGAGTTTTTAGGGTTTTTAATTAATATCTCCGGTAATTAAAGCGTATTCAAAATTTTATTATTTGTCGTGTGAAAGGAGGTATCCAGCTGTAAGTATTACACAAAATTTTAAGTCTGTAACTTATACAGATTCCGAGTACGAAGGCTGTGACGGACAGAAAGCAGACAAAGAAGAGAGACGAATAGGGTTTTGTGAGATGAACGAAACCCTAAAAATGTGACTTTTATCAATCGAATAGAAATTGCGTCTACTGATTAATTATATACTTAAGTTTTGTTATGGGTCGTCCTCATACTGAAGTTGTACAAAAGTCTGAAATTTTCAATACTAACACCTAATTTTGACACCATATTTATTTTTTTTCGCTAAATTTTATCTTCAACATTCGGAAGTCATTCGGTCAAGTAGTTTAGAAATTCTGTAAGTTTAAATGTTTTGGCGGAGTGTACTGTAATTTTGGATTTACATATTTTAAGCTTCTAAAAAATGAAAAAATTCATTTCGTAAATTAATTAAAATTATATAGTTTTTCTAATCAAATTTTCTAAAAAATTATGAATTGTAACATAAATTATTTTAAACAGAAATCGATTTCTAGGAACTTTAAATATGAAAATCCAAAATTACAGACCATTTTGTTCTTGTAAATCTAAATAGCTTTTGAGTTATTCTTAAAAAACTATATCAGCATGACAATCTGTTTTGAAACAATTACAACTGAATTTAATATTAGGAATTCCAAATTTTAAACATTCAGAATTCCTAAACTAGTTGACCGAATGATTTATCTTTTGGTGTCATAAGGTAATAATACCGAAAAAGCCAAGTACATGCCAAATATAAAGTTAGGAAGTTTGTACTGAAAAATTTAGAGTTTGGTACAATTTCAGTATGAAGACGACCCCCTAAGTTTAGTTTTTTAACCCAAAAAAGAACAGCATTTACAGTTTAACGGCTATTTTGTTTTTTACTGGGACAATTTTGGAATTAAAATATATGGAGTGTTCTCTCCTTTATTTTATTTTATTTTATTTTTGCCGACTGACTTAACATAAACTAAAAAAATTCTCACTCCTTCTAAGATCGCTATTTTAGCTATAAAGGTATTTTGCAAGGAAATTTTCAAATAGATTTACCAAATGTAATTGAATGAATAAGAGGCAATCACATAAAAAATGCTAAACACTTGTTGAAAACATAGTTCAATAATTTAAAGTTATTACACTCTTTAAATTTTTATCTTCTACTTTTTAGTGTTTAAAATATTTTATTGTTGCAGTTTCACAGCCAGTTGGCAGATTTTAGTGGGCATTATTTGGCACATAATTGTCTTCATTGTGTTTGTAACCGGTATGCAATTGTAACCATGAAGAATATTTTGCGAATTTATCACCTGCGCCTGGCTAAAAGAAGAATGCCTTAAAGTTAATATATTAATTTATAATTAAGTTGTAGCAAAATTAAAATGCTGCATTGTCATAGGAAACATAATTGCGTACATAATTGCTATAATTCTAGCCTATCAAAATGTGATTGTAAAATCGATTATAAACTTTCGCTTTACATACAAAAACCAAGTTAAGTTAAATAAAAATGTTTTTAAAGAATCGCCCGTAGGCTTAATGTAACCCGAAAAATTCAACGAATGCCATCGAAAACTTTTGTGTGTCCCTGTAGATGAATTATAAAACAACATAATTGATTAACGAACTCATCCAATATATTTGCAAGATCAATAGACTATCCTAATTGGATTTGAATTGGTTCAGTATTGCGGAAATTATATTGTGATGACAAGTTTTGCTTGTTTTGGTTTTGTTTGTCCCTGTGAACGAACTATAAGAGCTGCATACATCCTTAACGAACCAATTTAAGATACTTACTGGCAAGACCAATACATTGTCCCAATTAAGTTTAAATTGGTTCAGTATTTCGGACGTTATCGTGATGACAAAATTTGCATTATATATAGATAGATATACAAACGAAGTGTTTGCAGTAGATTAATTTCTAAAGTAATCAAACTAAAAGGCAAAATTTTATATCTCAGAGCGTCTAAAACTATATAAATTCTAAATAAACAGTGATTTATATGTATACAATTATATAAAGAGAGAACGCCTGACTGATTGACTCATCAACGCCCAGCTGAAACGACTAAAGTCAGTATCACGAAATTTGGAGAGTACATTGTTGTTATGACCTAGACAAGCAATAAGAAAGGATTTTTGAAAATTTCCCCCCGAAGGTGGTTAAAGGGGGAGGGCGAAAGTTTTAGGTCATTTCGCCATATCTCAGCAGAGGTTTTAGGTAGAGCGCGAAATTCAGGAAAACAAATCTACTAAAGAAATGGTTAAACATGTATTTTGAGCGATTTCGGAAATTCACCCCCTAAAAGGGTTAAAGGGTGGAGGGTTAGGTAAAAAAATAATGAATTTTGCAACAATAAAGTTACAAAAATAAAATTGCAAAAATAGTTAACGACAATGAAATTATAACAATGAAATTTCAGCAATGATTTACATAAAATACAACTAAACCAATCTGCTAAAAAATAGTTAAACACGTATTTCATCTATTTTAACGATTTTGTGGCCAGCATCGACAATGAACCCGATTATGGACGATTAGACGGATAAGACAACTATTGCTAATTTTTTATTAGATATTTTGCATAAAACTTTTTTCCAAGGAGGTCGACTTCCGAGCGAAGCCGGGACAGGCCGCTAGTTTGTAATATATTTACAGTATGAATTTTTACAGTAAGCGGACCTATTTTCTTAAACTATCGTAAAAATAATGAAATTCCTTATGGCTAACTTTATTTTCTTGCATGACATCTTTTAAAATATTCGAATTTATATAACTTTTGCATTATTTAAAAGTTATAATTGGCAGGGCCAGACTAATGCAGGGGCATGCGGGGCAACTGCCCCCCCCCCTTTTGAGGGTGGCCTCCCATGGGAGTAATCAGGATTTTATTAAAAGGGTACCAAAGGGTTAAAATTGGTCAAAAGTGACCAATATTCTTACATTTTCAAAGATTTAGGAAGATAGTGTGGTCTTCCCTTTCCCCTTAGTGCTTTCCATATCCCCTCTCCCCCCACCGCATAAAAGAACGAATTATATTATTAGAATACTAATGATTAAAGTTTTATTATAACAACTTAGTAGTCCATTGTTTTCAAAAGAAATTCATTATTGGTATTTTCCTAAAAGCATTCATGATGACCTATTGGGGGCATTTTTCTTTCAGACATATGACTAACGTAGATAATTAAAGGAAAATTATCAATCAAATACTTCCGTCAACCAATCCATCATTTTTTCTACTAGTTTACTATTAGTTTTCAAGCTAGTAATTTTGTTTAAAGTACTAGTAGGAATCCATCTTTTCCATCTTGACCATCTTTCTTGTAATACCCTGTATACAGATGTGAATAGTCACTGGTACGAAATTTATGCATACATACAGCAGGTATGAAGTTTAGTACTAGTCACTTCGGAGTAATTCATGAACAGTTTCCATGGATAGTTAGAAGGAGCCCCCCAAAATTATGCTTACCCCGAGGTCTTAGATAGTCTAAGTCGGGCCTTGAAATTGGAAAAGTTATAACTTTTTTAAAGTTATAAATACCAATATAATTGAAAAACATTTTGTCAAATAATATGAAACTTGGGAAAAAGAAATCATTATCATCTGAATATTAATTACACTCTTTTATTTAAGTCAACTTAAATTTTGTATGTAAAGATGGAGTTTTTAATCGATTTTTATCTCACTTCCTAATATGCTAGAATTATAAAAAATATGTACAAATGTGCGTTTCCGATGACAATACAATATTTTAATATTTTTAGAATTTAATTATAAATTAATACCACAGTTTTTAAGCGTTTTTTCCATTGAAGGCCTACCAGAGGGAATAAATTGCCAAATATTTTTGAAGGTTACAATTGTATACGAGTTACAGCAACAATGGATTTAATTATACGCCAAACCACGTGCACCAAAAAAGGCCAGCAGCGAAAGTTGCAACAACGAAAACCTGCAACAATGAAATAGTTTAAACACTAAACGTAGAAAATATAAATAAATAATCGGTCAAATGCGAGTTATACTCGCGCACAAAGGATTCCGTACAATACATTTATTAATTAGTACTAACTGTAATATTTCAAAAAATTGTTGTTAAAAGTATAATAAGACTTTGTAAAAAACTTGGAATTATTCTATAAATTATTTTTTAATAATTGCTTTCAATAAAAGATAGACCTTCTACAAAATGCCAAGCGCGCTTCGAAAGGATGTCGCAAAGTTCCAACGCCGCCTTGGTCTTAATATTTTTTAAAATTATAATCTTAGTATGTTGATGTTTTGTATGAACATGCTACTTAAAAATATTTTCAAAAATAAGTATCTTAGTATTGTAATTTGTACGATTTTGTAATATAAAATATGAAATTAACGTTAAATACAGTCGAACTCGTTTAATATGAGCACGGCTAAAACGAGGATACGGTTCAAATAAGCAAGTTGCACGCTAAAAATGGTTCATCATTTAAACTATATTTGCGATCTACAGAATCAGGATAAAGGATAACAGCTACGAGCAAAACATCGTTTCATTTAAGTGAGATTTTTGGCAAAAAATAGGATAGAATAAGGAAATAAACCCTAATTCTTATAGAACACTTTTCTATCTCAGCGATACTACTTTTACATTACAATTGTTTGTGAAAATGCAGTAATTTATCAGTTTAACCAAACAGAATTTCAACCTTGAAGAAGAACCCCCACACACACATCTAAGAAAAGGCAAAGGAATGCCCTGAGGTCTTGAAAGAATGAAAGAAAGAAGGGAGAGATAAGGCCATTTCAAATACCGCTCTTTTCTAAGATATGCAACTGAACCATGGAAGGGAAGGATCATACAAGAAAAACCTTTATTTGTTTCTTTCTTTAAATACGGATTCTGGGCTATATTAATGAGCCTTTTTATGAATACTCTTATTGCATTAATGGAACTCTTATCGCATTGTTAAAATGAAAAGTATATGTAAAATCAATAGCTTGAAAACTGCAGTGACTATTGCAATGTTAGCCGAGTTTTTCGGAAAACTTCATGCTATTATGTTAATTTTAGCTTTGAGATAATTAGAGCAATTAATAGTTGTAATTAGTTATATTGTGTGTGTGTGTTTTTTTAAATTTTGTTTTAAATTTTCACGGATATTACGAGTAAAATGTTTGATGCATTCGATTCATGTGCTTCCTCTATACAAAATGGAGTGATTAGCTAAATATCGTTGCATTATTTAAATAAAATGTATCCTAGAGTAGAATGAATTTATTTATAAGTGTATTTATGTCTGTACGTATGAATAAGCATAGAAATTTCTTCACAAAACATTAAAAATTACAAAATTATTAGCAGTAAATCTTCAAATATTTTATTCTAAGTAATTAAGAAGTTAAGGTTAAACATATACTTAAAAAAAATAGACTCCGATGGGTAAGTTAAATTAACAATTACACCATATTTATATTTAAACTAAGCTTATTATAATCATTGATAATAGATCAGGTTTCAATTTAAACTGAAGTATGGAACAATAGGAAATTGAATTTCGGATTACACGTCCATTATATCATTAAGAAAAACAAGAACTTGGTTCATAATTATTTTCCTCTTATGTTTATTTTTCTAACAGTTTCATTTAAGTAAAAAGGAAAAGTAATTTTCTTTTCTTGCCTGACTTTAAAGATATACATGTTCTTATCGTGGATTTTATGTTACAACTTTGAAATACAGCTTGTAGTTATTTTGAAGGTATGTGCATGTTTCAAGCTACAAAAACCACTAAAGCAAAGGATTGGAAAACTGCCAAAAAGTTTTGCCAAATCATACAAAGATATTTAAATTTCATTTATTTTAAAATCTCAAAGAAAATAAATAGATTGTTAAATCGAAAATATATTAGAGACATAAAAGTTTACTTTTCGAATATAGTCTCTTTACGTTTTAGTACATTTTAAAAATTAATGTAAGAATTTTTTTGCTTATAGTGATTTTTTTAACCATTTAATGTTCTTCTTTTTCTTCGAAAAAAATACTTCTAGAATATCTAATATTTAAAACATCCGTTTTCTTTTGACATTTTGGCTAATGCTTTCTACTGAGTTTTTTTTTCTCTTTACTGAAAGTTCTTTATTTGAAAACGTGCCACCAATAGTTTTTTGCTTCTAAAAAATTCAAATATGGGATTTATTTTTCGTTTTTTAATAAAATTTCTGTAACAACCACCAATGACAACATTTGATTAATTCTATTATTACCACTTCTGAAAGCAATCGATTTTATTTAAAAAAATTAAAAGTTAAACCACTGGGATTCAGTTTAAGTAAATTTACCATATATTATTTTTTTAAAAGCACGATTTCGACTGAATATCGTGTTTTTAATTTAAAGTAGTCGCATAATCGTTCAATCTTTATCTATGTACTTGTACATACTATGTACATGTATGTGTGTATCTGTATCTATGTACTTTAATTGAGCAACTTTTTCTAAATTTTTATATAATTTCCAAACGGTTTGAAATTTATTCTTGAAAATTTGTTACATTATTTGTCACTTTCTGTGAAAATTAGAACGAAATCGATCAAATATTTTTTCAGTTAGGCTTGACGAAAGGTTTTAATATCTATCATAGCTATATATGGAGCAAAGTAATATTGCGCTGTGTATGAGAGTAGATATAAAAGGGGGGTTCTACATCAGAGTCTTACGAGGCGTATGACCTCTGTGCTCTGTGAAGGTCACCGGAAGTGGCAGGTGTGGACACCGGAAGTCACAGGTGGGGATAACAGGCATGTTGAGACAGGAAGTGAACAGGAAGTGTAGATAGGAAGTTTAACCGGAAACGCGGCAGGAAGTGAGTGCGATAAGGGAGAGAGGGGGAGGGCTTATTTTTGTGGGGGGCTTAATTTTTTTTTGTTGGTTTTAATCCTTCTAGTCGAGTGGAGTTGAGTTGTAGGAATCCTGCTATCATAATGAATTTAGTTTGCAAGTAATATTAGCAAAATGTTCGATTTTTTTTTCTCACCTGAAATAAAAATTTTATTTGCTAACTAACACCTAATATAAAAATGGAAATCTTTCTGATTTTGTTTTACTTTATAAAAGTTAGCATGAAATTTATTTTAAGATTGGAAACGCGACAGGAAGTAAGACCGGAAACGGGATTAGACATGTTTATTTATTTATTTATTTTCAAAAAAGGTTTTCAAGAAGCAGGATGTTTGGGAGCGTGTTAGAACAGGACAGGTGGTTTGTGTGACCGGAAGTAATTAAGATAAGAGAGATAAAGAAGGTGCATGATTAGACATATAGATTTTGATCTTTGTAGAGGGTGAAATTTTGTTTTATTTTTTATTTAAAGTGTTTTCATTTTTTTTAAATTTATTTAAAGCGTTTAAAATTATTTTTTTATATTATTTTTTTTTGTAGTGTTTTACGTATTATTTTAATTTTTAGTAACATTAGAACCTGCAATGCTCTGTATCACACATGTCTTATCTTAGGTTACCAAGGATGTGTGTGTTATCTCTTCAAATGCATACCATAGCAAGGAATTTCAGACCTGCGTTTAATTATCTTTATCATAGTTTTAATGAACTGCAGGAAATTGTCTTTCACTATTGAGTAATTCGCGAGTTTTGGTTTAATATGAATGCTATTACATCTGTTTGTTTAATTTACAAGCACATTTCTCTTACAACATTCTGTCAACAGATCATTTCCATATTCGAAATAATAATTTAGAAGGAAAATTTTTATATGAAAATACTATGAAATGTCATTTATAGAGATTGGCAAAAATAACATGCTTGATTCTTTCTTGTATTAACCTTATATTCGAAATAGGTTTCTAGTTTTGTTATGAAAAATAACGTGTTTAGATTTTTTAAAAACGAAAGCAAAGTGATTTTTACCAACGTAACTATAAGCTATACACCCACGCATTTATGTTATTGAATTGAATTACAATGCTTAATATTGTATTCACCATACTATTTTCCTGCAAAAGCCGTTTCACAAACTTGTGTACTGAAATTAATGTATCATTTTTAGGGAAAAAATTAATTCAAGTCTTTAAGACTAATCTCTCAAAGGAAAAAAAGAATTTGTCATACTTTCTCTTACATTATATCTTCCATTTTTAAGTTTACAAATTTGTGGAGTAACTTAAATAATCGTTTTTATGCTAATTAAACAATATATTTTTTAAGTATTTTTTTAATTTACTTGTAATAGCTTCTTTTTTTTTCTTTTTCTTTTTCTTAAAAGGGTACTGTAGAATAACTTACGTCACAAATACTACATCCTTCTTTAGTTAAATATGTTTCACTTAAGACATGACAAAGTGTCTTAGAAACATTTCATTTTGGAGTTAAGTGATTAAACAAGAAAAATATTATTTATAAAAACACAACACATAAGACTAGCGGCTGAGAGGTTCTACTCTCAAAGCTGATAGATAGAAGATGTTAGGTTTAAACCTCTCTCACGGTCGTCGACCTAACCGTTCGAAGTTTTCTTCGAAACTTGTCAATATGGGTAAGAACACCTTAGAAAGACGTAGATGGAGACACTTATCTCTAACGCAGATAATCAACCCTATATTTAACCAACCAGTCACAACACATAAGACATTTTAGATCATTACATAAGACATTTTAGATTATTACATTTAGTTAAGAAGTGATTTGACGTGCAAAATATTATTTATAAAAACATACAATAAAAGAATTTCAAAGATTTTTTCCTTTTAAATGAACAATTTTTAGTGACTATTTAACTTATTAAAGAGAGCGGGTATTTTGTTTAGAGTTATACGATTAAAATAAATTTTCAATAGATTTGACTTTATACAACCAACATTAAAAAAAAAAGGGAATGGAATCTAGTTTTTATAAATTAACGTATTTCAATTTTACAAATACTTCACCCCCCCTCTTTTTCCCCTATTTTGGTAGATTTTATACACATAAGACATAAAAGACGTTTTAGAATACATCATTTAGAAATTAAGCGACTTGATAAGTAAAATATTATTTATAAAAGCAATAGACACGAAAGTAATAAGGATTTTTACTTACAAATGTACGAACTTCTGATAGGTAAGACTTTCTCAATCATTGTGCAAGAATTAAGTGATTATTGAACTCATAACATTGTATGATAAAATAATCATGTGTCATTTAAAAAAAATAAAATGTTAGTATTTTTAAACCAATAAAATGTCAATATTTTTAAACCAATAAAATGTTAGTATTTTTTACACGAGCGCCCTCTATCATTATATAAATTTCACTGAAACGAGTTCATAACATTATACTGTACCCTGAAATCGTTGTAATAGCTTGTGTTTTTTTTAAAGTTAGTTTTCATTTAAGTTATTATGGAACGAATTTTAGATTCTTGTGTTGGTGATGTGACCTTGGAGTGTCAACACTCATCACCAAAGTTAAATAATCAAGAGATGGATTCTACACTTTTATCCAAAGAAGGTCCCGTTTCGAATTATGAAGTGAAACCCACCTCATCAGGAGTAAAGAAACAGAAGTTATCCCATATGTGTAAGATGTGTAACAAAGCATTTCCTCGAAAAGTTAACTTAGTGTTTCGTATGAAAAGTCATCTAATTGAAAAATCTTTTTGCTGTGAGGTGTGTGCTGAAGTTTTTTCACAAAAGAGTGATTTACGTAATCATCAAAAGATTCACAAATCGCCCAAACAATACAAGTGTAGTGATTGCAACGAGATTTTTTCAAGAATGTATGATTTACTAATACACAAGAAGAACCATAAGATTCGTAAACAACATTCATCTACAAAGTGTTGTGAAATATTTAATTGTGAATCGGATTTATTACAACATTGTGATACTTATCATAAAGTTGTGACATCACCCTATTCAAAAGATTTGTTATTTGAAAAAGTGAAACATTTTAAAAGACAAAATGATGTGCGAAATATTTGTACTAAAACTATCATTGTGTCCAATGAGATGAATCAAAAAGACTTTCGTTCGTTTTTTAACAGTGTTCGATCGGATGTTTTAAACGAATTAAATTACCAATTACAAATGAAAAAGTCAATAAAATGGTATGCAGCCGTTAAAGTGGATGTCTATCGTGAAACACGGGATGCAGACTTAGAGAATGCAACTCCCTTTTTTATTTCCAAGAGTGAACTGGAATTAACAGACCAAAACATACATGTGCATGTTGAGAATGTCTTTTTAAAGTTGTACAACGGCTTTGAAGATTTCACAGAACGAGTGTTTAATTGGACATTACGAAAAATTTTGAAATTAGAATTGTATACAGCACAATATGACAGGCTTATTTGATATGTATTATTTTAAATAATAAATAAACTTATTTGATTATTTTAAAAGTCTTGTCTGTTTTTTTTTTCAACTTACACTGTTTTTACTAATGTTGTGTATTTTGAATGATTTAGACGAAATGTTAATTTAAAAAAAGATTTTAACATGAGATAAGAGAGTTATATTAAAACTGGACTTACCTAAAATTTTTTCAAGGTAGTCTCGATATCTTTTTAATCACAATTGTTTTAAGAAAACAGAAATCAATTTTATTGTGAATAACACTCTGTTGTTAACATGATAACGAAGAATATAAAAATGGGTAAAACAAACTGATTTTTCTGCTACATGCTTGTTTGTGTGACTCACCTTTTCCTATCATAACTTGTTATCAGCTTGCTACATGCTTGTTTGAGTGACTCATCTTTACATGTGTGGAAATGTATGTTGGAAAAATGATTGTTATGCTTAACCCGTGTAGACGATTTTTATCCGGAAGCTGTTTGAACTATCAAATTTCAGATATCACCCATTTTACTAGAACATTTAAATATTTTAATGTATTTTCACCTGAATATTGAAAACTTAGGATTATCACCTTCACATCGGAACATGGAAGATAGAAAAATAACAACTTTACACTTAGACAATATTTTAATCTAAGAAGAATTAGACTTAACGCATTGTTACAGTTTCTTTGAAAAATATCTAGTTGGTTATAAATTTTAGAAAATTCGACCTAACGAAATTAACACACTTAAAAATATCTAGGTTATACATTTTATAAAATAAGCAACAAATACACATTTCGATACATTGACAAAAGAAAATAATTAAGTTTAAGTAAACTTTACACTTAGACAATATTTCAAACTAAGAAAAATAATAAATTTAGACTTATACAATATTTTAAACTAAGAAAAATAATAACTTTACACTTATACAATATTTTAAACTAAGGAAAATTAATAACTTTAAATATCAGACTTAACACGTTGTTAAAGTTTTTTGAAAATAACACGACATTTTGAAAGCAGTGGAAATAGTATACCTGTAAAAAATGCAACTTAGTGGAATTTAATATTGAAATTTTTTAACCGCACTCATTTAAAAAATAAAACTTTATAAAATTTTCACTTTTTTTAAATAAGCAACTGTTAAACATTTTGAATGTCTTAGACAAAGTGTGAATAAATTTGTTGAAATTATATAAAACACGAAAAATTTCATAACTTTTAAAGGAAATTTTATTTTTGGTGAAATAAACTCGAGCTATTTATTGTATGTAACTTAAACTACTAGAGAATTGATTGAAAATGTGTTACTTTTAAGCACTCACAAGATAAGACACGATGTTAGGAATTATAGATGTGTTTTTCCCCCACAATTGACGTCACTTGTAGCATATTTACTGACCAAGTCATAAAATCATAGTTCAGGGTATGTTTATGAGCACGGCGTTTAGTTGAGATTTAAGATATTTGAGAAAATATAAACTACAACTTTGACTACTTTTTCAAATTTCCCCCTACATAAGAAAAAGGACATAGGAAAATAAAATGAAAAGTTGTCTTTGAATGGAATCGAACCATTATCCTTTCACTTAACAGCTGAATGCGTTGGCAATTACATCACAAAGGCACTGATAACAACTGGTTGAATATATTGGGTTTCTTTTTTAAGGTTAAATTCATTTAATATTCAAGTTATTTCTTAATGATACACTTAAAAACAATAAATTTAATTAGCATTCAAAAAACAAACGATCACATTATTGTGTAAAACAATCAAATGTTTTGAAAGTCACGAGTTAAAATTTTGGAGGGTGCGATAACTTGGAAGTGCACTGCAGAAGGGGAGTTAAATTTTTGAAGAAGTTTAATCTTAGAAGACTAGAGTAAAATTTGAAATGACTTAGAGTTTAATTAGAATTTAGATGTGAACCTTTCAAAATGAAATAATAGTTTTTTGTATCGCCCTCTATCGGTGGGTAATGGAATTAAGAGATAATTAAAAGTTTTAACTTGGATTCGAACCCACAACAAAAATTATTTTACGGTTTGATAATTTAGGGTAGGTTTAACTGAGCAAACCATGATATTATAGTATTTAGAGATGTTTTAAGATAGTCGATAAAGGAAATCATCTAAATTTTCAATTTAATTGAATGGTTTACTGCTTAAAGTACTACAAAATGAATAGAACACGATACATTGTTTTTTTTAATTAATTATATTTTTCGAAAGGTTAAATTGACTTATTGATAAACTTAGGATTTATGTTTAAAGTGAATAAATTTGATATGTTAGGTTTACTTAATAACAGAGGGTTGAATAAGTTATTTTTTTTAATTAAAATTTCATAAAAATAAAGTTTACTAAAAGTTTCTAAAGTTAAAAAAATTGTAAGTTACGTTAAAAAAGTTAACAAAAATATAGTTTAAAAAATTAAAAGTTTACAAAAAGTTTAAAAATCTTTAAGTTAATCAAAATTAACTTTTAACTATTGAGAGACTATAATTTAATTGTTAATCATTGTAACCAACTGGTTCATATCAACTATCTGCACATGTGCAGAAAAAACATACACTTTTACAGTAACTGAAGTTCGACTTTAAATTATTTGCCAACTGTTAAGTTTAATTACTGTACACAACTCGATTACCTTTCCCACAAAACACCTTTCAGAAACAAAACAGAAATTAATACTTACCGAAAAACACGTCAACTTCTTGTGCTTGCTTTCACTCAACTAACGTTTCTCCCTTATCTTTGCTAGGGGGCGCTGCAATCGCCGTTAGAGGCGCTAGCAGTCTTCAGGTGTGTGATAAGAATAAACTTTAAATCCAACTTACACTCGCTCAGTCATTCTTGCTTCTCTCTACCTTGCTAACAACCGTTTGCTGCTGGCTCATTGTTTGGTTGTTTAAACTTGTTGAATGACGTCATCATCTGTTTGTCTAAACTTGTCCAGTCTTGTTTTTATGCATAACGTCTATTTAGATGAGTCATCACTCGCTTATCTTAGTTGAATTGTCCAAACTTGTTTTTGTGTGGCACGTCTATTTGGGTGAGTCATCGTTCGCTTATCTTTCTTTACTTGTTTGAACTTGTCTAGTATCCACCATACAACTTTTGTAAAAATAATATTACTTATAGCGAACTCGTTCAGTCACATGATACGAAACTTCAATATAGCTAAAATCAGTGTTAAACGAAAGTCTAATCACGTGTCTTTATATATAATATTGAAATGTAAAGCATTATATCTAAACGAATGATATAAGGAGTAGTTAGAATAGTTATTGTATTTTTATTAGTAAAAAATGTATACACGTTATCTTAGAAGGTTGGAATATTCAACACACGGTTCACCATATTTAAAAACGATTCACCATGATTTAAAAACTTAGTAACATATTTTAAATTTATAAATTTAAATTAAAACATATTTTTATAAATAAACAATTATAAATACTTAGGTATTTTTAATTTAAATTTATAAATTTAAAATATGTTACTAAGTTTTTAAATCATGGTGAATCGTTTTTAAATATGGTGAACCGTGTGTTGAATATTCCAACCTTCTAAGATAACGTGTATACATTTTTTACTAATAAAAATACAAGAACTATTCTAACTACTCCTTATATCATTCGTTTAGATATAATGCTTTACATTTCAAAATAATATATAAAGACACGTGATTAGACTATCGTTTAACACTGATTTTAGCTATATTGAAGTTTCGTATCATGTGACTGAACGAGTTAGCTATAAGTAATATTATTTTTACAAAACTTGTATGTACTGGGTGCTTACAGTATTTATTATTAGTGTTAAAATGTTACAAATTTGGGGAATTTATCTTAGACTTCGATTTAAAATCGGGCTTTACCATATTTTTGAACGAAAATTACATAGTAAATGTATCAGAAAAATAAGAATTTGATGAAATTTATAAATAATTAATATTTTTATCAGAGTTTAAGTAAGTTGTGACAAGACTTTTATATTTAAGTTATTGGTGTAAAGTATATTCAAGCTATGACAAAAGACATGAGGTGGTGGATACTAGACAAGTTCAAACAAGTAAAGAAAGATAAGCGAACGATGACTCACCCAAATAGACGTGCCACACAAAAACAAGTTTGGACAAGTCAATTAAGATAAGCGAGTGATGACTCATCTAAATAGACGTTATGCATAAAAACAAGACTGGACAAGTTTAGACAAACAGATGATGACGTCATTCAACAAGTTTAAACAACTAAACAATGAGCCAGCAGCAAACGGTTGTTAGCAAGGTAGAGAGAAGCAAGAATGACTGAGCGAGTGTAAGTTGGATTTAAAGTTTATTCTTATCACACACCTGAAGACTGCTAGCGCCTCTAACGGCGATTGCAGCGCCCCCTAGCAAAGATAAGGGAGAAACGTTAGTTGAGTGAAAGCAAGCACAAGAAGTTGACGTGTTTTTCGGTAAGTATTACTTTCTGTTTTGTTTCTGAAAGGTGTTTTGTGGGAAAGGTAATCGAGTTGTGTATAGTAATTAAACTTAACAGTTGGCAAATAATTTAAAGTCGAACTCAAGTTACTGTAAAAGTGTATGTTTTTTCTGCACATGTGCAGATAGTTGATATGCACCAGTTGGTTACAAGGATTAACAATTAAATTATAGTCTCTCAATAGTTAAAAGTTAATTTTGATTAACTTAAAGATTTTTAAACTTTTTGTAAACTTTTAATTTTTTTAAACTATATTTTTGTTAACTTTTTTAACGTAACTTACAATTTTTTAATTTTAAAAACTTTTAGTAAACTTTAATTTTAATGAAATTTTAATTTAAAAAAAATAACTTATTCAACCCTCTGTTATTAAGTAAACCTAACATATCAAATTTATTCACTTTAAACATAAATCCTAAGTTTATCAATAAGTCAATTTAACCTTTCGAAAAATATAATTAATTAAAAAAACTATGTATCGTGTTCTATTCATTTTGTAGTACTTTAAGCTGTAAACCATTCAATTAAATTGAAAATTTAGATGATTTCCTTTATCGACTATCTTAAAACATCTCTAAATACTATAATATCATGGTTTGCTCAGTTAAACCTACCCTAAATTATCAAACCGTAAAATAATTTTTGTTGTGGGTTCGAATCCAAGTTAAAACTTTTAATTATCTCTTAATTCCATTACCCACCGATAGAGGGCGATACAAAAAACTATTATTTCATTTTGAAAGGTTCACATCTAAATTCTAATTAAACTCTAAGTCATTTCAAATTTTACTCTAGTCTTCTAAGATTAAACTTCTTCAAAAATTTAACTCCCCTTCTGCAGTGCACTTCCAAGTTATCGCACCCTCCAAAATTTTAACTCGTGACTTTCAAAACATTTGATTGTTTTACACAATAATGTGATCGTTTGTTTTTTGAATGCTAATTAAATTTATTGTTTTTAAGTGTATCATTAAGAAATAACTTGAATATTAAATGAATTTAACCTTAAAAAAGAAACCCAATATATTCAACCAGTTGTTATCAGTGTCTTTGTGATGTAATTGCCAACGCATTCAGCTGTTAAGTGAAAGGATAATGGTTCGATTCCATTCAAAGACAACTTTTCATTTTATTTTCCTATGTCCTTTTTCTTATGTAGGGGGAAATTTGAAAAAGTAGTCAAAGTTGTAGTTTATATTTTCTCAAATATCTTAAATCTCAACTAAACGCCGTGCTCATAAACATACCCTGAACTATGATTTTATGACTTGGTCAGTAAATATGCTACAAGTGACGTCAATTGTGGGGGAAAAACACATCTATAATTCCTAACATCGTGTCTTATCTTGTGAGTGCTTAAAAGTAACACATTTTCAATCAATTCTCTAGTAGTTTAAATTACATACAATAAATAGCTCGAGTTTATTTCACCAAAAATAAAATTTCCTTTAAAAGTTATGAAATTTTTCATGTTTTATATAATTTCAACAAATTTATTCACACTTTGTCTAAGACATTCAAAATGTTTAACATTTTCTTATTTAAAAAAAGTGAAAATTTTATAAAGTTTTATTTTTTAAATGAGTGCGGTTAAAAAATTTCAATATTAAATTCCACTAAGTTGCATTTTTTACAGGTATACTATTTCCACTGCTTTAAAAATGTCGTGTTATTTTCAAAAAACTTTAACAACGTGTTAAGTCTGATATTTAAAGTTATTAATTTTCCTTAGTTTAAAATATTGTATAAGTGTAAAGTTATTATTTTTCTTAGTTTAAAATATTGTATAAGTCTAAATTTATTATTTTTCTTAGTTTGAAATATTGTCTAAGTGTAAAGTTTACTTAAACTTAATTATTTTCTTTTGTCAATGTATCGAAATGTGTATTTGTTGCTTATTTTATAAAATGTATAACCTAGATATTTTTAAGTGTGTTAATTTCGTTAGGTCGAATTTTCTAAAATTTATAACCAACTAGATATTTTTCAAAGAAACTGTAACAATGCGTTAAGTCTAATTCTTCTTAGATTAAAATATTGTCTAAGTGTAAAGTTGTTATTTTTCTATCTTCCATGTTCCGATGTGAAGGTGATAATCCTAAGTTTTCAATATTCAGGTGAAAATACATTAAAATATTTAAATGTTCTAGTAAAATGGGTGATATCTGAAATTTGATAGTTCAAACAGCTTCCGGATAAAAATCGTCTACACGGGTTAAGCATAACAATCATTTTTCCAACATACATTTCCACACATGTAAAGATGAGTCACTCAAACAAGCATGTAGCAAGCTGATAACAAGTTATGATAGGAAAAGGTGAGTCACACAAACAAGCATGTAGCAGAAAAATCAGTTTGTTTTACCCATTTTTATATTCTTCGTTATCATGTTAACAACAGAGTGTTATTCACAATAAAATTGATTTCTGTTTTCTTAAAACAATTGTGATTAAAAAGATATCGAGACTACCTTGAAAAAATTTTAGGTAAGTCCAGTTTTAATATAACTCTCTTATCTCATGTTAAAATCTTTTTTTAAATTAACATTTCGTCTAAGTCATTCAAAATACACAACATTAGTAAAAACAGTGTAAGTTGAAAAAAAAACAGACAAGACTTTTAAAATAATCAAATAAGTTTATTTATTATTTAAAATAATACATATCAAATAAGCCTGTCATATTGTGCTGTATACAATTCTAATTTCAAAATTTTTCGTAATGTCCAATTAAACACTCGTTCTGTGAAATCTTCAAAGCCGTTGTACAACTTTAAAAAGACATTCTCAACATGCACATGTATGTTTTGGTCTGTTAATTCCAGTTCACTCTTGGAAATAAAAAAGGGAGTTGCATTCTCTAAGTCTGCATCCCGTGTTTCACGATAGACATCCACTTTAACGGCTGCATACCATTTTATTGACTTTTTCATTTGTAATTGGTAATTTAATTCGTTTAAAACATCCGATCGAACACTGTTAAAAAACGAACGAAAGTCTTTTTGATTCATCTCATTGGACACAATGATAGTTTTAGTACAAATATTTCGCACATCATTTTGTCTTTTAAAATGTTTCACTTTTTCAAATAACAAATCTTTTGAATAGGGTGATGTCACAACTTTATGATAAGTATCACAATGTTGTAATAAATCCGATTCACAATTAAATATTTCACAACACTTTGTACATGAATGTTGTTTACGAATCTTATGGTTCTTCTTGTGTATTAGTAAATCATACATTCTTGAAAAAATCTCGTTGCAATCACTACACTTGTATTGTTTGGGCGATTTGTGAATCTTTTGATGATTACGTAAATCACTCTTTTGTGAAAAAACTTCAGCACACACCTCACAGCAAAAAGATTTTTCAATTAGATGACTTTTCATATGAAACACTAAGTTAACTTTTCGAGGAAATGCTTTGTTACACATCTTACACATATGGGATAACTTCTGTTTCTTTTCTCCTGATGAGGTGGGTTTAACTTCATAATTCGAAACGAGTCCTTCTTTGGATAAAAGTGTAGAATCCATCTCTTGATTATTTAAATTTGGTGATGAGTGTTGACACTCCAAGGTCACATCACCAACACAAGAATCTAAAATTCGTTCCATAATAACTTAAATGAAAACTAACTTAAAAAAAAAAAACACAAGCTATTACAACGATTTCAGGGTACAGTATAATGTTATGAACTCGTTTCAGTGAAATTTATATAATGATAGAGGGCGCTCGTGTAAAAAATACTAACATTTTATTGGTTTAAAAATACTGACATTTTATTGGTTTAAAAATACTAACATTTTATTTTTTTTTAAATGACACATGATTATTTTATCATACAATGTTATGAGTTCAATAATCACTTAATTCTTGCACAATGATTGAGAAAGTCTTACCTATCAGAAGTTCGTACATTTGTAAGTAAAAATCCTTATTACTTTCGTGTCTATTGCTTTTATAAATAATATTTTACTTATCAAGTCGCTTAATTTCTAAATGATGTATTCTAAAACGTCTTTTATGTCTTATGTGTATAAAATCTACCAAAATAGGGGAAAAAGAGGGGGGGGTGAAGTATTTGTAAAATATATTGTTTAATTAGCATAAAAACGATTATTTAAGTTACTCCACAAATTTGTAAACTTAAAAATGGAAGATATAATGTAAGAGAAAGTATGACAAATCTTTTTTTCCTTTGAGAGATTAGTCTCAAAGACTTGAATTAATTTTTTCCCTAAAAATGATACATTAATTTCAGTACACAAGTTTGTGAAACGGCTTTTGCAGGAAAATAGTATGGTGAATACAATATTAAGCATTGTAATTCAATTCAATAACATAAATGCGTGGGTGTATAGCTTATAGTTAAGTTGGTAAAAATCACTTTGCTTTCGTTTTTAAAAAATCTAAACACGTTATTTTTCATAACAAAACTAAAAACCTATTTCGAATATAAGTTTAATACAAGAAAGAATCAAGCATGCTATTTTTGTCAATCTCTATAAATGACATTTCATAGTATTTTCATATAAAAATTTTCCTTCTAAATTATTATTTCGAATATGGAAATGATCTGTTGACAGAATGTTGTAAGAGAAATGTGCTTGTAAATTAAACAAACAGATGTAATAGCATTCATATTAAACCAAAACTTGCGAATTACTCAATAGTGAAAGACAATTTCCTGCAGTTCATTAAAACTATGATAAAGATAATTAAACGCAGGTCTGAAATTCCTTGCTATGGTATGCATTTGAAGAGATAACACACACATCCTTGGTAACCTAAGATAAGACATGTGTGATACAGAGCATTGCAGGTTCTAATGTCACTAAAAATTAAAATAATACGTAAAACACTACAAAAAAAATAATATAAAAAATAATTTGAAACGCTTTAAATAAATTTAAAAAAAAATGAAAACACTTTAAATAAAAAATAAAACAAAATTTCACCCTCTACAAAGAAACAAAATCTATATGTAAACAACATATGTGAACAAAATCTATATGTCTAATCATGCATCTTCTTTATCTCTCTTATCTTAATTACTTCCGGTCACACAAACCACCTGTCCTGTTCCAACACGCTCCCAAACATCCTGCTTCTTGAAAACCTTTTTTGAAAATAAACAAATAAATAAACATGTCTAATCCCGTTTCCGGTCTTACTTCCTGTCGCGTTTCCAATCTTAAAATAAATTTCATGCTAACTTTTATAAAGTAAAACAAAGTCAGAAAGATTTCCATTTTTATATTAGGTGTTAGTTAGCAAATAAAATTTTTATTTCAGGTGAGAAAAAAAAAATCGAACATTTTGCTAATATTACTTTCAAACTGAATTCATTCTGATAGCAGGATACCTACAACTCAACTCCACTCGACTAGAAGGATTAAAACCAAAAAAAAAATTAACCCCCCCACAAAAATAAGCCCTCCCCCTCTCTCCCTTATCGCACTCACTTCCTGCCGCGTTTCCGGTTAAACTTCCTATCTACACTTCCTTTTCACTTCCTGTCTCAACATGCCTGTTATCACTACCTGTGATTTCCGGTGTCCACACCTGCCACTTCCGGTGACCTTCACATAGCACAGAGGTCATACGCCTCGTACGCCTCTGATGTAGAACCCCCCTTTTATATCTACTTATGAGTCTTCGTTTCACTCAGACAATTAAACCTTTCATTATTTTTTCCTTGAATAAATAACAGATTTGCAGTTTTTGCTTATGATTTCCTATTTTATACAGGAAAAAAAAATGTATTAGTCACCTTTCTAAAGTACCAGATTTTGGATTTAGAAGTAATGTTGTCGTTTGATCAGTTTGAACAGTGTCTTACAATATAATTTATAAACTGTATTTTGATAACTACTAAGGAAGGTGCCCTATTTTCGTCCACCAGTCACTTTTAGGCCATTAAAAGTTGTAATTTTCAGTAAAAACCTACCAAATTTGGATTTTACATTGACTAACTACCCACGCACATAGAAACATAGGCAAATCTCGTACAAAAAAGTTTTAACAATGTGAAAAATTGTCTTTCAAAATTATCTATGTATGGCAAAAAAAAAAAAAAAAAAAAAAAAAAAAGTAGGTCCCTATTTCACCTTTTTCAAAAATTCAAAAAGCCGAAGCTTAGTTTATAAATAAAACAAAATTTATTTCAAAATGAGTAAGTAATTTAATTTACCTTAAATTAAGGCACAAAGAAATATTCAATTAATCAGTGGAAGAATAACATAAAGAAATAACCATCCAAATATGAGGAACATATAAATTTCGTATTGTTTTTGGCTCCTGAGCATGTTTCGTGTCACCAAGTTCAACATTGAAGGCATTGAACCCATTGTTCTCCATGTTTATTATCAGAAAAACACTTCAAGCAGATAAGGCATTCTGCATCATTGTCGCCATCATTATCGCTTGTATTATCATCACAAGGAACGTCAACGGAAGAGTTACTTTCGTCATTAGAGTCGCTGAGTAGGTCACGTTAGGGCTATTACATGGCGGATTCTTCCCCTTTTCCTTAAGAGTGATGGGTGCTAGAAGTTTTTTTCAGCTGAGCGTTTCTTCTCCGCCTGGAAATCTTTCACTTTGTTTTCATGCGGAGATCCAGTGATCAATGTTGCTGAACCTCTTCGGCCAGAAGTTGCTGGTGTGATCACTGGCATTTCCCCGATCTCTTTAGGGCTGATGGGAGCAACAGTTTGCTGAACAAGGCCACTTAATGATGGTTGATAAGTTACCATGAAATTTTCGCAAGATGGAGAGGGATGAGGTTTCGCCAAAAAATCTTCAGGTCCAAAACTTTTGGGCTTACATGGCATGATGCCCGTCTTTTTGAAACCATTGACAGCAGTTTTAACAACATCAGCACGCTCATGGACTTCATTGAAAAGTTGTGCGATTTGTAGGTTCCCGACTTTTCTGCCAGGGTGCTTTGACAGCCAATTTTTTATTTCTTCAGCATAAAACGTTTTAAAGGAAAACATAAACGCAGATGCTGCAGTTTTGCTGTTGAATAAGGAGGACACGATTATAACACCATTCTCCCGTGCAAGGTCAATGACAGTCAAGTTACGAGTATGTAAGTAATGTCCATACAATATCAGCACAATGGGATCGTCTGTTAATGGCTTTGCAATGGACAAAAAATGGCGAAACTATCTCACGAAAAGCTCTGCTGTAATCCACCCTGACTCATGCACAGCTCCACCGATCCTGGAGGCGCACCATCCATTAGCTCTTTCTTCATGAGCTTCCTTGGAAATAGCATAAGGGGGGGGCACAAGCAATCCTGCGGCCGATATGCACATCACTACAGTGACAAAGGAACCGATACTACCAGATACTAGAACCCCTTTCGGTAGACGATATACTTTATGGACGTTTTTCTTTCCTCTCACGGCTACGATTTTTTGGGCTTTTTGTTGGATAACAGTGATGCAAGTTTCGTCTACATTGTACACTTTCGTCGGGTCGAATTTTATTTTCTCTAATTCTGCCTTCAGTATGGAAAAAAATAGTTGAACACTTTGTTCTGTGAACCCCTGAATGCGAGCGAGCGATAATGATTGAACTTTTCGTACACAGAATTCCATGTGTTGCTTCAAAAAGCAGCGCAACCACTTGCTCCCTGCCATTTTTGTCTCAGATGAAAACGGGTGTTCTCATCTGACTAATCACTTTCATCATTAGAATCGCTGGGTAGATTACGTTTGGAGTTTTTACATTTTGGAATCTTCGCTTTCCCTTGAAAGTGGTGGTGCTAGAAGTTTTTTTTTTAAGCTGAGCGTTTCTTCTTCTCCTGGGAATCTTTCACTTTGTTTTTATGCGGAGATCCAGTGATCAATGTTACTGAACCTCTTCGGCCAGAAGTTGCTGGTGTGATCACTGGCACTTCCCCGATCTCTTTAGGGATAAAGGCAGCAATAATTTTCTAAACATGGCCGCTTGATGATGATTGATAACTTACCATGAAATTTTCACCAGATGGAGAGAGGAGGTTTCGCCAAAAAATCTTCAGGTCCAAAAATGTTTGGGTTAAATGGTATTATGCCTGTATTTTTTAAACCATTGACAGCAGTTTTAACAACAGCAGCATGCTCGTAGGTTTCATTGAAACGTTGTGCGATTTGTAGGTTCCCGACTTTTCCACCAGGATGGTTTGACAGCTGTCTGCCGTCTGTCCGTGCTCTAACTCCCGTAAATATGCTCGGATTGCCCTGCAATTTTGATATGTTATTATCGTTATCTATAGCATGTTCCCTATTTCAACTGAAGTGTGTAGCACTTATAGTTTTTTTACAGGGACACTCAAAAGAATTCCGTTACATTGTGGTCTATGGGGAAAAATCATTTGCGGTTTATTTTAATGATGTTACACAATTTCAAACACATTGTAATTGATATATATCTCAAAGGTGCATTACAAGAAGCTTAATATGCAATAGGGTGTGCATAGCCCTTATAGTTACTTCACAGGGACAGTCAAAAGAATTCCGTTACATTACGTCTATGGAGAAAAATCGCTTGCGGTTTAATTAAATAATGTTTCACTATTTCAAACGCATTGAAATTTATATATATCACTAAGGTGCATTACCAGAGGCTTACTACAGAATATTGTGTGTATAGCAGTCATCGTTCATTTACAGGGACACACAAAAGAATTCTCTACTGTCTGTTAACAATAACTCCTTGAAGTGCATTTTAAGTTGCTGAACGCGATTTTAAATTCAACTCAATTTTTGTCTATTACTTGGTGTGTATAAATTCTGTAGATCCTATACAGGGCAGCACAAAAGTTCGCGAACACATTTCCGTTTATTGACAGAAACTCCAGAAGGACAATTTTAAACTGTGCTACGCGTTTCCTAACTAAACTAAAATTTAGCATCCTATGTAGTATATATACAAATCTATAGATCATATACAGAGCTGAATAAAAGTATTCGGATATTTTTCCAAATATTGTATATGTTGGAAATATATGTTGGAAATTCCTGAAATTACGTTTTTAAATATGTTATGCGTTTTCCAAATTGTTTACTTAGATGTTATCTTTCAGCTTGTTAAACGGTAATGATTTGTAAAATTGTTTTGGAAGCGTTGGAAAGTGTTACATAATCTATGCTTGACGCATGATTTTTCGTTCTTGTTTTATATTAATATTTCAGTGTTGATCTTGGGACACTGTACTGTTTACTGGCAGCTTTATAGCTCATCTCCTAACGGCGTACAGCTTCAACAGCCAACTTCATCTGAGCTTTATCTCATTTCGTCCGTGTCCCCATCCGCAACGATCAAGAGAGACAATATTTTTTTTTAAATAAATATAAAAGTATTTTATAAAGTATTTTAAAAGATTTTTAGTTTTTTTTAAGTAAAAAGAATATTTTCATTTTACATTTTATTTTGAACTTTTATTTTAAAGTTTATTTCATTTAATTATATTTATTATTTCATTTTATGTTATACTTTATTTTCATTTTGAAATAATTATCATGAAAAACCGTTCCTAACTTAAAAATAAGAACTGAAAGGGGTCGAAATTGAAACCACGCCACTTTCCAATCTGGCGGAGCTTCAGCTCTTGTAAGATGAATTGAACGTCCTAAAATTCATTGTATGCTACTGTTAGCATCTTACCTACGTAGAATACATGCATACCTACAGCACAGTAAGACACTCACTTCAAGTTTTATACTTTACTCTAAATAAGCAGGCATTATAAAACAAATATTTGTGTAGTTGTATCCTGCGTTACAACGCTATTTTATTAAGGCAATCACTCCCTAAATATTTATGAATATTAATATAAAATGTTTTGGTAAAAATTTCGTTATTGAGATTTCAGAATAAGAAAGTTACGTTCTCCGTGGCAACATACAAAGAAAGTGTTGTTTATAATATATATTTAAAATTAATTCTTGATTTTTATGCGAAAGCCAATAAATAAACTACTCAAATTTTATTTCCTATCCATGATGCATAAAACATCAAAACGTTCACTATCAAACCTAAAAAAAAAACTACAATTAACAAATGTAATAATAATAATAATAATAATATTAAGATAATAAAAACTATCTTCTTATCTAATAAAAAATATAACGGAACGAGATACGTGTGTGTCATACTGAGATGAAAAATTGAGAAAAGACTAAAGAAGAAAGAAGACAAAAAAGAAAACGAAAAAAAAAAAAATAAAAATCCAGTGATAAAATGGTCTGCGATTCTAGGTCACACAGGAGGATTGATAGGATATAGTAAAGTTATTTATGTACCTAAGGATGACTGTAATATGCAGGGCTGACAACCTCAGAGTACACATTGTGTATAAAGTCAAATTTGGAAATAGTTAACAATTACTTACTATTAAAATCGTTTAATGATATTAAAAGATAATAAAAGTAAAAATAGTTTTATGAAAAATACTTTTTTATAAGCATACAATGTTTATCTTAAAAATCCCACCTAATTTCATGATTGCAATTCACGAAGTTCCAAAAATTTCCGTTGTAACACGTTAATTTGGCGTAAGCCCCGATTATTAAAAATTCACCACTTTGATTTTGGCTTTATAGAAATCACGTGTTAGTAATATATTTTTAAAATATATAGTTTTTGATTATTTTTTTAAAAATATGGCATCAGAAAAGAAAAAAAAAACATTAATTAAATTATCTATTCAGGATTTCTGAAATGATCATCTCAACATATAATTATAATTTAATTAATATTAAACTATTAAATGATAAAATAGTCTTTTAAAAAAGAGAGTATTTTGATAAATCATTTAAATAAAAATATTAATAATATATTTAAAAAATATATTGTTAATATTTTTTTAATTATATTTTCCACATTTTAGTGTTTAAAACATTTCGTTGTTGTAGTTTCACATCCAGTTGGCATATTTCGGTGAGAGTTGGTTTAACGCATAATTAATTCCCTTGTTAACTATTGGGAAAATGGTTGTTGTTTTCGGTCGAGAATGGACCTCTTGACTCTTTATTGAAGTGGACCTCTTGATACTTTATTTTTTAAGCGTTTTTAACGAAACTCTGTAACTTTATAAGAATTTTTAAAAAAATTCCGTAACTTTAGAAAAAATTTCTTTGAATAGGCAATAGAAATGCATAAAATCGTTGCAAAAATGTTAAAGTTACAAAAAGGATATATACAAATTATCAGATATGAAAAACAGCCGAATTCAAAAATTGACGTCGGATGAGAAATCGTCTTACAAATTTTTTGTTTCTGTTTTCATTAATATATTGTAAATTTGATACTTTCGTGTTATAGCGGCCCCCAAGGACGAATCACCAAGCGACCAAGATTTATTGCCAAATTATAAAGCTTGTAAGACATTATAATAATATATGATATATATATATATATATATATAACATTTCTGTTTCTGTTTTCATTAATATATTGTAAATTTGGTACTTTTATAGCGGCCTCCAAGGATGAATCGCCCAAGCGACATATATATAAGCTTTGCGATGATCTTGGCGAAATCATAACTGCAACCTTGGTATAATCATAATTGTGGGAGCCGCTATAACATGAAAGTATGGTATTATTATTATTATTATTATTATTATTATTATTATTATTATTATTATTATTATTATTATTATTATTATTATTATTATTATTATTATTTTAAGCTTTCGGAACTTTTCCCCAATGGTTATTGAAATTTGTTAAAATATAATTTCTTTTTTTTTTTTTAAACTGATAAACAATTGTAACTATAAAGAATATTTGGCGAATGCATGTATCTGCGTACCTGCGTGCTGCTAACGGATAAAAAGATTTAAAATAAATTTATTAAAGTTCTAAAAATATTAAAATGATGTACTGTCATCGGGAACACCTGCGTAGGTACTTTTCATAATTCGAACCTATCAGGAAGTGAATGAAAAATCGATTACAAATTTCCATCTATACACACAAAAACCAAGTTAAGTTAAATAAAAAAGTGTAACAATCTTAAAAGTAAAAAAAAAAAAAAGTATTTTTTTTTTTTTAAATACAGGCTTTCAAGATGTGATGATATATAATCACCGAAGATAAGTCTGAGCCGAATTTTAAACTCATGTTTTTTATATGATGTCGCATTTCCATGTAAAAACCATATATTAAATGTTCAAAATTAATGGGTTTTTATCAAAAAAGAAAACGTAATTTTTGCTCTTTTACTTTTTATTTTCTTCTATCTTTTCAAGAAGAAAATATTGGATTCATAAAAATTGTAGACTTCCGGTTTTCAATGGATTTATACGTTTTAGAAGGTCCTGAACACGATTTGACTGTTTTTAGAAAATGTCTGTATGTGAGTTTGTCTGTCTGTATGTGGCAAAAATTTTGTGGGCGCTCTATCTCAAAAAGTGATGCATGAAAATTAATAAAACTTTAGATTCAGTTAGACCTTGATATAAGTTGGTGCTGATTAGTTTTTTGGTGAAAATCGTCTTATAGGTACCGCTTCTATGCTACAGATTTCACGTCTTCACTATAGCTTTATCTAAAGAACTAATGCATATAATTTCATCAAACTTCAGATTATGTTAGACCATGACATAAATAGACGCTGATTACGTTTTGGGGTAAATAGCCCAAAAGGTGGCGTTGCTATGCTACATTTTTCATGATTTTCACGGTAGCTATATCTCAAGAACTAATGCACAGAATTTCATCAAATCTAAAATTATGTTAGACCTTGACATAAATAGAAGCTGATTACGTTTTGGTGTAACTAGCCCAACAGGTGGCGCTACCAAGCTACTCTTTTCATGATTTACACAATAGCTACATCTCAAGAACTAACGCACAGCATTTCATCAAACTTCAAATTCATTTAGACGTTGAAATAAATTGTTGTTGATTAGATTTTGGTGTAAATTAATCAATAGGTGGCACTGCTATGCTGCATTTTTCATGATTTCCGCGATTTTAGCGATAGTCATATCTCAAGAACTAATGTACGGAATTTAATAAAACTTTAGATTCAGTTAGACCTTGATATAACTTGGTGCTGATTCGTTTTTGGTGTATGTGAAACCTATATGAGATAAAATAAAGTTTTGGGATTGGCACATCCGACTACTTAAGATATGGCTGCAGGAAAGAACTACATTAGGTACGAGGTAGAAATACATTTTTATAGTGCTGCAAATGTTACTTTCTGTTACTGTAACAAACAAATATTTATTGTTGAGTGAGTTACATGGTAAATGATTAAAGAAAAACTCATGCCTAAAAATTATTTAAACTATCTAGAATTTCCGAACTATTTTCTCAACGTATAATAAAGTTAAGCTAAAATTAATGTATTAATTTATAATTAGGTTTTAAAAATATGAAAATATATTATATTGACATCGAGGACGCACTACTGCATTTAATTTCTAGAAATTTAACAAATCAAGAAGTGAGTGAAAAATCGACTAGAAAATTCCATCTTTACATACATGAACCAAGTTAAGTTAATAAAACACGCTTAAAAACATACATAATTAATTATTTTTTTAGAAAACGACGTTAAATGATAGCTTGAAAACACGCTACAAAGTAGATTAATAACCATACACATACATACACATATTTACACATTTATGTTTATATCAACTTTAAAATTACCAGTAGTAATATCACAATTTTTTGCTTTAAAAAATGTGTCGCATTTACACAAAATATGAAATTTCATGCAAATAAATGCACAAGTATAGGAGACTTTGAAAAGTAAAATTAAAATATTACAGGGAAAATACATAAGGGTCATTTAATAAGAAACCTGAAAAATTATATATATAAAAAAATCTAATCGAAAGTAACTTTTTATAAAAAGAGAATTTTGTATACTACTTTTCTAGTTACTTCTTGAAATTTTCTTTTCTGTGTATGCAAATAAAAACAGGCGACTCTCTTTTTAGATTTATCAAAAAATAAAATTTCTCGGCATCTTCAGAACATCAGAACTAATGATAAAAATAAGCTGTAAACTTACATAGTCGTGTTTTTGACGACTCTGATTCTTTTTATCGAAAACTTTATATGGGTCGCAGTTCATAATTTTTTAATATGAATTTATAAATAATTTTCATAATTAAAAGTATGTTTTTCTTTAAAAAAAAATAATGCCTAGATTATGTATTAGGGTCCATCCAGTCACATCGAGAAAGAAACATTTGAATCGGATGATTTTTTGGAACGATATAAATTAAAGTTTGTCACATCTATTTAATATTAGAATCCTCAAATTTAGAGTCCTTTTAATCTGTATATTTAGGAAAATACATAAACTATGGACTTTTATAGTTGTTTTAATCCAAGGAACTTTTATCTTCAGGCCCTAGATAAATTATACCATTCTAATAATACTTCTTTTTATCCAAATAGGTTAATCCATTACAACTCTAGCATAACCTCTAGTTACACATACAGGGTGTTCTAGAAAGGACTCCCCAACTTTGAAATGACATAACTTCGAAACAGTGAGAGATAGAAATGTGAAACAAGTTGAATGTTAGACAGATAAGTCTGGAATTTTTTATACATCAATTTAAAAAAAATAGTTCCAATATTGGACACGAGAGGGCGCTGCAATCACAAAGCTGTGTCTTTGAAATAGTTCCTGAAAGTGAGCTGTTTGAACTGAGATAAAAATCACATTACAATGGTTTCGATATGGTTACCTTTTTCAGCAACAACATGACGCAACCTAAAGGTAACGTTCGAAATCACTTGTTGCAATACTTCTATTGAAATGGATGCACATGCCTCACAGATGAATTGTTAGAGCTGTTCCAACGTTTGGGGATTCTTAGAATAAACAGCGTCCTTCAAGTAACCCCACAAAAAGAAGTCGCATGGATTCAGATCCGGGGAATATGGTGAATACGGCATGATATTCATGAATTCCGAATTATTCTCTAATTCTATACAACTTTTTTACACGTGTCAGCAATGAAACAGACGCATGAATGAAATTTCTGTCCTTCTGAGTACCATTTAAAGTTCCATGTGCTTGTGCTGCCACCTATTATCCAATATTGGAACTATTTTTTCACATTCGTGTATAACAAATTCCAGACCTATCTGTTTAACATTCAACTTGTTTCACATTTCTATCTCTCACTGTTTCGAAGTTATGTCATTTCAAAGTTGGGGAGTCCTTTCTAGAACACCCTGTACATGTATACATAGACTTAAAGACGCATAGGAGTGGGTATACCATGCGAAGTAGAGTACATTACCACAGGGCTTAATTTCTAAGGAAAAAATTACCGGAGCTCTAATATTCTGCAGTACTAATACCCGTAGCGTAACCCTCCTCCCCCATCCACTGTCACTCCAATCTGCATATTTATATTTCATACATTATTTTCAAAATTTAAAGCATTGCTTTTTTATTTAGAAAAATAAAAATTTTAAATACATCTATCTGCGTCTATATATATCTATACTTAGCTATCCACTATTCCAATTTTTAGTTATTACTTACTTCAAAAAAGAAACCTTTGTCTTATTTTTTCTCGTAGAGTTCTGCTATTAAATAAGCTCAGGATTATGATTCGCAAATAGTGATAACACAAAAAATGAATAGTTCGTAGCTATGCAGAATAGCAAAAGACTATTTCTGTTTACTCTTTTATTCTGATCAAAATAGCATTAAAATGATTTGAAAAGGAAATAAATAAAATTTTGTATTTAAGACAGATTGAGCTCGAGTCTGCCCAAACCCGAAGACTGATATAAAAATCGAGACTGTTTCATCTCCATCTCTTACGTGAACGACACATTATGTCACTTACAAGTGTTTTGATACAAAACAAGGCAAAAGATTGGAGATGGGAGGGAAAGGAAAGCGTATTTAGGATTCGTTTCTCGGAAGCGTTATGGCACTGTGCTCCGGAGCGCAGTGTTTAGGAGCTCCGGTACATTCTGGCCAAGATTTAAATATTTAGTAAAAACAGAGAAGTACCGGAGCTGGGCTCCGGCGCAAATTAAGCCCTGCATTACCATATCTGCCAACCTCCTACTATTATTCCGTAAAAGTGGGTTAATTTGAAGCAGTTTAAACACGTTTGCACGAGAAAATTTGTTTAAGAATGAAATAAAATATGTTCCACGTTGAAACATGACATTAAATAAATCATGATACATTAAATAAATTATCAGGTTTCTAATTTTGTTAATCTCTCTCAAATGAATCTACATTTTACGGAAGAATAGTTTGGCACTGGCAAGTATGCTGTACACGTTAATCAGGTTAATATATATATTATTAAAAGAAAGATGTTCGTCTGTCTGTGTAGTATGTGTGTTGGTGATATCTAGATAAATCTACCGCACGCAGAAGTCTGAAAATTTGGATGAGGATAAAATATAAGCAGGTCCAAATGCACCTGAGATTCAGATTTTTAATTTTTTTTTATAACTATCCAAGACATTAATTAAAAACCATAATAAACATCGCAAAATGGCAAGCTTCCTTTCTTCGAGAGGATTCTGCCTGTGCATCTTCGGACGTTCCACAGTCCTCCACGCAGACGAAAGCGAAGCATTCGATTTTTCTGGAATTTGAAATCGCGATCGCCGGGTCCCTTGTATAGTTACAAAAAATAAATAAATAAAAAGGAAAAGCAAAAGCCGAAAATTTTTGTCTTACCTTATTGGTTCCAACGGCATCTTTCGTTTTAAAAAAATATCAGTATTTATCTCTCTATATTAAAAAAAAGTAACCACCGCTGCCGCCGCTGTCAATTAAGATTTTGTGCCTTGAAGTTTTTCTGGACTAATATCTAGAAAACTATTGCATGTAAAATTTTAAAAATTGGTAGTTTTATAAAGAAATGTTCGATAAACACGCTGAAGCAAACAGTTTTTAAATCGAAGAATTATTTTAAGAGATATTTAAAATCAAAGTTCGTCAAAACAGTTTTTTGAAAAAAGTTTTATAGGAACGAAAACTATCCGCAGGAATTTAACCATAATTTGTAAGGATATAGTTGACAAGTTTGCGGAGTGCAGACTGCAATCACTTTTTTAATTTGAGTAATTTTTTCAGGTTATATTTCAATTTTTTATTCAAAATTTTCATTATTTTAACGAAGATTTATTTCATATTTCATAAATTCCATTATTTGAACCGTTGCCAATTTTTTATTCAAAATTTTCATTATTTTAACGAAGATTTATTTCATATTTCATAAATTCCATTATTTGAACCGTTGCCAATTTTTTATTCAAAATTTTCATTATTTTGACGAAGATTTATTTCATATTTCATAAATTCCATTATTTGAACCGTTGCCAATTTGTAAAATAGCGCACGTAATAAGATTCCCTTTCAATTAAGAAATGTATTTACACGAGACTATTAAAAACAGAAATAAAACTTTAAAATAATATTTAAATGATCACGTGTTAAAAGCAATAAATGTAGAAAATGACGTAATAAAAATATACTTGCGCGTGAATATTACAAAGAGAAATACGAGTAACTAGGGAAATTCACATCACATTTAAAATGATAAAAAAAAACAATATTTCCAAACAATTTCAATTAATTATTATAGTTTCATGAGAGATCAATTTATTTCGACATATCTTTTACCCATTATTGCAAATTTTAAAACAGCGTAAATAATAATATTTCCTTTCCAATGTCAAAATTCTTCTATTTGTTTATTTGGTGTTACAGTTTAACGATAGTTTTTTTTTTTAATGAAAATTGATTGACGGGGTAATGGAGAAGTATCAAAAGACAAATAAGCGTTGAATTAAAAATTCCCCGATGAAAAAACTAACTCGTGTAACGCATCTGATGTCAACTGAAAGTGACGCGACGCCACGATTATGCACGTTTGGCGCTAAATCATATATTTTGGTGACAGTTACAGTTGTAATCTGCTTCAACAGCAGTTGATTCGACCTTAAAATCCCTCAGTCAAAGGAAAATGAATGGAAACCCTGTTACAGCAGATCGCCACTGGTTGTTTAATTATAATACAATCTTCCGTAATCGTTTTAGAGATGATCAAATCAGAGTGTTTTTAAATCATGCGGTGTCAGAACGGGGGTTGGCGAGCGCAGCTCGTAGGGGGCAGAGCCCCCTAGTTATTTAAAAAAAAATTCTCGACGTCGATTCATGTTAATATTTAAATTTACCGTTTTTCTGTAATTTTAAACTGTCACACTCGCTTCCAGGAAGAAAATACAAAGGAAGAAAAATACCCACTTATTTAGGGTACTTTTCTCTTTTTTCCCCCACGAGATTTTTTGTTTCTCTCAATGCTTTTGAAGATATCGTTTCCAATTTAAGAGAATATCATTTCGCGTTTTAAAAGAGTGAAGATATGTTGCGTGTTTTATATTATTTAGGTTGTCTCAGGAATATTTGGTCAGAATTGAAAGTTTAAAATTTTTAATTGTTCGAAGTTGAATCGGCAATCACTATAACCGTTAATTCGTTTGGAAAGCTTTTCGTTTAATAAATATAAAATCATACATATTCGAGGTTCATTTGCCAAAACAGACCAGAGCGTGCGTAGCACGCCCATTGTACGCGGCAGGAGGCAGTGGAGCCCTAACTCTAGATTCGTTTGGATAGATTTTCATTTAATATATACAGGGTGAATCTAAACTCTTGGACAAAACTTTAAGGGGTACACATCAAGACAAACAATATTAAAAAGGAAACTAAGGGTCCCAAACGTCTTCCGAAGGAGATAGGCACCATTAAAGTTTAGGGTCCAAAATTTTAAATAATTATAAAAAACGGAAAAATTGGTCGATTCGTTTGCGGTTTTCGCTAAAACTATTCTTTATGTCAGTATTTTCTTAAAAATAAATTTTAAAGAAAAAGTTTAAAAAAAATGTCGATAGAGGGCGCTTTAGACTTTGGAGTAACGAACAACTATTTTTTACCGTTATTTTTTGTATCTGATTAAATGCTTTCAAAAGCTTAGACTTAAACTTAAATTTTGAGCTCAAAATCTGAATCGTTGGGAGTGGTTAAGTAGCGCAAACTGAACTGCGTTCAGGAGTTGAAATTTGAACCCCACTGAACACAGTTCAGTTATTCCCGATCTTGGTGTCGTAGACCAGGCAGAGACTACTAACCCCTATACTTAAAATAAACGATAGAAGGATGACAAAATTAAATAAAAAAAATTATTTTAAAAATAAATTTTAAAGATAAAGTTAAAAAATGCCGATAGAGGGCGCTTTAGACTTTGGAGTAATGAACAACTATTTTTTACCGTCGACTCCGACGAAGACCTGGTTGCGAGGATTGCTGTCGTAGCAAGCGATATTTGGGAGATGCCCGGAGTATTCACTAATGTTCGCAACTCCTTCCGCCGGCGGCGTGAGGCCTTCATCGTTGCTGGTGGGCATTCTTTCGAGCAGTTTTTGTGATTCCTCACGAACATCATGCGTGTACCATTTTCTACGTGTCAACCTTTATTCATATTGCGCACTACATGCATTACATCAAATTGTTTCTTTTTATTTTGCGCGGAGAAATTGCTCATGTCTGTTATAAATAAATTTTCTATTTAATTTTGGGATTACTCTATCGTTTATTTTACGTGTAGGGGGTAGTAGTTTCTGCCTGGATTAATTTTAACACAATTATTCAAATTGGTAAAGAAATCATATGAGTTGTAATTTTCCAACTGCACGAAAAATGTCCAGGCCAGGATTCGAACCTGCGATCTCTTGGCTGACGCTGCCATACTCTACAAACTGAGCTATCCTGGCATGAACTGGATGAATTATGCCCTCCAGATTCAACCGAGATAGCTCAGTTGGTAGAGTATGGCAGCTTCAAGAGATACCAGGTTCGAATCCTGGCCCGGACATTTTTTGTCCAGTTGGAAAATTACAACTCATATTGTTTCTGCCTGGTCTACGACACCAAGATCGGGAATAACTAAACTGTGTTAAGGAGTGGGGAGGAGGAGAGGGAGGTATTTCAAATTTCAACTCCTGAACGCAGTTCAGTTTGCGCTACTTAATCACTCCCAACGATTCAGATTTTGAGCTCAAAATTTAAGTTTAAGTCTAAGCTTTTGAAAACATTTAATGAGATACAAAAAATAACGGTAAAAAAATAGTTTTTCGTTACTCCAAAGTCTAAAACGCCCTCTATCGGCATTTTTTAATCTTTATCTTTAAAATTTATTTTTCAGAAAATACTGACATAAAGAATAGTTTTAGCGAAAACCGCAAACGAATCGACCAATTTTTCCGCTTTTTATAATCATTTGAAATTTTGGACCCTAAACTTTAATTGTGCCTATCTCCCTCGGAAGACGTTTGGGACCCTTAGTTTCCTATTTAATATTGTTTGTCTTGATGTGTACTTTCACCCCTTAAAATTTTGCCCAAGAGTTTAGATTCACCCTGTATAATCATACAAATTACAGGTTTGTTTTTAAAAACAGACTCAGCGTGCGTAGCATGCCTAATGTACGCTGCCGAATTGTAGATTCCCCCCAATTGTAGATTTCTCCCAATTGTAGATTCGTTTGGATAAATTTTTGTTTAAAAATATAAAATCATCGAGGGTGTATGCTGCCGATGATAGTGGGCCCCCAACATTAGGTTCGTTTGGAAAGATTTTCGTTTAAAAAATTTCAAAATTAAAACAGATCGGAGTGTGTGTAGCACGCCCAATGGTACCCTGCCGGATGCAGCGTAGCCCCCCAACTCTAGGTTCGGTCGGATAGATTTTCATTTAAAAATATAAAATCCTACAAATGCGAGAGTATAAGCTGCCAAAAGCGAGAGTGTAAGCTCACAAAAGCAGTGGGACCCTTAAGGTATCCGCACACCTTTGAAACGTCATTTCCGATTAAAATATCGATTTTTCATTTTTGCGATAATATTAAAATCTGATATTTTATCTATCAAATTCTGCTTTAATTGTGTCTGCATCTGAATTAGAACCCGAGTTACAGCTGTTTAAAGTTACATCTATTACATCTTGCCGAAGAATTTACAACCGGAAATATCGTTCTGCAAACCGGAAGTAAGCTAAAATGTATGTTTACACTTTTCTTTTTCAAGATTTAGCATTTAAATTGGATTATATACTCAAGAAAATACATGGAGTATATAATTAAACCTTTAAAGAATAATAATTATTTTTATAGCAAGAGCCACGTTTAAAAGTTATTTTCAGCTTTTTCTTAAAATGAAGTTTTTCAGATTTTGTATGAAAAAATTATGCATGAAATGCCTTGAAATCACCTACTTATTTTACAAATGTTAATTGAGGGAATAGACCACAATCATGATAACATATTAAATAGTTTTATATTTACACTGGTATATGTTAAAAAGTTGCAAAAAATTTTATGAATTTTTCATTACATTAGTACTTCAAGTGCCATAGCTTCTGCGATATAGATGCTATTATAATGCGGCTAGTCTATGTCCTAGAGAAAGTTATTCTCTTTATTATGCAATTTACAAAATGTGAATGCAATGATTTGATTTTGAGTTATCATGTTTTGCACAAATGTCAATTTTTCACTTAATTTTGACTATTTTTCACTTAAAATAATTCTGTGTAATTTCTAAAATGTTTATATATTTTTCAAAGTTTTAACTTAAATGTCATTAGAAAACATTCGTATAAAGAGAAAATTTTAAAAAATTCAAAAAATGACCTCGGAAGGTGTGCGGATACCTTAACATTGCGTTCGCTTGGAAAGATTTTCGTTTAAAACTGTAAAATCGTTTAACACTGATTTTAGGTACATTTAAGGTTATTAAGATTTTCAAAGTGGTGGATCGACTTACACATGCAAAAAATTAAAAACTTCTGGCCTATTAAATTTTTCCGTGAACCACTAAGATTTTTGCTACTATTTGCACCCCTAGTTTACTCAGTATAACATTGTTTTAGGTATTTCCTAAAATCTTTCATAGTAGCATTACTGTTTCGTGTTGCGTAAATTATGTAATATATTTTTTATGCCTAAAAAATCCTTAGATGTTCCACTGTCGCACTCTAGAGGAACAGCATTTGATGATAATACATCCGAATTAAGATGATCAGAGAGCTTGGCTTTTAAGAAATTCCGAACTAGGATTGCCTATTTCTTTTCCACATGCACAATTTAATCAAAATAATTCTCTAAAAAGTGAACAGAAGAAAGTATCATCAATATAAGTTGCCCATGTTAATATGCTACAGCGACACACGTCACCCTCTTTTAATCAATGTCTCGAAAAACTCCTTATTTCCATTTCAGGGTTATTATAATAGCTATTAGAGCATTTATTGCGTATTTGAAATATGAAATCCAGTTATAAAGAAAAAAGAGATTTTTTTCGGTGAGTATTAAGAGAAACCGCTGTGGCAACATAGCCAATTCGTTTGTAAAGTCCTCGAGTTTCTCATTAAGGTTCGAAGATGAAGCCACTCTTTATTTGATAAACCTGCAAAAGCACTTTTTTAACAACAACAGAGCAGGAATGAAGAAGTTCAGTTTCCTGTTATTTCGTCACAGTATAAACAATTCCCTTTATCTGGCTTCTTACAATTAAAAAGGTGTTTTTAATGTCACTGTGTGGTTTTTCACATTCAGTGATCTACTAATTAAACAAGTTTGAAATTGTACGTTAAACGTGATATATGAGGTGCGTTCGTTTTATAACTAGTTTCACAATGTAAAACAAATCAACCTTATTATTTCAGTGAAATGAATTATATCGTCTGCTTTGAGCGAAATGAGCATGCCTTTTTTTTTTTCCTTATTACGTACGCCACGTTTAAAAATGCGATTTTTTATTCTACACCAAACAGTGCTGCAAAATTCGCCATGGAGATCTTGCTTTGCGAATGATTACCTCCATGGTTTAATATTTTTATGACTCATAATGAACGAATCTCCTGTGTTTATTTACTCTAATGGATTGAGATATTCGACTGTTAACCTAATTTCCACTGAAGTTATCTCAGAATCTATACATTTTTTAATGCAACTCATCTCTCAAGCAAACAATTTTTTTGAATGATCTTTCTAAAAATGTAACTTTTATGCAATTTTATTTAAAAAAATAATTTTGAATAAAAATGGCCGCCTGGCATATGAAAAAAGAAGTGGTTTGCCCGTATTTGTTTTCCTCAGTCACATGACTTGCGCTTTTACTATATAGATTACGTACGATAGAGTTTAATAGAATAAAGAAAAGTTTTATTAATATCTTTTTAAATTTTGATTAGATTTTCATAAAATTTGAAATGACTCGACAAAATTCTGCAACGATAATATATATTAAACTTCAAACCATTCGGTTGGGTAGTTTTTGCGCAGTTATATGCGGACGGACGGACCAGACGACGACTATAGGTGCTACGTATTTATATAATTACGAACGCACCTAAAAATGTGTGTATGACCAATTTGCTTTTTTTATTGTCTCCTGAATTTCATTGTCACGTGTGAGACTTCTTTTTTTTTTTTTTTTTAGGGTTTCGTTCATCTCACGAAACCCTATTACTCCCGCTCCGCTGTCTGTCTGTCACAGAGCCATTCTCAAAAACTATATAACTTACAGAGTTGAAACTTTGTGTATATAGCTGAATTCCAACTATGAAGAGCTCAAAACATTAAAATTTGAAAAATTCGTATTCTTTTAATAAATAGAGATAATAAACCAAAATTCTAACAGCTTTTTCCTATTAAATTTAAACATTTTTCGTTACAGCAGATGCCAAAAATTAAAAATCCACGATGAAATTCTTTCCACAATAATTAATTTTCTATCAGACGATTTCCACGAGAAAAATGAAAATGAAATAAAAAGTTTCACCAATTGAAAAAAAGATAAATATGAAATAAAATTGATTGACGTCATAGAGGTAATAAAACGGAAAATGGTCTAAGATTTCTCAATAATACAAGGAGTATGAGTATGTGTATGTACACAAAGCAGATTAATATCACGTCATTAGAGAATTAATTGGAAGTCATATTGGAAGTTTAACGAATTTTTCAGATGTTTGAGAATAATACAAATCGAGTATCAATATGAGTGATAGAGAATAGTAAATATATGAGTTTGAGAAACATATTGAATCGTGATAAAAATCCGATTATGGAAATATTCGCATATTTTAACATTTTGAAGGTGTACAATTTGTTTAATTTTGAAATTATTTTTTTAAATATTGCATTTAGTCCGCATGACAGATATTATTCATTCATTGCCATCGGGCTGGTTTAGATATTCGAAAAAACGAAAAAATTGATCGGTAAATTTTTACTTTATAAAAAACATGACTTTTTTTTTTTTTTTTTTTTTTCTAAATGAAATTTATTTGAATTTATTAAAGAAAGGATAAAGTGTTTTGAAAGGAATATTAAACGAAACCCTTTGAGCGATCTTCGATCACACTTACCCACTTGTTTGTATAAATGCACAGTTTGTGTTTGCATATATTACGAAGTGCTGTTGGGGTGAATGTTTCCAGCAGATAAGCTTGAAATACCAGCAATAGTTTTTTTGTAAGGCTACATAAAATTATACAATAAAAGTATTGTATATTTCACTACTTTTATTAATCTAGTATAGTTTTAAGTAAAATCGTAATTAAAATTCTAGAAAAATAATTGAAAAGATTGAAACATGAAATTTGATTTTTGGTTTAAAGATGCTTAGCAGATTTTTGAAGGAAAAGAAAAAAAACTTTATACGAATTTAGTTTTTAGACACATTTGATTTATTGCTTTAGAAAGAAGCTTAAATAAAGCTTTACAAATTGATTTTCATCTTTGAAAATATGCAGTGCGAAGAATTTTCAAAATCGATTTTAGCTGTCTTCACTGCGATTTTCCAATATATGTGCTAAATTCAATAAACACAATAAAATAGTTCAAAATATTTGGAATGTGTTTTAGTGAGTAACTTAAACAAGCGACGCATTGATTTTCCTCTTTCGTGTTAGGCTGACCTTGTTATGATAATTAAAACTAACATGAAATTTGTTCAACAACATTAATAGATTTTTATAGTAACTTACAAATTGTTTCTGACTTTGAATCTTTCCGCCGCTGATTTATTTCTCAACAGAATTCCGAATTTTAAAAATGCCAAAGAACTCCATTTTCAATTAAAAAAAAAAAAAAAAATTTCATTTTATGATGTTATTTACGCGTCAGTGGGGTTAGCATTAATAAATACTTTTTAGCTTTTATCGGGTTATAAGAGTTTTTAACCTTCAAAAATTTCAATCTTTGAAAAAAATATATATATATATATATATATATATATATTCAAAGATTGACTTTTTCAACATGAAGATAATTTAAGGGCAAAGGACGACACTTATGCGTGACAAGTTTTAAAACTCCTATAACAACAAATTTATCCCATTATGATTGAAAAATATGAAATAAAAAAAAAACTTGTATCTATTACCACCTTCAAAAATTGTGTTTTTGTAATGTAAACTTTTTACGATATAAAAATGACAAAAATGGTAATTTTTCCCCCTCTTTCCACATTTTAAAAGTCTTATGACCCCCTTCCCTTAAATTATCTTCATGCTAAATTTCATACGTTATCCACTCCATATTTTGATACATATTTTTTACTTATGTGCTTAAATGCATACATCGTACATACATACATTAATCTTACATAGTTGCAATAATAAAATACATATGCATATATCGTGCATATCTAAATCAAACTACACTCGTATTTATAAATCAATTTGGATGAAACTAATTGCGTGTATTAAGCTCACCATTCTCTCGACCGAGTTCGTTAGCCAGCTTGGTCCGCCATCTTGTTTCAAAAAGGCGGCCACTGAAATATTTATAACTGAAATAAAGAATCAAAAAAGTTTAAAAATCAAATTTATTTTTTGCTTAGGCGTTGATACAAGGATTCCGGAGCATTTTTTGTTTTACCTCTATCTTAAAAAATGGCTAAGATACAGCAGTTTGAAATTCTTTGGTGGCTGACATTTTGCAACAAGACAGTACATTACAAAAAAACCAACGATTAATTTATGAGTTTTAGTGAACGCGATTTCTCGCAAATTATTATATTTCATTGTTGTAATCATTTTCCCAATCATACACCACATAAAACTATATATTCCTATCCTTTAGCACCAAATTCTCGCCAAACTTGGTGACACTTGGCGAAATATCGCCAAATTTGGTGACCAAAAATAAGTTTTCATAATTTAAGCCAACTTGGCTATAGTTCACTAATTTGGCAAATTTCTTATTCAAATTTATTATTAACGAATCTTTTGTATCGGGTTCTTTGCATTTTAGCTTGTTGTTTCGAGTAACATTAGCTAAAATGTTAAAACGGATATATAGGAAAGCTACCTTTTCCTACCGGTACAGGCCGGAAGGACTTTTTTTTATTTCCTGTTGCCCTATGTTAAAAAGGAAACAGAGGAAAATTATACATTTTTTAATAAATTCATTTGCTTGAGCTTTCTACCAAGCGAAAAAAAAATAGAAAAAAAACTGTAAATATTTCGTAATCGAATTCGGTGCTCACGCCAAATTAACGTATTGTAAAGGAAATTTTGGGGGAAAAACATGAATTTCAGATAAAAAATTAGGGTGATTTTCAGAGCTGACCATTCAATATAAAAGAATGTTTTTTAAAAAGCTATTTTTTAGTTTATATTTATTCATACTGTGTTATTATTATTATTTATTTCATGATCAGAGTGCTTTTATCATAAATTACACAACGCGACACTGTCATCGGTGATTGAAGTATTAAACAACTCTATCGCTTAAAAAAATACTTTTAAAAAATTTAAAATTCTTTTGGGAAAAAATTAATAACGTAATTTAACGAAAACATATTCATATTATACGTCTATTCAAGTATATAAAAATTATAATAAATATTATTTTTAAAACAAAATTTGACCGTCAAACACGATCTCTGCAGACTTTTTTTTTTTACAGAGGACGAAATAGTGTATAAAATTTCTGTAAAACAGCTGTATCACAAAGAAATCTAAAATTTATAAATTTTACTTTTGTAAATAGAAAAAATCCCTGACGGCTCGGCCTACAGGTATAGGTAGATTTCAAAGACGCAGACCGTGGGGCGCCTGTTTATTGGGAATTGCAGAAGAAAGACCTATTTGCAATGATGCAGCAGTTGGGATCGCCAACTTCGAACTATACCTGTGCATGTAGGCAGAGCCAGAGGGATTTTTTTGTTATTTATTTATTTATTTTTTGATGTAAGAGTTGGTCCTATAAAAAACTTGTCAATATAAAAAGTTGTAGATAATATTAAGAAGATTTATAATAAATTTAAGTGGATTTTATTGCTTGTGAATTGACGAAGTTGTGAATTTTTTTCTTCTTCAACCCCTATCCACCCCACCCCCCTTTAGGGCATTTTTAATTAAATCAAAAATCTGTCACACATAAATTTTTGTTCCTTTTCCTAGAAGTAATAATAACATTAAACGGATTCGATATGTATCATGATTCAGAAGTTATGGGTGTTTTTCTGTTTTCACAAAAAGCCCACTCTGTCTATTGGTTCGATTTTGTCCATTAACGAACTTGAAGGAGATTTTATGCCGCTTGATTTTATGTATCAGTTTGAAAGAGATTTGTGCAGAATTATTGAAGTTTTCGTGTCCGTAATAGGTAGTATTTCTTACGAAATCTATCTAACAATAATCTAGAGGTTTATCAAACTATCGAAATATATAAAACGGTTATTGAGTCATTAAAGTAAATGCCTCATTTGCAATCTCAAGAAAAACTATATAAAATTGTCATTATTAGCGGAATGTTTTCGTTTTTAAGAAAAATTATGCATATTTCTTCAGATAATTGGAAAAAGAAAATTTTCCGAAGATTTTGTTGAAAATTGCAGATCGATTAAAAATTGTAGAACCAAAGTTGCACATCAATTTGAACACCACAATTATAAAACAAACACCTTTAAAGTTTTGCATAAATGTGGAAAAATAAATCGAAGAATGAGTATGTCATGAATAGTTTGACTTTCTCATTTATTCAAGTCTATAATAATTAAAAAAGAAATCCCTAAAAATCCCTAATTGTACTGGCAATCGGTTTGCCAGTTCAATATTTGACAATAGCCGTAATTTTTATGAGAAAAAAAAATCCGATGAAAGTGATTTCGTAAATGTGTCAGAAAGTTAGTCAATATGTATGTTGAGAATATATATTTGACAAATAACTATGATAAAAGGCTAGTTAAATTACCACTTTCACTAGTCAAACAAATTCCGTAAATATACGGATATCGTACGGATAGTAACCGACTGCAGTACAAATGCCTTATTTTTATGGAATTGTTTTACCGTACATATTATAAATAAGAACTAACACAATTATTTTAGAGGAACAAAAAAATTCAGATTTTTTTCTTATTTTAAAACGGATATAACATTTTAAGTTATTGATGCAGCTTTTTGGTATGTTGAAGCGTATTTTTCCACATTATTACCAAATGGCTTAGAAGCATTATCAAGCTTATATTATTAAACATTTTAAAATTAATCGATTCACGTAGATTTAGTTGAATTTTATTTACGCTATTTTTTCTGCAACATTTTCAAATGGGTCTGGAAAAAATCCTGGAGCATCATCACTATTTTCATCATTTTCTTCATTGCTTTCATCACAGTCATAATCAGTATCGCTATATCTTTCTTTAGAACAGAGATTTTCAGCTTTTTTTTAATATATATATATAAGATCCTGGCATAGGATATAAATACACAGTTGTGCTTCCGCGCTACACATTTACATCATGATGATAAAAAGAGTACGCTATTTTTTCTGCAACATCTTCAAATGGTTCTGGAAAAAATCCTGGAGCAACATCACTATTTTCATCATTTTCCTGCCTGCTTTCATCAGAGGCATTATCAGTATTGCTATATCTTTGTTTAGAGCAGAGATTTTCACCTTTTTTTCTATATATAATCTCCTGGCATAGGATATAAATACACAGTTGCACTTCCGCGCTACACATTTACATCATGATGATAAAAAGAGTACGCTATTTTTCCGCAACATCTTCAAATGGTTCTGGAAAAAATCCTGGAGCATCATCACTATTTTCATCATTTTCCTCCCTGCTTTCATCACAGACATTATCAGTATTGCTATATCTTTGTTTAGAGCAGAGATTTTCACCTTTTTTTCTATATATAATCTCCTGGCATAGGATATAAATACACAGTTGCACTTCCGCGCTACACATTTACATCATGATGATAAAAAGAGTACGCTATTTTTTCCGCAACATCTTCAAATGGTTCTGGAAAAAATCCTGGAGCATCATCACTATTTTCATCATTTTCCTCACTGCTTTCATCACAGGCATTATCAGTATTGCTATATCTTTGTTTCGAGCAGAGATTTTCAGCTTTTTTTATATATATAATCTTCTGGCATAGGATATAATAAATACACAGTTATACTTCCGCGTTACACATTTACATCATGATGATAAAAAGAGTACGCTATTTTTTCCGCAACATCTTCAAATGGTTCTGGAAAAGATTCTGTAGCATCATCACTATTTTCATCATTTTCCTCACTGCTTACATCACAGGCATTATCAGTATAGCTATATCTTTCTTTACAGCAGAGACTTTCAGCTTTTTTTTTTATATATAATCTCTAGGCATAGGATATAAGTACACAGTTGTACTTCCGTGCTACACATTTACATCATGATGATAAAAAGAATACGAAGTGAATACACATTTTATTAATTTTATTCACAAACACAAAGACAATATTTCACTGCAGCAAAATAATGATAATAATAATAATAATAATTTATTACAATTTGCATTTAAAAAGTACCAAACTTTTAAAAACTGTTTTTAGGTGCGTTCGTAATTATATAAATACGTCGCATCGTCTGGTGCGACCGCTTCTCCGCATATAACAGCACAAAAACTACCCTACCAAATGGTTTGAAATTTAATATATATAATTATTGCAAAATCTTGTCGAGTCATTTCAAATTTTATAAAAATCGAATCAAAACTTAAAAATATATTAATAAAATTTTTCTTCATTCTATTAAATCCTATCATACGTATTTAATTTAATGATATCCCATGATAGGTAATGATTTTAGGTTGCCATGATGATTATGTCATATTTAAGATGGAGTCATATTATTTCCCTATTAATGAATTTAAAAACCGAATCTGTATGCTAAAATTGTTTAATTATAGCAATCATTTATCTACTGACAGTTTTTTGGATAGATTTTTCCGGAGAAATAGATATTAAATGGAAAAAGTGTCCAAATATAGATTTCAAATTCTGAAATTTTCAAGGCTAGGCTTAAGTTTCCCATTGGAATTTTCAGTAAATGTCATCAAAAGATAAAATGTTGCCAACTTAAAATGTACTTATTTTATTACGGAAATTAATCATATCATAATAACAGACGATATAATTCATTTCACTGAAATAATAACGAAGATTTTTTTACATTGTCTTGTACTGGATTATTGTCATAATTGTAATTCATTTTTTGTAAAAGTGTATTGAAACTTAATTTCATAAAATAAAATTAATATCTATAGCATGAAAATCTGCACATAAAATAAATTTTGTATTCATACATTTTTGCATAAAGAGTGCAACAGCTATTGCACCAAGATCTGAATATTTATAAAACTAGTTATAGTACGAACGTACATCATTTTTCACGTTCGACGTACGATATATACAATTTTTAAAAATGATTTTTATTAGTCGAATATTGCCTTGAGAGATGTTGGGCTCAAACTAACTTGTTAAGTGATTTGCCAGGTACCCCGGGCGACATTGCGCTGCCCTACACGGACATATTGATGCTTTATCATATTGATATATAGGAGTCATTTTACAAAATACGTTAATCTCTTAAAATAATAACTTATTTGACTGTCACTATTTGCTTGCTATTCCATTTTAAAAACCGTCATAGAGAACATTGCAGTTTGCGAGCTTTGTCATATGATTTATAACCAAAAATATTAATAGAGACTCCTGGTCATTAAATAATGCAAATGGGTTTTCAAAAATAATAATAGGAAACTGCTAAATTGCTTCTGGTATTTTCCCCATTTTCTATCCGTCTGTTCGCCGTCCTTTTCTTAAAAAGTGGAACGAAATTTATGTTATCATTTTCATGGTAATCGATATTTGAAACTGGGTTAAATATCTAGGATGCATAGTTTTTGGTGGGTGGGTGTTGTATTTTAAACAGCTTTTAAAACTTTATATTATAAATCTTAGTCACAAATTATTTAAAGTTTATTTTTTTTACATAATAACAATTTCCGATATTTGTTTGCTAGAGTAAAAGTGCGAAAATAAAAACAAATAAGCGGAGTGTTAAATGTTCTGTTTGCTGATAAATGTTATAAATATTTTTTAGTGAAAGTGAAAAAAAAAATCTATTATCACCTACATTGAAAACATACACTGGCGGGAAAAAATTAAAGGAACAAGTATAAAACTTGTATGATTTTGCAGCTAAAATTATCGAACTTTCCCGAGATCTATTTTAAACTGCTTTTAAAACTTTATATTGTAAATCTTAGTCACAGATTATTTAAAGGTGTTTTTTTTTTTTATTTTTTTTTTTTAGTGATAATAATTTCTGATATTTTTTGCGAGAGTTAAAGTGCGAAAATAAGAGCAAATAAACACAGTGTTAAATGTTTTGTTTATTGATAAATGTTATAAATATTTCTAATATATACACTGGCGGAAAAAATTAAAGGAACAAGTGTAAACCTTGTATGATTTTGCAGCTAAAATCATGGAACTTTCATGAGATCTTTAATTTGTCATGCTTGATATATATTTCTTCAAAATGCAAAATATTCCATTTCTGCAAATTAAAAAAAAAAAAAAAAAAAAAAAAAAAAAAAAATGTTTCTTAATTTTGGAAAATATAATATAACTATGAACGAAAATATACAATAACCTGTTTTGAATTACTCACGATTCCGAAAAACCTTCTTTATCTTTAGAAAACAAATATATTCTCGAGATTTAAAGAAGCATTTATAAAAAAAAAGTTTGCTGCCACTGATTTTCGGAAATGTTTACGAGTAGGTTTTATAATGTATTACCCCTCTCACTGACATGTCCGTGTTATTACGTTCACTAAGCTCCGGGTTTCAGTGCACTGCAAGCATTATTTAAATTAATATAATTGTGCGGATATAATGAAGTTTTAATGCATTTCTTAATGATTAATATCTATAAGGATTACATTCGTATATATATTTATGTTTTTTATATAATGTTGGAATGTTCATCTTTTTTTTAAGCATTTAAAATAAAAGAGAAAACAACAATACAGTTATTCCCTTTTGCTAGACAGTCAGACGGTTATTCAGTTTTCTCAAACCGGAATATCGGATTTTTTCGATGCTATTAATTTTCAATTAAACAATTTCAGCTGCGCGTAACTGAATTTATACAAGCGAAAGTAGAACAATATTAATTTTAATGTTAATAATATTAATTTTAATGTTAATAATATTAATTTTAATGTTAATAATATTAATTTTAATGTTAATCCATCCTGATAATTTATCATGTTTGTCTGTAAATATTGGGGGTTTTCTTGGATTTGTGCAACATTTACTAAAGATTAAAATGAATCCTGTTAACATACATGTTATTAGTATACTTTAGGATTTAACAAAATTTAAAAAGGTGAGAACTAAGAAATTTAAATAAGAGGAATTAAAGAAGCCAACACAAAGTAAATTTAATTAAATTCAACAAAACAATGACTTAAATTTTAGAAAAAGGGTTAACGGAACTCTAAAGTCTGCACAAAATCCAAGTTCCCGAACAAGTAGCCTGATGAACTCAAACATTGTCATGGTAAACAAAACACGGAATTTTCCACAAATAAAAAAAATCAATTTAGTATAAAGTATAATTTTGCAATGAAACCTGTAATCTACCTAGTATGGAAAGCAAAAAAAGGAAGTGACAACCAATGCGAGCACACTACCTTGGCCTCACAAAGACCACGAATACAATCCCATACTAATGGGTATTTGAAACGAATGCTAAACTTTGACCCCCAGTTTCTCAAAAACTAAAGCCATTTGACGAAACCCTTTCACCAGAATAGTTAGGTGTATGACCTCTACAGAGTATTTAAAATCTCCAAAATCGGTGTGCACCATATTTGGTAGTCCTCTTGTAAGTTTGTTTGGATATATTTTCATTTGACAATAAAAAATCATACAAAATAGAGGATGTACGCTACCGAATGCAGTGAGGCCTCCAGCATTAAGATTATTTAGAATGACTTTCGTTTAAATATATATGAATTAATTCAACATTGATTTTAGGTATATTTGTGGTTATCATCACGGGTATGGGGAACGCCGCGCCGGCGGATCAGCTAGTTCAAAATAAAGTATATTTCTTCATAGTTACTAATTGTGCGATGGTTTTTGTTTAGTGCTTGGAATTCTGTCTCTCTTTCTTTTTATTTATATTTTTAAATTTTAAATTACAGTTTTTTATATATATCGGTAATGTATCAGCGGGTTGTTCAGTACTCAATCACATGGAAATACTTGCATATCTAAAAAATAATATTATAGAAAAAACATACATAAAGAACTTTTTTAACGACTTTAATTAAAAAAAATAATTAGCCTTGCTATTCAGGAAGCAGACATTCTGGATTTAATTTCCTAACCTAGTTAAAAAAGCAAGACTTCAAACCAGAACCGAACCAAAAACAGGAAAAAAAAAAAAAAAAAAAAAAAAAAAAAAACATTTTTTTTATAAGGGACGAAAACTGGAACTGAACATAAGTTGTTTTTTAAATTTAGGAACTGTACCATGAAAACATTTTTAATTGTAAAAATTCAAGTTATAAAATTCCAGTTATTTAAAAGATAAATTAATACAAAATACACTGACAGCATTTACTTCTGGACTTTAACCTTTTGATATAAAATATTTGAAAAATTAGATCAAACATTATGTATACTGAGAATGTGAAGAAATTTGTGTAGACTGCATGAATTTTTTAAGAAAAAAAAATAAAATTTTGGTTCCGAACTGAAATTGAAAGGATAACTGTTATTTTTTAACTAAAAGAAAACTGGAATTGAAACGAAATGTTTCATTTCAACTGTACCGGAACAGAAAATACCACGTTCGAAGTCGTGTAAAACAGCAACACTGAACCCTATTGACTATCTGCAAGGTAGAACCTTAGAAAACATCAGAAGAGAAAATTATATTGTTAATAAAAATTACTTAATTTTTTCTAAAGAAGGCCTTATAAAATATAACTACTTCTGTTATAACTAGTGTTCCCTGTGGCGAAAATTTTAGCGTTCCCTTCAATAATGGAAATCATTATAGAGAATTTCCTGGGCTTAAATTTGATATCGTAGTATTTTTTAAGAGATAAAACACTATGTATTGTTATGATAAAGCAATTATTTTTTTAAAGTGGCTGAGATTTTTTTTAAATTGTTACAGCTATTGTTTTTGCGTAGATAATGTTCCAGAATCCTCGTCCAAAAGTTTTTAGAAGAATGAAAATGCAGAAGTAAACTGGTATAAGCATCCACATCCACACACACACACACACATATATAAGTCTGGGATAGTTACCTCTTTAACCCGTGGGACTCCCAGTGGGACACTATGTCCCAGTGCAACTTTAAAAATTACCACTGGTCACAACAGTCCCTGAAACGCCTGGAAAACCATGTCTGCTTGTCCCACTGATCTCTCACTAGTTCTGTGACTTTTAGATCTTATTAAAACACTATGCTAAATTTGATTTAGAATATCCCACAAAAAAAAAAAAAAAAAAAAAAAAAAAAGTTGTTAGTCAAGGGGTCAAGAAAGAACGCATCTTTATTTTTATAGTAATGATTTTTGTAGTGCACATGTAACTTATCAATTCCAAATTTTATATAGAACTTCATAAAAAAAATATTACTGTAATATAAATAGTAGATAAAATGAGGTTTTTATCAAAAAACTTAATGAATTTGGCCAATATATCCCGGACCTCAGGGTTAGACACCCCGCTTGATCGGGATAGATGCCCCATTGGTAAAAGAATGGGAAACATAGTAGGCCGAGTCGAAAAAATAAAGACAAATGTTTTCTAATAGTGGGTAAATGGTCTACCAGTCCATCATAATTAACTGTAAAAAAATTGACCATGTCGGTTAATAACTTTTCCCTCCTCAAGACGGTCAAAATTTAGAATAACTGCCTAAAAGAGCAATTTTTTACTAAAATTAATAAAAATTAGGAAGAAGGACAGTTGTTTTCTAAAAACGGACAAATAGTCTACCATTCCATCATAATTAACTGTAAAAAAAATAATCAGATCGGTTAATAACTTTGTCTCCTCAAGACGGCCAAAATTTCGAAAAACTGTCAAAACGGCCAATTTTTATTAAATTAATAAAAATTAGGAAAAAGGACAATTGTTTTCCAAAAACGACCAAATGGTCCACCATTCCATCATAATTAACTGTAAAAATTTAGTCAGATCGGTTAACAACTTCTTCCTCATCAAGACGGCCAAAATTTCGGAAAACTGCCAAAGACGGCCATTTTTTACTAAAATAAAAATTAGTTTATTAACCGATCCGGTTATATTTTTTACAGTTAATTATGATGGAATAGTAGACCATTTGGCTGTTTCTAGAAAACAATTGTCCTTTTTCCCAATTTTTATTAATTTTAGTATAAAATGGCCGTTTTTGGCGGTTTTTGGAAATTTTGGCCGTCTTGATGAGGGAAAAGTTGTTAACCGATCTGATTAAATTTTTTACAGTTAATTATGATGGAATGATGGACCATTTGGTCGTTTTTAGGAAACAATTGTCCTTTTTTTCTAATTTTTATTAATTTTTGGTAAAAAATGGCCGTTTTGGCAGTTTTTCGAAATTTTGGTTATCTTGAGGAGACAAAAGTTATTAATTGATTAGGTTAATTTTTTTTACAGTTAATTAGGATAGACTGGTAGACCATTTGCCCGCTATTAGAAAATGATTGTCCTTTTTTGTAATTTTTATTATTTTTAGTAAAAAATGGCCGTTTTTCGAAACTTTGGCCGTTTTGAGGAGACAAAAGATATGGACCGATGAAAATGAAATTTTGTCCACTTACTATTGACGGGATAATGCAACTTTTCCGCACTATTAGAATTCCATAAACTAAAATTCGATTTTTTCGGCACGGCTTAAAGGTAATTAACATTTATGATTTAAAAGCTAGATTTGCATTTGGCTTAATATCCTATATACATCAAATTTATGATTTTTTTTTCTTTTTTTACTTTTGAAAAAAACTTATATTACGAAATCTTGAATAGAAACTTTGGCTAAGATGCTTTACACTCACGCAGAAAAAAAAATCGGTTAAAAAAAGGAAAAAAGTCGCCAAATTTAGGGGATTTTTTCCTTTAATGGCAACCTAGCCATTGTATTAAGTTATTCGTTTAACTCAGTCTTGAAAATCGCGCCAACCAAAAAGTCGCCAAACTTTTGTTTACATGTTTGCGAGAGTGCAAAGCATCAGTTCGAAACTTTTTATTTTTACTTACATTTTCCTATTTTTTCGAATAATTTTACCAAACTTGTTTAATCTAAACTATGACGGATTAACTCCCCATTCTCACCCCTTCTTATATTCGACTTACAAACTTTAAATACTAGTTCGGGAAGCGAATTTAAAATTCTCAAATTAAATGCGTTAGATTTTTATGTTTCCTAATGAATGAGTTCAAAATATTTTATATATTCTACGGTAGGTTAAACTTATATTTTTTAAATGAAGGGGTGGGGGGCATAAAAATTGCCAATAATAAAAGAAATATTATTTAAATAAATAAATAAGCATAAAGAGGTATTAAACGGCTCTAATCTCTAATATAGTGCCCCGTCAATTCTTTCTGAATTTTACTGTGAGGATGATATGCTTAAGAAATTTTAGACAACTATTTAGTATTTAGATTTCTATTTAGTACTGCTGAATATATTCTTATATAAAGAGAGGAATGTGTGAATTAAAGTGTTCTGAGGACAGTTATAAGTACCAAACAAATATTTTCACTTAAAAATATGAGGGAATTGCAACCTTTTGAACCAACTTTCTGAAATGAAACAAGTGACATTATTTTTAATCATTGCTTAAATGGAGAATTTATCACTACTAACACCGCCCCTTGACTTGTTAGGTGATCACCCGGAAGTGCCATAGTCAACCAAAAAACATACTTTTTTCTCAGAATCCTGAAGATAAAAATATTATCATAGATCAAATTTGCATCTTATCCAGAAACACGAGTGAGGCATATGTATCCCCGAGGCAAGTGTATCTTTTTAATCCGGGAAAGATGCCCCATACAGTAACTCTGGAAGTAGGAACAAATATGGTTGCAACATATAACTAACACATTACTTGATACATATTTCAACAATATTCACTAAATATTTCATGAAAAATCTGTAATGAGTATATTATATTTCATCTTCTACTTGTCGCTGCTATCTTTAAGAACCTACAACAAAAGCCAAACTTACCTTTTTTTGATGACTATAACTGTTATTTGAAGAAATAAATCGCTGTAACTACGTCGACTTCAACTACGCTTTTTTTATAACAATTGAGAGTAGAAGAACGTCACTAGTTCCGCCACACGTCCAATAGCTGAAATATAGTGACTAGGGCAATTAACTCGATGGGGCATCTAATCTGGATTTACACTGTATATGTGTCTGTATATATATATATATATATAGTAAAACGTACGAAAACGGCACCTGTCAATTGCGGAATCCTCTCTTACGGAAAACTGCCTTATGCGGAATACTACTCTAATCCCTTGCGATTCCTTCTTACCATGTTTTATTGTATATAATGAAATCTTTTGTAATTAAATGTTTATCAAATCAGAATAGGAATCCAAACAAATAAAAAATCCTCACCGTTTGTAATTTTAAGCGTTAAATAAATGCATGTGTGCATAGAAATCCAAAAAGAGATATATGTAGCAGCTACAAAGATTGAGAATAATAGCCCATTATCATAAAGAAACGAACTAAATATAAAGTAGCGAAAATGGCAGGAAAAAATGAAAGGAAGGAATTTTGTCAAAATGATGTGTCGGCAGTGCACTTAACGAGTTTAATCTGTCGATAAACGTAATGGCCATATCTGCAGTAAACAAAACGCGACGCATGGAAAAGTGTAATTAAGTAAAAGGTAACAGACAATTTCAATTGAATTTCGTGGTAATTTTTATTTAATGCTATTTTTTGGTTTTCCTTTTCTTTAATACTTCCTACGATACTTTACTACTAATTTTCTCTATATAATTTTCGCAGTGTTTTTTTTATTTCGAAAATTTTAATTGCATTTTTGAATATTTATTAACTTTTTACAGGCCGAATACATATCTAATTATATTTGCATATGAAAAAGAAACAAAAAACATACAAACGAACTGTAAAATCTCCTTTGTTTAAAGTCTTAAAATAAGTATAAAAGTAAAAAAAAAAAAAAAAAATAATAATTAATGCACTCTTGCACCCCAAAGCATTCAGTGTTTATATACTAATTGAATTATCTTGAAAATCACGCCTATTTTCATGATTGCAATGCATGATTTTCACAAAAAAATCTGTTACAATTACATTAATTTGGCGTGGGCACCGAACCCCATTAGTTAAAAATCAACATTTTTTTTACCGCTTGGTAGAAAGCGCGAACTAGTGAATTTATTTAAAAATATAATTGTTGTTCTTTTTTTAAATATGGCAACAGGAAAGAAAAAAAAAAACGTCTCATTTAAACTACCAATTCGTGATTTGTAAATTGTTTTCTCAACGGATAATCATAATTTAATTAATATTAAACAGTTAATTGATAAAAGTGTGAGTTTTTAAAATTAGTATTTCACTTTTTATTTTCTACTTTTTAGTGTTTAAAATAAAGCATTGTTGCAGTTTCATAGCCAGTTAGCGTTTTTTGGAGAGCGTGGTTTGGCACGTAATTAAATCCGTAGATTTTTGACTAGTATATACAATTGTAGCCATGAAGAATATTTGGCGATTGATCGCCTGTGGGGGGCTAATGTGAAATGCCTTAAAATTAAGATATAAATTTATATAAATTAAGATATTAATTCATAATTACGTTCTAAAAGTATTAAAATGTTGTATTGTCATTGTAAACACACCTCTGTACACATTTTTTTTTATAATTCTAGCCTATCTAATTCTAGGAATTGAGTTAAAAATTGATTACAAAAAATCGATTATTTATCTATCTTTACGTACAAAAATCCGATTGAATTAAATAAAATGGTGTAAAAAGACTACTGGCCATTTTTTTTAAAAAGGAAGGGAAAAAGAGTTGGAAATTACCAAAATCGTGTAGTAATTTTAGTGTCAATTCGACATATCTTATATACACAGGATGTTTCTTCTTATCGTTAACCCAGGGCCTGACTAATGCAGGAGCGTAGGGGGCAGCTGCCCCGCCCTCCATAGGCGTAATCGATAAAAGGGTGCTAAATGATTAAAATTGGCCAAAATTCTTACATTGTGCAGGATTTCTGCGAGGGGAGTTCGGTTTTCTTCCTAATTTTTCATTAATTTTATTTTTATCAGTCTCATTTTAAAACCCCGAAATTAAAATTTGCTGCTTGCAGCTAACGATTTATAATATATAAATTTTAATTATTTTTAACATTTTCATACATTATTTAATTATTATACAATGGATATCAAGAAAATATATTTTATAGTTCTTAGGGGAATATGTAACCTTCTATCTATTTTCTCTTCTTTTCTCTTTCTTCTTTACGCCCCATATAATCCTATGGGACTTATTTTTCAATTTATTAATTATTGCTGTAACTTTTGGAGTTTTCACGATATTTCACTGGTCTTTTTGTATGAGTTCTCCATTAGTATTGACTATCAAATCATGACAAAAAAAAATCTTTGCTGTAGTTCGCGCATGCGCAGTTATAATGTATTTCATAAAAATACCTATATCTCATTAAATATTCAATATATTAATATTTTAATCACAGTATACTATTTCTACGATTTTTTGTCAAGTTTTTAGAAAGCGGTGTTAAATGCGGCTGAAAACTCTTCATGCTATAAAAAAAAAACCTTTTGAAGTTTTCGCAGAAACGTTAACATCTTCCCGAATATACGTGCTATGTTTACACAAATGCAAACAAATGTTGAACAGGACCTGCATAGTCATTTGCTACAGTAACAGACCATTTCTTACCATTTTCTGTTACTTGGGTAATCGAAAATATTATTTTATTATTAAAATTATTATCCCCCCCCCCTAATTGTCCACGTTACAAAATCTCCACTGAAAAACATGACGTGAAACATGTTCTTTGCCTCCCGAAAGTTCAAGAGCATTCCGGACATTTCGTCACGAGTTTCAGTAAATTTGACGAAACGTCTGAAATTGGCCACTGTCCCTTAATTTCTGGACACCAGTGTATATAGATGTCATACGAAATAGTTTCGCTAAATGCTACGCCGCCATTTGGTTTATTTATTTTTCGTATTGTCAGGGAAATCGTATATTTTTCTGTTACATGCACCAAAGAAAATGCATTCTCATTTATAAAGCCAAGTTTTTTTTTTCTATGATTGTGTTAGTAGCTTTTTTTTGCCTGATTGTCTTTTCACGATTTATGTGCGGGGGCGTACAGAACTCCGTTATTGGGATCGCTATATTATTGTATTTTTATTTATTTTACCTGTAAGGCCTCATGGTTAACATGGGCAAAGCCAGGTGGTTCTGCTAGTACTTGTAAAAATTTAGTTTTTATTTTTTCAGTGAAAGCTTGTATTTGAAAGAAAAAGTTATTTGATTAATAGGATATGCTAATAGTTTAAATAATTATAACTTGGTACTGCGGAAAATGTATTCTTAGATGCTGCATACTTTATCATTCCAGATATATGTACTTGTATAGAGAAAGATAGTCGGCATTACACAATTTATTATAAAACATCTATTCAATAATAACTATTTAAAAGTAAATTAATGATTATCAAATTTAATTCTTTAATTGATGTTTTACAGAAATTATTAAAGTCAATAATGGTTATCTTAAAACGTACCGCTTTCAATAACGTATATATATATATATATATATATATATATATATTAATCAAAGCCGTTGTAATCATCGGTACAAGGGGACTCCCATAAGCATCTGTTCCCAGGGCCCCCAAGTTTGTAAATCGTTCTCTGAGTATAGATATATTTTTTAACGAGTTAAAGTGGCAACACTTACACTATACCAATAGTTTATGAGATAGGTGATGTGGCCTTAGAAAACATTTGATAAGAAAACTATATTATTATAACAGAAAGAAATTTAGAGTTTTTAAAAAGGCGTCTTGTAAAAATGGTTTACTTCAGTTTTGTCCTCCGAAGCAACTTTTTAAATAATAATTAACAGCAATATGATATGATTAAAGAACAGTTGAAGTAATTTTAAAGGAAATGATGTAAAAAAAAAACATTCATATTTCTGTGATAGTTTTTCTTTCGCAGATAAACTTTCACTCTCTCTGTCTCTCGCTCTCTTTTTTCTTTTTTAAAATTTTATTCGTATGTTTATTTCTATGCAGCAGTAAATAGTTAAATCTCAAATTACGTGATAAGTTTTATACCCATTGATTAAGTTGTTTTTCTTCTCGTTTCCAAGTAATTAGGATGTCTGTCTATCAAACAGACTTTCTAGAATTGAGCTTTTTAACCAAGTTAAAAAAGCAACACTACACATTATTGAGTGTCTGTGATGTAGAGCTTTAGAAAACTATATTATTATTAAAAAATAATTTAGAGTTTTAAAAAGAATTGTCTTTCAAAACTTACTTAGTGTGCTAAAAATAATTTACTTCAGTTCTGTTTATTGCTCTCCAAAGGAAAGGAGCTCCCTATCTCTTCTGTAATGTAATTTTCAGTCAAGAAATGGTAACTATTACCAGAATTAGACAGTAAGTTTTAAATAGTAATTAAAAGCAATGTAATTTTCAATAAAGAAATGGTTACTATTACCAGAATTAGACAGTAAGTTTTAAATAGTAATTAAAAGCAATGTAATTTTCAATAAAGAAATGGTTACTATTACCAGAATTAGACAGTAAGTTTTAAATAGTAATTAAAAGCAATGTAATTTTCAATAAAGAAATGGTAACTATTACCAGAATTAGACAGTAAGTTTTAAATAGTAATTAAAAGCAATGTAATTATCAGTAAAATTCGAAAAATTTGAAAGGAAATGATGTAAAAAAAAACAAAAAAAAAACATTTATAATTCTGTGATAGGTTTTCTTTGGCATACTGTAAAAAAAGACAAATATTTCTTAGTCTACAAAAATATAACATAACCACGAACGAAAATATAAATAACATCTTCCGAGTCACCCACGATTCTGAAATTCATTATTTATCTTTAAAAATTACCTTTAGTAACCTCAGAAAGCCAATATATTTTTGAAATTTAAAGAAGCAATTATGAAAATAAAGTTTCGTTTGTTAAGACGGATTTTTGGAAAACTTTTCCGAGTAGTTTTTAAAGTGTATTAATCAGTTTTCTCAAAACCGGAATATCGGTTTTTAGGAGGGCATCAATTCTCAAGTACCCATTTTCAGCTGCTTAATTGGATTTATGCGTGCAAGAGTAACAAATTCATATCAATTTTAATGTTAATGTTAATGCTGTTAATTTATCATGTTTGCCTGTAAAACATGTTTGTTTAACATGAAAATGCTTACTTGAGAATTACTACATCCCAAAAATCGATATTCCGAGTGGAGAAAATTCTATAAAAGCTACTCGGAAACATTTCCGAAATTCAGTGGCAGCAAAAAAAGGTTTGTTTTTATAAATGCTTCTATAAATCTGAAAAATATATTGGTTTTTGAGGTTTTTAAAGATAAAGAGCATTTTTCGGAATTATGGGTAGTTGGGAAAAGGTTATTGTGCATAAGCCTTGGTTATATTATATGTGTCCTTGGTTATATTATACGTATATTCCTAGACTAAGAAACATTTGTCTTTTTTTGCAATGCAGATAAGCTTTCTCCCCCCCCCCCCCCTTTTTTTATTTTTTTTAATTTTATTTTTATTCATATATTTCTTCGTAATGTATCAGTGAGTAGTTAAGTCCCAAATCACGTGATAATTTCTATGCACGGGGAAATGCATTGTTTTTCTTCTCGTTTCGTAGTAATTAGGCTTCCTGTCCGCCAAACAGACTTTCTGAATTTGAGCCTTTTTTACCGAGTTAAAAAAGCAACACCGCACACTATTGATTGTCTGTGAGGCGGGGCCTTAGAAAACATCCGAAGAGAAATAACGACTTGGTCAGCTCACGAATGGCCGTTTCTCAGAGGATCTAATGGCATATTTATTCGATTAGCGTAGCATTTGTTTTAGAGGCACGCGCAAGATGCAGAGGTTGCCGAGAGAAAGAGGGAGAACCACGTGATTTTTTTTTTCACTTTTCCAGACATATCTTTGGAACTTTCGCTTTGGCAGAAACAACTGAATATTTTTAGTTTTAAAGTGAAAGGTTTTATTTCCTGTAATCTGCGAGGCATGCGAGTAAATAGTAGGAAAAATGTAAAGAGGAAGAAAATTCTTTCGTTATGTATTGATAAATAGTTTTTATCATTTTGGGAAAGTCTGTTAACCCATAACTACTGTGACAAAAATTGTTCCATAGTTACTGTGCAGCGGTCGCTGAGACCGCTTGATCAAAAGATTAATAAAAGGCTAGATTAACACTAGAACGCCCGGGAATTTTACTCAAGCTTTATAAAAATATTTTACCCCAGAATTTTTATTTAAAACTATTTAACTCAGTTACGTGTGATGTATATTTAACTTATTTTAAGAAGAAATTTCTGGATGGAACCGACATTTATTCATTTGGTTAGAGTCGAATTGACTCCCACCGCCCAGCAGGGCGTTCTAGTGTCGAAGACATTTCTGGTTCGAACCGACATTTATTCATTTAGTCGGAGTCGAATTGACTATTGTTGGGCGTTCTAGTGTTAACTCATGAAATGCTGTTTCTGCACTAAAATTTATGTACAGGAGTACTGTAATTAAAATTACCCTATTTAGAAGTCTCTAGTGGCAGTACTAGAGTTCCAAACGAAACAAAATTACACTAGTATCTATAGTTAAGCTGAAAGCTAAGAGTTAAACTGTGAATATTGAAAAAAAAAAAAACAGTGGACCGCTAACAACAGTTAGGTGTTAAATTTAAAAAAATGAGGTATTTGCATTGGAAATTTTAAAGTTGGTACGACTTTCTACGTGTAGACGACACCTAATTCAAAGAATGCATTAATATTTGGAAGGAAGATATTATTTAGAGTCTATTGACACCTTGCTATTTTATTATAAACGAACTACGAGTAAAGGCAGGTGCATCGTGTTTTTTTTTTTTAATTTCATATTGCAATACAATAATCATGCGGTCAAAGTCGCTCAAAAATAAACTATTTGTAAATGGTAACATAAAAATCATCTTGATAAACATTAAAACTACATTGAAAGTTTGTTTAACTTGGAGAATAACAAAGGCCATTGAAAATAATTGCCCATTAGTGATTGCTCATAATGATTTTCAACTCTGACCTTAGCCAAATCGTTTACGACTAATTTATCTTTCTTTTGTTGAGAGGGAAACATTTTAGAATTTGTTCCAGTGATGTATGCAAACTTCATTTAAACTAATGATTTCTAATGTTTTCTTAACAACCTATTTTAACGATTACAAAGAAATGAATATGTAATGGATAATTTTAAGTTATGAAATGATTAAACATGTTGTGATGTGAAATCACATATGTTTCAAATTATCCCCTTTTCCTTTATTAAAAATATCATTTTTTAATTAGTTGATTAGTTTATTTTAAATTTTATTTAAATTCTGTGTTTTCCCCTCCTTATAAATGAAAGAAAGGATTAAACAATTTATATCATTAAATGCTCCCATGCAAATTCTAATCTTTAGTCATCACGCCAGATCAACCAAATAAATAAAATAAAAATAAAAGAAATGTGCTAGCTACAAAAATTTATTTGCCCCTCTTTTAGAGTTCATTAAAATTTGTCATTTATACATTTGTTTCTTTCTGAATCATATAAGGGCTAAGCGGTAGTGTCCCCTTTCTTTATTATTTTGTCGATATTTGATTTCTCAACGGGTTTCCAAAATTTTTTGTAACGTATTGTTGGCATGCTTTCAATGTTGCTAACTCATCAAATTTATCCTTATAAATTCAAAAGTCTCCTTATGGTAATTAATACCTGACGGTTATCTTGTGGTTCATATGCTCTCGCTAAATTAACTATGTCAATGAGTCAAATGAAGAATTTGTGGCGTATGAGTTTCACCATTTTTTTAACCTCTCTATTCATCAACATGAATTCTGAACATGATATGTAATTATCCCACATGAAACTTATTTTATTTTCTGTACTTATACGTTATTATGTGAGCCTGGACAAATGAAGTATTTTCATCTATTTATACTCGAGTCATCTTGTCAAGTGCATTCCTTTTTGCTTACCCAAATTTTTGGAATACTGAATCTATTTTCTCACACTTCACTATTTTCTTTATTATTATTATACTCTTGTATTTAACTTAATGACTTGGTTTTCGTATGTAAAGATAGAATTTCGTAACGGGTTTTACATCCACTTCCGGATATGCTAGAATTATAAGAAAATATGTACAGAGGTGTGTTTCCGATGCAACATTTTCATATTTTTAGAATTTAATAATAAATTAATTTTAAGGTATTTTTCTGACAGCCGGCCGTAGATGATATATCGCCAAATAATCTTTATGGTTACAACTCTTTACGAATTAGAAAAACAATGGAGTTAATTATGCGCGCCTGTGAAACTGTAACGATGAAATATTATTTTAAACAATAAAAAGTAGAATATATATAAATAGTGTAAAATTTGTTTTTATAAATACTCCTTTATCATTTAATAGTTTAATATTAATTAAATTATGATTATAAGTTGAGAAAACAATTTAGAAATCTAAAATAAAATAATAATAATTTAAATAATGCTTTTTTTTTCTTTCCTATTGCCATATCTTAAAAATGAAGCACAGCGAAATAATATATATTTTAATGTCAATAGTTTGCACTCTTTATCAAGCGCAAATCAAAGCGGTGAATTTTCAGTAATCGGGGTCCAGGCCAAATTAACGTATTGTAACGGGAAAGTTTTTGAACAAAATGAATTGCAGTCATGAAATTAGGCGATATTTTTAAGATAAACTTTAAAGGCTTATAAAAGAGTATTTTTTTCAAAAATATGTTTTTTATTTTTATGAGTTAAAATGCATTCATATTCTTTCAAAAATATGCTAAAACCCCCATCTTTTTGCTGATTTTTTTATATTATTATTTCCCTATTTAAACCAAATGACAATTGCAAAGAGCAATGCACTTTCTTTGAGGCTGATTTTTTTTCTACTTATTTCAGAAAGTTTTCTTTTATTTTCGCATAAAATTGATGTCATTTTATAATAAATTAAAATTGACCTTTAAAGCATTACAGAAATTAATATTTCTGCACCAGCTGGATCATTTGTATTTATAATGAGCTTATCGAAGCATGGATCATAACAAGAATTCTTATTTTATGATTTAAGAATTTGTTTATTCTTTTTTTTTTTAATTTCTTTTGGCGAAACAAACAAAACGTCAATGTTCACTAGTTGCTAGTGTTGTTTCTTATTCTTTCTTTTATCTTCTTTTTTTCTATTAAAATTAAGATTAATAACTGATTTAAAATATGCGGTAATTTGGATTTACAAATTTCTGTAGTAAAAAAATCAATTGGATTTAGTTTTTCAAATAAGGCTGACAACCAAATTTCAAAATTAGAAAATAATACGCACCTGCGTTGCGTAATAATATTATCGGCAATTTTGTTTAATTTTTCCAAAATTTTCTTCACAAAAAAAGAAAGAAAAGAAAAGCGGGTGAGGCTTAAAACATGGTTTTTGGGGCTTGTGTACCACTTGAACATTCTTTCTCATTAAATATGTACGCTATCTAATATATTAAAGCGAGAAGCAAAAGTCTTAATTTTGCAGTGCAAATTCGACCTTAGTGCACATGCCTCAACTTTTTTTGAAGGGTGAATAAAGCAGGAAATAGAATTAAAAAGAATCAAGAGAGTTGGGGAAAGAATAGCTCACCTATTGGCCTTCACTTCTCACAACCCTACCCCTAGGAAACACTCCTTTTAAATTCTTCTTTATTCTATTCTTATCCCCCCCCCTTCCTGGAGGGAGCATCCATTATTCCGCCTGCTTTGTTTGAGAGAGGGGTGAATAAAAGGGAAAGGGAAGGATGCGCTTTCACTTTTTTTAAAGGCTGGAAAGGCAAATGGGTGTGGAGGAGTTCTCCCCTTCTATAGAATTTGAAAAAGGGTCGTTTTCTGGGGAAGAAAACATATTTATTTTACAACGAGATAACAATATTTCTGATGTAATTTTTACACGGGCTGTGAAACCCTTATATTTATAACCATTAAAATTTTCAAAGGGTTTGGACAACGAAAGTTTTTTTTTTATGTTTTCTTACGAGCACTTTTATAACTAATTATCAGTAATTTTTATTTGAGGTTCATTTAAGGTTTTATCACGGTCGCGGCAACGCTGGGCAGGTCAACTAGTATATTAATTAAAATTTTGTATTAAATTAAATACAATTACAGTCAAACCGCATTAGTAAGTCACCTGGATAAAACGTAACTCCGCATATTACATCATGTTTCAGAAATCTTGACAATTCTCATACACTTTTACACACATTGTACTCCGCTTATTGCATCACCATTTTTTCAACCACTCCGCTTAAGACGGCACTTTTAAAAGTGGTATAGCCAAAATCTGTTGAATTTATTTGCCAATGTTATCTCCAAAACTGTATACTTCGTTTTTGTTGTGCGTGACTGTAAATTTAACAACATTTCAGATGACAGCCCTTTCCTTATAAAGACTGTCTGACATATGAACAAATTATCTGAATGCAACAATAACTGAAATTGTAGTTGATATGTTTTGGAATCGAAGAACGGATCAGCAGCAGAATCCGACAGCGATCGTGAAAAAGAGAAACCTCCCAAAACCGATTGTTGCAAAGAAAACTAGTCGTTGGGAGGGGGGGGGGCACCGTAACACTTACCCATCATGTATATGCATAATATAAAATATGAAAATAAAACATGTGTAAACTACTTATAAAATGCATTGCAATTCGAATAAAATCGTGGCTTGATGACGTCTAAACTTTAAATGCTCTATAATTCCAAAACTGATAATCATATTAACTAACGGTTTATTGCGTCTGATTAAGCGTCTCATTTCCATATCTTTGAATTGAAATTTGAATGAAATACAGGATCATGAAAAATCGAAGCGTGTGGAAAATATAATTACAAATATCTCTGTAACTCATTATCCGATTGACTTCATTCTTGATGCAAAATTTATGTATTTTTTATTGTATTTTATATTTCCTCCTTAAAATAAACAATTTCGAAAATTTTTATATACCTTTTATCAGAACGAATATTTCGAGAGTCCGAAAAAAAATAGTTCCGGATAATCGAGGTTACTGGAATTCAATAAGCTTCTTCTCATTATTACATACTAAGTACATACCAAATTTCAAGTCTCTATCTGAATTTGTTCAGGACATAGAGCGTTTACAAACACACACACACAGAGACAGACGGACGGCAATTTTTTTTTCTAAAAACATGTTTGTCGGAACCTCCAGTGTCTGAAACCGAAACTTGTAAATCCGTCAAAGAATTTTTTTCGGTTTTAAAAACTATTACAAGACTTACCCTATAGTACGTATGGTGGGTAAGTAAAAAGCTTTTATTGACGAACTAAGGACCCATATTTCGTTTTTGAATGACACTACAGATAACGAATATAATATGCTATATTCTTTAGAGATTTAAAAAAAAATTGATTTCAGAAAACTGACATGAAACAAAAATAGGTGTTTTTTTTTTGTCAGACAGTAACAAATGGGTACGTATTGAATTGTACAATTAAATACTACGTAACATATTTTTAAAGAACTTTTTTGTAGTATGTACAGTAAGAAAAAAAAGTTTGAGTAACGCAAATTTTTGCAATCTCTGTTACAAAAATTTGTAACAGAAGTTACAAAGAAGTATAACAAAGGTCTTATAGCAGACGTTGCACGTACGTAACAGAGGTTACGTTTAACAGAGGTTATGTTTAACAGAGGTTACGTTTAACAGAGGTTATGTTTAACAGATGTTATGTTGAGGTTACGTTTAACAGAGGTTATATTCAAGAAAATTAAAAAAAAATTACATTTTCGAAATCTGTGTAAAAATACATAAATTTATTGTCTATATAAAATTTCTTTACTTATCATTATATAATTTAAACAATTTAAAAAAAAAACATTTAAGTCCAAAATAGGAATAAGAGAAGTTAGAAACAGAAAACACACTTACTTCCGAACATGAAGATACTACTTTATAATAGTTAAACTGTTATGCACAGTTTCAAAATGGATTTAGATTTCTTTGCTAGAAACTGTATCCTACAGTATAAATTCACAGTACATTCTAATGGACGTCTTTTAAAATAACTGTAGTAAAAGAAATTACAGAGCTTAAGGAAAAAGTAAAATGTTTTTAATTACAAAAAATACATATTTTAATAATTCAGCACAATTTTTTAAAACTATTAATACCATAGATTAAATAAAAATAGATAAATATCATATTTCTTATAAAACTTAGCAATATTACAGCAAAACTTAGCTGTAAACAAAACTTAGCTATAGTCTAGGGGAAAAAAAACAGCGCCGCACAGTAAGAATTTTTTTGGATAAAGTTGTGTAATACATATGACAAAGATTTGTCACTATTTGTAGATTATACATTTACACATTAATAACTAAAAACATGAAAAAATAAATGAACTATCATAATTTTGAAAAACTTTTTCACTAAGTTTCTGTAGACTACTATTAAGGAAATCAAATGAAATTTTCTTAATATAAATTAAATATCTTTTTCTACTAAATATAATGAAGAATAAATGCTTGAAGTATATATTTCTCAGATTCGCCCCCCCCCTTAATTAAACAAATTTATACGATTGGCATCGAATTATATAATATAATTTGAAACTATTTCACTATACTATACACTGAAAATAAGGGTTTACAACTAATAAAAAAATTGAATTATTTTCTCTATTTCAGCCTATGAATTTTCTATTGGATTTAAATCTGAATTACTACAAGGCCATATCAGTTATGAGATTACAAGACGTTACTTACAAAAATATACGTAAATAAATAAAAATCTATATTGATAAGTATGCTTGCTCACATCAAACGATTAATTTTGCGCTGAAATTTGAAATTTATTTACTGCTGGCACCAGATAGCAAAAAACATTATCGTCTTGAAATAGCGATTTTCTAAGTCTGTGGCGAACTTTGAATACGATGGGATATGCACCATTAATATTTGTCCATTCTCATGATAAATTATGCAATCTCATTTTGTAAAATAAGGATAATTCATTACACCTTTGAATCTTTCTAAGTCTTGCGTACAGATTTCCACCAGGACAAAAATATTAAATTTTGGTCTACATGAAGTATTCATTCGACACCAATCGTTAATAATTTAATTTCTAAAGTTTCTTTAAAATTTCTTACCTAATCCAGTCTTGTTCCACTCATTTTAAGCACCTGTAGTGGTGTCTTTTACAGATATTTTAGCTTCTTATTATGTTTCAATTAACCACCACAAGTACTGTTTTCGAAGTTTTACGATGCCCAGATTTTTTTTTTTCTAAGTCCCTAAAGTAATATGTTGAGAACTTATATCCAATTGATTTCTCGTAACTAAACAATATAATAGTTGCAGTAAGGAACATAAATGTCGATATTTAAAGCCGAATGAAGACATAAAAATACTTAGGTAAGTCAAATGAAAAAAAGGTCAAGCAGATGGGGCTTATATAAATCGCAGTAAAATATCACATTTTGGGATTTTTCCTTTTCCATTGCGGATTATTTTTTTTTCCCTTTGGAACCGATCTTTCTTAGATCTTCAATTGGAGGTTTCATATAATTTTTTGATAGCACTTTTTTATATTCAGTGCCAAAAGCACTTTCTGACACATTTACGCACTCATTTTTAAAAATAAATGCATGAAACTCTCCGGCATGTTTATTAAAAGGATTAGTAATTGGATAGTTTTTAATTTTTTAATAAATGAATTACATCTTGAGTTATAAGCGATTGTAGTCTCATGACGACCTTTATCAAGCTGTTGCGTCAGGAAATTTGGTTCAAAACGCCAAATTTGACAGCATTTTCTGAAAGTTCTTCTGCTTTAACCAAAAAACTGAAAAACGCTGTTCGATTTCATAGTTTTTTATTTAAGAGTTTCTGCAAGTTTCTTATTACGATCGCATTTAAATTCCATGCGTTTAGGAATAAAAATGAATCCATGTGTCAGAAAGTAGCCAATTTGAATTTAAGAACGGCCTTAAGAATTTTGTATGTACGTATTTTGTATGTTTTGTCATCTATGTATTTCAAATAGAAAATTACTCGAGAATATATAAGTATGTATTGTATAAGTAGTTTAAATGTAATTTAAGATTATTAGAATATAGTATGTGCACATATGTCTGCGTTTAATACAGAAGAAATAATACTATGAAAAATGGTTAATTGATAAAAATATTTTCTCACTTAATAAAAGCTTCCAAAAAGTTAGTAATTCCTAAAATTATATTTGAGCCTGTTGTTGTTGCGTTTTATATAAAAGAGATCTCATCAAAAAGTCACCTGTAAAAAATGCAGCCAAGTCTCGTAACTCATTTACCGTAAAAAGTACTGAGATCGTATAAAGCCAAGTTTAACTATCTTATTAACTCTGAAATTTTCATTCACAAATCACTCCTAATCTCTACATCTTTAGTTAATTATTATTTTGTGACTTGGCAATTACGTAGCACGAGAATGTGATGTATATAGTTAGTCTTAATCAAATAATACTATAACATATTAAAGTATAATAACTTCCCTGTGCGTATATAATTTGCCTTAATTAAATTATCCCATCCCATCCCATCCCATAACATAGTAAGGTGTAATAACTTCCCTGTGCTGCGTAATTGCCAAGTCACAAAATAATAATTAACTAAAGATGTAGAGACTAGGAGTGATTTGTGAATGAAAATTTCACAGTTAATAAGATAGTTAAACTTGGCTTTATACGATCTCAGTACTTTTTACGGTAAATGAGTTACGAGACTTGGCTGCATTTTTTACAGGTGACTTTTTGATGAGATTTCACTTCTTTTTGTAAGTAATCCTCCTTTTCTTGATTTTGGGTTCTTTTTGGAGATCATCCACTGATTTTCGCTAAGCCCTCACTCTGTCCCTATTATTTACAGGTATAAAAAATTTGAAGATTTAGTTTCGTTTGCAAAGTACTGTAGATAAAAAGAGATTTCAGGTTCCTAGGCAAGCACTAAGCTATGGGAGGGGGAGTGTCAAAAGTACTCTCAATTGCTTCCAGGATAGGTGCTATCCATCTGAGATATTACTCGCAGCCCTAGATACTTGATATTTAACATAAAAGAACTTTTTTAGTATAAAAAGAAAGCCAAAATTAAAATTTCCGGAAATTTCCAATAAATCAAACTTTATTCCTTTTTTCGATGTTTTTTTTTCGTTTTTTTAGTCTTTTTTTTATTATTTACGGATTTTTTCATTTTTCCTTACTTTGTGTGCTAAACCCTGCCTTTCTGCCAAATGTCAAGCTTCTAGGACTACAAAATTGAATTATTTTCAAATTTTCGACTTTTTATAAATTTATTGATTTTTCGATTTTAATTCTAAAATACCTGATTGTCATGCCAATATAGTGATTCTTTGATCCGTCTTCTTAGGATCATTTAGGTTCAATTTAGAGATAAATCAAGTGAATCTTAGAGTCACCATGATTTTATTTAGAAAGGACTATCAAGCCATAACCAGCCAGTAATGTCGGGAGGGTAGGGGGAGCTGTGAAAATTTTTGTGGGGCTAACATCATTTAACAATCCATGTTTCATATGTGTAGTAAAAAGAGTACAACCTGTGAAAGAAAACAAACCTGTCTATAAAGAAATCGTCTATATCGTAGCCAGTCTATAGCGGAACTTTTCTATAACGAAAGAAAAGAAAACCATAATCCGGGTGAAATAACGTAAAACAATTAGGGGCGTTGTACTAGCTAATAGGACAATTATCTTAAAACTAATGTTTCTAGCAGTACAAAATCAAATTGTTTTCGAATTTCCGATTTCTTAAAGATATTTCGATTTTTTTATTTTATTTTCGAATTTAACGAATATTTTAATTGTTCCTTTTATTGAATAGTAAATACTAACTTTACACCAAGTTTTAAGTTTCTAAGACTACAAGATAAAATTATTTTCAATTTTTGATTTTTTCGAATTTTTTTTATAATTTTTTAGATTTTTTAATTTTTTTCTTATTTTGTATCCTTTATTACAAATTTCAAGTTGCTAGCGCTACAAAATCGAATTATTTTGAAATTCCGATCTTTTTCGAGTTTTTATTCTATTTTCGAATTTATTGTGTTTTAATTTTTCCTTTTTCTGTATCCTAAACAATAAGTTTACGCCGAATTTTAAGTTCTAAAGCTACAAAATCGAATTTTTTTCAATTTTTCGAATTTTCGATTTTATTTTCGAATTTTAAATTTTTGTTATTTATTTCTTTTTTTGTATCCTAAATACTACCTTTATTCCAAATTTTAAGTTTCTAACTTTACAAAATCGAATTATTTTCAATTTTTCGTTTTTTTTTCGATTTTTTGATTTTATTTTCAATTTTTGTTGTGTTTTTAATTGTTTATTTTTCTGAATCCTAAACACTACCTTTACACCAAATTTTCAGTTTCTAAGACTACGAGATCATATTATTTTCATTTTCTCTCTTTTTCTTTCTTTCTTTCTACTTTTTTTTTTTTTTGAAAGTTTCGATTTTTTCTTTAATTATCCATATTTTTTAATGTTTCCTTATTTAGTATCTTAAATATTAGCTTTATTCCAAATTTCAAGTTTCTAGCGCTGTGAAATCGAATTATTTTCAAAATTTCCTTGTTTTTCGATTTCTTTCGATTTTTTTATTTTATTTTCGAATTTTATTGCGTTTTTATTTTAACTTATTCTGAATCCTAAACACTATCTTTACCGCGAATTTTAAGTTTCTAAGGCCACAAATCAAAGTAACCACAGATTTTTTTCGAATTTTTTTCGGATTTTTGATTTTTTTTTTCGAATTTTCTGGATTTTTTAATTTTTTCTTATTTTGCATCCTAAATACTACCTTTATTCCGAATTTCAAGTTTCTAGCGCAACAAAATTGGATTATTTGAAATTTTTCGATTTTTCGATTTTATTCTCAAAATTTTTTTGTGTTTTTGATGTTTTATTTTTCTGAATTCTAAACACTACCTTCACACTAAATTTTAAGTTTTTAAGACTACAAGATCGTGTTATTTTCAATATTCAATTTGTTCGATTTTTTTTAATTTTCGAATGTTTTTTTTTTCTTAATTTTCCGGATTCTATAATTTTTCCTTTATTTGTATCAGTTGATTCCAAATTTTAAGTTTCTGTGGCTGCGGGATCTACCCAATCTATTTGATGACGCGAGAGTGAGTGAGTGTGTGAGTGACAAAAAATCGAAACTTTGAGTTCATATATCGTCTGCACTAATTTATGGGTATTTTTTGAATTATCCATATTTTTGAATTTTTCCTTATTTAGTATCTTAAATATTACCTTTATTCCAAATTTCAAGTTTCTAGAGTTGTAAAATCGAATTATTTTCAATTTTTCCTTATTTTTCGATTTTTCCGATTTTTTCGATTTTTTTATTTTATTTTCAAATTTTATTGCGTTTTTTTATTTTAACTTATTCTGAATCCTAAACACTATCTTTACTGCGAATTTTAAGTTTCTAAGGCTAAAAAATCAAATTATTTTAATTATTTTAATTTTTTTCGAATTTTTGAATTTTTTTTTTCGAATTTTCCGAGATTTTTAATTTTTTCTTATTTTGCATCCTAAATACTACCTTTATTCCGAATTCCAAGTTTCTAGCGCAACAAAATCGGATTATTTGAAATTTTTCGATTTTTTTCGATTTTTCGATTTTTTCAATTCTGCTTTCGATTTCTTTGGTGTTTTTGATGTTTTCTTTTTCTAGATACTAAATAATACCTTCACACCGAATCTAAAGTTTCTAAGACTACAAGATCGTATTATTTTCAATTTTCAATTTTGATGGAATTTGTTGAATTTTCGAATGTTTTTTTTTTCGAATTTTCCGGATTTTATAATTTTTCCTTTCTTTGTATCCTAAACACTACCTTTTGTCCAAATGTCAAGTTTCTAGGGCTGCGTGATCTACCTAATCTTTTTGATGACGCGTGAACGAGTGAGTGAGTGACTGACAAAAAATCGAATGTTTGAGTTCATATATCGCCTGAACTAGAAAAGACAGAAAGTTGTAATTTTAAATTTTGGTCCTGTATGCCGAATACTCTAGAAAAACGAAGTTTCAAATTTTTGGGATACTCCAGTGCGGAGATATGGGGGGGTCAAAAGTGCCCTGAGTTGCTTCCAGAAAAATATGCTTACGGCTGTCCTCTCTCGAGTTGGCGAGGGCACTGCCGTGCCTCCAGATCTTGCCAGGGCTGTGGTTTTCCTATTAGACTTAATGTTAGCTATATGCTCCATTTTTCTGCAACTAAATTTCCTCATGCCAATATAGTAATTCATTGATCCGTTTTCTTAGGATCGTTTATGTTCCATTTAGTGATAAATCAAGAGAATCTTAGAATCACCATGATTTTATTTAGAAAGGACTATCAAGCCATAACCAACCAGTAATTTCGGGAGGGAGGGAGAGATGTGAAAATTTTTGTGCGACTAACATCTTTTAACAACAAATATTTCATATATAAATTAAATAGAGTAAAGCCTGTGAAAGAAAATGAACCTGTCTATAAAAAATAAAAGGTCTATAACGTAGCCAGAAAGAAAAGAAAAGAAAAGCATAATCCGGGGAAAATAACACAAAACAATAACGGAAGGTGTACTAGCTAATAGGACAATTATCTTAAAATCTATCTAAAACAAACTATCCCCATCCTGTGGGATTTGTTTTTCAATGTTTTACTTTATTTAATGCAAAACATAGATTGCATCCGACAACTCATAAAAAAGTCCTCCGGCCTGTACCGGCAGGAAAAGGTAGCTTTCCGATATCTTCGTTTTAAAATTTTAGCTAATGTTACTCGAAAACAGCAAGTTAAAATGCAAAGAAACCGTTTACAAAAGATTCGTTTACACTGAATTTGAATAAGAAATTCGCCAAATTATTGAGCTATAGCCAAGATGGCTTCATTTATGAAGACTTATTTTTGTCGCCAAATTTGGCGAGATTTCGCCAATTGTCGCCAAGTTTGGCGATAATTTGGCGCTAATGGATATGAATATATAGTTTTATGCGTATGATTGGGAAAATGATTACAACAATGAAAGAAAATAATTTGCGAGAAATCGCGTTCACTAAAACTTATAAATTTATATTAAAATCATTAAAATTACAGACATTACAATACACTTTCATAAAACATTAAAAACATATTAAAATTGGACGTTTCGGATTTACATGGAAAATCCCTCTTCAACAACAACATTTCACTTAGCGTAAATCATAGTTCAAAAATATTAACAAATAGAAAATGCAACGTATCAAAATTTCGAAGTCAAAGTTACAGTTATAATAACACGGAGTATTCATTCGGGATTGCACCTGCTTGACCATTATTGACCATAAATTTATCGTTGGTTTTTTGTAATGTGCTGTTTTGTTTCAAAATGTCAGCCACCCTAGAATTTCAAACTGCTCTATCTCAGCCAATTTTTAAGATAGAGGTAAAACAAAAAATGCTCTGGAATCCTTGTATCAAGTCCTAACACCTAATTAAAAAATAAACTTGATTTTTTAACTTTTTTGTATATTTATTTTAGTTTTAAAATTTTCCGTGGCCGCCATCTTGAAACAAGATGGCGGACCAAGCTGGCCAACGAACTCGGTCGAGGCATTGGTGAGCTTAATACACACAATTAGTTTCATCCAAATTAATTTATAAATACGAGCGTTATCGTATCAAATTATTTTCATTTTTTCAATTTTTTTCGAATTTTTTTATTTTTTTTCGAATTTTCTGGATTTTTTAAATTTTCCTTTTTCTGTATCCTAAATACTACCTTTATTTCTAATTTGAATTTTTTAGCACAACAAAATCGGATTGTCTTCAGATTTTCGGTTTTTTTCAATTTCTTCGATTTTTTCAATTTTGCTTTCGATTTTTTTGGTGTTTTTGATGTTTTCTTTTTCTGGATGTTAAACACTACCTTTACACCAAATCTTAAGTTTCCAAGACTACAAGATCGTATTATTTTCAATTTTCAATTTTGATGGAATTTGTTGAATTTTCGAATGTTTTTTTTTTTCGAATTTTCTGGATTTTATAATTTTTCCTTTCTTTGTATCCTAAGCACTACCTTTTTTCCAAATGTCAAGTTTCTGGGGCTACGGGATCTACCCAATCTTTTTGATGACGCGCGAACGAGTGAGTAAGAAGTGACAAAAAATCGAATTTTTGAGTTCATATATCGCCTGAACTAGAAAAGACAGAAAGTTGTAATTTTAAAGTTTGGTCCTGTGGGCCAAATACTCTCTATAATTGAAGTTTAAAATTTTTGGGATACTCCAGCGCGGAGATATGGGGGGGTCAAAAGTGCCCTGAGTTGCTTCCAGAAAAGTATGCTTACGGCTGTCCTCTCTCGACTTGGCGGAGGCACTGCCGTGCCTCCAGATTCGTGTTAACTCTCCCCATTAATAAATTTCTTAAAAAAAAAAAAAAAAAAAAAATCCATAAAATGTTTTATAAAATATCTCTCATAAATATCATCTTTGTAAACAAGATATAATATAAATGTGAATGTTTTAAGTAGAATGAAGCCATAAAAAATACCTAGGCAAAGTAATTTGAACAAAAGTCAAGCAGATGGGACTTTATCGCATCCTAGTTAAATATCACACTTTGAGAATTCCATTTTTTCCATCGCGGATTATTTATTTACTCCTTCTGTAACGAATTATTTTTAACTCTTCAATTGCAGTTCTAATGTAACATTTTAGTAGCAATCTTTTATATCCTGCTTCTAGAGCAGAAATGACAATTTTTTTTTTTTTTTTTTTTTTTTTTTTTTTTTTTTTTTTTACGTGTGCCAAATATTTTAACACCATTCTAACATGCCAGGAGAAAACACAAAAAGTATTTCCAGAATGTGCCGTTGCACGAATCCTTTATTAATAAAATCAACCAAAAATTTTACAAACCAAAAAAAAAAATCACGTTTGTTTTGTCATGTATTAGAATAAACCATTAAATTGAATCGGATTTTTATTCATAAACGAGATTCATTTATCTGGAATCACCACGCGAGAATAAGGGATTAATTTCGAGACTTTGTTTTTCTAAAATAGTTTTTAATGTGTCATAAATTCATTTTTCTACCTTGTTATAATCAATGTTATGTAAAAGTGCTTATAAATAATTTATTAAAGAGATTTTCACTGTTATCCATTCGAAACCGAATACGCTGATTTTCTTCGTGTTTTGACATTTTTAGTAACGTGAAAACAGAAATCGCTCTATTGGTCATTTTGTTACTTGAGCAGTCTTTTCAAATTATTTTGAAAAAAAAAAAATCCTAAATATGCGTAGAAATTTTAAAAGTTTGAAGTGGAAATTCCTTTCGAAGTCATCAAACATATTCATTGGTTCTAAAGTTTTTTCACAATTTCGCAATTGAGGGGTCGATGCAGGGTTTTTTTCTTGGGGCCCATTTTGTGAAAAGTAAAGGTTATTTTTGTGAAATTTATTATATTTTTGTGAAAAAAAGTTAAAATCCAGTTACTCAAATTCTAATCGAGCATTTATTGACAAAAACTTTTTAAAATCGTTTAGCTGAAGTTTTCTTCTATGGTGAACTTGTTTGTTTACAAATTACACATTTTAAAACATCACAAAATAATAAATAATTAATAAATAGTAAGTTTTTATGGAATAGAATTTTGTGAAAAGGTCTATTTTATTAAAAGAAATTTTGTGAAGGAGCCTGTTTTGTTATAAAGAATTTTGTGGAGGGCCCCATTTTATCAAATTGATTTTTGTGAAGGAGCCTGTTTTGTTATAAAGAATTTTGTGGAGGGCCCCATTTTATCAAATTGATTTTTGTGAAGGAGACTGTTTTATTAAATAGATTTTTGTAAAAGGGCTCTAAATAGGCTTCAGTTTTTGCCTAGATCGGCCCTTGCAATGGTTTATTAAATTGACCCTCTGAAAACATTTGAGGTGATCAGGGAGGGTGTTTGTTCCGATTAATCGAATACAAGCCATTTCCATCAAGCCATGAAACGTCTAAATTAATCCAGTAGGTTTCCCACAATTTTGGGGGTTGGTTAATTAGTTGGTTAATTTCAGATGCCACGGTCATCTTTTCACACGGAAGCTCAACAGATCGGGACCTCCATTTAAAGTGGAATCTGACCCAACTACAAACATTCACACCGGATTTGGGATTCGAATCCAGCATCTCTTCTCCAGTAAACAGTGCTCTAACCACTAGACTCCTAAAATTTTGAAATAACTTTTGATTAAAATAACAAAAACAACAACAACAACAATAATAATACTAATGATAATAATAATAATAAGAAGAATAAAAATAAGAATAAGAATAAGAATAATAAGATATTTTCTCAGTGCATGTACGTCGCCTACAACATATGTTTTCTGACCTTTTCATATATTAAAGAGCTTCTATGTGGATGTATATAAATAAATATTAATAAAGATATACATAAATAAAATTAAAAGAAACATAATATATCTTTTATTGATAGTGTCACATTTTGAAAACTTTCTTCGTCATTATATAGATAGAATAGAGTCTGCGTATAAGTGTCGCGTGTTTTTCCTTGAGAAACATTTCTAAAGAAAGTTACAAATTAGTAAGAAAAGAAAGATGGTAATTCATGCCCCATTGATCGCGGGACTTTTAGCTCTTGAAAGAGAAAGAACACGAATGACTCTACATGGAATAGGAGTATTTTATGCAATCGCTTAACTGCTTTTGAAATCGATGAGCTGTTTCGATTTAGATTTGGAAAGTGAATTGGAAATTACGAGTAGTAAGTAATTTATATGGATAATCAGTTTTATAATTGGCGACTTAACACAATAAAAAGATGAAACTATTTATCAAGTTAAATATTTTTTGGTCTTTAATAACTGTCAAATATTTTTAACTTTGAATAAGGAAAAGCAAAAAGAAAAGTATATATTTTTTAACCGACTTCACAAAAAGGAGGAGGTTCTCATGTTTTTAACACTTTCCAACATAGTTGAAAAGTGTTTGATTCGATTGATTTGTTTGATTTGTTTTGAATCCAATTTGTCTGTCTGTCTGTCCGTGCTCTAGCTCGTGTAAATACACTCGGATTGTCATGCGATCGATATATGTTACTGAAATTTACTATATAATGTTCGGTATTGAAAATAGAGTGTGTAGCACTTATAGTTTTTTACAGGGACAGTCAAAAGTATTCGGTTACATTACGATCTATGGGGAAAAATCAGCTGCAGTTTATTTTAATGATGTCACACAATTTCAAACATATTGAAATGGATATATATCACTGAGGTGCACTACAAGAGGCTTACTACAGCATATGATGTGCATAGCACTTATAGTTCCTTTACAGGACACTCAAAAGAATTCTGCTACATTATGGTCTAAGGAGAAAAATCGTTTGCGGTTTATTTTAATAATGTTCTACTATTTCAAACATATTGAAATTGATATATAATATCACTAAGAGCAATTGCAAGGAGCTTACTATAGAATATTGTGTGTATAGCACTCATTTACAATGACAGACAAAAAATTCGGTACTGTATGTTATCAATAATTGCTGGAAGTGAGTTTTCATTTGTTGAGCGTGTTTTTAAATTTAACTCATTTTTTGTCTATTACGTGGTGTGTATAAATTCTATACATCCTATATACAAGGCAGCATAAAAGTTTCCGAGTACATTTCCATCCAATTTAGGCAGAAATTCCATAAGGGGGATTTTAAACTGTGCTACGCGTTTCCTAACTGAATTAAAATTTAGCTTTCTACGTAGTATCTATACAAATCTATAGATCATATACAAGGCGGCACAACAGAATTCGGATATTTATCCGAATAGTGTTGGTAATTCCTGAAATCGGATTTTTTAAAAAATCAATTGCAAAGTTGCATCTTTACAAACGAAAACCAAGTTGAGTTTAATAAAAGAGTGTAAAAACAATGTCTTGAAGTCGGTTACATATATTTTTTTTATTTAAAAATTACTTGTTAATACCTTGCATGTACTTGTGAACAGTTGGGAAAAAAGGAGAGAGAGAGAAAGAAAGAGAGCTACACTTTTTAATCGCCAAATTATCACCAAGAGACGCAAAAAGTACTTTTCGACGGGGACTTGAGTCCACTTCTGTAACTATTTATGAATAAAATAAGTTTAGGGTCTGTTTTCATATTGAAAATGCTTACACCGTAATGGAAGTAATAGATGACACAGTGATGACAGAACAATTTCCTTTTTCTACTCTTTTATTTAACTTATCTGAATTTTTATATGTAAAGATGGAATTTTGTAATCGATTTCCCCTTACTTCCTGATAGGCTAAGATTTATAAGAATTTATATACACAGGTTTGTTTCCGATGGCAATGCAACATTTTATGGGGTTGATCGGAAAGTTCCTTCTGTTTGGGGGAAAAACAGTTCGTACCGGAAAAGTCTATCATTTAATTATTAGACATTAATTCCGATATCTAATGCCCCACCAGTGGCTGAGAGGTTGTGCTCTCGAAGCTGGTAGACGGGAGGTGCTGGGTTCGATCCCAATCGCGCCCGTCGGCCTAATCGTTCGGAGTTTTCGTGGTTTTCTTCGAGCCGTGGATTTATCCATGCGTAAATACGGGTTAGGTTCCCTTAGAAAGACCCCCACGAAGGGCATTCCCCCCGGGCCTATATCCCATGTGTAGATAATTGGCCGTCAATAATCAACCCCAACCCCGATATCTAATGTCTAATAATTGACGGGCAGAATTTTCTGGTACGAATTCATAGCTGCCAACTTTTACGCTTTTTTGTTACCATTAAAAATTAATAGAAAATTTTTATTTATTGAATCACATGATTTTGGCGATTTAATCAGGTAAAATTTACTATAAAATTTTAGTGGTAGGAAAAAAGCGTAAAAGTTGGCAGTTATGCGAATTGGTTTTCCTAAACGGAAGAAACTTTTCGAACAATCCAATAATATTTTATGAATTTGATTATAAATAAATAAATTAATTTTATGGCGTTTTTTCGTTAGCCGGCCGCGGGTGATAAATCGCCAAATCTTCTTTTACAACTGCATAAGAGTGACAACAATAACAGAGTTAATTATACGCCAAACCACGCCCAATAAAATATGCCAAATGGCTATGAAAGTGTAATGATGAAATGTTTTAAACACTAAAAAGAAGAAAATAAAATAAAAAATAAAGAGCATAATAATATTTTTAACAAGTGGGTAAGTGTGATTGAAGATTGCACAAAGGGTTTCATTTAATATTCCTTTCAAAACACTTTAACCTTTCTTTAATAAATCCAAATAAATTTCATTTAAAAAAAATAAAAGACAAGAACGAAAAATCATGCGTCAAGCATAGATTATGTAACACTTTCCAACGCTTCCAAAATAATTTTAGAAACCATTACCGTTTAAAAGCTGAAAGATAACATCTAAGTAAACAATTTGGAAAACGCATAACATATTTAAAAACGTAATTTCAGGAATTTACAACATATATTTCCAACATATACAATATTCGGAAAAATATTCGAATACTTTTATTCAGCCCTGTATATGATTTATAGATTTGTATATATACTACATAGGATGCTAAATTTTAGTTCAGTTAAGAAACGCGTAGCACAATTTAAAATTCTCCTTCTGGAGTTTCTGTCAATAAACGGAAATGTGTTTGCGAACTTTTGTGCTTCCCTGTATAGGATCTACAGAATTTATACACACCACGTAATATACAAAAAGTGAGTTAAATTTAAAATCGCGTTCAGCAACTTAAAACGCACTTCCAGGAATTATTGTTAACAGACAGTAGAGAATTCTTTTGTGTGTCCCTGTAAATGAACGATGACTGCTATACACACAATATTCTGTAGTAAGCCTCTTGTAATGCACCTTAGTGTTATATATAAATTTGAATGCATTTAAAATAGTGAAACATTATTTAAATAAACCGCAGATTATTTTTCTCCATAGACGTAATGTAACGGAATTCTTTTGACTGTCCCTGTAAAGTAACTATAAGTGCTATGTACACCCTATTCCATATTAAGCTTCTTGTAATACACCTTAGTGATATATATCAATTACGATGTGTTTGAAATTGTGTAACATCATTAAAATGAATCGCAAATGATTTTTCCCCCATAGACCGTAATGTAACGGAACTCTTTTGAGTGTCCCTGTAAAAAAACTATAAGTGCTACACACTTCAGTTGAAATAGGGAACATGCTATAGATAACGATAAAAACATATAAAAATTGCAGAGCAATACGAGCATATTTACGGGAGTTAGAGCACAGACAGATGGCAGATGGCCAGACGGCAGACAAACCGAAGTCATAAACACTTTTCAACTAGGTTGAAAAGTGTTAAAAAAAAAAAAAAAAAAAAAAAAAAAAGTCATGTTTTTTATAAAGTAAAAATTTACCGGTTTATTATTTTTTTTTTCGTTTTTACGAAAATCTGAACCGCTTCAATAGCGGACAAAGCCCGCTATTATACTCTACTCTGTCATAATAATATCTGTCATGTGGACTAAATGCGATATTAAAAAAAATCAATTTCAAAATTAAACATGTTGTATAGAGACCTTCAAAATTTTAAAATATTACAACATTTCCATAATCGGGTTTTTATCATGATTCAATACGTTCCTGAAAATCATATACTCTCTTTGTATTATTCTCAAACATTTGAAAAAGTCTGTTAAACGTCCAATATGAAGTCGGATTAATTTTCTTTGTAATTCTCTAATTAAATCATATTAACCTACTTTCTGTACTTACACATACTCATACTCCGTGTATTATTGAGAAATGTATGAAAATTTCCATTTTATTACTAATATGACGTCATATTAATCTTTTTTTCAATTGGTGAAACTTTTCATTTCATTTTCATTTTTCACGTGGAAATCTTTCAATAGAAAATTAATTACTGTAGAAAGAATTTTATTTTGGATTTTTAATTGTTGGCAACTGCTATAACGAAAAATGTTTAAATTTAATAGGAAAAGGCTGTTAGATTTTTGTTTTTTATCTCTCTACATTAAAATAATACAATATTTTCAAAATTTTAAGATTTTGAGCTTCATAGTAGGTATTCAGCTATAAGTACACAAAATGTCATGTCTGTAAGTTTCTGAGAACCAGCTCTGTGACGGACAGACAACGTAGCGGGACGAATAGGGTTTCGTTCATGACACGAAACCCTAAAAAGTGCTTTATTTAATATTCAGTTATAAATAATTTTGATTCTTTGACGAATTTCTTTCTGCTCTAAATGAGCATGAGAGAAGTTTTTTTTTTTTGCCAAAAATTTTTGCACTTGGATCCAAACAAAAACACATTTTTTTTTTCAGCTTTGTGTGAATGTATAAAAAATTTAAATTATCACGATTTTTAATAATTATTAATAATCATTTTCTAGTTCTTATAAACTTTATATGAGGTTCGTTTTGTTAATTTGTAAAAAATGTAAGATTTTTTAAAATTCAATATTAGTTTTTCTTAGTTTATTATTAACCCTTTAACGGGCGGTGTCCACAAAAAAGGAGACCTAATATTAATTCTAAAATTTTACAAACGGCACCAAGAATATTTAATTAAATTTTTCCTTTTATTAAGTACCGGAAAATAAGCAAGTTTTTATTTTCTAATGAATTCATTTGCATGTTCTGGTGTCAGTCCATTATTTCATCAATTTACAAACTTACTCCGCGCCGGAAAGGGTTAAACATATATTTAAATTTACAAGGGTGGTTCAAATTTAAAGGAGATTTTTCTAATCTCAAAAAGTATATAGACTTGTTGTCATGGCAATTAGGATAAGTTGTCAACGGTCTAAAAATTCGTTTGGCATAGTTTTATTATCCATACATTTATTTATTCAGTCGTTAGCATTATCAATAAACACAAAGTGCCTAGTGCGGTTGTACAAAATAAACTGTCAACAAATGAAAATATCAAGTCTATTGAAATTTGGCACAGATTCAATGTATTATTCGTAAATGACAAACTACCGAGGTCTCAAGTATGTAAAGGGCACAAGTTATTTAAAAATGGCCGTGAAGAAGAAGATGCAACGAGGCGATTCAGTATGAAAAACCGCACAAAAAGTGAAACTGCTCCACAGAAGCAAAAGCTGACAAAATTTTTGCTAACATTTTTTGGGATTTATGGCGTATTTTCTGTGCCAGTTTTCTTCATAAACGACATACACATAATACAGTATAGTAATGTTAATCTTTGCAGAAGATCAAAGATGCACATTAGGCCTATAACATTCCATTTCAATCCGTAATGTTAATCTTCTCAGCGTTTAAATGGGGCTGTTCATATAACAAGTATTTGCTTAAAAAAAAAAAAAAAAAAAACAAGTTGGAAATTGTACGTCAAACGTGACAAATGAGGTGCGTTCGTACTATAGCTAGTTATATAAATATTCAGATCTTGATGATTTTTAATCCTGTGAAATGAATTATATCATCTGCAGATTAATTTCTGTAATAAAATAAGTATCTCGGTCGCTTGACGATTAAACCTCGGAAGCTCCTATAACAAGAAAGCACCGATTAAAAAAAAAAAAAAATTCAAATTTCTTAATAAATGTTTTTATTAATATTTTCTAAAATTTAGATTCGAATTTCATAAAATTTGAAATGTCCCGACAAAATTCTGCAAAGATAATACATCTTAAATTTCAAACCATTCGTTTGGGTAGTTTTTGCGTTGTTATTTGCGGAAGAACGGCAGACAGACGGACGGACAGACAGACGGACTGACCAGACGACGACAATAGGTGCTACGTATTTATATAATTACGAACACACCAAAAAAATCGCCTTCAAATACATATTTTTAGACCATCCTACATTGTAGGGAAAAAAATCGTTGATTTTACAGAACAAAAATACTGTCTAGCAGGACGCCATTAAATAACTTTTTAGTTTACGGAAAATATTATTTTTCTAACTTTTTGTTATTTTAACAGACTTTTCCCGTAAATTAAAAAGTTTATAGACTTTTCCGTAACATAAAGAATTTTTATTGACGTCCGAACTTTTCTTTTCTGTAAAATCAACAGATTCTATTTTAATTTTAGGTGCGCTCGTAGTTATATAAATACGTAAGCACCTGTCGTCGTCTGGTCCGTCCGTCCGCATATAACAACGCAAAAACTAACCAACCGAATGGTTTGAAATTTAAAATATATTATCTTTGCAGAATTTCGTTGAGACATTTCAAATTTTATGAAAATCTGATCAAAACTTTAGAAAATATTAATAAAAACATTTATTAAGAAATTTGAGTAATAAAAAAAAAAAATCGGTGCTTTCTTGTTATAGGAACTTCCGAGTTTTAATCGTCAAGCGATACTTATTTTATTACAGAAATGAATCTGCAGACGATATAATTCATTTCACAGAATTAAAAATCATCAAGATCTGAATATTTATATAACTAGCTATAGTACGAACGCACCTCATTTGTCACGTTTGACGTACAATTTCCAACTTGTTTAAAATGTGGCTGTGTTACGGTGAAACACCGAAATCTGGTGAATGTCGACTTTCACCGGTGAATGTCAACAAACACATAGTCGCTTGGTGTATGTCCGAAATATTTGCTAAATACCCTTATTTCTGACTTACATCGTTGAATGTCGACATTCACCATGCACTAATGGTGAATGTTGAACATGTCCGAGATTTATATTTTTTTTCTCCGTAATTCAGTCGCGATAAATTTTTCGCCTCTCTTTCTGAGAAGAATGACTAAGAACTTAAAACACACAGTACATTCAAAATGAGAAAGGAAAATAATAGAAATTAAAAACTTACTTAATTATACAGTGCGTTCTAAATGAGAAAATAAAATAATAGTAATAAAAAACTTACTAAATTATGTGATTCAAATCTTATTTATTGCAACAACTTAAACTATTATGACACTTTGAATTGCAGAAGAGGCCCTTGCTTTTACAACTGCATTTATTTGTGGAACACTTCCTTTTGCAATGACAGCTTGTATAGCCTTGCCCACCGCATCTCGAATTAGCTGTAGCTACTTCTCTCAGCGAAATTTCTTTACAATAAATCTCATCTATGGAAAGTAACTTTTCTTTACAAATTACGAACTGATTACGTGTGTAAAGCTGCTTGAGGGTACCATTTTCATTTGCAAGTTTATAGAAGTCGGAGTCTTCTATTTCAACAACAACCGCTAACACATTTCGGTTATCTGTGCGACCACGGTCGACATCAGGGACTTGTATTCGTACAGTATCACCCATTTGAGCGGGAGGAAATTGTTTTTGTGAGGTTCGTAACATTTTTGTTGCTTGCAGTAGAAGATTATCTTTCGCGGCCGCTCTTTTTATAGAAATTAACTCGTGTTTTTCACTCAGAACTTGATGTGAAGACGAGGTAGATTGCAAGTCCTCTTCAATATTATTCTTTGGAATATGGTTTTCGGTACGACCACCACTCAAATTTTTTTCAGAAGTATTACCAGTTTCTGAAAGCTGTTCTTCAGTTTCAAAAGTATTGGCAATTTCTTCAAGTTGTTCTTCGGTTTCGATATTTGCGATTTGTTCGCTAGGCAAAAAATACTATGCTATGCCTCTTTTCGCTTTAATGCCAAACATGGCTTCATAAGGACTTTGGCGTATTCCTTCGTGGTATGTAGTGTTCTTGGCAAATTGAACAAAGGGTAAACCTTCTGACCATTTATTTGTATCATTATCGTTCATCCATGCAGTTAGCATATTCTGTATATCCTGATTGGCCCTTTCAACTGAGCCTTGTGTTTGACTGTGACGAGGCTTTCCATGAACTATCTTAACATCTTTCCACATAGCGCATATTTCGGATATGACTTGATTACTGAATTCTCTACCATTATCTGATTGCAATATTGCTGGAGCATCAAATGTTAAAAATATTGGAAGAACGTGATACGCTACTTCTTCCGCCCTCTTAGTTTTCAAAGGTCGTAGCTGGACAAACTTAGTTAAATGATCTTGATACACCATTATGAAATTATATTCGCCATCTCTGTTTGACTGCATATCTATCAGATCAACTTGACATCTTGAGTTTAACTCAGAACTGATCATTGGTTTAACAACAATACCTTTCTTAGGTGCACTGTGTTTCATTTGACACTGTTTGCATAAATTTAAATACAACATTATAACTTCATATGTAATATTTTTGTATTTATTTTGCAACTCTTTAAGCATACGTGTTCTTCCTCCATGGCCTATTCTGGTGTGAGTTTCATATAGTATACTGAACAATTCCTCATTGGTAACATAATACTGTATATTCATTTCTCCTGGTTTTAATGGTACAATTAACTTCTCTTCATCATTAATTTTTAAAACGTCAAAACGTTTTAATCGTCTGTAATCCAAAGGTGTGTTGCACTTCGTTTTAGCAGAAACAACTTCAGTTAGTATTTTAGAGTACTTTTCTTGAGAAAAATAAAAACAATTGTCTTCTCGTTTACCCGCAATTAATGCATTTAACTTTTCAAGAAAAAGATCACGATTCACTGCCGTATCCATTCTGTATAAATTACGGTATCGGAAAAAAAAAAAAGAAAACGTTGCTCTCACCATCAAACCTTGCATAAGACTGACTCCACCAGAATAAAGGATTTGGCGGGAAAGAGCCAGTCGCCTCTTTTTCGGCTCAGGGCACTTCTCGATGATCGCGCTGCGCGCGCAGGTTAGTAACACTTCTCTGTGGGCGTGAATGTACGGATCGTGACGTCACACCTTGACGCTAACTGAGACCCGAATAATGCGAAACAAAATGGATATGCGTCAGCTCCTATTATAGGAGCCTTAGCTACCGCTAGAGCTCCTATAATACAGGCTGACGCATCCTCGCAGATATGGGTCTCAAATTGAAGTTCAGTTGAAAAACCAAGCTAATCAGAACCGGTTCAGCCAATCAGAACCGAGTTTTAGGCAACCCCAACTCCGGCTGCGGTAGATTGATGTTGAACTGAGTACGAATAATCCGAAACAAAATGGATATGCGTCAGCTCCTATTATAGGAGTCTTAGCTACCGCTAAGGCTGACGCATATCCATTTTGTTTCGCATTATTCGGGTCTCAGTTCAGTATCTCAATCTACCGCTGCCGGAGATGGGGTTGCCTAAGGCCTCGTTCCCCCACCTTCTGAAAGAGGCTGGATGTTAAATGGCGAAAAATTAGCTTGGTTTTTCGACTTTAAGACACATATCTGCGAGGATGCGTCAGCCTGTATTATAGGAGTCTTAGCTACCGCAAGGGAGAAAGAGATTCAAGCTCCTCTCTTTTCGACATCCACCAGAGCATATCTGTGATTGTCGACATACACCGGTGAGGGTCCGAATGTACAAGAATGTAATGAAATATCCGATCTTTCACCGACGTATTTGGTGTTTGTTGACATTCACCGGTGAATGTCGACATTCTCCAATTTCGGTCTTTCACGGTAACAGCTGCATACTATGCTGTTATAGCATAAGAAATTTTTAATCATTCATTGTCTGAAGCGTTGAGGAGAAAGATTTTAATCGGATAAAGAAGTCAAACAATTTCATACACGTGCTAGTTTTTTTTATTATTATTATTTATTATTATTATTAAACAAGAATTAAAAAAAAAAATTCCCAGTATGTTGAATAAAGTATGTAGATGTTAAAGAAAGCTATCTAGAAAAACAACATCGGTATATTCAGTAGTTGGAGTATCATAGTTGAGGTTTTTTTTTTCAAACAGAGCGAAAAATGTCCGGTCCAGGACTCGAATGTGGGTATCTTGGCTAAACGTGCGAATGCTCTTCCTATTGAGCTACTCGAACGATAGCCTGGCTGGCGTAATTCGCTCTTATTTGTTGGAAATGGCTGCGGATTGCCGCACGAATTTCATTCATCCTAGCTATAACTATAGCATTTACATGACGAAAGTGTGATATAACATAGAAACTCCTGTATACCATGTAATTAGGTCACAATGAAGAAAAAACTGTTTTTATCGACTAGTTAAATCATATTCATTTACTGGAGTATCAATGGCTTTTTTGATCTGTTGGAAAAAACCTCAACTATGATACTCCAACCATTGAATATGATTTACCTAATATTTCAAATTTTAATTGCTTAAAAGGTGTATAGCCAACATAGTGAAAAAGTACCCAATCCGGGACTCGAACCCATGTCATCAGTATAGCGCACTGATGTTCTACTTACTAAACCACTTGGGAACGATACTCAGCCTGGCACCTTCTCACTATAACATGTTGAGGGCTCACGGAAAATATTCCACCTTGTGCTGCGTTTGTAGCCTTGCCAACATGTTATAGTGAGAAAGTACCAGGCTGAGTATCGTTCCCAAGTGGTTTAGTTGGTAGAACGTCAGTGCGCTATACTGATGACCCAGGTTCGTGTCCCGGCTTGGGTACTTTTCACTACGTTGGCTTATACGCTTTTTAAGCAATTAAAAATTGAAATATTATAAATGCAAGGCGTGTGAAATTTTCCATGGAAAAATTTTCAAGCATTAAATATAGATTTATGATTTACCTAGTTGAAAAAAAAACTTTCCTTTCTTCATTATCAAAAAACATCGGTATAATTTCAATAAATAACATTTCAAAAATAATCAGAAAAGTATTTTTTATATTTAATACACCCTTGTATATTAAGTGTAAAATATATTTTTCACCTATCTAAAAATAATTCATGCAAGAGAAGGTTAAATTAGTTTTTTTTTTATATAGTAAAAACTCTGTTTAAAACATTAAAACTAATTTTCTGTTACGTACTACATTTCCTTAGTTATATCAATAATATTTATTTTGCATTAATCCATCATACAACGAATAGGACTATTTCTCGGAATACATATTTAATCAAAATATAAACTGCATTCATAAATGTAATCAGGTGTGCACGACAGACAGCTGTAAAAATAAAGACGTGTAGGTAAGTGCATTGCTTACCTTACAGCTATGATTTTATTGAGTGCGGTTATCCTGCTACCGTTCGTAAATTTTTGAATTAAATGCTGAAACTCTTAAAATATTCAGTGACCCAGACACCCCATTCAGTGGTTAGAACAGTCACGTATGTTCCGAATCACAAATTTTCCGACATTATTTGACATATGTGAGTTCACAGCGCAGACATTGTTGTAGCAATTCAAAAACTTTTATATGACTTGAGTAGTCATTTTCAAATAACTTGAACAATTAGAGATTATGAATAACTACTAAGATATTTATGAGGATCTATATTATAAAGCAAAAACATGTTCGTGAGTAACTCTGACGTCATATTGACGGTGGCAATGATCTGATTATAAATTTAGCTTTTACTGCAATTTTTCTAACTTATAAACATCACACAATTTCAATGTTTATACCATCTAATAGGCAAAAAATTGCACTTGCAAATTCGAATCTGTAATAGGCCTGATCACGGAAGATGCCACTGGAAAAAATTAAAAGCTAAATTCAATAAGTTTAAGACATTGACCAGCGGATTGCTGTGGGTCGGGGCGTTTAATACATCGGACGACTATTGCGTCTTCGAGATCATTATGGTTACTTTGAAAACTGTATATCAGTTTACTGATTTTTTAATGGTTTTAAAAATAATTTTTAAGCATGAATTTTTTTTTATCTATATTGCATGCATCCCGATTACGATTGGCTAATCCGCTTGCACGTTAAACAATACAAATTGGTCAGCATTTGTTTCCGGCTAATATTCCACAACGAAAGTAGCACTTCATCCATAAAAAATAAAGTAACAAAAACAAAACACAAATTTAACAGATATGTAATCGATCTGACTGCTTAAACATTGAAATAATCAGAATCAAAAAGTTCTGCTGTAAGTAGCGAAATCTTTGGTTTTTTTTTATTTTAGACTATTAACGTCTGGCATGCGACTAATACGAAAGTATCGCTTTTAATAAATTTCAAAACCTTATTGGAATACATAGTTAATATTTTTCATATAAGAAGTACTTTTTAATGTTGTTAGTGTGCAGTTAAAAAATATACATTAAATGTAAAAAAATCTGTTAGAATTTTCACTTTAAAAAAATGGCTTTCGCTTATGCTTTACACACCGGGAAGTATGTTTTGTAACCCGGGAAGCCTGGGTTAGATTCTCTGGTAATATTAATATTTCAAACTGATTATCAATGTAATTGCCGCAAAATCAATGTTTTAATTATTTTAGATAAAATATTTAAGATACTGAATTTTATGAAGTTATGATTTACAAATTAACGAGACAACGGAGGAGATGTGTTCAAGGAGTTTGAGCTCAATTTATAAAATATTTGAAATTCTCAAACCATAATTTCATTTATATTAAGACAAAAAAGTTTCAGAAAATTTAACTTTTGTGGACTGTGACGCAAAATACGATTATATGTACTACAGGATTATTTATTTCACGGAAAAATCTCTTATTATATCAGGGGGGGGGGGAGTTCCCCATTAAATACCTGTTGAGTTTATGTAAAATATTTTGATTTTTTTTCGAACTTTCTGTTATTTTAACAGATTTTACCCGTAAAATAGATAATTTACAGATTTCTTTCGTAAAACAAATAGTTTTTAATGGCGTCCGAGCTTTTTATTTTTTTTTTCTGCTGGTATAATGTATAGTGTCATTTCGTTGAGACAAAGCAAATTTTACGTTTAAGGCATGATTCTGCTATACTACGGCAGGTCAGCAAATTTGTATTAATCAGTTTTTATAGGATGTATTTCTTGGTCAAATGTTTTATTATCTTTTTGTAAAAGGAAAAACTCTAATTGTATCTGTTTTATCAATTACTAGCAAGCTACGCCCGCTACGCTGGTCAATTTCTCTTAACGAACCTTTAATCAAACAAAATATTGACATTTCATAATTCACTTTTATATTTTAACAGAATAATACTACTACTGTAATTTGTGACTCGTGCTATAGCCAAGATACACATCAGGACACGTCGCCCTTATCATTATCTTTTTACGCGTGAAAGTTTCGCTAGGGTACTCCATTGTGAAATTTGGTAATTTTTTAAATTCAATATTTGAAAAATGGCATAATCATTAGATTTGAAATTTATATCAAGAAATATAAATTTTTTATCCTTCAAACGCAGTTTGTTTAACAATTTTCTGACAAATACTTTTCGAGCTATTAATTTTTTCAGTAACTTCAAATGTTTCATTTTCCGAGATTAATCCGTGGCAAAGATTAGCGAAAAACCCAGTCGTCAGCAACGCATAGCTTTATATTAAAGAGGATGTTGGAGCAGGGATTGTCACTATCACTTTTGAAATCGGTTCTGTAGTTCCAGAGATTCCATAGAAATTGTAATTTAGAATGATTTTAGAACGCTTTTCGCTCATTTCACCCTTTTAAATTTCGATTTTTTTTTAATTTATTCAGAGAGAGCATTTACATTTTATAAGTAACTACAATGCCAAATTTCAAATTTTTAGCTCCTTCAGTATAAAAAAAGTCGCAATTTTTGAACATTTTTCACTCCTGCACCCCATTGGGGTTAGTGGCACCGACATAAAATAAAGCCTATGTTGGAGTAGGGATTATCACCATCCATTTGCCACCATCACTTTTGAAATCGCTTCAGTAGTTCTAGAGATTACCCCCTACAAACAAAACAAAAAAAAATCCTTTCACTCCTGCGTTTTTCACTCCTGTGATTAGTGGCACTGACGTAAAATATAGCCTATGTTGGAGCAGGGATTGTCATCAAAAATTTGCTACCATCACTTTTGAAAAGGGTTCGGTAGTTCCAGAGATTCCATAGAAATTGTAATTTAGAATGTTTTTAGAACGCTTTTCGCTCATCTCACAGTTTTAAATTTCGATTTTTTTTAGAATTTGTTCTTAGAGAGCATTTACATCTTATAAGTAACTACCATTCCAAATTTCATGTTTCTAGCTCCTTCAGTATAAAAAAAAATCGAAATTTTAGAACGTTTTTCGCTTCTGCACCCCCCCCCACCTGCGGGTAGTGGCACCGACATAAAATATAGCCTATGTTGGAGCAGGGATTGTCACCATCCATTTGCCACCATCACTTTTGAAATCGCTTCAGTAGTTCTAGAGATTACCCCCTACAAACAAAACAAAAAAAAAATCTTTACTTTACTGCTTTATAATATTAATATAGATTTAGGGTCCTGCCTTTAATTCCTTAACGTATAAGTATGATAAAACAGGGCTCGAAAGGAAATAATCCACGAACCGGAACACTATTTCAAAATTATTGTTGATTAAGTTTTAGGTAGATTTCGTAAGAAATACTACCTATTACATTCTCACCTAAGTTGGAAATTTTGAAAAATTTTTGCAGATCTACGCCGATCATGACTCCCAGAACCCAAAACCACCCCCAGTTCAAAAGTTTATCTATCTATCTATCTATCTATCTATCTATCTATCTATCTATCTATCTATCTATCTATCTATGTCACTTTTTTCTGACCACGATAACTGGAAAAATTCTGCGTAAATCTCTTCCAAACTGATACATAAAATCAAGGGTCATAAAATCTCGGTCAAGTTCGTTAATGGGCAAAATCGAACCAAGGGGGGAGGAAATGGGGGGGCTTTTTGTGAAAACAGAAAAATCCTCATAATTTCTTTATTATTATACGTATCGAATCCGTTTAAAGTTATTATTACTTCTAGGAAAAGGACCGAAAATGTATGTATGACAGATTTTTGATATAATTAAAAATGGCCCCAAGGGGGTGGAAAAAGGGGGGTTTTAGAAGAAAAAAAATCATAGCTTCGTCAATTCAGACGATATCAAATCCGCGTAAATTTATTATTAATCCTCTTAGTATTATCTAAAACTTTTATATTAACAAGTTTTTTATAGGACCAACCGTTATAGCAAAAAAAAATTAAAAACAAAACAAATCCCTGCCGGCTCCGCCTGCAAACAAGTTATTTTTCGAAGTAGGCGGTTCCAACTCCCGCATCTTTTCGAAACTGATACATAAAATCAAGGGTCATAAAATCTCGGTCAAGTTCGTTAATGGGCAAAATCGAACCAAGGGGGGGGGGGGAATGGGGGGGCTTTTTGTGAAAACAGAAAAATCCTCATTATTTCTTTATTATTATACGTATCGAATCCGTTTAAAGTTATTATTACTTCTAGGAAAAGGGCCGAAAATGTATCTATGACAGATTTTTGATATAATTAAAAATGGCCCCAAGGGGGGAAAAAGGGGGGTTTTAGGAGAAAAAAAATCATAGCTTCGTCAATTCACAAGATATCAAATCCGCGTAAATTTATTATTAATCCTCTTAGTAATATTGACAAGTTTTTTATAGGACCAACCGTTATAGCAAAAAAAATTAAAAAAAAAAAAAATCCTTGCTGGCTCCGCCTGCAAACAAGTTTCGTTTCGAAGTAGGCGGTTCCAACTGCAGCATCATCGCAAAAAGGTCATTCCTTCCGCAATTCCCGACAAACAGGCACCCCACGTTCTGCGTCTTCGAAATCTACCTGTGCCTGTAGACCGAGCCGTCAGGGATTTTTTTTTTTTTTTTTTTTTTTTTTATATAGACAAATTTACTTCCAGCCATACAAAAACAATTTTAGAATGCATTAAAGATTCTAAATAATAACTTAAAAAAATGTTACAGAGAATACAATAAGCTATATAACAGGCATGTCAAACTCGCTTACCGCCGCGGGCCAAATTAAGCGTTATATACAAAGCCGCGGGCCACATTTACTTTCTATCAACTAAATCTATAAAATTTAATTGAATTTTCTAAATTTATTTATTTTAAAATTTTTGGTACACGATGGTCCGTTAATACTCATTTAGCAAATGCAGCATAGCTGTCAATCTTCTGTGTTTTCTTCTAGTAAAAAATAAAAAAAAACATATTTTGAATCAGAATTCTTTTAAAAATAAAATGTGTCTTGTATTTTATTGCATTATGTGCTACTTATTTTATTGCATTTATTAAATACGCTTTAAAGTTCAAATTACGTTTATTTGACTTAAAAAATTTAAAAAAACTAGATGGAACCCGTCAAAACTTGACGGAAAAAAATATTATAACAATATCAGTAAAATAAGCTTCTTTATTATTTAAGAAGAGTGCAAATGAAACAGTCTTTCAAATATTTTATTTTAAAAGTCTTTTTCTCAGTGAAATACAGTACTATTTCCAATGCAAACTCCAAACAAACAATCCGTAAACAACTGTGTAATGCAAATCAGTTTGACATTACCGCCATATTCCCCACGGCAAGAAAGAAAATTTCATGGACCTATGAAGTATCATACAAATAGTATATTCCTACGTTCATCTCATATTCAGTAAATAAAGAACATAGTAAATAAAGCACACATCCTCCCCCCCCCCCCCTGTGGTAATGCAACCGAATGAGATCCTATGAGCATGTTCATTGCATCTGCCAAAAGCAACGTCGAGATTCGACGTTAAAAAGAAGTTTTAAAATGTTTAAATTAAAAATTTTAAAATGTCTTCTTTAATCATTGTTCATTTCAAATCCATATCTTCTAAAACGCATCCATTGTTTTAAGGTAATCAGATGAAGAATTTTTTTTACAATAATAAATCAATCTTCAGATGAGGAAGATTTTTAATGTTTTCAAGTGGAATTTATTTATATAGTTTCTTCCGTCCCTTTACATAATCAGGATGATTATCCCTTTTCCATCACAGTCGAGGATCTTTTACCTCTTGTACAGTTAAATACCCAATGAATCTTTTAAAGAAATACAGTTCGTAGCACATTCTGATGCAACGTATACATTAGCGGGTTCAACATATCAATTTTATGTTAAACATAAACTCAAAATACTTTTTTTTTCTTTTTTGACAGATTTTAGTTTAGCGCCAAAATGCGCTATCTTATGGATAATCTGATCTTATGATTTATCAGGGTTTTTTTTTTTCACTTTTTATGATTGTTAGGTAAATCTATTTTCAATTGTGGCAACTTTCCCAGGGGCTATTTTACATTATTGAAGCAAACTGATGGTCATTGTTCAGATAGAAATGAAAAACATTTCATACTTGAAAATTATTTAAAAAGTCGTTAAATTAAGCGACAGTTTTAAAATAAATTTCAATCGAAAGCTAATTGTTTTTACTAATTCATGATGTAAGAATTAAAATTATAAAATGTAGTAAAATGTAGTTAAAAATTGAAATTTGTAGTATTTAGAAGTGATGTAAGCGCGATGAAAGCTAAAGCGATAGCGCCGTTTGTTGTCATAACCGGTATACATTTCTAAAAATTGCCACTGTGTTTTCGCTGGCGTCCAAAAGTAGACTACCATTTTTTGACATCGAAAGAGAAATTCACCGTGAAAGAAATATGACTTTGCCGCTAATATGGAACTGTTAAATGAACTCATAATAAACCTGCCAAAATAATTCCTATAAAATATTAGCCTTACATTGTTTATTCTAGCTAAAAATACAATCATTATTTCAAGTTTTTTTTAATTTTTTAAAAAAAAATTTTTAATTTTTTTTTTTTTTTTTTTAATATAACACTACTTTTAATAATTTTAATTTTCCTGAAATCCTTTACTTTTGGGAAATTTTTATATTAAAAAATGAAATCTTCTAACCTATAATTAAAAAAAAACAGTAATTGGTAACATGCAAGCAAGATGAAGCAATCAATAAAGGCTCCAATTCTAATCTTTATAATTAAGAATGGAAAAATCAGTTATTACGTCATGTTGACACAATCATATAAATTTTTCTCTTTAGTTTTATCAATGTTAAAATGCATTTCAAGCTAAACATAACGTCATTTTTACCGGCGCAAACTTTTCACACTTACTTTGTATATGTTACTTTTATGCGTAAATACCATGCATACAAATCAAAATATATTTGTATTTAATTGTAATGAAAAATGGCTTCAACAAAGTTATAATGCGTAATAATAAAATAAACCCAATGAACAATATTCCCGTGACATCACAATAAATATGAATTTTTATTCGCTTATATAAAACACGCGAATAAGTATTTTTACCGAAATTTAACTTGCAAATTAACAAATTCGGCCTTAAAACCGCGTGCTTTTAATATTTATTATTTCTCTTTTATTCAACCACAGAGTTTAGAAAATAAACTCTGTGCTTTGGAACAGTAGGCGTTATCCGATTATGACGTCATTAGCAGACGTAAAAGTTTAATTGAAAATTACGGTTAATTAATTAAATTTTCGAACAAACTAATGCACGATAACAAATCTGTGTTCAAATATCTTTCATTTAAAAAAAGAATGATGTGATTTGATGCAGCAGTTTGTTCTCACGGATTGTCGAAAGAAATCGCTTAGCGTTTTAAATATATAGATTGGTAGCTACGCAAAGATGTCGTATAAAATTACGTTATGGAACATAGCTAAAATATTCCCAATGACACACAATACTTTAAAAAAATCGGTCGATTGATGAATAATTTCAGAAATTTGGAAAGCCTATCCATATATTTAACGCGAAAAGCGCTTTCTCTAAGATTCATACAAGAATTTACACACAAAAATGGTCTCATTGCGCATTCTTCAAAAATTTTTTAAAGGCTTCTTCCCTCAGAAACGGGAAATCTATTTAACTCTCACCCTCCCGGCTAACTATTGCCCGAAAGCGAAATCGAGAAGTGAAAAGGGGCTGACGAAAGGAGCGATCTCCATTCTTCCACGTGCTTTGTTTGAGAACGGGCTGAACAAACCGGATTGCAAGAAAATTAGGGGGATTGAAAAGAGATGAAGACGTAATATGACCATTGCGTTGAAAGCTAAAGCTTTTTTTTAAAGACTTGACAGGAACGTTTTGTTTTTTATTTAAAATTTCTCTGCGATTTTTAACGTTGTTCTGAGTTTTTGTGGCGATTTTCAGAGGCCGGATCCGAAGAAAGTGGTGATCCCAATCCCAAGTTCGTTTAATTTGAGGTCCGTTTGGAATAAACCGATCAGCCTTGCGGGCGAAGCTCCGCTAGTATCTAAATATTTTCGCTCTAATTTGGAATCGTTTAAATATTGATTAATCGGAGGAATCAATTCTAAAGAATGATTTCAACATCAATCATTAAAGGTGAAGTTGCAGTATATACATTAAACTGATTTTCATATTTCTTGAAATCCAAATATTTTCTTTTGAATTCATTTTAGGAGCTTGCCTAATTATATAAATATATAGCACTTACAGTCGTCGTTGGATCCGTCCGTCTGTCCGCATACAACAGCGCAAAAACTACCCAACCAAATGGTTTGAAATTTAATATATGTAATCGTTGCAGAATTTTGTCTTCAAATTTTATGAAAATCGAATCAAAACTTAAAAAGATATTAATAAATGTTTTCTTCATTCTATTAAATCGTATTATACATAATTAATTGAATGATAACCATCATAGGTAATGATTCTAGGTTGCTATTGTGATTACGTCCTATTTTAGATGGAGTCATATTATTTTGTATTATTGAATTTAAAAGCCGAATTTGTATACTAAAATTGTTAAATTATAGCAATCACAATCTACCGACAGTTTTTTGGACAGATGTTTCCGGAGAAATAGATATTAAATGGAAAAATAGTCTAAATATGGATTTGAAGCTCTGAAATTTTCAAAGCTAGGCTTAAATTTCCCATTGGAATTTTCAATAAATATCGACAAACTTAAAATGTACTTATTTTATTACTGAAATTAGAGCAGACGATATAATTTATTTCACTGAAACAAGTTATAGTACGAACGCAGCTCATTTGTGACGTTTGACGTACAATTTCTAACTTGCTTTAGTATATTCTAAAAATTTCCATTCCGATGATTTTTGTGATAATACCCGGCAACATTTAAAATGAAATACATTTTTTAAAAATTATCAAAGTAATAAACTAACGACTAAAACAACTCAACAATTAAATTAAGCACAGGTAAAATTCCAAAGGCTTCACGGGCCACAGATAAGCTGCCGGTGGGCCAGTTGTGGCCGGCGGGCCACGTGTTTGACATGCCTGCTATATAATATAAAACACTATGTTTACGTGGACGAAAACGGCGAATAATTTCTCTTTTGCCGATAGAAACAAGCGGAGTGTAAACAAATTCCCTGTCTCCGGTAAGGCCTAAATTTAGCCGAGCCTGCTTCCATCATCTTTATATCAAAAGATTAAAATTAAAAAAAGCTTGGATGTGTAGCCTGTCATATTTATTTAATCACTAAAATTTAAAAAGGTTGGATGTAGGATCGTAATCACTGTATGAAATACGAGTGCAGAATGTAAAAAAATTTCTAGAACTGGGACGATATTTACCATAATTTCACAAACTTGAAAGATATCATATACGAGCAAATCTTGTGTGTGGTTATATATATATATATATATATATATATATGCAAATTTTATTTTAAAAACGGCTCTAACGATTTTGATGAAATTTTGTATCCTACCGTTTTGGGGCAACAGAAAACCATTGGGCTAGGTCAAATGTTCAAGAAAATTCGATTAGTGGGTCATTTTGGGTCATGGTCAAGCTAATTTTATCTAAAATACGGTTCAAACGATTTTGACGAAATTTTGTATCCGACTATTTTCGGACACAAGAAGACTATTGGGCTGGTTCACATGTTCGAGAACTTTCGATTAGTGGGTCAGTTTTGGGTCAAGTTAATTTTATCTAAAAAACGGCTCTAACGATTTTGATTACATTTTGTATTCTACGAGTTTTGTGCACGAGAAAATCATTGGGCTATGTCAGATGTCCGAGAAAATTTGATTAGTGGGTCATTTTTGGGTCAACGCGGGTCAAATTAATTTTATCTAAAAAACGGCTCTAACGATTTTGATTAAATTTTGTATCCTACGAGTTTCGAGCACTATAAAATCATTGGGCTAGGTCACATGTCCCAGAAAATTCGATTGGTGGGTCATTTCTGGGTCATTGTGGGTCAAGATCTAAAAAGCGGCTCAATTTACACTAAATATTGCATCCAATGGTTTTCGGGCACGAGAAGACTGTTGGGCTAGGTCACATGTTCGAACAAATTCAATTAGTGGGTCATTTTGGGTCATGTTGGGTCATGGTCAAGCTAATTGTATCTAAAAAACGGTTCGAACGATTTTGACGAAATTTTGTATCCGACTATTTTCGGGCACAAGAAGACTATTGGGCTGGGTCACATGTTCGAGAACTTTCAATTTGTGGGTCATTTTTGGGTCAAAGCGGGTCAAATTAATTTTATCTAAAAAACGGCTCTAACGATTTTGATTAAATTTTGTATCCTACGAGTTTCGAGCACTATAAAATCATTGGGCTAGGTCACATGTCCGAGAAAATTCGATTAGTGGGTCATTTCTGGATCATTGTGGGTCAAGATCTAAAAAGCGGCTCAATTTACACTAAATTTTGTATCCAATGGTTTTCGGGCACGAGAAGACTGTTGGGCTAGGTCACATGTTCGCGCAAATTCAATTAGTGGGTTATTTTGGGTCATTTTGGGTCATGGTCAAGCTAATTGTATCTAAAAAACGGTTCAAACGATTTTGACGAAATTTTGTATCCGACTATTTTCGGGCACAAGAAGACTATTGGGCTGGGTCACATGTTCAAGAACTTTCGATTAGTGGGTCATTTTTTGGTCAAAGCGGGTCATATTAATTTTATCTAAAAAACGGCTCTAACGATTTTGATTAAATTTTGTATCCTACGAGTTTCGGGCACGCGCAAATCATTGGGCTAGGTCACATGTCCGAGAAAATTCGATTGGTGGGTCATTTCTGGGTCATTGTGGGTCAAGATCTAAAAAGCGGCTCAATTTACACTAAATATTGCATCCAATGGTTTTCGGGCACGAGAAGACTGTTGGGCTAGGTCACATGTTCGAGCAAATTCAATTAGTGGGTCATTTTGGGTCATGTTGGGTCATGGTCAAGCTAATTGTATCTAAAAAACGGTTCGAACGATTTTGACGAAATTTTGTATCCGACTATTTTCGGGCACAAGAAGACTATTGGGCTGGGTCAAATGTTCGAGAACTTTCAATTTGTGGGTCATTTTTGGGTCAAAGCGGGTCAAATTAATTTTATCTAAAAAACGGCTCTAACGATTTTGATTAAATTTTGTATCCTACGAGTTTCGAGCACTATAAAATCATTGGGCTAGGTCACATGTCCGAGAAAATTCGATTGGTTGGTCATTTCTGGGTCATTGTGGGTCAAGATCTAAAAAGCGGCTCAATTTACACTAAATATTGCATCCAATGGTTTTCGGGCACGAGAAGACTGTTGGGCTAGGTCACATGTTCGAGCAAATTCAATTAGTGGGTCATTTTGGGTCATGTTGGGTCATGGTCAAGCTAATTGTATCTAAAAAACGGTTCGAACGATTTTGACGAAATTTTGTATCCGACTATTTTCGGGCACAAGAAGACTATTGGGCGGGGTCACCTGTTCGAGAACTTTCAATTTGTGGGTCATTTTTGGGTCAAAGCGGGTCAAATTAATTTTATCTAAAAAACGGCTCGAACGATTTTGATTAAATTTTGTATCCTACGAGTTTCGAGCACTATAAAATCATTGGGCTATGTCACATGTCCGAGAAAATTCGATTAGTGGGTCATTTCTGGATCATTGTGGGTCAAGATCTAAAAAGCGGCTCAATTTACACTAAATTTTGCATCCAATGGTTTTCGGGCACGAGAAGACTGTTGGGCTAGGTCACATGTTCGAGCAAATTCAATTAGTGGGTTATTTTGGGTCATTTTGGGTCATGGTCAAGCTAATTGTATCTAAAAAACGGTTCAAACGATTTTGACGAAATTTTGTATCCGACTATTTTCGGGCACAAGAAGACTATTGGGCTGGGTCACATGTTCGAGAACTTTCGATTAGTGGGTCATTTTTTGGTCAAAGCGGGTCAAATTAATTTTATCTAAAAAACGGCTCTAACGATTTTGATTAAATTTTGTATCCTACGAGTTTCGGGCACGCGCAAATCATTGGGCTAGTTCACATGTTCGAGAAAATTCGATTAGTGGGTCATTTCTGGATCATTGTGGGTCAAGATCTAAAAAGCGGCTCAATTTACACTAAATCTTTCACCCTATGGTTTTCGGGCACGAGAAGACTGTTGGGCGAAGTCGCATGTTCGAGAAAATTCAATTAGTGGGTCATTTTGGTCATGGGTCATGATATTTGAACTCAAATTTAATTTTGACCGAGCATAGCTCTGTCTTCCCTGCTCGTTTACCATAATTTTACAAACCAAAATAATATTTATCAGAATTTCACGAACTGGAATATCGTTCCAGTTTTCTCCGGTGCATTTCGAGCCCTGTGATAAAATGTAAATATATGAAGATTATTAATGATAAAGAATTTTTATCTATTTTGTTCACTTTTTAACAAAACCCACGGCTCCGCACGCGTAGCTGCTGAAATACGCCAAGTGGTATTTGTGTGCCTACGAACATTAGGGGAGAAATGCTACTGCTGCAGATAATTTAACTATTATTAATTAAGTCACATTTTGGAGAAACTTACTTTTTGTGCCGCATTAGATGAACGTGAGACTTGAGCTAATGAGAAAACCTTCATTCCAACCCATTTGCAGTAGCCCCCTTCAAAAAACAGATACAATGTAATCGACTTGGAACTGTGTTTATCAGATATCGTACAGTGAAAGAATATTTGAAATCTTTTCAGTTTTTTCAGGGTCTATTTCCTATAAACAAACATTCTTTTTTACAGTGTTAGTATTCCTTGATTTATATTAAAAATCATAATGAAGTTAAATAATAAGTTGGAAAACATTGATTTAGTGTAATTACCCGTCATGTTTGTACAGAGAAAGACTCAATATGTAGTACGTTTTTACCTAGTTAGCAATCATGTTTTTACTATCGTTTTCATTATTTATAGCAATTGCTGATACTTGCGTTTTATTCCATTGCTGAGAAAAATTGCATCTAACACTGGCATGACAAATATATGAATTTTCTTATCTTATTTATTTATTTTTTTTAAATTTGAAAAAATTGTTCGTGCGCATCAACGTCTGATAATTTCAGAAAAATCACGGTGAAAATTCCCCCCACTCCACTCATTTGAAATTCGAATTTTTTTTAACAACTTTTCTTTGTATTCATGACGTTCTAAAGAAACCTACATGTCAAATTTAAAATTTCTAGCCCCGATAATTTGAGAGTAATCATGCCTATATAGCATTTTTCAATCATTTCATCCTTTTAAATCTCCCATATTTAACAAACGTTTTTAGGGAACATTTACATCTTAAAAGTAATCACCATATTTATTTTCATGTTTTTAGCCTCAACAGCATCAAAGAAATCGGAAGAAAATTTGTCGCTCTTGAACTCTTTTGAAGGCAGTTACATATTAAAGGTAACAGTCACGTCGAATTTCATGTTTCTAACCCTAACAATTCCAAACGTAAATCGTAATTTAGAACGTTTTCTGACCATTACACCCTTTTAAATTTTGAATTTTCAAGAAACTGTTCTTGGCGAGCATTTACATATTAAAAGTAACCACCATACTAAATTTCAAGTTTCTAGCCCAAACAGTATCACAGAAATCACAATTTACACAACATTTATTGCTCCTGTATCCTACTGTTCTGTGTGAGCAATTACGGTTTTTCAAGTTTCTAGTCCTAACAATTCCAAATGAATCATAATTTAGAATGTTTTTAGAACATTTTAAGTTCATTTCACACTTTTAAATTTCAATGTTTTTCATTAAAGGTGACCACTAAATCAAATTTCATATTTTTAGCTTCAACTTATTTAAAGAAATCGTAATTTTAGAACAATTGTCGCTCAGGTAGTAGTAACTTACAAGTAGTAGTACAGATATAAAATATAGCCCATATTGGGGCAGAGACGATCACCATCATTTTGTCACCGTTATTTTTGAAATCATTTCGTTAGTTCCAGAGATTAGCCCTACAAATACTCAAACGTTTTGTTTTTAACAGTTTCCAACTTAGTTGAAAAGTGTTTATAAATTCGGTATGTCTGTCCGTGCACTAACTGGCGTAAATATACTCGGATTGCCATGTAATTGATATCTGTTACTGAGGTTTACCATGGCATGTTTAATATTCAAAATGAAGTGTGCACCATTTCTGGTTAGTTTAATGGGAGATTCAAAATTATTCCGTTTCATTAGGTCAACAGAGAGAAATAGTTTTCAATGTATTTACACTATTTCAAATATAATGAAATTGATATGCACCACTGAGTTGGATCACAACATGTTTTCTATGGAGCATAGAATAAGGGGCAATTATAGTTCCTTTTCAGGGACACTCAAAAGTATTCCGGTACATTACGATCTGGGTCATTGTGGGTCAAGATCTAAAAAGCGGCTCAATTTACACTAAATATTGCATCCAATGGTTTTCGGACACGAGAAGACTGTTGGGCTAGGTCACATGTTCAAGCAAATTCAATTAGTGGGTCATTTTGGGTCATGTTGGGTCATGGTCAAGCTAATAGTATCTAAAAAACGGTTCAAACGATTTTGACGAAATTTTGTATCCGACTATTTTCGGGCACAAGAAGACTATTGGGCTGGGTCACATGTTCGAGAACTTTCAATTTGTGGGTCATTTTTGGGTCAAAGCGGGTCAAATTAATTTTATCTAAAAAACGGCTCTAACGATTTTGATTAAATTTTGTATCCTACGAGTTTCGAGCACTATAAAATCATTGGGCTAGGTCACATGTCCGAGAAAATTCGATTAGTGGGTCATTTCTGGATCATTGTTGGTCAAGATCTAAAAAGCGGCTCAATTTACACTAAATTTTGCATCCAATGGTTTTCGGGCACGAGAAGACTGTTGGGCTAGGTCACATGTTCGAGCAAATTCAATTAGTGGGTTATTTTGGGTCATTTTGGGTCATGGTCAAGCTAATTGTATCTAAAAAACGGTTCAAACGATTTTGACGAAATTTTGTATCCGACTATTTTCGGGCACAAGAAGACTATTGGGCTGGGTCACATGTTCGAGCACTTTCGATTAGTGGGTCATTTTTTGGTCAAAGCGGGTCAAATTAATTTTATCTAAAAAACGGCTCTAACGATTTTGATTAAATTTTGTATCCTACGAGTTTCGGGCACGCGAAAATCATTGGTCTAGGTCACATGTTCGAGAAAATTCGATTAGTGTGTCATTTCTGGATCATTGTGGGTCAAGATCTAAAAAGCGGCTCAATTTACACTAAATTTTTCACCCTATGGTTTTCGGGCACGAGAAGACTGTTGGGCGAAGTCGCATGTTCGAGAAAATTCAATTAGTGGGTCATTTTGGTCATGGATCATGATATTTGAACTCAAATTTATTTTTGACCGAGCATAGCTCGGTCTTCCTGCTCGTTTACCATAATTTTACAAACCAAAACAATATTTATCAGAATTTCACGAACTGGAATATCGTTCCAGTTTTCTCCGGTACACTTCGAGCCCTGTGATAAAATGTAAATATATGAAGATTATTAATGATAAAGAATTTTTATCTATTTTGTTCACTTTTTAACAAACCGACGGCTCCGCACGCGTAGCTGCTGAAATACGCCAAGTGGTATTTGTGTGCCTACGAACATTAGGGGAGAAATGCTACTGCTGCAGATAATTTAACTATTATTAATTAAGTCACATTTTGGAGAAACTTACTTTTTGTGCCGCATTAGATGAACCTGAGACTTGAGCTAATGAGACAACCTTCATTCCAACCCATTTGCAGTAGCCCCCTTCAAAAAACAGATACAATGTAATCGACTTGGAACTGTGTTTATCAGATATCGTACAGTGAAAGAATATTTGAAATCTTTTCAGTTTTTTCAGGGTCTATTTCCTATAAACAAACATTCTTTTTTACAGTGTTAGTATTCCTTGATTTATATTAAAAATCATAATGAAGTTAAGTAATAAGTTGGAAAACATTGATTTAGTGTAATTACCCGTCATGTTTGTACAGAGAAAGACTCAATATGTAGTACGTTTTTACCTAGTTAGCAATCATGTTTTTACTATCGTTTTCATTATTTATAGCAATTGCTGATACTTGCGTTTTATTCCATTGCTGAGAAAAATTGCATCTAACACTGGCATGACAAATATATGAATTTTCTTATCTTATTTATTTTTTTTTTTTTGAAAAAATTGTTCGTGCGCATCAACGTCTGATAATTTCAGAAAAATCACGGTGAAAATTACCCCCACTCCACTCATTTGAAATTCGAATTCTTTTTAACAACTTTTCTTTGTATTCATGACGTTCTAAAGAAACCTACATGTCAAATTAAAAATTTCTAGCCCCGATAATTTGAGAGTAATCATGCCTATATAGCATTTTTCAATCATTTCATCCTTTTAAATCTCCCATATTTAACAAACGTTTTTAGGGAACATTTACATCTTAAAAGTAATCACCATATTTATTTTCATGTTTTTAGCCTCAACAGCTTCAAATAAATCGGAAGAAAATTTATCGCTCTTGAACTCTTTTGAAGGCAGTTTGTATAGAGATAAAATATACCGTGTTTTTAAGCAGAAATTGCCATTATTATCCTAAGGGAAGGTTTGAAATCGATTCAATAGTTCTAAAGTAATCGGGATTTTAGAACATTTTTAGCTCATTTCCATCTTTTAAATTTCGATTTTTTTTAGAAACTGTTCTGTGCAAGCAATTACGTTTTAAAAGTAAGAACAATGTCAAATTTCAAGTTTCTAGTCCTAACAATTCCAAATGAATCGTAATTTAGAAAGTTTTTAGAACGTTTTCAGTTCATTTCACACTTTTAAATTTCAATTTTTTTCATTAAAGGTGACCACTGTAGCAAATTTCATATTTCTAGCTTCAACTTATTTAAAGAAATCGTAATTTTAGAACAATTATCGCTCTTGAATTCCATTAAAGGCAGTTTCACAAAGATAAAAATAGCATAGTTTTAAGTAGATAATGTCACTAAGTAGAAAATTATTCTGAAATAATTTTTGAAATTGGCTTAATAGTTCCTATGCAATCATGATTTTAAATGATTTTCTGCTCATTTCATTTTTTTTTCTAATTTTCGATAAACTGTTGTGTGAGCATTTATGTCTTAAAAGTAACAGTCAGGTCAATTTTCAAGTTTCTAGACTTAACAATTCCAAATGAATCGCAATTTAGAATATTTTTAGAACGTTTACCGCTCATTTCACCTTTTTAAAAATATTAACGTTTTTTAGAAACCGTTCTTAGCTAATATTTACATTTTAAAACTAATCGACATGCCAAATATCAACTTTCTAACTCCAACAGTATCACAGAAATTGCAATTTTAGAACTTTTTTTGCTCCTGCAACCTTTTAAATTTCGAATATTTTAGAATCTGTTCTGTGTTAACGTTTACATTTTAAAGGTAACAGTCACGTCGAATTTCATGTTTCTAACCCTAACAATTCCAAACGTAAATCGTAATTTAGAACATTTTCTGACCATTACACCCTTTTAAATTTTGAATTTTCAAGAAACTGTTCTTGGCGAGCATTTACATATTAAAAGTAACCACCATACTAAATTTCAAGTTCTAGCCCAAACAGTATCACAGAAATCACAATTTACACAACATTTATTGCTCCTGTATCCTACTGTTCTGTGTGAGCAATTACGGTTTTTCAAGTTTCTAGTCCTAACAATTCCAAATGAATCATAATTTAGAAAGTTTTTAGAACATTTTAAGTTCATTTCACACTTTTAAATTTCAATGTTTTTCATTAAAGGTGACCACTAAATCAAATTTCATATTTTTAGCTTCAACTTATTTAAAGAAATCGTAATTTTAGAACAATTGTCGCTCAGGTAGTAGTAACTTACAAGTAGTAGTACAGATATAAAATATAGCCCATATTAGGGCAGAGACGATCACCATCATTTTGTCACCGTTATTTTTGAAATCGTTTCGTTAGTTCCAGAGATTAGCCCTACAAATACTCAAACGTTTTGTTTTTAACAGTTTCCAACATAGTTGAAAAGTGTTTATAAATTCGGTTTGTCTGTCCGTGCACTAACTGGCGTAAATATACTCGGATTGCCATGTAATTGATATATGTTACTCAGGTTTACCATGGCATGTTTAATATTCAAAATGAAGTGTGCACCATTTCTGGTTAGTTTACTGGGAGATTCAAAATTATTCCGTTTTATTAGGTCAACAGAGAGAAATAGTTTTCAATGTATTTACACTATTTCAAATATAATGAAATTGATATGCACCACTGAGTTGGATCACAACATGTTTTCTATGGAGCATAGAATAAGGGGCAATTATAGTTCATTTTCAGGGACACTCAAAAGTATTCCGGTTACATTACGATCAATAAGGAAAAATCGTTTTCAGTGCATTTTAATTATGTTACACTGTTTCAAATATAATTAAATTGATATGCATTACTGGGGTGAATGGTACTATGTTTTCTATAGAGTACAGTATAAGTAGCAATTGCAGCTCATTTACAGGAACATTCAAAAGTATTCCGTTACATTACGTCCAATGGTGAAAAATCGTTTCAAGTGCATTTTAATCGTATTACACTATTTCAATTATAATGAAATTGATATAGACTACTGAGGTGTAACTTCAACATGTTTCTTATATAAATTATTAAGTGCGGATAATTAATCGTTTATTTACAGAGACATTCGAAAGAATTCGGTGACAGGGCTGATTATGAGGAATAACTGTTGTTGTGCGTTTTCATGTGAGGTATGCAATTTAAAACTTGACTAATTTTTCGTGTATTACGAAGGGGTGATGATATGCAGAGCTGAACGAAAGATTTGGTGCACATCACCGGCTATGGACAGCAATTGCTGAAAATGAATTTTTATTAATTTTAAAGTTAATTTTAATGTTTATTTAGACATCTCATTTCATTATATGAACAAAAATGAAATTTATTTAAAATATTCTGATAGTGTTGGAAAGTATTTCATAATCTATGTCGTTATGCATGATTTTTCGTTCTTGCCATAATATTAGTATAGATCGAAATCAAATATGTATGTTCTACTTTTTAATGCGTTTTAGTTAAATAAAAGTCTGAATTTTTAAGTTTCTTTTTATTTGTATTGTTTTAGAGATAATTTTTCACAGTGTCAAAACATGAAGTTTCTTATATACTTCTTTTTAATTGGTAAACGGTATAAAATAAAAAGATTATAAATAGTAAAATAAGTATTATTATACTGTTGACATATGTTTCAGCTCAATTTGAGCCATTATCAAAACATACAAAAATATTCTATAAACGCACAGTCTATGAAGTTATTTGAAACGCAATCACTTAATTTTTCATGTACTTTTTAAAAAATCACGCACGTTATTTTTATTTTTTACTTGGATGTTTATTTCCATATTTGTAACCATGGAGTAACTCGAGCCACAATTTTGGTAAATTAAATGATGCTGCATCGTTACATATATTACATGTATTTTTACGTGCTACAATTAAATGATTAAATTAAATGATTGCGTTTCAAATAACTTCGTAGACCGTGCGTTTATAGAATATTTTTATTTGTTTTGGTAATGTCTTAGATTGAGCTGAAACATATGTCAACAGTCTAACAAAACCTATTTTACTGTTTATAATATTTTTATTTTACACCTTTTTAGTAATTAAAAATAAGTATTCTAATTGCAAGGTGTTATTATTTGCTATATTTATGAAGTTTCTTAACAATATTCTGATAGTATAGGAAAGCGTTTCATAATCTTTGCGTTACGCGTGATTTTTCTTTGTAGTTTCATTTTCAGTGAGTGCGAGGGGAATCTCATAAGGTGTCACCATTCCCCCTGTGTAAATCCATTATCAGTAAGGAGGTCAACGAGATTTAATGACTGAATGCAAACTTTGGGATGCATCCAAATTCTCTTTCGAATATTTGTCTGAAGACAAAATGCTATGAAATAATACTGTCGCGTAAAAATGACACTAACTTGATCTAACAATTTAACTTAATAATAAGAAACCTTCAAAATTACGTGATAATTTATAATTCCACGCACAAGACGTTTTTAACGAGACACTTGGTATGGATTGTAAGAACTGGCAACCATCCAAACTATTTTGGAGAAGAAAAATGCATCGGACTTGACAAGCGTCGGAAAATATAATCCAACGTTTTTCATTTTGCTTTTCAAAAGTCATGTTACTTTGATACACAAAGAAACATAAGATATTAGTTTTTCGTATAAATTAAAAGCGCACAATCGGATGGTTGTGATTCTTTTAATTAATAACACATGAGAAATAAATATGAAAAAGTCTTTATTTTTATTTTTATAAGTAATTATTTTTAAAGTATACAGAACCGATTTGTATTAGTTTCTTTTCTTTTTTTTTTTTTAATGGGTTCTTTTCGTGATCTGGGAGTTTTTATCATAAACTAGCAGAACCACCTGGCTTTGCCCATGTGGACCATGAGGGCCTTAGAGGTAAAATAAATAAAAATGCAATAATAGGGAGATCACAATAACGGAGCTCTCTGTACATTCCCGCATATAAACCATTAAAAGCCAATCAGGAGAAAAATGAAGTTACTTTGACACAATCATAGAAAGAAACCTCGGCTTTATAAATGAGTATGTGCATTTTATTTGGTGCATGTAACAGAAAGATATGCGATTTCCCTGACAATACGATAAAAATAAATAACCAAATGGCGTAGCATTTAGCGAAACTCTATTTCGTATGGCATCTATATATATTATGAAATTTAAAAAAAATCCTTGGAAAAATGTCTTATGCAACATATCTAATCAAAAATCAGCAATAGTTGTCTTATTCGTATAATCTTCCATTATCGGGTTCATAGCCGATGTTGGCGACGAAATCGTCAAAATAGTTTTAAAATCGCTGAAATACATGTTTAACTATTTTATTTTAGTAGATTAGTTTAGTTGTATTTTATGCCCCTGCCTAAAACTGTATCTGAGATATGGCCAAATGACTTAAAACGTTCGACCCCCACCCCCCCCCCCCCATTTTGGCTTAATTTCGAAAATCTCAGAAATACCTGTTTAACTGTTCTTTTAGTATATTTGTTATGCTGCATTTTACGGTCTTACCTAAAACTGCTACTAAAATATGGTGAAATACCCTAAAACTTACGAACCCCATTTAATTCCTTTAGTGGGTGAATTTCTAAAATCGCTAAAATACGTGTTTATTTATTTTTTTCTTGTAGATTTGTTGTACTGAATTTTACGCTCCAACCTAAAATTGCTGCTGAGATATAGCGAAATGACCTAAAACATTACCCCCCCCCCCACACACACATACACACATTTAACTCTTTTAGGGTTTTAGGGGGTGAATTTTCGAAAATTATTTCTTATTGCTTGCCTAGGTCATAACGGCAATCTACTATCCAAATTCCGTGATCCAAACGTCTTTTCAGCTCTGCGTTGATGAGTCAGTCAGGAATTCTCTCTTTATTATATTAGTATAGATAACATGATGATTTCTCGATTTTGATTCACTTCCCTCGAAGTAGATTTATATTGGAATCAAATTTCGCATACATGGCTTTCTGACCGCCATTGTTGATTCCTATGCCATTTCTTTTGGCCGGGATTTCGTTAGCTTATCTTAGATTATAAATCTGAAAGAAAAAGAAAAAATAACGCCCAAGTATATTAATCAATTCATTTAACAAAGTGAATTAATTAGACTTAGTATTAATGGGTAGACAGACACCCATTAAACTGAGTTTTAGTAGACAATTGGTATGAGATTGTAAAAACTGGCAACCATCCAAACTATTTTGAAGAAGAAAAATGCATCAGTCTTGACAAGCGTCGGAAAATAACGTAACATTTTTTATTTTGGTATTTCAACAGTCGTGTTACTTTGATAAACAGAGAAACTTATAGGTGAAAAAAAATTCGTATAAATTAAAAGCACGGAATTGGATGATTGTGATTTTTTCTAATTGATGAAACATAACAAATAAATAATTAATTTTAGCAAATAATTATTTTGAAAATATAGTTACAAAATGTTTTTTCTATGATTGGTTTACTTTTATTATAAATTACGACTTTTTCTGACAATTGAAGCTAATAAGCAACTCTGTCGCTTTAAAAAGAATTCCACTTTTTGTTTTATATTTGGGTTTAGAACTTATAACTTTGACCACCTTACCATTATATTAGTCGGAGCTACCGTACTCCACAAAAGTGATGCGACAGGAAGTAGTTTTCGGAAAATATACAAATTTAACCATTAAGAGTACAAATAAAATTGAATTAAAAAAAATAATTATTTAATAATAGCCTTTATTGCATTATAGAAGGAAAATTCAATAATAATTTCCTTTAAAAACCTTCAAAATAAAAATATATCAAGTTGAAGATAAAAAATGCTTCCACAAAAATAATGGTACACGTGGATTTTTTTTTTTAATTATTAAAGAAAAACCCTTTTCTAATATTTAGTTGCATATCCTTTCATTTTCAGGATTGCTTTAAGTCTGTCGGACGTTGATTTTACTCGATTTTATGCAACAGTTTTCTGAATTTTATTCCATTCTGCAAGTGAAACCTCTTTCAACTGCGTTTTATTTCTGATATCATAGCTGTTTACTCGCTGATGTAAGCTCCATGAATGCCCGATGGGATTTAAATCTGGACTTTGTGGAGGAGTGGCAAGTACGTGTAGAGTAGCCATCGTATAGTAGCTGTTTACTCGCTGATGTAAGCTACATGAATGCCCGATGGGATTTAAATCTGGACTTTGTGGAGAAGTGGCAAGTATTGTAGAGTAGCCATAATCGGACGATATGAGCAATGTGCTTGGTATCATTATCTTGTTGACAGTAATAATCCCATGAGACACCAAACTTCAATGCACTGTCCTTCAAATTTATCTTTAAAATATTTAAATATTCAAATATGTCCATGATAGTCTCAATGAAATCTAAATTTCCTACTCCCAAAGCTGACTTACACACCCAAACCATTACACTATCTGTACCATACTTTACAGTTTTTGTCGTAAATTTGGGATTCATTGAATTACCCTTTTTCCTCCAATCTCTAATTCACCCATTTATGCTGAAAATATTAAACTTAAACTCATCTGAAAAAATTACCTATTTCCAGAAATCAGAGGGTGCATGTAAATATTTTCTGACAAACTCGACTCTTTTCTTTTTGTTGATCGGAGAGAAATGCTGTTCCCTCCTTGCAGTTCTTGATCTAAACCCAGAATCATTAGTGATTCTTCTAATAGTTTCTATATGTAATATTTTACTGCCATACATTTGAAACTCTTCTGTTATTTTTCTAGCACTAATTGAAAGATTTTCAGAAATGCAGCGTTTTATTATTCTAACATCTGTTCATTCTAACATCATCCACTGTTAATTTTTTAGGACGGCCGTCTTGAGATTTATTTTCAATCCTAATTTATTTTCTGAATCGATTAATTTATAATCTTTTGGATGGTAGAACGGCTTCGAGATATTATTTAAGCAATCTCACTATAATATTCATCCTTTTTTTTCATGAATATTAACAATTAATTTTCTTTCTTCAACTGTAAGTTCTTTACGCGGCATTTTATTATTATTATTAAGTTTATGATTACACTGGTTTACACGGTTTATATACTTTCGCCGAAATGTGTATTTTTTCATAGATTCTAGTGCACTGATACGGGAAAATTATTGAAAAAAATCTGTCACGTTTAGTTTAAAAAATATTTATTAAATGCTTAAACAAATTAATAGCATGAAATATAAAAAGAAAAAATTAGAAATGATTGATTTTACTCTTCTTTTTAAAATTTTCTTGATCTGTTTCTCTTAAAATAGACCAGCAGTAGTACCCTAACATACTTTCGTCCCAAAAACCTTTGTCTATCTATGTCTATGTCTACCGACCAATCAAAATCCTTCAAAAAATTTAAGGTCTTGGTGAAAACGCTCGCCCTGCTCGTCACTGACGGCTACCAAGTTTTCAGGAGAAAAATCCGGGAGTAAATGGAGAAAATATACCTTCAGAGACATGTTCACAAACATTGCATGATAGTTTTTTAATAAAACAGCAATATATTTTTCATAATTTTCATATTTATGATTTATTAAGAATCCATGGACGACCGTCCTTTTTGGTGAAATAACTGCTGAAAAATTGACTTCGATTTCGGTAATAAGTTAATTTGATATTTGGTGTTATTAAGTTCCACTGCTGTAGACGAGAAGCAAGAATCTCTGCCTTAGATCTAGATAGTTACAAGTCTTGCACAAGGTCGTTCAACTCATTTTGGTTTATTAAATATGGCGTTTTATCATCTTCGATTACGAAATCGTCATCATTTTCATCCTCCATAAACAGATCGTCACTATCTTGGCAACTCGCACTTGACATACCTGGACATACGAGATGTGACAGGGTTTTCGAATGTGATATCGGTTTTGAGACTGATGGAATGTCAGGATATTGAATTTTATGTTTATTTTTTTGAATTTAAGCCTGCAGTTTTTGTCAAACAAAAATAACAGTCATTTTCGTGATTTGAAGGTTATCTCCACAGCAATGGTGATCCAAATTGAAGATACTTTTTTTTCTCCCGAAGCCCAGCATATAAGAGTAAGCCTAAAGCTTTCACAAAAAACATGTGGGACCCACTTTTTATCTTGATTAATCACTGAGAATCCAAAATAATGCACATATGCTGTTTTAGAACATTCCGATATCGGTCATCCTTTTTTTGCGAATATAAATTGTCCACCAGCGTAACAAAAACGACCAGAATTTAATTTACACACTCTATTAGACATTTTATCAAAAACAAAATCACTTTAATTCACAAAAATACAAGAAAAAAGAATATAGAATCAAAGTTGACAATGCATTTAAGTTGAATGTGACGTGATAGATATATTATACAATTAAAAATGTTAATATTGAAAAATGTAAAAATTTAAAAAATGTGACGTGATAGATTTTTTTCAAATACCGCCTATAATTAGTAAGAGGTAGTATAATAAGAAAATGGATGTTTCATCAAAAATATATAAAAAAAAGTTTAAATTTGTAAACCAGTGTTATTATTATTCAGATTGTTTTTTTTTTCTACTAAGATAACAACAGATACATTTAACTTAGCTGCGAATACTACGAGAATATAACTTTGTTCAGTAAAACATGCAAATAAGTGAAAATTTTTAAATTTTAGACAAATGTATTATGATTTTGGTGAAAGTATTTTTGAACTATAATAATTCTCTAATATTTTTTCAGTATATCCAAAGAATTTTTGTATTAATATTTCACTGTATAATGTAACAAAAGATGTTAATTAATTAATTCCGTTTGTTAAAAAATTTTATTTCTGTTCACCATGGTAAAATTTCCATATTTTTCAAGGACTGCTCTCTGTACCTTGACTTTTGTTGAACACTGTATGTGTTTTCTGATACTTGCAAGTCTGTCTGTCGTCTGCCGTCTGTTCGTGTTCTACACTCAGAAAAAGAAACTGATTAAAACTACAAAACATATTTTTTGAGTACATTTTGTTGTTTTAGCAAAATTGGAGTAAAATTGAACCATTTTACTTCAATTAATAAAACATTTTTTGCTGACGATACAAAAAAATTTTTGGAATTGCAAAAAATAAAAATTTTTGTTGATTCAAACAAAATTTTTATTGACCCATATTTAAACAAAAATTTTGTTTAAATATAGGTCAATGGAAATTTTGTTTGAATCAACAAAAATATTTTTTTTTGTTGAAAACCACTTTTTTTTTGCAATTCCAAAAAAAAATTTTGTATCGTCAGCAAAAATGTTTTGTTAATTGAAGTAAAATGGTTCAATTTTACTCCAATTTTGCTAAAGCAACCAAAATGTACTCAACAAAAATGTTTTGTAGTTTTAATCAATTCCTTTTTCTGAGTGTAAATCGCGAGTCGGATCGCCGGCCGTGCAATTGATATATGTTAATGATGTTTAATATGAAATGTTCGGTATTGAAAATGAAGAATGTAATGTTTATACTTCATTTACAGGGGCACTCAAAAGAATTCCGTTACATTACGGTCTATGGGAAAAATCGTTTGCGGTATATTTTAATGACGTTATACTATTCCAAATATAGTTAAATTGATATATATATCACTCAGGTGCACTAAAAAAGACTTACTGTAGATTGTGGTGTGCATAGAATTCATCGTTTATTTACAGGGATACACAAAATAATTCGGTTGCAGTACGGTTTAAGAAGAATGATTAATGAAAGTGCGTTTTAAGTTCTGATACGTGTTTTTAAATTAAACTAAATTTTTGCCTATTACTTGGTGTGTATAAATTCTGTAGATAATAGACAGGGCAGCCCAAAAGGTCTTGAATACATTTCCGTTTATTAACAGAAATTGTTGAAGGAGAATTTACGATTGCGCTATGCGTTTCCTAATTGAACTAAATTATAGCATACTCTGTAGTATATACAAATCTATATATCATATACAGGGATGCACAAAAGAATTAGGACACTTTTCCGTTTGTTGACGGTAATTGATGGCATTGGGTTTTCAAATGTGTAAAAGTTTCCCAAATTGTTCAGTTAGACCTCATATTTCATCTTATCAAAGAGGAAGTTTTGTGAAAGCATTCTGGAAGTATTGGAAAGTGTTTCATAATCTATGCTTGACGCATGATTTTTTGTTCTTGTTTTCTTTTAATTTTTTAATTATTTTATGAAAATTGAGAGCAAAGAATAAATCAAAAATACTGAAAATGTAAGTTTCTAAAAACAGCCAAAAAGCTATAGCACATCAAATGCACATAAATTTCATACGTACGTCAAATGTACATAAAATCAAAAATACATAATTTTTGTATAATTTTGCAGGTACTTATTGTAAGTGAAACCTGTCGAGACTTGTGATTTTATTAGAAAATAAATATAATAACCCCTTTCTGCATCATACTATAATTATTATTATTATTACAAATACAACATTTTGTATTTTTATTGCCTCAAATAAATAAATTTTTATATAATAGTTGTTTTTGCTACTTTAAACTGTACCTTTATCTGCTTATACATTAAACGCGTTGATGACCAACGGATTAAAAGCTGATTCACTATTCCTTTATTTTACTATCGTAATACTGTCGCTAATTAGTAAAAAAGGAAAATATAAATCACTATAATACGAAATTTCTACTTTTTACTTACCCATCATACGTAGTATAGGGTAAGTCTTGTTATCGTTTTAAAAATCGAAACATTTTTGTTGACGGATTTACACGTTTCAGACACTCGAGATTCCGAAAAACATATTTTTAGAAAAAAAATTTTGGCCGTCCGTCTGTGTGTCTGTATGTCTGTAAACGCTCTATCTCCCGAACAAATTGAGATAGAGACTTGAAATTTGGTATGTACGTAGTATGTAATAATGGGAAGAAGCTTATTGAATTTCAGTAACCTCGATTATCCGGAACTATTTTTTCCGTACTCTCGACATTCTCGTTCTGATAAAAGCTGTACATAAAATTTTTCGAAATTGTTTATTTTAAGGAGGGAATATAAAAGAAAATAAAAAAAACATAAATTTTGCATAAAGAATGAAGTCGATCGGATAATGAGTTGCCGAGATATTTGTAATCCCATTATCCACACTCTTCGATTTTTCATGACCCTGTATTTCATCCAAATGTCAATTCAAAGATATATTTTAATTCGAAATGAGACGCTTAATCCGACGCAATAAACCGTTAGTTAATAGGATTATCAATTTTTGGAGTTATAAGGATGTTTCTTTTACGCAATTCAGTAATAGAGCATTTAAAGTTTATGACGTCATCAATCCACGATTTTATTCGAGCAATGCATTTTATAAGTAGTTTACACATGTTTTATTTTCATATTTTATATTATGCATATCCATGATGGGTAAGTATTACGGGGGCCCCCAACGACTAGTTTTAAGTTTTAAAAAATAACTTAAAGTAAAGGTGTACCGAGTATTCGGTATTCAGCCAAGTTTTGAGTATGTATACTATACTCAGCCAATACCAAGTAATTGTAAAAACTGGTTTTTTTTTTTTAAATCATTGTTAAGGGAAAAAACAATTACCCCCAAGTCATTTGTAAAAATTGATTCAAATATAAATAAAAATGTTTCAAATAACATAAGTAACTGTTCTTTCATTCTGTTAATTCATAAAAAATGTGTCTACACAAAAGTTAAAAAAATATTATGTAGGATTAATATATCAGAAATTTTTAATGATTAGGTTAATACAAATAAGTCCTTAATTTTGGAAAAGTTAAGAGATTGTGGATAGGGAATAATTCGTAAGAAAAGAAAATACACTAAATGCTTCTAAAAAAATAATTAAATTTATTGTATTTTATTAATGCAAAAATGTCAAGTATTCTACAATTTCAGCAAATAAAGGTTCTTTATATAGATGTGTGTACACATATTTCTTGAATCTAAAACGTTCAACAACAAACTTCTACAATGTTTCACAAAAAGCATGCATTTTGTTCATCTAATCTCGTTTTAAAAAGGAATTTTAATGACAAAATGTTTAAATAATACATCAATCTGAAAATAATTTTATTGTGAACTAAGAAAAAAAAATGAAGATTTTAAAATAAACGTTATGTATATGACAGATGATAAATAACAGCAGTGGCAATACATACTTTTTATATTTTTTTTTGTAAAATACAAATAATTTCTAAAATCAGGAGATGATAAGGTATTTACACAATAGAAATATTTTATATTCAATAAACTTTAAATTCTTAATATCAAAATTGTTACAGTAAGCGATAATCACCTGAAAGATTCTGTATTGATATCAGAGAAAGCAATAATGGGTTAAAGAATCAATTTAATTTTCTTATTGATTAATTGTACTTTTTTTTATATTGTTCTTTTTTTCTTTCCATAACTTTTCAAATAATGTTACTGGTTTAAAACATTTAAAAGTTTTGAATTATATGTAAAATTTTCATGGCTAATTTATTAAATTTAGAATTAAAGTGAATTTTAAAAACATACTTGCATGCTAAAAAGGAAAATTTTTCAGTTTTCAAGCAGTGCAGAACTTTTGCATCTAATCGTTGTGTGTACATTATATACAATTGCATTTGCAACAATTTTCTTATTTCCTGAATGTATCCTAAACTCACTTCTGTCTGTGCACCAGTGGTTTTTTCTTACACTATACTACTCCGTATTCCGTAATCGGCACTCGGGGTAGTAGCAAATGACCGAGTACTCGGTACTCAGCAACTCAACCAAAGCAGTCAGTACTCGGTACACTACTAGCTTAAAGTGTCAAAATTAATCTTCCTCCAATTAGTTTATGAGCAAATGTTCCTCCAGAGTCTATAGTAAATATTAATTTAAAACATTAAGCAAGATTTGCCTAAATAAAATATATTTCCAAAATAAAATATTTTTTTAACTGTTTGTCTTTTTTTATTATTATTTAAATAATTTTTTTAAGGATAGAATAACTCTAACCAATGGTTGAAAATTTGATTTGATGTTAATTTTTTTTCTATAAAATTTCCTAGTCGTTCAGCAACTAAGAGAGAAAAAATAAAACTCTCTAAAGAGAAATTTTTTTAAAAATCAGCTTAAAGTTTTAAAATTTATTTTCTTACTATTAGCTTTTGAGTAAATGTTCTTCCAAACTGAGTGTGATAAATATTTGGTTAAAACATTAAACGAAGATTTACTTCGGATTAATCTAAAATTTATCAATAATTGGATTATGCCTAGAAAGTCTGTATATGATAAATTTTCAGACGCTTTCTAACATTGAAAGTTTCCAGGCAACGGCTTATCTTTGTAATATTTATTATTTTTGTGCCCTCAATGAAAAGCGAAATAATTTAAATATAAAGCAGTATTAGAACGAACAGACTGGTTTGAATATTATATAATTAATATTATCAAGCCGTATTTGTTATAGAATATTAAGTATTTGCTATTATCCAGATAATTAGTCATCGAACATGGGAGTAAAAAAGAATATATTATAATAACTTAGATAATAAAAGTATTATTGTAGTGAAAACTACTTTTGCGGAACACAAAATCTAAAAGTGGATTTTCATCCATGAATAAAAAATATTTTGATATGATTGTGTCATTTTAATTTAAACTACTGTTCTATCGATTTTATAATTAAATTATTGCAACTCGCCATATATTGTGCGTATAAATCTGAAAAAGTGTAAAATATTGTAAAGTTAGTGTGTGCTGTTTAAAATTACGGATAGATTGATTTAATTGTAGATTCTTGTGATCATTCATTATTTGGATAGCGTTTCATAATCAGACTTTTCAGTCAAAATTGGCGTCAAACACGAGCTATATTAACAAAAACATAGTTTCAAATGCATGAGAGCAATTATTTAAACATTGCGGCAAATGTTAATGTTAATGTTTAAATTATATAAACATGATTTAGATAATTAATTATACAAACAGCATGACGGCAAGTATTTAAATTCGCATAGGAATGTTTGCCACATAAAAAAGGCTACTTGGTTAAATGCATTACTTGGCTGCAGTCCCAATTACGGAATCCAAGTTCCTTAAAAAATGTACGGAAGGTGGTAACCAAGATGGTATTGCAACGGATGATCTCACTGGATGATCACGGATGATTTCACCGGAAATTTTTAAAAGCGATTTTCGTTAAGTTAAAAACAGCTAAGAGCGAGTTTGGGAAAATTGGAGTGTGACGCATAACATACACACATATAAAATACAGGTTGCAACTACAAAATTAAGCTTGTGTAAAGCTGTTTGACTGCAAATTCGACTACGGAACTTTCTTAGATGCTTATGTTTGATTTATAATTGGTCACAGCCATTTATTGAAATAAAATTGGGTAGAATTACGTTTCAGTGTGAGTAGCTATCTACCAATCTTTCAATATGTTATCGATTGATAAAACGTACTAACGTAAATAAAATATCTATAGTTTCGTCTCTGCACGATCGATTCTTTTTTAACAGTTACATATTTTTACCGCTAGATAGCCTCCACAATCATGTCCTTTAAAATAATCACAACTTATCATACTATATCATTTTATTTGAAATTACGAGTACAGTTCATAAATTTGGGCACTAGGTGGCGGTTGTTTTTATTATAATTTTATCCACAACCATTACATGCGTGCTGTTTAAAGATGTTAAAATTAATGAAGTGGCTTCATCTATCACGTAAGTTTTTACAAATCCACTCAAAATTAGAAAAATAAAATAAACCAGTGCAATCTAATATTTTTTATCAATATGTAATATTTATTAGATGCAGGTTTGAACTTCTAAAGAAAAATTAAGGATAAAAATATCTGCAGCAACAATTAGCGTTTAGTCAAGCCAGAATATCATCTAATTTATTCCATCAAAGTTAGATTCAAGATTGCAAAAGGCACGCGTGAGAAAAAAAAATTAACAATCGTATTTTAACTGCATTAGAGGATGACGTCGTCCGCTTCGGGAAAAACATGGGACATAGAAATATAAATCTAAACATTTCAATTTCGCTTTTTAATCATAAATATAAAATAAACCCATGCGGTGTTTTTTATAATCTGAGCATCATATAATGTGGTATTTTACTTTTTTGGCAACAGTAATTTGAGGAAAACCTTTCATTTCTTTTATGAAAACAATGCCGATTTAATTTTTAATTATCAGCAAATTTTCATCAAAAAACATGTTTTAGGAAAATGTAAGTATGCTATGTCAGAAGCCTGTCCCAAATCCTTTCATATGGTATCTCATTCGTCGTTCTGAGTTTCGTATTTTCTGAGAAAAAGGGATGTTGACAGGAGAAATAATATATATGAATGATGATGATAAGATTAAATTGTTTTCACTACAATCATGTGTCCCTTCACATATATTTTTAACACTTTCCAAAGTAGTTGAAAAGTATTTATCAATTGAGTTTGTCTATCAATCTTTCTGTCTGGCCGTCTGTCTGTTTGTCAACTCAGATAAATATACTCGGATTGCCATGTAATTGATATACGTTATTGAGATTTGTCATGGCATGTTCGGTATTGAAATGAAGCATTTATAGTTCATTTACAGGGGCACTCAAAAGTATTTCGTTACATTAAGGTCTACGGGGGAAAATAATTTGCGGTGTATTTTGATGGCGTTACTCTATTTTAAACAGAATGAAATGTGTGCACATTATTGAGGTGCACTAGAATAGGGTTACCATAGAATATGTTATGTACGAGTACAGTTCATATTACAGTTCACTCAGAGTACATATACAGGGAAATTCAAAAGTATACCGTTATGCTATGGTCTGTGAAGAAAATTTGTTTTCGGAGTATTTTAATGATGTTATTCTTTTAAAAACATAATCGAATTGATATGAATTTCTCAGGTGCACTAAAAACAGTCTTTTTGTAGAAAATGGACTGCAAAGCATTTATCACTCATTTACAAGGTCACACAAAAGAGTGCGGTTATATAATGGCCTACAAGGAAAAACTCTTTCCAGCGTATTTTAATTACGTTGCGCTATTTCAAACATGATAAAATTGATATCCATTACTGGGGAACACAGAGATGAGCTACAGAGATGAACAGAGATGACCACCCCGGGAACCGAGCTTTCGCTTTAGAGTTGTAGTGCAATCCCGGCAGTAAAGGGGGTTTACTACAAGATACTTGCAGTAAAATATGATGTTCATCGTATTTATCTTCCTTTTACAGGGACACATAAATGATTTTGGATACTTTATTGTATCCGATGTATTGTATATTAAGGATGATAGCTGAAAGTGCGTTTTAAGTTATGGTTTACATTTTTAACTTAATTTTTGCATACTACGTGGTGTGTATAAATTCTATAGACCATGTACGGAACTACACAAAATAATTCGTAAGCACTTCTGAGAATAAGTGTGAATTGCTTAAAGGTGTTTTTAATTTTGAGTTATACATTTTCAAGATCCACTACATAGAGTATACTAAGATATTTTTGTAGTATATAAATAAAATCATATACAGGCTATACAAAGAACTCGATACATTGCAGTCTACGTATGATAATTTCTGGAAGTGTGATTTCAGTAGTTTTAAGAGTGTGTTTGCCTGAAATTAATTTTAGTTTGAAATGAGGCATGTGTAAATATCTGTAGGTAATATACAGGTAAAAAAAAATATTCAAGTATGTTTCCTTCTATTGGTAGAAATTGCTGAAGGGGAATTTTCAACTGTGTTATGCGTTTTCTCACTAAACTAAATTTTGAAATAGCGTGTAGAATATATATAAATTTGTAGATCACAAAGTTTTCAGCGTGTTTCTGCCTGAATTAAACTTCAGCTTAATATGTGGCGTGTAATATACAAAGTTGTACCAAAGAATTCAAGTACGTTTCCGTCTATTGGTAGAAATTGCTAAAGGTGAATTTTCAACTGTGTTATGCGTTTTCTTACTATTCTAAATTTTAGCATACTTTGTATAATATATACAAATCTATACATGAGATACAGATCTGCGGAAAATGTTTGGAGTACCAATCCAGGTATGAGCAGTAACTGTAGAAATCTCTTTTTCAAATGTGTTATGTGTTTTCTAAAATATTTACTTAGGTTTCTTCTTTTCCTTATTAAACGGCGAAGTTTTGTTAAAGTATTCTGAAAGTGTTGGAAAGTGTTTCATAATCTATGCCTGATGCATGATTTTTTTTCTTGTTTTTATTAGTAGACACAATATTGTAAAACCTGTCAAAATGGAACCTGAATATAACAGAATACAGTCTTAAACGAAAAATTTTCATAGGTGATGAATTCAAGGGGTGACACAAGGTAAGGGGATTCACCCCATAACATCAAAATGTCTCCCCATCCCCAGAAGATTTGATTTTTGTGTTTGGTTTAAAAGTGCGATTTTTTCCCCCGGAGCTGCGAAATTCCCTCTTCGACAACATGTCTGAATTCAACACTGATTTTCATAGTATTAACAGAAAGAAATATTATCTTACAATAACACCTTCCAAAACGGATTTTTTTTTTGTAACTATGTAGTTTGAAACGTATGAGAATTGCAACAATGGTTACAACAAGTGATATTAATTTTGAAATAAACCGCATGCCCTAAAACTTTCAAATTGGTGATAAAACCCTTCTTTTTTTTAATTCACCGTCTTGTTTCAAAATGGTGGTCATTTAAAGATTAAAACTTGAATAAATGTTTTTAATTTCTAGTTTGTTTGTTTTTTTAATAAGAAAAATTGTATAGTCCTTGCTGGAAGAATTTCATACAAATCTATGTGCTAAGACGGAAACCTGTCTGAAACGGATTCTTTTTACTATGTCTTACTTACTTTAACTTTATTGTTGTCTGACAGATTTTACTGCACTACGCGAATGTTCAAACATGGGAGAGAGAAAAATATAAAAATCAATTTTTTTTCGTCCTAATACGAAAAATATGTTTTTTTTTTCAACTCTTAAAAAAATAACTTAAATTCATAAAGTTTATTTTCGTCTAATTAGTTTTTGAACAAACGTTCGTCCCTAGTTAAATATTATAAATGTTTACTTAAAACACTAGGCAAAGATTTATATAGGATTTATCTAAAATTTATCGATAATTAGATTAAGTCTCTCGATGCATTTTGTGTCTGTACGACGCAAACTCTGATCCCTTATCTAACTCGGAAAATCTTCATACAAGGGCTTATTTTTACTTTACTCATTATAATGTATCTCTACGAAGGTATGAAATATTTTAAATATGAGAGATAATTGAAATTCGAAATTTATTTTGAATATTTTTGAATCAATTTATATTATATAAACTAGGAGATCCAACCCGACATTTCCGGATTACAGAATATAGGTGAAAGCCATTTTTTAAATTGAAAACTCTAATAGATTTTTACATTTAATAAATATATATTTTTTAAATTGTCCACTAAGCAAAAAATGAAAAATATCAATTATGTATTCAAACCAAGTTTTGAAAATTGATAAAAACCATACTTTCGTATTAGCCGCATGCCAGGAGTTAATAGCAAAAAAAAAAAATCGCCAAAGATTTCACTACTTATAGCAGCTTTTTTTACCCTGATTATTTCAGAGGTATAAACGCGTAATTCAATTACATGTCTGTTAAATTTGCGTTTTATTTATATCATTTTAATATTTTATTTCGTTATGGAACATTAGCCGGAAACAAATGATGAAATATGTATATTGTTTTAAGTGCAAACGGATTAATTTTTCCTAATCGGGCTGCACGTAACAGAGATTTAAAAAAAAAATACTTCAAAATTATTTTAAAAACCATAAAAAATAAGTAAATTGACCACATTAGTTAACAATATTAGTTAAGCAGTTTTCAAGCAAATTGAATTTGGAAGAACTTTTTTTCTCTATTCGACGATGTTAAAATTGAAAATTACAGCGGTAGTAATTGGATTAATTTTTAACTGTATTAACCCTTTCAGTGCGGATTTTTTTTTTTTTTTTTTTTTGGGGGGGGGGGGGGTTTAATGCCCTATGCGGAATATTTTGACAAAAAAAGCGACATTATTTATCGGATCACTACGTAGGCGCAATATTGTCATCACTCCTAAGCCCGAGGCTAACGAAAAAGAAAGGCTGCCACTGTGCTTTACCAGTAAATTTTTTTACAGACCGCCGGAGTCACGTGATGCTCGAATGCACCAATGCAGGTGTACGAAAAGAGCAACACGTCACTCTAGCGGTCTGTAAAAAAAGATAAGTGGAATGCACCACGGTAGCCTGTCTTTCTCGTTAGCCTCGCCTAAGCCCATGACGCACTACAGTGAGCACAATACACGCCGTGAATGCCTAGACGACTTTTGTCGACGCTTAATGTAGTCTACAGCACCCAACTCCTAGATGTCGACATTAGTCGACTCCCGCACTAAAATCGTTAATTTCGTAACTGGACTATTTTAATTGAATACTGTTTAGAAGTTTTCAAAAACTGCAGTAAAAGTGAAATTTATTGGCCAGGTGTTGCCACCGTCAATATGGCGTCAACGTTACTAACAGACATGTTTTTGCTTTAAAACATAAATATTTTCTTAATTATAAAGCGTGCTCCCACTTATCATTATCCAGCAATCTAATCATAAGCCGTTAGTTTTGCAGATATATAGTTCCAAATAAAACTAGTTGTTGGGGGCCACCGTAATACTTACCCATCATGGATATGCATAATGTAAAATATTAAGATAAAAAATGTGTAAACTACTTATAAAATGCATTGCAATTCGAATAAAATCATGGCTTGATGACGTCATAAACTTTAAAGTCTCGATTACTGAATTGCTTTAAAGAAACATCCTTTTAACTCCAAAAAGAATAACCCTATTAACTAGCGGTTTATTGCATATGATTAAGCGTCTCATTTCCAATTAAAATATATCTTTGAATTGAAATTTGGATGAAATACAGGGTCATGAAAAATCGAAGAGTGTGGAAAATAGGATTACAAATATCTCGGTAACTCATTGTCCGATCGACTTCATGCTTTATGCAAAATTTATGTTTTTTTTATTGTCTTTTATATTCACTCCTTAAAATAAACTATTTCGAAAAATTTTATGTACACCTTTTATCAGAACGAATATTTCGAGAATCCGAAAAAAATAGTTCCGGTTTATCGAGGTTACTGAAATTCAATAAGCTTCTTCCCATTATTACATACTAAGTACATACAAATTTCAAGTCTCTATCTCAATTTTTTCGGGAGATAGAGCGTTTACAGACACACAGACGGACGTCAATTTTTTTTTCTAAAAATATATTTTTCGGAATCTCTAGTGTCTGAAACGTGTAAATCCGTTAAGAAAATTATTTCGATTTTCAAAACGATTACAAGACTACGTATGATGGGTAAGTAAAAAAAAAAAAAAAATTGTTGTTTTTTATCATGTATTAAAACCCGTTTAGATCAAAATAGTATTTTTTTAAATTACGTCATTTAAAATTTTACCAGTGGAACCGTGCGAGGAATTCGCACAGCAGTCAGATAATTTTTAGCAATATCTAATATTTCTCAGACACAGGTTTAAACTTCTAAGGAAAAAGGATAAAAGTATCTGCAAACAACATTAGTTAAGCCAGGATATCGTCTCATTTATTCCATCAAAGTTACAGTAAAAACTTATTGAAGATAGCAAAAGGCGCGTGCGAGAAAAAAATAACAATCGTATTTAAACTGCATTAGAAGATGAGCTCATCCGCTTCTTGAATAAACAGGAAACAAAGAAAAATAAATTGATAGCATTTAAAATAAATTTAATCTAATATAACAAAGCATACCTTTTATTCTTCACGTGAAATATCACTGCTTCGATCGAGCGAAGTTGTCTTTTTCTTCTAAACAGTTCAATTTCAATTTTGGTTTGTAACCATAAATATAAAGTAAACCCGTTCGGAAAAATTACACCTTATCTTTTTTGTACTATTATTTGTTTATAATCATTGATAGGGCTGGATTATTTATCAATATATCGGTCAAATATTGATATTTTATAAATATCGGAATAACAATATCTAAACTCTGACTCTTCCGATATATCCCAATAAAAATGATGTTGTTTTACGATCACCGCGATTTCTAGCCTTGAAAAACAGCGACGAATACCTCATATCAATGTGTTCTTCAATCCTTCTTTCATCCGATCCGTTTATTTATTCACTGCCCTGCCTCATCGAAAACGGAAAATCTACCTCCGCTGGTTATTTCTCTACCATATCTCAAAGTAAGGAATATCCCAATGTATCCCAATACATTAAATCTTTGCAAACCACAAATTCTGCTGTTCGTTAGAGATAAATACTGAATAACACTTTCGCTACCGAATAACACTAATCTCGCTTTCCTTGTTTGGCTGCTGTGATTGGTCCAGACATATTACGATATCTCTCGGCTTTTCATATGTCATGTCGAATAAGATGACCTTTAATATGTGTTGGTTATTGCGTTAAATTTCTAAAATTCATACTTTTAGTCATCCAAGGCTATCTTTTGCTAAATTAAAACTAAGAAACGCTAATGATATTGATAAAATGAAGTTTTAACGATGATTTCGTTATTCCAAGAATAAACCGAAGGATATAACTATGACGAAAGGATCGTGATGTACCGTTGATTTGACCCGGGAACATTTCGTGTACAGAATAAACGAAATCTGACTCAGTCCATCCAAACTGTATTTGAACCAAGTAAAACAAAATTTGATATTTTTAACCAATGTTAATCAATAATTAAATTCTAAGAAACGAAAATTGTATACATTTTTATGTGGATAATTTTGAATTTCATTTTATTAAATGTGTTATTTAATCATATATTTAATCACATCATACTGGTGAAAATGAGACTAAAAAAAGGGTTAATAGAATAAAATGAGAAGAATAGGGGAAACAATATCTTTAAAGAAAATCTTTATGAAAGTAATGGTGTAAATGCAAATAGTTATTAAGCAATTAGCTGCCGAAATGTCGGTGAAGGCTCACTGTTGGGACGCGAAAAGTTTTTGGTTTCCGTCTGTCTGTCTGTTTGTTTGTCTGTTTGTCTGTCTATTCCGCGATAACTGCCGCAAAAATGATTCGATTAGGTTGATTTTTGGTAGGTGTGTTGGCGAGGTATCCGGAATTAGCTGTATAGTTTTTAGTTACATTTGGTTCATTCGTTAGAAAAATATAGAACAAAAATTTTTTAGGTCATAATGCTTTTCAATGGAAAGTATGCATTTTTTTTTTTTTTTAACATTCACTGAAAAGAAAATGTTGCATTGGGATAATTGTAAATGCTAAATTATGGATTCTAAATTTACGAAATGGAGATCTTAATTTAATCCTATCACTTCGAAAATTTGCCAATATATTTATTAGAATTTCGGAATTGTATAAATTATTGGGAAATTTTATGCATTAATTTGAAATATATGAAACATTTTAATTTCTCATTTTTTACAAAAATTTCCAATGTATTTTTTTTCTCTTTCATTAAATGGTTGCTAAGCAACTATATTTCAAAGAATATCAACAAAGGAAAATTCGAGTGAATCGCATTATTTTGACGCGAAATTTTATTGAAAAATAACTAATTTTCGGATGATTTAAGTTTTTAATATGCTTTTTTTTTAATGAAATAGATGAGAATTTATTTTAATTACTAAAAAAAATATTACCAAATCGGTTTTCCAAATGAAAATAATAAAAACGTTGAATGCGTAAATTGAATATAGGTCACATAAGAGGAATTTACATTTGTATAAGTATATTTTATACACGAAATCTTATTCAATTTCAGCAACATATGATGTTTAGTAGATAGTAGTTTGGTAGTTTTAAGGATAGGATAAAATCTCTTGTACAAAGAGATGGTTATTCTATTGAAATAAAAATTAGTAAATGCACTCAGACATATACTCAAGAAATGAAATAGCACAATTACTGGAAATTGAGACTAGAAAATTAAAGCGACAACGGGGGGTTCAGGGGGATGGAGCCCCTCTGAAGTAATGTATTGTTATTCTGAAAAAATACAATAATAAGTAGTTTATCCTATCATTGCATAACATTGTGTTTAATGCGATACTTCTAAAATTTCCGGAACTTTCGATAAATTTTACATTCTTATAAATAACTTGAAAATATTGAATTTTAGGATATCAAATATTATGCAGATAATGTTAAAAATTAGTGAGATTAATGAACAATGATTTGTAGAACTGACGTTGAGGCCTCTGATCTGTAGATTTATCAGTTTATTTTCTTTTAAATATTTTGTTTTAAAAATCATAAAAATAAAAATTATGTTCTATGAGCAATGAACAAATAGATATAAAAATTTTAATTCACTGCATTCAACTAAGTTTTGCGTTTAAATGTCTCATACTACATCATTTATCTTTAAAAAACAGCAAATGTTCTTACTCTCCCCGCTCTCCTTTAAATTAGTATCGCGTTATATCAACAATATCAATATTAACTTGTTGATATATTGCGATATTAAATTTCTGATATCGTCCAGCCCTAATCATTGGGGAGCATCATATAATTCGGTATTTTATTTTTTGGAGCAACACTAATTTGAGGAAAACCTTAAATTTCCTTTATGAAAACAATGCAGATTTAATTTTTAATTAACAGCAAAATTTAATAAAAAAATATTTTAACGAAATGTGAGTGTACTATGAGTACGAAGCCGCTTCAAAAACCTTTCAAATGATACATCATTCGTTGTTGTACGTTTCGCAAATTATTAGAAAAGCGGATGTTGACAGCAGAAATAATATATATGATGTTACAGTCCTTGAGGCCTATAAGTCATATTTAGAAAAACCTTCTCAATGCTCTAACAGTAAAAATTCCAATCTTCTACGTTCAAAACTTAACAAGTCGAGTTATAATACTTCAAATTTTATGAATTTTCAACTTTTTCTGGAATTAAAAACCTTTTTTTCCGTTTTAACACTTTCCAACAAAGTTCAAAAATGTTCAAATATACCTGAAACAAAAGTACATTTTCAGAAATAAATAGAATAGTTAAAAATAGTTAATTTATTACCCAGTGTAAATATTTCACAGCCAAAAAGGGACTGCTCAGACGAGGAAGCCAAGTCTGTAGAGCTTAGATGTCCCTCCCGGTACCCTAATTAAGATTTAAAAATATATAACCAGTTTCAGCTGGATCTGAGCCCGGCGGAAAACGCGACAGGGGGTGGGGGGAATTGCCATGGGCCAGAATTGCCCGAAATTCATAGAACAAATACATCGCTGCCGGAGCACAGATCTCCCTCGCGACACAGGGCAGAGAGGTGCCGATGTTCTTGAAATTGACTTGAGAATGGTGTGCCGCACAGCACTTGGTTATCAGACAGCAGATGAGCTGGAGGGTTGCGCGCCAGAAACATGTTCTCTCGCGACAAGGGGCGATGCCATACCAGGGTTCATATAGAGTTTGGTAAATGAAAAATAAGGACTCTGTAAGGACTGTGTCAGGACTTTATTAATAAAAATCTAATAATAAAAATATTAAAAATACCAAAAAGTCTTCTCCATAACTTTAAAGAAATTATTCTAATTTTATAATTATATATTGAAATATAACATCTTGTTAAAAAAAATATATATATATAAGGACTTTCTACAGTTTATAAAAAAACGGTATATATGCTTACTTACATTAAAATTTAATCACAAGGTTGAAATTTTACATAAAACATAATTACCCTTTCTAATTAATTTTTTAATGAGCAACAAAATGAAAATAAATACAAAAAATATATAAAACAAACATTTTATTAGATAGCTACCAATTTCTTTGGAGGGGAAGAAAATTTACTCATTTTTTTTTCTTTAGCAGATTTTCTACAATTATTTGATTTGATAAATAATTCATTGTCTTTAGTTGTTTCAGCTTTATCGGCTAATTCATCGGCCATACTTTCCAACTGCAATATCTCCTTTTCAAGATACCATATTTTTTGCTTTATAAAACTTATATCGTCTGCGATTACACCCAGAGAAAAGTTTTGTTGAATCAACAAAAATTTGTTTGGCCCAACAACTTTCCGTAAATATGGGTCAATGGAAAATTTGTTTGAATCAACAAGAAAAATATTGTTGATTTTTTTTGCAATTCTAACAAAAAATTTTGTATCGTCAGCAAAAAAATTTTCAATTAATTCAAGTAAAAATGTTCAATTATACTTGAATTAACAAAATTCTTTTGTTGAAAGTTTTCTCAAAATAAATATAATTATCTGTTACTTTAAAAGTTATTTTCAGTTTCGGCAACAAAATCTTTTGTTAAAAGAACAAACGGTTTGTGTAATTTTAAGAATTTTCTTTGTTTTAACAACATAAAGGTTTTTGTTACATAAACAATTATAATATTTACTTTAAAATTATTTTTTGTATTAGAACCGATCTAAACTTACCTATTTTTTTAGATAATTTGTAATTCACTTTCAGCAGTGAATTACGCCTGTAATCCTTGAACAACAAACAAGTGAATTTATATCCTGCTTTTTTTTAAGCGTAAACCTACAGATTGAACAATGTCCCAAGCTGGGAATCGAAACCGGGTCCTCAGAATAACGATTTGAGACTCTAACCACTAAGCTAGGAGGAACGATTCCCAAACTCGAAATTTCTCACTCTCGTATATGTTGGACCGGCTGCATCCGCAGCACAAGATGGAATTGTCATCATGAGCACAGGATCCGCTTAAGATATAAAAGTAGGGGAAGCCCGACGTTACTCTGGGGCCCCCCTCTACCAATTGCTTTGTTATTTACTAAATCCATTTTCGGTATGCTGCAACAATTTGAAATTTTACCATCAACATTTCGAGTAAACAACAATTTTGAAAGGGCGAGCTTCTTAGATAAATATTTCGTAAGGAAAAAATGCATTTTTTACCCTGATAGATAGATAGATTTTTTTTTTTTTTTTTTTTTGTAAAAAGTTGTTTTAAAAAGTAAATTTGGAGGCACCTTTGTATTTCTTTGGGTAAGCACGGGCTTTCCGGGACTATTCGGTAAACAGGCCCTGCATGAACATGCAAATTTCTGCGGCAAACATGACACGAAAATACAAAGACCAGCCTACGACAACATATAGTTAATTTTTAATTCATTTTCAGCCGTGAATTACGCCTGAAAAAAACAGAATAAAAATTCACTGGTTATTATTCAAGGATTACAGGCGTAATTCACTGCAGAAAATTAATTAAAAATTAACTGTGTTGCCGTATGCTGGGGCCTCAGAGCGTTATTCTGAGGACCCGGGTACGATTCCCGGCTTGGGACATTTTTCACTCTGTCGGTTTACGCTTGAAAAAAAGCAGGATAAAAATTTACTGATTATTATTTAAAAATTACAGGCGTAAATCACTGCTGAAAATGATTTAAAAATTAATCCGTGCATTAGTTCTTGAGATTTAGTTATAGTGAAAATCATGAAAAAAATAACATAGCAGCACCACCTGTTTGGCTATTTACACCAAAACGTAATCAGCTTCTATTTATGTCAAGGTCTAACTCAATCTGTACTTTGATGTAAATCAGTGCATTAGTTCTTGAGAAATCGCGAATCTATTGCAGAAATCGCGAAAATTGCTACATAGCAGCGCTACCTGTTGCGCAATTTACGCCAAAAACGGATCAGTACCAATTTATATCAGGAAGTAACTGAATATAAAGTTTTATTAAATTTCGTGCATTAGTTCTTGAAATAGACTGCCCTCAAAATTTTTGTCACATACAGACATACAGTCATAGACAGTCATTTTCTAAAAACTGTCAAATCGTGTTCTGGACCTTCTAAAATCCGTCGAAAACCAGAAGTTGAAAATTTTCACGACTCCAATACTTTCTTCTTGTAAAGATAGAAGAAAGTAATAAATGGGAAAGGGGAATTTTTAAAACTACCTTGGTCCGTCCCAATTAAAAAAGTTTTAATTATCCAAAAATTATGTGAATCCTTTAATTATACAGCTATATAAGTCAAATAAACCAAGTTACGTGAGAGAGTTATGGCTACTATACAACAATTTAAATTTTGTAAAAGCAAAAAATTTTGCTGGAATTACAAATTACAAAATTATGGTAAAATTAAAAAAACAGATTTTGTTAATTCAAGTAAAATTGATGGAATTTTGTTAAAATTTTGTAAGGGTGTTAACAATATTTTTTTGTCAATGCAACAAAACAATCTTTTTACTTCAACTAAAAATTTTGCATGAAACAACCAAAATGTACTCAACAAAACATGTTTTGTTGTTTTAATCAATTCCTTTCTCTGGGTGTAACTTCCTTTTATTTTCTGCACAGGAAGACTTTTGCTGTTATTTCTGATCACGGAGATATTGTTCGTACTTCATCCTAGCAGAAGCCACAGACCTTCTCATTTCTTCAGTAATTGTCACATCATATACGTGCTCAATTTATTTTAAATAATCGTGTACTAATCTCTGTGAGACGTATGATGTATCTTTTAAATTTTCTGTCGCGATTTGTTTGTTTATTGAAAATCCTCTCTCAATTATAGCTTGGCCATGTTACAGCACAAGCACTAATTTTAACGCGAATTTTAACTAAGAAGGCACACATGAGCTTCATTACAAAGAAAGGGAAGTTATTTTAGATGGTGGATACTGATTGAGATTGGTGTTTGCGGATACGAGGTTTCCACAATTATAACAAAGAAACCTGATTTTTTTTTTTTTTTTTTTTTTTTTTTTTGAGCAGCCATACTTGACGGATTATGAATGTTTGGCGATTTAAAAAAATATATATTTTACGGACTCGCGTTAAATATTCAGCTCACGTTAAAAAATAAGGACTGTCAATAAAAAATAAGGACTGTCAATAAAAAATAAGGACTTTAAGGATCCTTATTAAGGACTATCGAAATGTAAGGAGTTTTTAAGGACTTTTAAGGTCCGTATGAACCCTGCATACGAGGAAATGGGAGTTGCTCTGGGTACAAACTAGCTTGTGAGGTTGGAGATGTGTGCTAAGTGATGGTGGATGCGTTTGAGTTTGTTCAGAAGTGTAGGTCTAGTAAGATTATTTTGTAGAAATCCCTTAGGGGGGGGGGGGGGTGGCTGGACGTTTAATGTGCCAGTGTGCAGTAAGTGTGCATGCGTGGTAGGCGTCGGTATTCTTTCATTGTCTGAAGGGATTCTTCACCCCTAGTTTATTTCCAACATTGTCACTTGAACCTCTTCTTCCGCTGACGTCAAGATTTGAATGTCTTTTCTCAACGTGTTGGTGTGTCTTTTTAATGTCTTCAAAACTTCAGAGGAATATATATTTTTAATGCATCCTTTAAAAATATACATACCTAAAATAAAAGATTAATTTTAGTTATAAAGCCAATCAAAAGAAAAGTTTAGTCACCTACCCTTTGTAAATATACATACCCCCGATGTTCTTTCGTTGTCCCAATTCTCTATCCCTGGAATATTGCCACCCATATCACTATATATCACGTTTGAACTTACTTCCAGCTTACTGCCTGTTTTAGGTAGCTTTCATTACAAAAAGCTACCCATTGCAGCCGTTCGGAGGAAAGCAATTCCAAAAAATTTTGGTATATATTCACCGATCACGACCCCCAGACCCCAAAACCACCCTCCGTTCAAATGTTGATTTATATATATATATATGACATATGTCATGCTGTAACTCTCTTATTTATGAACCGATTTGTATGTGACTGCGTATGAGTATAGGACATACCAAGGTCTCGACCGAGTTAGTTGGCCAGCTCCATCCGCCATATTGCTTCAAAATGGCGGCAAGTTAAAAAATTTTAAATTTTTAAAAATTCAAAAAGATATACAAAAAAAATTATAAATTGAAAAAATTGTTTCTGTTAAGTGTTAGAACGTGATACAAGGATTCTGGAACATTTTTTATTTTTGCTATATCTTAAAAAATGGCAGAGATATGGCAGTTTGAAATTCTAGCGTGGCTGACATTTTGAAACAATCTGATATTTGTTATGCTGTAACTCTCATGCTGAAATTCCCATTGAAATTCAGTATTAACGAAAACCGGGATAGAATCTTCTATAATCGGGTTCCAAGCATTTTAGCTTCGGGTGTTTGAGTAAAATGCGTGGAATTTTTAAAAGCATGGATTATGAAAGCTGCCTTTTCCTCCCGGTAAAGACCGGTAAGACTTTTTTTTCTTTTAAACATCAGAGGGATACATATTTTAAATACATCCTTTTAAAATACCCATACCTAAAAAAAATTCATTTTTAATCATAAGATCAATCGTAAGAAAGTATTAGCATCTTGCTCATTGTAAATGTACATACCTCCGATCATCTTATGATGTCCGGATTCTTCAGCCTGGATTATTTCCATCCTTTTTACTTAAGACTTTTCTTCCACTAACATCAAGATTGGCGTGTCTGTCATCAGCATTTTGTAGGGGTTTTTTTCATTGTCTTCAAAGCTTCAGAGGTATATATATATATATTTAACCCATTCTTTAATAATATCTATACCTGAAACAAAAGTCAATTTTTAGTAATCAATTGAATGATTAAAAAAAATTAGTTCATTATCCAGTGTAAATATACATACTTCCGGTATTCTTTCATTGTCCGAATGGATTCTTGATCCCTAGTTTATTTCCAATTCTCAAATGAATCTATTCTTCCGTTAACTTCAAGATTGGAGTATTTTTTCTTAACTTCGGCTCGGAATATCAATTCTTTTCTTCAGAATATCGTAATCGATGTCACTTTAATCTTTACTTGAGCTTATTTCCAGTTTACTGCCTGTTTTTTTTCATCTGAAGATCGGAGGGATACGTATTTTTAATCCATCCTTTGGAAATATCTATAACTAAAATAGAAATTATTTTGAATCATCAATTCAACCGTTAGAAAGTATTAGTGATATTTCTCATTGTAAATATACATACCTCCGGTATTCTTTCTTTGTCCGGATTCTCTACCCTGGATTATTTCCATCATTGTTACTTAAGAATTTTCTTCCGCTAACATCAAGATTGGAGTGTCTTTTCTCTGCATGTTGTACTGTCTGTTCATAACTTCGGAGGAATATATATTTTTAATGCATCTCTTAAAAATATCTATATCTAAAGTAAAAGATTATTTTTGGTTATCAGTTCAATCAAAAGAAAAGTTTAGTTTCCTACCCTTTGTATATGTACATACCTCCGAATTTTTTGCTGTCCAAATTCTCCTTAACTTAAATACCTCCATCAATTTTACTTTAGTTTTCGCTTGAGTCTCCACACTTCCGGATTCCTGCCTCTTTATTTCTTCTAAACATATCAGAGGGATATATATTTGTAATCCAACCTTTAGAAATACCTATGCCTAAAAAAGATTATTTTTATTCATCAGTTCAATTGTAAGAAAGTTTTAGTATCTTACTCACTGTAAATATACATACTGTAAAGTCCTCATTAAATTATGTGGGAATATTGAATGAAACTTTCCATCCAAGACTTTATTTTCTCACGCCTAGGAAATAAGTTTTTCTCACGGGCAAGTCTGGCCGACGCGGCGTCTCGCTTGCTCAAAGGAAGGGTGACATGGAGAATTCGTTATGGCGGGGAGTTGATTGATATGGTTCTTCTCCAAAAACAGAGGAACTATGGGCTTCCCCTGTTCTATCAGAAGACAGAAATTGGCAACAGGGCGCAGGTACGAACTCCTAAATTCCAATCAGAGAAGGTGAACGGATTTAATTGGACTTTGAGAAAGCTGTAAACGCCCAAACCCCCACCCCCTACTCCTTCGGCGAGCAGTCGGAAACAGGAGTTTCTTTTGTGAAGGGTTTTTGAAGTTGGAGATCAACGAAGGAGGTCGGAGATTGTCTGACCTGGAATGAAGAGGGAATCATCCCTTGAGAAAAAATTCGATCATCTGCCGGACATCACGTCCCAGGTGTGAAGTTTGCTGATCGCTAGCTGAGCGGGCAAACACTGGTGGGACACCCTGTCACCACACTAAAGTTAAAGATTTTGCAGATCGCCATCAGTGCGAGCAAAACTGGAGATAACACAGACTTTATCCATTTTGGACTCTTTCATCCGAATCAGAACTTGCATTCTAGAGTAACGCCAGGATTTGATTAATCATGATAGACACGAACCAAAAGTTACAATCTGTAAAATAATTGATTTCTGTGTTAACTTATAAATGAAATAAAATATATTTCTGAGGACCAAATATCGGTAGTTTGTGTTTATCGCTCTTTTTTAAATTTTATAACGCAAACTAGAAATCCTCACAGTAGTGGCAGCGGGTGTGATTTGTCTAAAGGATTAACGAGCCGTAACCAGGCTAAATAAGAAGCGAGAGTGAAAGAGAGTTCCAAACATAATTGAGCCGGACGCAGAGACGGACTCCAGTGACAAGAGTTGAATTAAAGAGCCGTAACCAGGCTGGAATGAGAAGCAAGAGTGAAAGGGTGCTCCAACCCTAGTTGAACCGGTGACAGACTCCAGTGACAAGAGTGCATCGACGAGAGAGTTACCGGAAAGCCCCAGAACAGTGTGCCGAATTTTTAGAACCCTGAGCGCTAGAAGTGTGACAGAACAGTGTGCCTGATTTTTAGAACCCTGAGCGCTAGAAGTGTGACAGAACAGTGTGCCGGATTTTTAGAACCCTGAGCGCTAGAAGTGTGACAGAAACAGAGTGCCGGATCTGAGACCCTAGCAGAGTGTGAAAGTAACCAGAGGAGGTGCTAATCTCAGGAGATTCCAGGTTAAAATTTTTATTTTGTTCATTTCAGAGGTCTTTTTGGTTTTTTAAATCTTGGTCGGTGGTATATTATAATGTTTACGTAATTTATAGTAAATTTGGCTTGAGACTATGAAACATATTTTTCTTTAGTTTCTCAATATGAAAAAAATAATTGACATTAATTATTAAGCAAATTAAGTGTAGGTGTTTAATTCTGTAGAATTTTACATAATTCGTTTTGGAGTAATTGAAATTCTGGGTGAGTTAATATTACAAAAAGCAAAAGGGATTTTGGCAGTGTATTAAGTGGAGCAGCCTTGTTAATTAAGTTAACGGGGGAAAAAAAAGATTACCTTACAGATAGGGGAGACTTGGGAGAGTTGATCCCTAGGTCTAAAACCATTGAAAAAATAGAATTAAGTCTCTGAAACCGGCAACACTAATAAAGTGATTCCTTATCAACAGACCTGACCGCAGAAATTCATTCACCCATTTTTATTTTTGTTGTAAGAAAGGAATATTTGATTTCTTTCAATCAAACTTCTTTTTCAGTCAGTAGTTTATGTTTCATATTTTTTGCTAAATATAACTAAATTACTTAAGTTGATTGCTATAATTTACTAACATTCCTTACTGCTTAAATGTCATTATTTAAATCCAATACAGTTTCTTTACTTTTGATTTAACAATTATTTTTTCAACACATGCACATTAGGTACACATGATCCCCATTGCATGGGGAGACTTGATCCTGGGGATCAAGTGTCCCCAAAGTTAAGCTTAATTAATGTTAAATTTTATTAACCCCTACTCAAGTCACATTTAGACAATATCAATATTAGTTAGACTATGGTTATCTTGATTTTGGATGGTTGACAAAGATAGAAATTAACCATATGGCTGCACATGATGGTTAGCATGCACATGGTGACTGTGCAAGGTTGTTTTGTTGTTACTTTTGAATTATTTTTAAGTCAGAAACCTATTTATAAATTAGAAACGTATAATTAGATTTAATATGTGTTATGTAACCAAGTGTTAAACACCCTATGTCCATATATATATTGAGCTAAAAATTTAATTTGGGCAATAGGTTCATTTTATTGCAGTGATTAAGAACTCAGTGTTTATCTTTACTTTTTACAGTCATGCCACGTATTTTTAAATTTAAAGACCTGTTCAACACAGAAAAAGCATCAATGTTGCAGACTTGCAAGCAACAGTGAAGGCTGTAATAGATGGATCCAGTTTTAAAAGTGCAGCAAAATCCATTCATATTAATGTGATGACTTTAAAATGTTATGTGAAAAAACAAAAATCTCAAGAAAGTGACATTTCTTATGAATCAAATTATAAGCACTCCCAAATATTTTCAGTTAACGATGATCTTTTGTGTGCACATTTAAAAACATCAAGTAAATTAGATTATGGACTTACTCCCAATACACACTAATCATCCTGCTCAAAAAATAACAATTTATCGAATTGCTGAATTAAACGGAATTGCCTATCCTAAAGCCATGATGCTAACTAACATAATAAATTGATTTAAAATCACTGGTATATATTCCTTAAACAGGAATATTTTTTCTAAACATGATTTTTTATCATCTTTCGTCACAGATCAACCATTAACCCCAACAAGCAGTAATACAGTTACAGTTAAACCAAATATAGTGACTCCAGAAGACATACAATCCTTCCCTAAAGTTTTAAGTGGCTGAGAGGTTGTGCTCTCGAAGCTGGTAGACGGGAGGTGCTGGGTTCGATCCCAATCGCGCCCGTCGGCCTAATCGCTCGGAGTTTTCGTGGTTTTCTTTCGAGCCGTGGATTTTCTCCATGCGTAAATACGGATTAGGTTCCCTTAGAAAGACCCCCACGAAGGGCACTCCCCCCGGGCCTATATCCCTAGTGTCGATAATTGGCCGTCAATAATCAACCCAACCCAACCCAACCCTAAAGTTTAATTACCCAAAACGGGAAAATAAAGGATCTTCAAAAATTTTGACAAGCACACCAACTAAAAGACAGATTGAAAAAGAAATACAAGATCGCCGACTGAATAAAAAACATAAATCAAGAAAAACTCATTTCATCGCAAGAAAGAAAAATAAAAACACTAAAAATGAAAGCCCTGAATCTTCAGAAAGTGAGAACAGTTGTAGTGTTCTTGATTCAACCGAGCCAGATTAACTTGATGAACAAACATTCTGATGAAATCATCGAAGATCCACAAAATTTGTCAATTGATGAAAGTGACTTTGTAAATGTGCGATTTCTAGGAAAGAAGAAAATTAGTCATTTCAAAAAATTTTAAAGAAGATTTCACCATCTGAATGCAAAATCAATTTCTAAGAAAAAGAGGACTTAATTCCGACCAACTTATTTATCCAGAAAATGTTGACATTAGTGTTGTGGGAAATGACGAACATTGTCAAAAAAAGTACCTAAATTAGTCATGCTTGATGGAACTCTTCAAACTGCAACAATTTTAACATTTACGTTTGACTTTTAAAACTTTGAAAATGTTTTTTGATCATTAATTTTAGCAATAATAATAATTCAAATAAAAAACAGTGATTTTTACGAAATGTAGAATTTTTTTGTGTTTTTCTCCCTTACTTAATTTGAATGATTTCAATGCATATGTTTCAAGGATCAAGTCTCCCTTGGAAAAGGATTAAGTCTCCCTGTAATTGGGGAGACTTGATCCTTTTTTTCTTTTTTGGAAAATAATTTATATTTATTTTAAAAATGGTTTTTCAAAAATGAAAAAAATACTACAACATTAAAGACACATGAAACTTTAATAATAACTGGAAACCTTTAAAAAAAAAAAATTTTTTTTTCCAAAATAAATATTAAAAACTGAAAAAGGGATCAAGTCTCCCAAGTCTCCCCTATAATTATTGAGAATTTATTTCTAATTTAGAGTGCTTAATTTGAAATAGTTCTGGGGATGTATATGAGAAAATATATATTTGCATTTGGTTGTATAATGGTAAAGTTTGTTTATGTTATTATTGATACTGTATTTGTTGTAATGCCTTTATATTGTGAAATAATATATTGATTAAAATTGCTTTACGGGAAAGTTTTTTAAACGTTAGAGTATAGGTTAAGAATTATTTTGTATAATAATTGTCGAGTGAACTTGATCTATCAGTGAATATGTCTGTGTGGTCAGGGGGAAAAAAGTGCGATTTAAAAGAGTTAGCAATTGAATTTGGCGCAACTATAGACGAATCGGATAAAGTTTCCCAAATTATTCTAAAACTGACTGAATCTGCAGATTACGAAGAATCTCTAGCACTGGGACAATTCGCGATCACAGAAAAAGAGAGATTGCAAAATGAATCTGAGGAAAAGGCAGAACGAGAAAAATGGAGAGCATTTGAGAAAGATGAAAAATCAAAGGCTTTAGAACGCGAACATGAATTGACTAAATTAAGGTTAGAAAGAGGGCTAGATGAAGCTAGGTTAACTTCGAGTCAAAGCGAGGGCGAACCAAAAATTGCGTTGAAATCAATTCTTCCAAAATTCGTCCCAGAAAAATCCGAAATTTCTATTTATCTTAATTTATTTGAACGGCAAGTACAGAAGGCTCAGATAAGTAAAATTCATTGGGTGACACAATTACTGGGACTACTCCCTGCGGAATTGAGTGAGTTAATTTTGAAAGAAAATGCAGAACAAACGGACGATTTTGAATATGTGAAAAATATATTACTGGAAAGGTATCAGTTATCGGCGGAAGATTTTAGACTTAAATTTGTTATGTCGAAAAAACCCGAAAATAAAAATTGGCGAGATTTTGTTTTCGATATTTCTAATTATTTTGACCAATGGTTAAGTAGGCTGGAAATAACGACTTATGAGCAACTCAGAGATCTAATTATTACTGATCAATTGAAACGCAAAGTCAACCCGGAAGTCAAACATCATTTTATCGATTTGTTGAGTTCGATAAACACTCCTTTTGAGTTAACGAAGAAATTAGACGCTTATGACTCAGCGAGGAAAAATTTAAAATCGCAAGCGCTTCCAAAATTCCAAAATAATGAGAAACCATTTGATCGGAATAAAGTACCAGGAAAACCGAAGCCCGACGGTAGGACGGTAGAAACAAATTCAAATTGGAGGAATAAAGATGTTGTTAGGGATAGGAATGAGGTATTTGATAAAAGAAAAGAGATTACTTGTTATCTTTGCAAAAAGCCAGGCCATTATAGATATTTATGTCCCGAATTAAAAGAGTTAGAAAAAACAGAGTCAGTTCATCGTGTGGCGGGCTTGGACGATTTAGAAGAGTCTTTTAAACCTTATATGAGTCAAGGGTTAATTAATGGGAAGGAAATGACCATATTACGTGATACAGGAACCAATATTGATGTCCTTAGTGCGCATGATGTAACCGCGGATCAATATACAGGAGAAAATGTTTGGGTTAAGCAAATGATAGATAATAGGTGTCGCCGACTACCTATTGTGGAAGTAGAAATAATATTAAATACAGGTGAGAAAATAAGGACGAAGGCGGCCGCTGTCGACAAAGATATAGACATGAATTATTACTTGTTAGGGAATAAAACCCATGAATTAATTGAGAGGCAGAAATCTAAACCCCATTCAATTAGCGCAATACCTACAAGGCAAAGCGCGCGCCTGGGAAACGAAACTAAAGATATGCCGTTAGCGAGAGAGAGGGGAGATATTTCAAAAGGTCTTTTGACAAGCGAGCGGCGGGAAACGCGGAAAGAAGAATTAACGAGGGATTTAAGGCCCCAACTTAGGGAGGATGGAAGAAAGGAATCGGAGGGTAGAAATGAAGGAATTTTTCTATCCCAACTTGAACAGGAAAATTCAGAGGTAAAATTGACTCCGATTAACAGACTAGATGTACAAATAGCTCTAAAGGCTGAAGTCACGGTGGACCCCATTAGCGAAAGAGTTGCGGATAAGGCTTCCCATTTTGACGTGGAAAAAGGGTTACTAGTCAGAACAATAACGGATAATATTGGTTTAGGAAGAGATCAATTTGTTGTTCCTTTAAGTTCGAGGAGGGGGATTTTATCGTTGTGTCAGGACAATATAGGGGGACACTTAGGCTTGAATAGGTCCAGAGACGAAATGCATAAGGATCATTTTTGGCCGAATGTTTTAGAGGGAAGTGAAACAGACATCGAATCTGGCGACCCCAGCTTAGGTGAAAAAAAAAAGGAGTGAGCGAAAAGAATTCTTTTTGACTAGGGATCTGGTTATTGCAAGTATTATGACGCGTTGGTGCGCTGACACGGAGAGAACCTTACCCCTTTTTGAAAGCAGAAATAAATATTTAGTGACAGCTCTCAGAATAGTGTTTGAAAAATGGAAAGGAGACGAATTTTTGGAAAAATTAGTGACCGATTACGGGTTTGATTTAATAAACCGGATGAAGCGAGGCCAGGATTTCGCAATCGAAACGATGACCAAAACCTGGGATATTAGACAAAGGTGGTATGACAAAGACACCGTAGAGAGAAATTTTAAGGTGGGAGGCAAAATTTTAATGTCAGACTTAAATAAAACTGATTTAATCACCCATGATATAGAGCTAGCAAGCGAAGTACCAGTGAAGATTCTCCCCTATAGAACTTCACCGAGGCAAGCCGAAATTCTAAAAGGCGAGATAAAAGGAGGGTTAGATTTAGGCGAAATTGTTGAAGGCGTGTTTGAATTTTATTCACCGTGGATTTGGATGAAGAATCTCGGATGGGATTCCTTCTATTGCATAAATTACCCGAGGCCCGTCCGAAAAGAGAAAATAAATTGGGAAGAACTCTCGGTAATATTTTCAGGCCGGAAATTTATCCTACCTGAGCTAAATTTTGCTACAAGCGAAAAGGAATGTGCTGCGATGATTTATGTTATAAAGAAATTAAGGCATCATTTGGCTGACCACGACACTTTGAGTTGGCTCAAAAATAATGTTGGGTATAATCCCGTTTGTTACGTTGGACTTTGATTACGCGAGGCTATCCTTATTCAATAAAATACAAGCCAGGCACACAAATACCTCATATTGATTTTTTAAGTGGAATTGACTAAGGTAGTTGAGAAGTAAAAAGTTGTATATATGTTTTAAAATTCTTAGCATTGTAATTTGAGTATAATTTAGTTTTAAATTTGAATTTGTATTAGTAAATAAATTTTTATATAAAAATATGCGACCAGGGTGAGACCTCTGATTTGAATGAAATAAGAGTCTGACTGGATCGCAACTAAGATTTTTCTACAATGTAAAAAATCCCATCTGTGTGAGGGGGTGCTGTAAAGTCCTCATTAAATTATGTGGGAATATTGAATGAAACTTTCCATCCAAGACTTTATTTTCTCACGCCTAGGGAATAAGTTTTTCTCACGGGCAAGTCTGGCCGACGCAGCGTCTCGCTTGCTCAAAGGAAGGGTGACATGGAGAATTCGTTATGGCGGGGAGTTGATTGATATGGTTCTTCTCCGAAAACTGAGGAACTAGGGGCTTCCCATGTTCTATCAGAAGACAGAAATTAGCAAAAGGGTGCCAAGTACGAACTCCTAAATTCCAATCAGAGAAGGTGAACGGATTTTATTGGGCTTTGAGAAAGCTGTAAACGCCCAAACCCTCACCCCCTACTCCTTCGGCGAGCAGCCGGAAACAGGCGTTTCTTTTGTGAAGGGTTTTGAAGTTGGAGATCAACGAAGGAGGTCGGAGATTGTCTGACCTGGAAGGAAGAGGGAATCATCCCTTGAGAAAAAATTCGATCATCTGCCGGACATCACGTCCCAGGTGTGAAGTTTGCTGATCGCTAGCTGAGCGGGCAAACACTGGTGGTACACCCTGTCACCACACTAAAGTTAAAGATTTTGCAGATCGCCATCAGTGCGAGCAAAACTGGAGATAACACAGACTTTATCCATTTTGGACTCTTTCATCCGAATCAGAACTTGCATTCTAGAGTAACGCCAGGATTTGGTTAATCATAATAGGCACGAACCAAAAGTTACAATCTGTAAAATAATTGATTTCTGTGTTAACTTATAAATGAAATAAAATATATTTCTGAGGACCAAATATCGGTAGTTTGTGTTTATCGATCAATGGCGCACCCAGGATTTTGCTTTGTGGGGGGGGGGGGGTCTAATGCATTTTAGAAGTCTGCACAGGCCCGGCTCGGCCCGTATCCGGAAAAATGAAGGTTAACTTTAAAACAGGCCGGGCCGCCAGAATTAGAAGATTTTTGATAGGCCGTGCCGGGCCGACTGACAAAATAAACGGGCTAACAAAAAATTTAATGGGGCCGGGTACGGGCCTCGGACCTGTGATGACTTGTAGATTTTTACTTGTTGAAACTTCAGTTGTTTTCATGCATCGTCGGAATCAGAATATTTGAAAGATATACGTTTAACTCTCTTTTTTTCGTCTTTGAATAAAAATCAGTTCATCACTGTCACTATCACTACCAATTTAAAAATTAATTTTACGTTTAACTGGGCCGATATAAGTATTTAAACGAAGCCGGTAAAATGTGATGATAACGTTCGCGAGAATAAGTATAAATCTGCTTCATGAAGTGACGCTAGTTTAGCAACATCATCAATAGAGTAATATAATATGTCAAGCGTAGAGATCGACATCGAATGTTTACATCGTGTCTGAGTCCAAGTTTTATTGTTTTAGCAGACTCGGGCCGAGCCGAGATCAGGCTTAAATTCTTTTATATACAGTCTAGCCGGGTCGGAACTGGACTTAATTGTGCCCAAACAGTTTGTTTTGACAAAATAGTAATAGAAATAATAAGTTACTGTTAACGGATTTAGTGAAAATATGCCTTAAGTGATTCTCAAATTCCCAGTTTAACAACATGAAACTCTCCGAAACATTTTTTGACTTTTATTTTTAACTGTAAAGGCATAAAATTGAACGGTCTGACTTTTGAAGCAATTTGAAATCGAGTACTGTTTTCCATTTTTTGATAAATAAATAACCTATTGAAATATAAGTATTCCTTTCTTGTAACGATAGGTTTTTTTCTTCTTTACCGTGCTATCGCGTCCGGAAATTTAATTCAAAACGCCAATTCTGATAGTATTTTCTGAAAGATTTTTTGCATTTATCAGAAAAAGGAAAACGCTATTCGATTACATAGTTTCTGAATAAGAACACCTGTCAATTTTATGCATTCCTGAAGAAAATTGATTTCATAAATGTGTCAGAAAGTAGCTCCATTCGATTTGAGAAGAACCTTAATAAATTACGAAGAAATATTTTCAAAAATCTACTTTTTTATACAGTTTCCTTTAATTTGCATATATATATGCAAATTTTATCTTAAAAACGGCTCTAACGATTTTGACGAAATTTTGTATCTTACCGTTTTGGGGCACCAGAAAACCATTGGGCTAGGTCACATGTTCGAGAAAATTCAATTAGGGGGTCATTTTGGGTCATCAAGGGTCAGAGTCAAACTAATTCTATCTGAAAAACGGTTCAAAGGATTTTTACTAACCCAGGTAGCACAGCAATATCGGCCCGATATTGTCCAATATCGGACAATCTTGGCGTGCATCGGGGAAGACCGGTCAAGTTTTACCGATATTGACCGATATTGATCAATGTTGACCGATGTTGAATCTGTAATATTACCATTTCTCTAATGTTCGACATTTAAATTTTTAACTTATATATAGTTCTTTTTTAGCAAGGTAGAAGACAGAAAACAATTTTAACAACAATTTAAGTTCTGTAAACCTATGGGGAAAAACTCATATTGGCGAACATCGGCCGACATTGATCAAGATCGACCAAAATCGACAGACTGGGAAGTGCATGATGACAACTGCAATTCAACCAATCACACACAAGCATCCTTTGCCCCTTTCCTTCAGTCTTGTTATTAAAACATGGCCGCGGATGCACGCTAGTTGTGTGTGAAAATTTTAAACATCTTTAACTGGTTTTACTTTCTAATAGGTATGTATTCCTATTACTTATAATCTGTACTGTTTTTTGAACATTTGAAGATATAATTTTATGCATTTGATGAAATAGCTTTAATTTAAACGTGTTTTTTTTTTAAATCTGTTTTAGCGTAACCCTAATTGGTATACATCGTTCAATGTTTTTGCTATTATTTTTTTATTGATTGTCTTGATTCTAATGAACGATTTTTTAAATTTTACCATAGAACTAGAATGCGTATAGGTATGCTATTGAAATTGGTATTTTCTATTGCAAATATTTTGTGCTTTTGTGTAGGATGCAGCTATCAAATCCTAACATATTTACTTTTAAATTTCTTCCTAAAACCATTTTTCAAGGCAATCGGAGTGAAATGTATTTTTAAAAATATTTAAAATGTCTCGGTTTAATAAGATTTACAAATTTTGTTTGATTCACGATTTTCTGTGTCCGGTCTTTCATATTATCATTTATGTTTTAAAATTGCATTTTAAAGTTTAAGATAAATAAATTGCTGTTCTTCAGATGCCTTTTTTAATAATAAAACATACTTTCTACATTTAAAAAATTATTTCTGAAATGTACATGCGGATTAATTTTCTTTAAAAAAAAAAAAATCAACATTCAATCTTCCAACTTTCTCTTTTATTCTTGTAAAATGTAACATTCTTTCATCGCATACATGTTAAAGGACTTGTCCCTAAAGTAATATATCTGATATCGAAATTCTTTACTTCATATGAGGTTTTGTTACAAAAGCGATAAAGCATTTTTTGTTACTGCAGTATACTAAAACATTAATATACAAACACAGCTCCCAACACCTTCCCATTACTTACAAGTCAAACATTTTTAATAAGGATTATAACTTAATAAATTTATTATGAGGTAGTAATAATTATTACTTAATAAATTAAATCAAATCCTAACAAATAAAAACAAAAGAACCCATTTTATAATTTTGTCTTACATTATAAAATACTTCATAAATGTTTTGTGCTTATTTGACTTGTGGGGGAGGGGGGGAGGAACTGTGGAAAATAAAATCTAGTTTTTGCATTATAAATAATTCTTTAACTTGTATTCATAATATTTCATCCTAAACATACGTTTAAAATTTTTCTGTTAATTTTTAACCATTTATCTTTTCTTTTCTTTTTTCTTTCTTTTTTTTTTTTTCAGAATCTTAATTGTACCATGGTCTTTGTCATCTGCCAACCTCTTGAGGACAAAAAGTGTCATTGAGTCTTCAGAATCTAATCCTACTATGGTCTTCATGTAATCTAATTTGGACTCCATCTACTTAAGATACTCTATCGCAAGTATGCATGTCTTGTGATTTTTTTTTATTCTGATTGTCTTAACAATGAAAATGACTGGTCCAAAGTATGTTTATTTGACTTAAAAAAATGGCAGGTATATATTGTAGAATTGTAGTGAATAGTATATATTACGATAATTATCCTTTTGATACTGGAAAAGTGTTAAAAGAAGAAAATTATATTTGTAGTGAGAGATTCGAGAAATCTTTACTTTTTAGAATGGTCAAATTGAAACATTGTAACACATCAATGAAACACATCAATTGTAGATATTAGATTTTTTAATGGGACAATTTGTTTAGTGATCCCTTTTTAAATATTTTTGTTGATCCTAATGTCGTCCTATGTAATATACAAGCATGAAAGTTCTTAGTTTTTTTATTGAAATCTTTTTTTTTTTTTTTTTTTTTTTTTTTTTGTCACTTTGGCTGTTTCGGAGACTGATGCAATATTAACAGGATAAAATAAAAAAAATAATGCCCAGAAAATTTAGAGAAGGGGGGGGGGAGGGGGGTAGATAGCTAAAATTGTAATGGTGTACAAATTCTGTGCTTTTAAATTTTCTTTGTAACATATGCAACATTTAAAATATAAAACTAATAACATAAGTTTAAAAACTGATTTTAAGATGCGTAACAAAATAATTAATATGTGTGCTCAGTTTTTTTCTAGTGTTCCCAGTTTCAGCGAATATTCTTTCAAATGCAAAATGAAGGTTGGGGGGGGGGGGGGGTACTAAAATAAGAAATAGAAATAGTTTTAATAAAAGAATTTCTTTAAAAAGCGCTAAACTAATATATATAATTTTTTAACTATTTTGTGCTCATAATGCATGCAAATTTTGCGATATTATCTCCGATTTTGCTTTAAAGTGTTTTCTTCCCGCAAAGTTTGCTTCAGTTTGAGTAGCTATGCTAATGTAGTGCAGAAATTTTAGCATGTGGATGTGTTTGAACTTTGAATTCATAATATAGGATGAATAACAGAAAATTGTTGTGAATAAAAACAGTAGTGGTTTTAATTTTAATGTCTTTTAACTTTAATTGCATATTTATTTTACATATACCTAAATCAATTACATTGTGTAATTTTCACAGATATTTATTTCTGCATGTTATATTGCAATAATAATACTTTCATGCATGTATATATATGGTAAATATAAAAACTTTTGTGATCATGAATCTGCATAACTTAGAAATTTAAACTTTTCAAATCCTATTTAATTACTGTATGAAATAAATATGCCACACTCATAGCATAAAAAAGCGTCTTATTCCCACCTAAAATTTAAACTTTGTATTATTTAATAATGGAATGATGCTCGCAAGCTAATGTTAAGCCAGGGAAGTTTTGTTTAGAAATTTCTCGTTTGCATTTTAATATTTTCAAATGATTTTTTTACATAAAATATCTGAGGTTGATATTTATCAGAGTTTCTTTGTACATTTCTGATTTTGGTTGATTTTTTTTTTAAAGATACTTTTAGTTTTTATAACTTAAAATATTTCAAAATTATTGATTTTTTTTTTTCAGAACATAATGTTTTCCGCAATAGACTGTTCATCACTTTGAATCAGTAGGTCATTTTGTCTTGAATCAGTAAGTTCAGACTTAGATTCAGAATGAAGACAGTCAAAAAAGATAAAATTAATAAATTGTTAATTTTATTAAACATTAAATTGATTTGCAGAAAGTTTTTGACCCAATATTTATGTGCGTAGAAAGTTTTTGGTTTTATATAAGTCTGCTGATTGATGAATTTGCTATTTTTTACATGAATGATTCAATAATTTTGCAGGGTTTATTTTTATATGATGTTAGGCTGACAAACTTTGCACTTTTGTGGTGATCGACTGATGAATTTTGTACTTTTTTTTACTAAGACTGAATGATAAATTTCATTGAAATTGAGAATTTGAAATGTTCTGTAAAGAAGACCATTGTTCTGCGACATACATCACACTTTTAACCATATTCTGCTTTTGGTAAAAACTACTTTCTAGGGAACATTTATAATATTTTTGACGTCACTTCTGGCAAGAACTAATATCTCAATCTATGAAAAGTGAAACAGATGAAGAAATCAATGTCTGGTGGATATCCCTGGGTTTGATTGCTCTCTGAAGATCACAAGTGTGTAGTTTTATTGTGTAACAAACGACTACCATGAGTGATCTTCTGCAAGCACGTAAAATTTGATGTTCCTCTGTGCTAGCTGCTACTTTAAAAAATATTTTGGATTGAAAGAAGATCTACAATCTATCGATAGAATAGGAGTATCGCTTCTGTGCCGAAAAAGAAGAAAATGAAGTAAGTTTATTGAAGTAACGTCAAAAATAATATCGATGTGGAAACTTTTTATACATATATATACTAAATTATTTAGCTAATCATTACTTAGCTAAATTACGTTTTCCTAAAAATAGCATGTTAGTGTTGATTAGTCTGCGGTTTTAAGATAGTGAAAATCAAATTTTGATAGTTGCATTCTGAATTATCCTGTGGCTCATCGGTAAACATTTCCTTTTTTAAAAATACTTCTGCAAATTAATTAATTTTAGGTACTTTGTTGTTGTAGTGCCCAGGGTGGTGCAAAATTTTAATTAGATTAACTATTGAAAACTAACGATTAAAACTTTAATCATGACTAAAGATTGACGATTGAACTTTATCGTCAATCTTTAGTCATGATTAAACTTTTAATCAAATCTAATTAAAATTTTGCACCACTCTGGTAGTGCCCCTATCCCACACACTTAATAAGTGTCATTTATACTATAAACACACTAAAGCTAAACAAAACTATTTTGATTATCATTCATACATTTAAAAAAAAAAAAAATATGTTTCTAACTCCGGTTTTCATGGTGAAAACCAAATTTTGGTAATTGCATTTGGAACTATCCTGTGTTTCAAGCATTTCATTTTTTTAAAAGTCTTGCTGCAAATTAAGTAATTTCAGGTACTTTGTTGTTCTTATTCACTATACTTTCTTTATATCTCTATAAATAATTATTGTATGTTCAGAAGATTGGCTTCATATTATGCAGAAAAATCTAGAATCAGTAACTTCAGACTCTGATTCAGAGTGAAGACAGTCAAAAAGATAAAATATATTAACACAAGTTTGGTTAAATATTTTGGGTGAAAAAATAATAATTTTCAAGCTATAATTTTTTACTATTAAATTCAAATCTAGCATTTACATTACATAGTTTGTAAATAAAAAGGAGAATAAGTAAGCATAGTATAAGTAGTAATAAGTTATTAATTTTCATGATGAAAATTCACTTGGACAATTTTTGATTTTTGCTCATTCTACTTTTCTAGTGAGTGTGAAAATGAAGTTTGATAAAGCAAAAACAACTGTTATCTCCAGCCACATTGAAAAAGTGTCAATTGGGATGGAAACTGTTTTCAAAGGAAAAGAAGGAGAACATAGGAACAAGAAATAGATGATTTGGAGAAAATTTGCTTGTAATATGATAATATAAATAGCAGGGTTGGCATTTTTTGACGCATGACAGTTTTTACCGGTTTTAACCATTGTTTTTACCGTCATATCAAAAACCTCCTTGTCAAAAATGTCAAAAATTGTCAAAAACCCATTTTTTAGTAGTTTGTTTTTACATTTTTTTTTTCATTCTATCTTTAATATTAAGTTGTTTTACATAAAATATTCAGAATCAAAAAGACTAAAGTATATTTATCCATCCAAGAAAAACAAAAAAGAATTGCATTAGAATAATACGTTTACAGCTCTGTTAGAAGATCTGTACAATAATCTTAAGCTATTTGGCAAAGTCTGAAAAAATTAGATTTTTTGAAGAAATCTTGTAACCTATAAGTATTAGATTAAACAATATGTATAATTTTGGTACAATTTATTACATTGTTGAAAACAAAACTTTAAGATTCTACTTATTAAAGTGCAAATGAAAATCACCATAATTGCATTTATGAAATACATAAGATATGCATTTTAAAATATTATATCGAAGAATATTCAAATTTATTCACTGCCAGTCTATGCTTAAAATCTATTGTCATACAATGTAACAGCATTTTTGCATCTCTAAAATAATTTTAATGTACTTTATTAAAAATGTATATTGAATGTTATTTAATAATTATAACCACCTTTTATTATCATTTAATATTAATGTTAATTGCAGTTAGTAGAATCTATATTAGTGAAGATTATGACAAATATTGTTCTTTTCTTTTACTCTTGTATTTTTAAATCTTTCCCATACTAGGAGATGGTCTTCTTTTAAATAAATTTAACAAATGTAATTGTAAATAATAATAACAAGAACAACAAGGTAAAATCAATCTAGAAATGTATTGTATGCTACACTTACACCATAAATTGGAGGACAATCGAAAATGATAGGTTTTTGACGGAATAAACCGGTAAAAACACGGTTTTTACCACTGTCATGTCAAAAACCAGTTTTTGAAGTCAAAAACCCAACCCTAGTGATAGTTTGTGAATAAAAAAAAGTTTAATTTGATATGTTGTGATTTCAAATAAATACAGCTGCTGTACCACAATGGTCTGTAATTTTTTGCCATGTTTTATTTATCTTATTCACAACAGCAGGTCATTTAGTGATCAGAAGACATTATGGGGGACTCTTTAATGATTCGAAAACACCTGCTAGCTTGTTAAAGCTATGGGCAGGTTCTTTTCTAATTTCCTGTTTAAATTTGAATATTTTTAAGTGTTTTTGCATTGGATAGTTCGGATTGACTATCTTATGCAAAAAAAAAAAATGTTTAAAAATATTCGAATTTAAACGAGAAATTAGAAAAGAACCTGCCCATAGGTTTAACATTAGCAAGCAGGTGTTTTTGTGTCAGTGAAGAGTCCCCTTAAGCCTAACGCCAATCATTTTCCAGAAAAGAACTGCAGAGGGAAAGTTGCCATATAAGGTAAGGGCATAGTGTCTTGCTTTGCCACCTGGCTCAAATGACTCAATTTTTAGGAAGTTTTATTTATTTATAATAATTGAGTTTTGTTTTAGCACTTTTAAAACTAGTGTTCCATGTTTGAGATATTTTAATAGAATACTATTTATATAAAATAAATTTACAAATCTTTAAAATCATTAAAAATTAATTTTAAAAGCTTTGTGAAACAATTCATAAAATCCAATTAAAATTGGAATTTTAGTAAAACATATATAAATTATTGTGATATTTGAAAGCTAAGCTCTTTTAAAATTTCTATTTCAAATGCATTAATTCTACATAATTTCGTGAACAAAAAATAGCTTTCCTGACTTTGTTTAATGCCTTTGTAAAATATTATTGACTGTTTAAATGGTCATTTCAGCTGCACTTTCTATTTAAAATTGCCATTAAAAAGATTATTACCGATATTGGTAAAAAGGTTTGCCATGCAATATCGGCCGGTCCGGTGTTTACCGATATTGGTCGATATTGCGAAATCGTTGTTCCTGATATAGGCCGATATTGCTGTGCTACCTGGGAAATTTTGTACCTTACCATTTTCGGGCACGAGGAGACTATTGGGCTGGGTCACATGTTCGAGAACTTTCGATTAGTGGGTCATTTTTGGGTCAACCCGGGTCAAGTTAATTTTATCTAAAAAACGGCTCTAACGATTTTGATTAAATTTTGTATCCTACGAGTTTCGGGTACGACAAAATAATTGGGCTAGGTCACATGTCCGAGAAAATTCGATTAGTGGGTCAAGCTAATTTTATCTAAAAAAGGCTCAGACTATTTACACAAAATTTTGCATCCTATGGTTTTCGGGCACGAGAAGACTTGAGCTAGGTCACGTGTTCGAGAAAATTCGATTAGTGGGTCATTTTGGTCATGGGTCATTATGGGTCAAGTTATTTTATCTTAAAAACGACTCAGACTAATTACACTAAATTTTGCACCCTATGGTTTTCGGGCATGAGAAGACTGTTGGGCTAGGTCACGTGTTCGAGAAAATTCAATTAGTGGGTCATTTTGGTCATGGGTCATTATGGGTCATGCTATTTTATTTTAAAAACGGCTCAGACTATTTAGACTAATTTTGCCTCCTATGGTTTTTGAGCACGAGAAGACTGTTGGGCTAGGTCTCATTTTTGAGAAAATTCAATTAGTGGGTCATTTTGGTCATGGGTCATTATGGGTCAAGCTATTTTATCTTAAAAATGGCTCAGACTATTTAGACTCAATTTTGCCTCCTATGGTTTTTGGACACGAGAAGACTGTTGGGCGACGTCACATGTTTGAGAAAGTTTGATTATTGGGTCATGCGTCAGGATATTTGAAATCAAAGCTAATTTTGACCGAGCATAGCTCTGTCTTCCCTGCTCGTTATACTCTTATTTCAAAGAATTTGACATAAACCCTCGAAAAATTGACAATATATTAACAGGGGTACCCCCTTATAATTAACTAATGAACCCCCAAAAGTAATCAGGGAAGCGCCTTATCACAATGAACCTATAAACAAAATTTGAAGTAAAGCGGTTAGTTCTATCAAGAGTTATCGCGTTACGTACATACAGAACCGGCGGCCATTAGCTCTCAGGCTTTGGTAGCCTGTGAGCTAAAAACCGTTAACATGACAATTTACATCTATTGTGAATAGGAAAACAAGTCAATTTTATAATATGGAGTCTTCTTTGGCTTGGATACAATTGATACAAAAACAGTAAAAAATGCTAAGACGGAATTGCAATAAATCGGTGAGAAATTCCGCTTTAGACAGGTTTTCGTCTTAGCTGGTAAACTGCAAAGGTGTTTCTTTCGATGGGACCATGGAATGTTTGCGATTAAGATAATATTCCGTTATAGACAGGTTTTATTTACACTGGTTAAACTGTATGCGTAAAACTTGTGTAAATAACCCCATACTGTTTAACTTGTGTGAATTAAACGTGTCTATAACGTAATATTGTCTTTATTGCAAACATTTAATGGTCTCAGCAAAAGAAACACCTTGAAAGTTTAACTGCTAAAGTAAAAACCTGTATAAAACGGAATTCTTCACCGATACATTGCAATTTTGTCTTAGCATTTTTTATTTTTGTTTGTGTCCATGATTCAGTAAATTAGTACCTTGTTAGGCACAGAAGGGAGGGGCAGACCGCGGATACAGCGCCTAGAATACATAGTGTGGAAACCGGCTATCCTTATAATGCTTTAAAAAGTGCTAAAAAGTTGTAGCCTATAAATGTGCAACGATGCTCCTACGATAATGTATCGAGTATTGCAATCAGAGACAAAACAATGCGTATCCCGTTTTTTAGCCATGCTTTCATAATTTTAAAAAAGTTTATAAAAAATCACTAAGTCAGAGGAGAAAAGGATATAATTTAAGTATTTAAAATACTTACCACCAGCCGAAACATTCTAATACAATGTATACGTTGAGAAGAGGTAGCAGATGGCGCTGCGATCCCATCGTTATCTTTTCAGCAACGTTGTACATTTATTGGATTCAATTTTTTAGTACTATTTTGTAGCAGATTTCCACACTATGTATTCTAGGCGCTGTACCGCGGGATATGCCCTCTCTTTGCTATTAATAAATTTGAAACTTTATGCTTACGAATATACTAGTGTAATTATCCTTAGAAAGAAATTATTATGTATGCTTACTATTCTAGTGATGAAGTGCTGGTGAATTATTCTAATCCTAGATGATTTTCTCGAGCTTTGGTGATATAAATTCTCCAAATATAAAATTTAAAACTATGGCTATTTCTTTATACGTTGAGTTGAATGATGCTAAAAATGATGCTAAAAAAAGTGTATAACCAGAAGTACTAATAAAATAGAGGTGCATTTCGCCAGCACCCCCCCCCTTCCCACCATCACCACCACTCACATTTTTTCGAAAATATTACGAATCGTTCATACCTCGTTTGTTATCGTTTGTACCCCATTTGTACTAGAGTAATAAAAGGTTTTTAGTGGGGGGGGGGGGGCTGGAGAAACGGCCAGTCCCTCCTCCCCCCCACCTCTATGTTTTACAAAACGGATAGTGCCAAACGTTTATACCTCATTTGTACCTGTTTGTACCAACAATAATTTCGTTCGTACCTCATTTGTACTAGGGTAATAAAAGGTTTTTAGTAGGGGGGGCTGGAGAAAAGGCAGCTCTCCAACTCAATGTTTTACGAAATGTATAGTGCCAATCGTTTATACCTCATTTGTACCAACAATCTTTTCGTTTGTACCTCATTTGTACTAGAGTAATAAAAGATTTTTAGTGTAGGGCTGCCACTTCTCCACCCCCCCCCCACTTCAATGTTTTAGAAAACGGATAGTGCCAATCATTTATACCCTGTTTGTACCAACAATCTTTTCGTTTGCACCTCATTTGTACTAGAGTAATAAAAAGATTTTAGTGTGGGGCTGCCATTTCTCCACCCCCCCCCCCCCTCCCACACACACACACACACTTCAATGTTTTACAAAATGGATAGGGCCAATCGTTTATACCTCGTTTGTACCCGTTTGTACCAACAATCTTTTCGTTTGTACCTCATTTGTACTAGAGTAATAAAGGGTTTTTAGTGAGGGGCTGCCATTTCTCAAGCACCCCACTTCAATGTTTTGCAAAATGGATAGTGCCAATCGTTTATCGACCTTGAATGGGTCGTATTGTCCATTACACAGATGTACAACGTAGAAGAAATAACACCCTCGTTTGGACTTGAATCCGCTTGACCGTGCTAAAAATATGGATGATGGATGTGTACTCCAAACTGAGAGAATCAGAGTACCGATATAAGTCTTTACGCTTAACGTATGTCGAAAACGGCAAAAAATTCGAAAATAAAGATGAAATGAGGTGTACAAAGGTTTTAAATATTTTCTAAAGACCTTAAAAAAAAAAGAACTTTTTTATAATTTTATAGAAAACTTTATATAGTTATTTCATTATTAAGTTTCAGGGTCTGGTCTGGGGGGGGGGGGCTTCAGCCACCTTAGACCCCCCCCCCCTGTGGGTGCGCCAATGTTATCGCTACCTTTTAAATTTTATAACGCAAACTAGAAATCCTCACAATACCTTCGATATTCTTTGTTTGTCCGGATTCTCCACCGTGGATTATTTCCAACATTGTCATTTGAATCTATTCTTCCGCTAACTTCAAGATTAGAGTATCATTTCTCAACGTGTTGCAGTGTCTTTTCATTGTCTTCAAAACTCGGTGATATATATATATATATTTTAATCCAGCCTTTAATAACATGTATACCTAAAAAAAGTACATTTTTAGTATTCAATTGAATGATTAAAAAAAGTTCGTTTATTACCCAGTGCAAATATACATACCTCCAGTATTCTTTCATTGTCCGAATGGATTATTCATCTCTAGTTTATTTACAACCTTATCAATTGAATCTATTCTGCTAACTTCAAGATTGGAATATCTTTTCTTATTTTCTGAATATCGTCATGGATGTCACTTTAGTCTTTACTTGAGCTTACTACCAATTTACTGCATGCTTTTTTCTTCTAAACATCGGAGGGATAAATATTTATAATCATCCTTTAATAATATCTATACGTAAAATTAAAATTAATTTTAATCATCAATTCATTGTAAGAAAGTATTAGTTTCTTTCTAAATGTAAATATACATACCCCTCCAACATTCTTTCTTTGACCGGATTCTCCTCCCTGGATTATTTCCAACATTGTCGCTTGAATATATTCTTCTGATAACTTCAAGATTGGAGTGTCTTTTCTCAACGTGTTGGTGAGTCTTTTTAATGTCTTAGAAACTTCGAAAGACTATATATTTTTAATGCATCATTTAAAAATATCTATACCTAAAATAAAAGATTATTTTTAGCTATCACTTTAATCAAAAGATAAGTTTAGTTTCGTACCCTTTGTAAATATACATACCTCCGATGTTCTTTCGTTGTCTTTATTCTCCATCCCTGGAATATCGTCACCAATATCACTTTAGTCTTCGCTAGTGCTTACAACACTTTTTTTTCTTTTTGAGCAACGTTTTTCTTCTAAACATCGGAGGGATACATATATATTTATTTTTTTTAAATATGTATGTTTATTTCTTTTAAATATGTATACCTACGAGGGCTGTTCAGTAAGTAATAAGACTAAAATTATAAAAAATACAGAATACCTTTAATCATCATCATTTACATGGTCTTTTTCAAAATAACTACCGCGGCACGTAATGCATTTTTCCCAACGTTCTGTCCACTTCTTAAAAACATGTAAAAGTCCGTTTTTTGAGAGCTTTTTCAAAACCGCCTCCGCAGCCTTAACAAATGCTTTGTTGCTTGCAAAATACTTTCCTCGTAATGGTTTCTTAAGTTAAGAAAACAGCCTGAAATCGCATGGGGCGAGATCAGGACTGTATGGAGGGTGTGGTAAAATCTCTACGTTGTTCTGCTGCAAAACATCCTGTACGCAACGAGCAATATGGGGTCGGGCATTGTCCTGGTACAATAGGAAGCCATTTCGCCATTCTGCGGTCCTCCTTGATGATAACCGCAGCTGTGTTAATCATTGTCTCTGTGATGGACGTTGAAGGTCGTCCCTCACGTTCAATATCTTCCACATTTTGCCTTCCTTCCTTAAAAGCTTTATGCCAGCGAAAAATACTTGCACTCGACATTGTTTCATCGTTGAAAGCTTCACGTATCATGTCAAACGTCTCCGATGCTGATTTTTGCAGACGAACACAAAATTTAATCGCATAACGTTGTTCCATCCACGCTTCCATTTCGACAACTGGCCGCTCTCGTAGGCGCCCGCAAACACGCTTCTGTGCAATCACATGATACTCAGGAACATGAGCCTGTACACGCCCTCTATTGGTAGCTTTTGTTAATACAGACAAAAAACTTTTTTTATGCCACAGAAATTAACATCCCGATGAGTGGTTTCGCGGCAGTAAAATTAGCTTTATTACTTATTGAACAGCATACGTAAAATAAAAATTCATTTTTAATCATGAAATCAATCGTAAGAAAGTATTAGCATCGTACTCAATGTAATTCTTCCGCTAACATCAGTTTACTGCCTGTTTTTTCCTCTAAATATCGGAGAAATGCATATTTTTAATGCAACCTTTAAAAATATCCATACCTAAAATTAAAATTCATTTTGAATCATAAAATAAATCGTAAGTAAGTATTACTATCTTACTCATTGTAAATCCAACCAACAAAAGTATCCATACCTGAAATAAAAATTTAATCATAAAACAATCGTAAGAAAGTATTATCATCTCACTCATTGTAAATATCTATACCTGCGATAATCTTTCGTTGTCAAGATTCTTCACCCTGGATTATTTCCAACATTATAACTTGAATCTATTCTGCCGCTAACTTCAAGATTGGGGTGTCTTTTCTCTACATGTTGTAGTGTCTTTTCTTTGTCTTCAAAATTTCAGAGGTATATATATTTTTAATCCTTCATTTAATGACATCTATACCTGAAAAAAAAGTACATTTTTAGTAACCAACTGAATGATTAAAAAAAGTTAGTTTATTACACAATGTAAATATACATACCTCCGATATTCTTTAATTGTCCGAATGGATACATCCTCTGGTTCATTTCCAACTTTGTCAAATTAAGCTATTCTTCCGTTTAGAGTACCTTTTCTTTACTCCTGAATATCGTGATGTCACTTTAGAAATTACTTGAGCTTACTTCTAGTTTACTGCCTGTTTTTTCCTCTAAATATGCATATTTTTAATCCAACCTTTAAAAATATCCATACCTAAAATAAAAATTCATTTTTAATCATAAAATAAATCGTAAGAAAGTATTACTATCTTACTCATTGTAAATATACATACCTCCGATAATCATTCGTTGTCAGGATTCTTCACCCTGGTTTATATACATTATCACTTGAATCTGGAGGCACGGCAGTGCCTCCGCCAAGTCGAGAGAGGACAGCCGTAAGCATACTTTTCTGGAAGCAACTCAGGGCACTTTTGACCCCCCTATATCTCCACGCTGGAGTATCCCAAAAATTTGATACTTCGTTTTTCTAGAGTATTTGGCACATAGGACCAAAATTTAAAATTACAACTTTCTGTCTTTTCTAGTTCAGACGATATATGAACTCAAACATTCGATTTTTTGTTACTCACTCACTCGTTCACGCGTCATCAAAAAGATTAGGTAGATCCCGTAGCCCTAGAAACTTGACATTTGGAAAAAAGGTAGTGTTTAGGATACAAAGAAAGGAAAAATTATAAAATCCGGAAATTTCGAAAAAAAAAACATTTAAAAATTCAACAAATTCCATCAAAATTGAAAATTGAAAATAATACGATCTTGTAGTCTTAGAAACTTAAGATTCGGTGTGAAGGTAGTGTTTAGTATCCAGAAAAATAAAACATAAAAAACACCAAAAAAATCGAAAGCAAAATTTAAAAAATCGAAAAATCGAAAAAAATCGAAAAATTTGAAATAATCCGATTTTGTTGCGCTAGAAACTTGGAATTCGGAATAAAGGTAGTATTTAGGATGCAAAGTAAGAAAAAATTAAAAATTCCGGAAAATTCGAAAAAAAATTCAAAAATTCGAAAAATTCGAAAAAAATTGAAAAAATTAAAATAATTTGATTTTTTAGCCTTAGAAACTTAAAATTCGCAGTAAAGATAGTGTTTAGGATTCAGAATAAGTTAAAATTTAAAACGCAATAAAATTCGAAAATAAAATCGAAAAATCGAAAAATAAGGAAAATTTGAAAATAATTCGATTTCATAGCGCTAGAAACGTGAAATTTGGAATAAAGGTAATATTTAAGATACTAAATAAGGAAAAATTCAAAAATATGGATAATTCAAAAAATTCCTATAAATTAGTGCAGACGATATATGGACTCAAAGCTTCGATTTTTTGTCACTCACACACTCACTCACTCTCGCGTCATCAAAAAGATTGGGTAGATCCCGCAGCCATAGAAACTTAAATTTGGAATAAAGCTAGTGTTTTGGATACAAAGAAAGGAAAAATTATAAAATCCGGAAAATTTAAAAGAAAAAAAACATTCGAAAATTCAAAAAAATCGAACAAAATTGAAAATTGAAAATAACACGATCTTGTAGTCTTAAAAACTTAAAATTTGGTGTGAAGGTAGTGTTTAGAATTCACAAAAAAGAAAAAATCAAAAACACAAAAAAATTGAAAATAAAATCGAAAAATCGAAAAAAATCGAAAAATTTCAAATAATCCAATTTTGTTGCGCTAGAAACTTGGAATTCGGAATAAAGGTAGTATTTAGGATGCAAAATACGAAAAAATTAAAAAATCCAGAAAATTTGAAAAAAAATCAAAAATTCGAAAAATTCGAAAAAAATTGAAAAAAATTAAAATAATTTGATCTTTTGGACTTAGAAACATAAAATTCGCTGTAAAGATAGTGTTTAGAATTCAGAATAAGTTAAAATAAAATCGCAATAAAATTCGAAAATAAAATCGGAAAAATCGAAAAATAAGGAAAATTTGAAAATAATTTGATTTTATAGCGCTAGAAACTTGAAATTTGGAATAAAGGTAATATTTAAGATACTAAATAAGGAAACATTAAAAAATATGGATAATTAAAAAAAATCGAAAATTAAAAAAAAAAAATAGAAAGAAAGAACGGGAGAAAGAAAAAGAGAGAAATTGAAAATAATATGATCTCGTAGTCTTAGAAATTGGAAATTTGGTGTAAAGGTAGTATTTAGGATTCAGAATAAGAGAAAATTAAAAACACAACAAAAATTGAAAATAAAATAAAAAAATCGAAAAAAAAAAACGAAAATTTGAAAATAATTCGATTTTGTAAAGCTAGAAACTTAAAATTTGGAATAAAGGTAGTATTTAGGATACAAAAAAAGAAATAAATAAAAAATCTGTAAAATTCGAAAAAAAAAATTTGAAACTTTGAAAAATTGAAAAAAAATCGATTTTGTAGCTTTAGAACTTAAAATTCGGCGTAAATTTATTGTTTAGGATACAGAAAAAGAAAAATTAAAACACAATAAATTCGAAAATAGAATAAAAAAAACTCGAAAAAGATCGGAAATTTCAAAATAATTCGATTTTGTAGCGCTAGAAACATGAAATTTGTAATAAAGGATACAAAATAAGAAAAAATTTAAAAATCCAGAAATTATAAAAAAAATTCAAAAAATCAAAAATTAAAAATAATTTTATCTTGTAGTCTTAGAAACTTAAAACTTGGTGTAAAGGTAGTATTTACTATTCAATAAAAGGAACAATTAAAATATTCGTTAAATTCGAAAATAAAAGCGAAAAATCGAAATATCTTTAAGAAATCGAAAATTCGAAAACAATTTGATTTTGTACTGCTAGAAACATTAGTTTTAAGATAATTGTCCTATTATCTAGTACAACGTCCCTAATTGTTTTATGTTATTTCCCCCGGATTATGGTTTTCTTTTCTTTCGTTTACGAATATCGTTATAGAAAAGTTCCGCTATAGACTGGCTACGATATAGGCGATTTCTTTATAGACAGGTTTGTTTTCTTTCACAGATTGTACTCGATTTACTTCACATATGAAATATGGATTGTTAAATGATGTTAGCCCCACAAAAATTTTCACAGCTTCCCCTACCCTCCCGACATTACTGGCTGGTTATGGCTTGATAGTCCTTTCTAAATAAAATCATATTGACTCTAAGATTCACTTGATTTATCTCTAAATTGAACCTAAATGATCCTAAGAAGACGGACCAAATAATTACTATATTGGCATGACAAGGTAACTTAGAATTAAAATCGAAAAATCAATAAATTTATAAAAAGTCGAAAATTTGAAAATAATTCGATTTTGTAGTCCTAGAAGCTTGACATTTGGCAGAAAGGCAGGATTTAGTACACAAAGTAAGGGAAAATTAAAAAATCCGTAAATAATAAAAAAAGACGAAAAAAAAATGAAAAAAAAACCATCGAAAAAAGGAATATAGTTTGATTTATTGGAAATTTCCGGAAATTTTATTTTTGGCTTTCTTTTTATATTAAAAAATTCTTTTATGTTAAATATCAAGTATCTAGGGCTGCGAGTAATATCTCAGATGGATAGCACCTATCCTGGAAGCAATTGAGAGTACTTTTGACACTCCCCCTCTCATAACTTAGTGCTTGCCTAGGAACCTGAAATCTCATTTTATCTACAGTACTTCCCAAACGAAACTAAAGCTTCAAATTTTTTATACCTGTAAATAATAGGGACAGAGTGAATAGCAAAAATCAGTGGATGATCTCCAAAAAGAACCAAAAATCAAGAAGAGGAGTATTACTTACAAAAAGAAGTGAAATCTCATCAAAAAGTCACCTGTAAAAAATGCAGCCAAGTCTCGTAACTCATTTACCGTAAAAAGTAACTGAGATCGTATAAAGCCAAGTTTAACTATCTTATTAACTCTGAAATTTTCATTCACAAATCACTCCTAGTCTCTACATCTTTAGTTAATTATTATTTTGTGACTTGGCAATTACGCAGCACAGGGAAGTTATTACACTTTACTACGTTATGGGATGGGATGGGATAATTTAATTAAGACAAATTATATACGCACAGGGAAGTTATTACACCTTCATATGTTACAGTATTATTTGATTAAGACTAACTATATACATCACATTCTCGTGCTGCGTAATTGCCAAGTCACAAAATAATAATTAACTAAGGATGTAGAGACTAGGGGTGATTTGTGAATGAAAATTTCAGAGTTCATAAGATAGTTAAACTTGGCTTTATATGATCTCAGTTACTTTTTACGATAAATGAGTTACGAGACTTGGCTGCATTTTTTACAGGTGACTTTTTGATGAGATTTACTCTTCAGCAAACTTCAAGATTATAGTGTATTTTCTCTACGTGTTGTAGTGTCTTTTCATTGTCTTCAAAACTTCGAAGGCATATATATTTTTAATCTATCTTTTAATAATGTCTATACCTGAAACAAAAGTACATTTTTAGTAATTAATTGAAAGATTAAAAAACGTTAGTTTGTTACCCAGTGTAAATATACATACATCCGATATTCTTTCATTGTCCGAATGGATTCTTCACTTCTGATTCATTTCCAACTTTGTCAAATGAATCTATTCTTCGCTAACTTCAAGATTGGAGTATCTTTTCTTAACTTCGGTATATCGTCATCTTTATCACTTTAGTCTTTACTTGAGCTTACTTCCAGTTTACTTCCCGCTTTTTTCTTCTAAATATCGGAGGGATACCTATTTTTAATCCAACCTTTAAAAATATCCATACCTAAAATAAAAATTCATTATTAATCATCAATTCAATTGTATGTAAGTATTAGCATCTTACTCATTGTAAATATACATACCTCCGATAATCTTTCGATGTCAGGATTCTTCACCGTGGATTCCATCATTTTTACTGAAGACTTTTCTTCCGTTAACATGAAAATTGTGTTTCATTTCTCAGCGTGTTGTAGTGTCTTTTCTTTGTCTTCAAGCGTTTGGAGGTATATATATTTTTAATCCATCCTTTAATAATATTTATACCTAAGTACATTTTTACACTGCAAATAAAGGAGTCTTAAAGTAAGACAAAAAAAACAACAACTGATAAAGCATTTAAGACACGTAAATGTCTTAATATAGAGCTTAGACATAATAGATACCTTAATTTAAGACACTTGTGTGTCTTAATCGACAGGTGGTAGAAATGAACAAATATATAGTGTCTTAATATGGTAAAATGACTTAAATTAAGACATAATGTTAGTGTTGTTGATCACATCTCAAATAAGAAGGGAGGGAGGACAGAGCAAGCAGGTGCAGTGATGACCATAAGAGATATGGACGCCGCCATTACATGACGGCGTAATGCATTCACAAATTTAATAAATACAACAGCTCCTTGGATTATAAAATAAAATATTTTAAAGAATAAAAGTAAGTTTTACCTTATGTTTTCTTATATCTTTGTTTTAATAACGTCACATAATTTCTATTATATATTTGTAAGATACGAGATTAGTTTGCAATCCACGTGTACAACACGATGAATAGCTTTCAAGTCACTTGCCTAGAATAAATATTTTATCTTAAATCATTAAAAAATAGATGATTTTGCTTGGGTTATGTGGTTGTATTGTAGTTTACTTTAACTATTGCGTGTATTTTATAACAGGATTTTTTTATTGTTTACGTATGATATATGTGTCTAAATATAAAATGTAAACTTTATCCATGCAAGATTTTTTTTAAGAACAATCTAGCTTGTTTACTAGTATTGCAGTATCAATTAGCAGAAACTCGTACCTATTGCTTTTGTTCATAATATTTCTCTCTCCTTCTTTAAGGTTTTTATGAGAACATCTTCTATATATTTAAAACGCTAAGCGATTTCTTTCGACAATCCGTGAGAACAAACTACTGCATCAAATTAAACCATTCTTTTTTTAATGAAAGATATTTGGACACGGATTTGTTATCGTGCATTCGTTTGTTCGAAAATTTCATTAATTAGCGGTAATTTTCAATTAAACTTTTACTTCTGCTTATGACATCATAATGTCGGCAACTCCCACTGTTGCAAATCATAGAGTTATTTTCTGAACTCTGTGGTTCGCGAATCTTTTGACATTAGCTAATATCAACTAGGTAATATTTGAGCATTGTAATATTAAATCTTAAAAAACTTACTTAAAATTAGCTAAAATATAATCATAATAAAATATCTAAACATAAACATATCAATATAAATAACAAATCTCACGTAAAATATTGAAATTTGAATTATTCCAATTGAAAGAAGATTTGGAGAGTTATCCCTGACGCCCAGCTAACATAAAAGTACCAATTTTATTTTATTTATTTACACACATATTCAGTTTTATTTTAAAACACCAGGTTGCCATACAAAGCAAAAATCGTCATTTAGGCACCAAAAATTAATCCCGGTGCGTCTGCGATATCTGTACTGATTTAATAAAAATTGCTTTGGTTTCACCGCATATTGCAAAATTAATTAAAACATGATTATTCTTTCTTTATCAGATTAAAAATAAGAAAATATAATGCTTAACGAAATTTAATTATTTGATCGATCGCAAATTTTGGTACTTTTCCGTTATAGGGACACCATGCCATACATGTAAATGTTGTATTAAATGTATGTAAATGTGTGCTTGGCTACAAAAGTGTCCGTATAACGGAAAAGTACCCAATTTTTTCTTAGTTCGGGCTATACCAAAAGCAAACATTTTACAGGTAAAAGAAAAATCGCCAAAAATGACTGCTTTATCAACAGTTATGACAGCAAAGTTGGATAAAATCTAATAACCTGAATTTCACAACGTTTATACGGAACACCACAGAGAACACACGCAATTTTTATATAAGTAGGGAATATTTCAAAGTATCAGAGAACTAACAACTTTCAATAATATAATGCATGAAAAAGTGAACAAATAAGTGATTCCGCAAATCTTAAAAATATGTATTTCTTAATATAAATGTAAAATGCAGAAAAATATTCTGGTACTTCTTCATTATCCTGTCGAAATTCCGTCCATTATCCCATCGTCCCATTAAGAAAAAAAAACTACTAAAAAAAAACTACAAAAAAAAAAACTCTAATGTTTTTTCATAACATTGAAATGGACACTGAAATGTCTGAATATATGTATTTTGAGTACTTTTATGTTAGCCAAGCGCCAGTGATCGCCAAAGTTTTTAATCTCGCCAATCTTTTAACATTAGCTAACAACAAATAACCAATATTTTAACATTGCAATATCTGGAAGCACGGCAGTGGCTCCGCCAAGTCGAGAGAGGACAGCCGTAAGCATACTTTTCTGGAAGCAACTCAGGGCACTTTTGACCCCCCCATATCTCCGCGCTGGAGTATCCCAAAAATTTGAAACTTCGTTTTTCCAGAGTATTTGGCACACAGGACCAAACTTTAAAATTACAACTTTCTGTCTTTTCTAGTTCAGACGATATATGAACTCAAACATTCGATTTTTTGTCACTCACTCACTCACTCATTCACGCGTCATCAAAAAGATTAGGTAGATCCCGTAGCCCTAGAAACTTGACATTTGGAAAAAAGGTAGTGTTTAGGATACAAAGAAAGGAAAAATTATAAAATCTGGAAAATTCGAAAAAAAAAAAACATTCGAAAATTCAACAAATTCCATCAAAATTGAAAATTGAAAATAATACGATCTTGTAGTCTTAGAAACTTAAGATTCGGTGTGAAGGTAGTGTTTAGTATCCAGAAAAAGAAAACATCAAAAACACCAAAAAAATCGAAAGCAAAATTGAAAAAATCGAAAAATTTAAAAAAATCGAAATTTTTTAAATAATCCGATTTTGTTGCGCTAGAAACTTGGAATTCGGAATAAAGGTAGTATTTAAGATGCAAAATAAGGAAAAATTAAAAATTCCGGAAAATTCGAAAAAAAAAATTCAAAAATTCGAAAAATTCGAAAAAAATTGAAAAAATTAAAATAATTTGATTTTTTAGCCTTAGAAACTTAAAATTCGCGCTAAAGATAGTGTTTAGGATTCAGAATAAGTTAAAATAAAAACGCAATAACATTCGAAAATAAAATAAAAAAATCGAAGAGATTGAAAAAGATCGAAAGAAATTGAAAAATAAGGAAATTTTGAAAATAATTCGATTTTATAGCGCTAGAAACTTGAAATTTGGAATAAAGGAAATATTTAAGATACTAAATAAGGAAACATTAAAAAATATGGATAATTAAAAAAAAATAGAAAATTAAAAAAAAAAAATAGAAAGAACGAAAGAAAAAAAGAGAAATTGAAAATAATATGATCTCGTAGTCTTAGAAACTGAAAATTTGGTGTAAAGGTAGTGTTTAGGATTCAGAAAAAGAAAAAATTAAAAACACAACAAAAATTGAAAATAAAATCAAAAAATAGGAAAAAAACGAAAATTTGAAAATAATTCGATTTTGTAAAGCTAGAAATTTAAAATTTGGAATAAAGGTAGTATTTAGGATACAAAAAAAGAAATAAATAAAAAATCTGTAAAATTCGAAAATTCGAAAAATTGAAAAAAATTCGATTTTGTAGCTTTAGAACATAAAATTCGGAGTAAACTTATTGTTTATGATACAGAAAAAGGAAAAATTAAAACACAATAAATTCGAAAATAGAATAAAAAACTCGAAAAAGGTCGGAAATTTCAAAATAATTCGATTTTGTAGCGCTAGAAACTTGAAATTTGTAATAAACGATACAAAATAAGAAAAAATTAAAAAATCCAGAAAATTATAAAAAAAAAATCGCAAAAATAAAAAAATTGAAAATAATTTTATCTTGTAGTCATAGAAACTTAAAACTTAGTATAAAGGTACCATTTACTATTCAACAAAAGGAACAATTAAAATATTCGTTAAATTCGAAAATAAAATCGAAAAATCGAAACATCTTTAAGAAATCGAAAATTCGAAAACAATTTGATTTTGTACTGCTAGAAACATTAGTTTTAAGATAATTGTCCTATTAGCTAGTACAACGCCCCTAATTGTTTTATGTTATTTCCCCCGGATTATGGTTTTCTGTTCTTTCGTTTACGAATTTCGTTATAGAAAAGTTCCGCTATAGACTGGCTACGATATAGGCGATTTCTTTATAGACAGGCTTGTTTTCTTTCACAGGTTGTACTCTATTTACTTCACATATGAAATATGGATTGTTAAATGATGTTAGCCCCTCAAAAATTTTTACAGCTCCCCCTACCCTTCCGACATTACTGGCTGGTTATGGCTTGATAGTCCTCTCTAAATAAAATCATGGTGACTCTAAGATTCACTTGATTTATCTCTAAATTGAACTTAAATGATCCTAAGAAGACGGATCAAATAATTACTATATTGGCATGACAATCAGGTAACTTATTAAAATCGAAAAATCAATAAATTTATAAAAAGTCGAAAATTTGAAAATAATTCGATTTTGTAGACCTAGAAGCTTGACATTTGGCAGAAAGGCAGGGTTTAGTACACAAAGTAAGGAAAAATTAAAAAATCCGTAAATATTAAAAAAAAGACTAAAAAAACGAAAAAAACCCATCGAAAAAAGGAATATAGTTTGATTTATTGGAAAATTCCGGAAATTTTAATTTTGGCTGTCTTTTTATACTAAAAAGTTATTTTATGTTAAATATCAAGCATCTAGGGCTGCGAGTAATATCTCAGATGGATAGCACCTATCCTGGAAGCAATTGAGAGTACTTTTGATACTTCCCCTCCCATAACTTAGTATGCTTGCCTAGGAACCTGAAATCTCTTATTATCTACAGTACTTTGCAAACGAAACTAAAGCTTCAAATTTTTGGTACCTGTAAATAATAGGGACAGAGTGTGGGCTTAGTGAAAATCAGTGGATGATCTCCAAAAAGAACCCAAAATCAAGAAAAGGAGGATTACTTAACAAAAAGAAGTGAAATCTTATCAAAAAGTCACCTGTAAAAAATGCAGCCAAGTCTCGTAACTCATTTACCGTAAAAAGTACTGAGATCGTATAAAGCCAAGTTTAACTATCTTATTAACTCTGAAATTTTCATTCACAAATCACTCCTAGTCTCTACATCTTTAGTTAATTATTATTTTGTGACTTGGCAATTACGCAGCACAGGGAAGCTATTACACCTTACTATGTTATGGGATAATTTAATTAAGGCAAATTATATACGCACAGGGAAGTTATTACACTTTAATATGTTATAGTATTATTTGATTAAGACTACATCACATTCTCGTGCTGCGTAATTGCCAAGTCACAAAATAATAATTAACTAAAGATGTAGAGACTAGGAGTGATTTGTGAATGAAAATTTCAGAGTTAATAAGATAGTTAAACTTGGCTTTATACGATCTCAGTACTTTTTACGGTAAATGAGTTACGAGACTTGGCTGCATTTTTTACAGGTGACTTTTTGATGAGATAATGTCTTTAAAAACTTACTTAAAAATAGCTAAAATATAATCATGATGAAATATTTCACAAAGGCACAGACGTCATATAAGCACCTCATTGGCGCGATTTCTTCCCCCGCCAATTTGGCGAAAACTTTGTTTTTGAATATTAGTTACAAATAGCATGCAATAATAGCACGTGATTTTTTTTATTTCAATATTAAAATAAAATAACGTTATAACGTTAATATTCAAAAACAAAGTTTTCGCCAGATTGGCGGGGGGAAAAAATTGATCCAATGTGGTGCGTATATGATATCTGTGCCACCACAAACACATCAATACAAATAACAAAATCTCAACAATTAAATTGAAATCAAAATTGAAATCATTGAATTGAAAGGGTTGCAATTCAAATGATACCAATTGAAACAAGATTTGGCGAGCTATCACTGTCGCCCAGCTAACATAAAAGTACCGTATTGGATATATTTTTTTTCGCTTTTTTGTTGATCTTGGAAATATGCCTCATGCCTCAATGGCGTTTAATTAAGCAAGAAAAACTTCTTTGAAAATTCTGAGAGTCAGACTAAATTTTTAACAGTAAAAATTATATATTTTTTGGGGGTACTTCTCTATTATCCCGTCGACCTCTTTTCATAACAAAAAAACTATCGCCAAACTGTAAGATTAAACGTTAAAAATGCAGTCCCATTTACTTGATGTCAGAAGCATTATACATGTTTGTTATGTCATCAAGTGGTTTTTAATTCGACATTTGCGTGTATGTTTTACTGATTTATTAGTTATTTTATTAATTAAAATAACAATTGTGTCCTTAAATTCTTATATTTTATTTATTCATTTATTTTGATATTCCAATGGCAACATTCTCCCGTTTATTTGGCGTTACAGTTTGGCGATAGTTTTTTGTTATGAAAAGTGGTCGACGGGATAATAGAGAAGTACCATTTTTTGTAACACATTTATGTACAGTGAAAATAATTCATATAGCATAAGCCTAAAAACTGTTTATTTTATATTTTCTAAGAAAAATAATTGTAAGAAAATCTTTTAGGGAGGACTTCCGTATCCTGTGCTGATTTTTTTAGCGAGTTGATTTTGGTGATAAGTGTTTGATGTGATTGTTGCGATTTTCAGTCTTTGGAGTTGCATTTTTAACTACTGAAATAAAATTAATCTACGTGACGTCACACCCCTTTTGGAGCTATTTTGGATTTTTTGGCCATTGCGCCAACCAGCACAGAATATAAAACTCTTCCCATACTACGTCAGTTAAAAATATGCACTTTTATATATATCAATAGTAAAAATTGATTTTCAATACTGTTTGTAAGAGAAAATTTGCTACTTTTCCGTTATACGGACATCATTGTCGCCAAGCATACATTTACATACATTTAATACATACATTTAGTATACATACATACATTTACATACATTATGCATTAGCATACATTTTGGCATGGTGTCCGTATAGCGGAAAAGCACCGGAAAGTTTTTGAAAAACAATTTTTGTCTAAAACTTTTCAACGCATATAGCCGCTGAAAGGTTAATAAAATGTTAGAGTTCACTACACCTCTTGGGTGTATTGCAAGTGATAATAATTTTTATTTTATCAAGTGATAGTAATTTTATCAAATTGTTTGCCGTCAAGTTTTGACGGGTTCCATCTAGTATTTTTTTAATCTTGTTATTTATTCTCCTTAATTATAATTAGAGATTTGTAAAAGTTTCCTAACTTCGTGTTTTTTTTTTCCTCTCTTGTGTTCATTTTTTAATAGAATCGGGCGATATTTGTAGAATTAAATGTTGATTTATCAAATTTTCTTAGCATAAAAAAAGTTTCTTATCAATAAAGTTTCCGTTTCAGAAAGTTGCGTACAATAAGGTATTGTTATTAATTATTTAAGTTTGATAGTTTAAATACCAGAAAGTTTTATAGATCTGTAGGATGGGGGGGGGGGCGCTTAGTGATTACATTCAACAAAAAAAAATCTTTAAATAGATGCAGAAAATATAACTAAAATTGTTGGAAAACAAAAAAATATATATATTCATGATTTAAATTAGTAGGTATTTTCAAATACAAATAAATGGATATACAAAGTCCTGCAAGGAAATACTGAATAATAAATTAAATTGATTAAAGGTTAGATAAACAAATAAAATCTACCTTTTCTCTAGGTAAAATTTTAGAGTAAACCATCTTTACTGCCTTCTTTTTTCTTCTAAATATCGGAGGGATACATATTTTTAATCCAACATTTAAAATATCCATACCTAAAAGAAAAATTCATTTTTAATCATAAAATCAATCGAGAGAAAGTATTAGCATCTTACTCACTGTAAATATACATACCTCCGATAAACTTTCGTTGTCAGGGTCCTTATCCCTGGATTCCATGATTTTTACAAAGACTTTTCTCCCGCTAACATCAAGATTGGCGTTTCCTTTCTCAGCGTATTGTAGGGTCTTTTCTTTGCCTTCAAAATTTCGGAGGTTTATATATTTTAAATCCATCCTTTAATAATATCTATACCTGAAAAAAGTACATTTTTAGTAACCAACTGAATGATTAAAAAAAGTTAGATTAGTACCCATTGAAAATATAATTACCTCCGATAACCTTTCATTGTCAGGATTCTTCAGTATCGATTCCATCATATTTACTTAAGAATTTTCTTCTGCTAACATCAAAATTGCCGTTTCTTTTCTCATTGTTTTGTAGTGTTTTTTCTTTGTCTTCTAAATTTCGGAGGAATATATATTTTTAATCCATCATTTAATAATATCTATACCCGAAAAAAAAGTACATTTTTAGTAAACAACTCAATGATTAAAATTTAGATTCGTACCCTGTGTAAATATACATACCTCCGATAACCTTTCATTGTAAGGATTCTTCACCCTGGAGTAATTCAAACATTGGCACTTGAATCTACTTTTCCGCTAGCTTCAAAATTGTAGTGTATTTCATTCTCTTCAAAATTTCGGAGGTATATATATTTTTAATCCATCCTTTAATAATATCTATACCTGAATAAAGCACATTTTTAGTAAACAATTGAAGGATTAAAAAGGTTGGATTATTACCCAGTGTAAATATACGTACCTCCGATAACCTTTCATCGTCAGGATTCTACTGTGTGGATTCCAATATATTTACTTAAGACTTTACTTCCGCTAACATCAAGATTGGCGTTTCTTTACTCATCGTGTTGTAGTGTTTTTTCTTCGCCTTCTGACGTTCGGAGGTATATATATTTTTAACCCATCCTTTAAAAATATCTATACCTGAAAAAAAATTACATTTTAGCAAACAATTGAATGATTAAAAAAGTTAGATAAGTACCCTGTGTAAATATACATACCTCCGATATTCTTTCATCGTCCAAATGGATTCTGCACCTCTGGTTCATTTCCAACTTTGTCAAATGAATCTATTCTTCAGATTGCAGTATCAATTCTTTTCTTCAGAATATCGTAATCGGTGTCACTTCAGACACTACTTGAGCTTACTTCCGCTTTACTGCCTGCTTTTTTCTTCTAAATATCTGAGGGATACATATTTTTAATCCAACATTTAAAAATATCCATACCTAAAAGAAAAATTCATTTTTAATCATAAAATCAATCGAGAGAAAGTATTAGCATCTTACTCACTGTAAATATACATACCTCCGATAAACTTTCGTTGTCAGGGTCCTTCTCCCTGGATTCCATCATTTTTACAAAGACTTTTCTTCCGCTAACATCAACATTGGCGTTTCCTTTCTCAGCGTATTGTAGGGTCTTTTCTTTGCCTTCAAAATTTCGGAGGTATATATACTTTTAATCCATCCTTTAATAATATCTATACCTGAAAAAAGTACTTTTTTAGTAACCAACTGAATGATTAAAAAAAGTTAGATTAGTACCCATTGAAAATATAATTACCTCCGATAACCTTTCATTGTCAGGATTCTTCAGTATCGATTCCATCATATTTACTTAAGACTTTTCTTCTGCTAACATCAAAATTGCCGTTTCTTTTCTCATTGTTTTGTAGTGTTTTTTCTTTGTCTTCTAAATTTCGGAGGTATATATATTTTTAATCCATCCTTTAATAATATCTATACCTGAAAAAAGTACTTTTTTAGTAACCAACTGAATGATTAAAAAAAGTTAGATTAGTACCCATTGAAAATATAATTACCTCCGATAACCTTTCATTGTCAGGATTCTTCAGTATCGATTCCATCATATTTACTAAAGACTTTTCTTCTGCTAACATCAAAATTGCCGTTTCTTTTCTCATTGTTTTGTAGTGTTTTTTCTTTGTCTTCTAAATTTCGGAGGTATATATATTTTTAATCCATCATATAATAATATCTATACATGAAAAAAAAAGTACATTTTTAGTAAACAACTCAATGATTAAAATTTAGATTCGTACCCTGTGTAAATATACATACCTCCGATAACCTTTCATTGTAAGGATTCTTCACCCTGGAGTAATTCAAACATTGGCACTTGATTCTACTTTTCCGCTAGCTTCAAAATTGTAGTGTATTTCATTCTATTCAAAATTTCGGAGGTATATATATTTTTAATCCATCCTTTAATAATATCTATACCTGAATAAAGCACATTTTTAGTAAACAATTGAATGATTAAAAAGGTTGGATTATTACCCAGTGTAAATATACGTACCTCCGATAACCTTTCATTGTCAGGATTCTACTGCGTGGATTCCATTATATTTACTTAAGACTTTACTTCCGCTAACATCAAGATTGGCGTTTCTTTACTCATCGTGTTGTAGTGTTTTTTCTTCGCCTTCTGACGTTCGGAGGTATATATATTTTTAACCCATCCTTTAAAAATATCTATACCTGAAAAAAAATTACATTTTAGCAAACAATTGAATGATTAAAAAAGTTAGATAAGTATCCTGTGTAAATATACATACCTCCGATATTCTTTCATCGTCCAAATGGATTCTGCACCTCTGGTTCATTTCCAACTTTGTCAAATGAATCTATTCTTCAGATTGGAGTATCAATTCTTTTCTTCAGAATATCGTAATCGGTGTCACTTCAGACACTACTTGAGCTTACTTCCGCTTTACTGCCTGCTTTTTTCTTCTAAATATCTGAGGGATACATATTTTTAATCCAACATTTAAAAATATCCATACCTAAAAGAAAAATTCATTTTTAATCATAAAATCAATCGAGAGAAAGTATTAGCATCTTACTCACTGTAAATATACATACCTCCGATAAACATTCGTTGTCAGGGTCCTTCTCCCTGGATTCCATCATTTTTACAAAGACTTTTCTTCCGCTAACATCAACATTGGCGTTTCCTTTCTCAGCGTATTGTAGGGTCTTTTCTTTGCCTTCAAAATTTCGGAGGTATATATACTTTTAATCCATCCTTTAATAATATCTATACCTGAAAAAAGTACTTTTTTAGTAACCAACTGAATGATTAAAAAAAGTTAGATTAGTACCCATTGAAAATATAATTACCTCCGATAACCTTTCATTGTCAGGATTCTTCAGTATCGATTCCATCATATTTACTTAAGACTTTTCTTCTGCTAACATCAAAATTGCCGTTTCTTTTCTCATTGTTTTGTAGTGTTTTTTCTTTGTCTTCTAAATTTCGGAGGAATATATATTTTTAATCCATCATTTAATAATATCTATACCCGAAAAAAAAGTACATTTTTAGTAAACAACTCAATGATTAAAATTTAGATTCGTACCCTGTGTAAATATACATACCTCCGATAACCTTTCATTGTAAGGATTCTTCACCCTGGAGTAATTCAAACATTGGCACTTGATTCTACTTTTCCGCTAGCTTCAAAATTGTAGTGTATTTCATTCTATTCAAAATTTCGGAGGTATATATATTTTTAATCCATCCTTTAATAATATCTATACCTGAATAAAGCACATTTTTAGTAAACAATTGAATGATTAAAAAGGTTGGATTATTACCCAGTGTAAATATACGTACCTCCGATAACCTTTCATTGTCAGGATTCTACTGCGTGGATTCCATTATATTTACTTAAGACTTTACTTCCGCTAACATCAAGATTGGCGTTTCTTTACTCATCGTGTTGTAGTGTTTTTTCTTCGCCTTCTGACGTTCGGAGGTATATATATTTTTAATCCATCCTTTAATAATATCTATACCTGAAAAAAGTACTTTTTTAGTAACCAACTGAATGATTAAAAAAAGTTAGATTAGTACCCATTGAAAATATAATTACCTCCGATAACCTTTCATTGTCAGGATTCTTCAGTATCGATTCCATCATATTTACTTAAGACTTTTCTTCTGCTAACATCAAAATTGCCGTTTCTTTTCTCATTGTTTTGTAGTGTTTTTTCTTTGTCTTCTAAATTTCGGAGGTATATATATTTTTAATCCATCCTTTAATAATATCTATACCTGAAAAAAGTACTTTTTTAGTAACCAACTGAATGATTAAAAAAAGTTAGATTAGTACCCATTGAAAATATAATTACCTCCGATAACCTTTCATTGTCAGGATTCTTCAGTATCGATTCCATCATATTTACTAAAGACTTTTCTTCTGCTAACATCAAAATTGCCGTTTCTTTTCTCATTGTTTTGTAGTGTTTTTTCTTTGTCTTCTAAATTTCGGAGGTATATATATTTTTAATCCATCATATAATAATATCTATACCTGAAAAAAAAGTACATTTTTAGTAAACAACTCAATGATTAAAATTTAGATTCGTACCCTGTGTAAATATACATACCTCCGATAACCTTTTAATGTAAGGATTCTTCACCCTGGAGTAATTCAAACATTGGCACTTGAATCTACTTTTCCGCTAGCTCCAAAATTGTAGTGTATTTAATTCTCTTCAAAATTTCGGAGGTATATATATTTTTAATCCATCCTTTAATAATATCTATACCTGAATAAAGCACATTTTTAGTAAACAATTGAATGATTAAAAAGGTTGGATTATTACCCAGTGTAAATATACGTACCTCCGATAACCTTTCATTGTCAGGATTCTACTGCGTGGATTCCATTATATTTACTTAAGACTTTACTTCCGCTAACATCAAGATTGGCGTTTCTTTACTCATCGTGTTGTAGTGTTTTTTCTTCGCCTTCTGACGTTCGGAGGTATATATATTTTTAATCCATCCTTTAATAATATCTATACCTGAAAAAAGTACTTTTTTAGTAACCAACTGAATGATTAAAAAAAGTTAGATTAGTACCCATTGAAAATATAATTACCTCCGATAACCTTTCATTGTCAGGATTCTTCAGTATCGATTCCATCATATTTACTTAAGACTTTTCTTCTGCTAACATCAAAATTGCCGTTTCTTTTCTCATTGTTTTGTAGTGTTTTTTCTTTGTCTTCTAAATTTCGGAGGTATATATATTTTTAATCCATCCTTTAATAATATCTATACCTGAAAAAAGTACTTTTTTAGTAACCAACTGAATGATTAAAAAAAGTTAGATTAGTACCCATTGAAAATATAATTACCTCCGATAACCTTTCATTGTCAGGATTCTTCAGTATCGATTCCATCATATTTACTAAAGACTTTTCTTCTGCTAACATCAAAATTGCCGTTTCTTTTCTCATTGTTTTGTAGTGTTTTTTCTTTGTCTTTTAAATTTCGGAGGTATATATATTTTTAATCCATCATATAATAATATCTATACCTGAAAAAAAAGTACATTTTTAGTAAACAACTCAATGATTAAAATTTAGATTCGTACCCTGTGTAAATATACATACCTCCGATAACCTTTTAATGTAAGGATTCTTCACCCTGGAGTAATTCAAACATTGGCACTTGAATCTACTTTTCCGCTAGCTCCAAAATTGTAGTGTATTTAATTCTCTTCAAAATTTCGGAGGTATATATATTTTTAATCCATTCTTGAATAATATCTATACCTGAAAAAAGCACATTTTTAGTAAACAATTGAATGATTAAAAAAGTTGGATTAGTTCCCAGTGTAAATATACGTACCTCCGATAACCTTTCATTGTCAGGATTCTACTGTGTGGATACAATTATATTTACTTAAGACTTTACTTCCGCTAACATCAAGATTGGCGTTTCTTTACTCATCGTGTTGTAGTGTTTTTTCTTCGCCTTCTGACGATCGGAGGTATATATATTTTTAACCCATCCTTTAAAAATATCTATACCTGAAAAAAAATTACATTTTAGCAAACAATTGAATGATTAAAAAAGTTAGATAAGTACCCTGTGTAAATATACATACCTCCGATATTCTTTCATCGTCCAAATGGATTCTGCACCTCTGGTTCATTTCCAACTTTGTCAAATGAATCTATTCTTCAGATTGGAGTATCAATTCTTTTCTTCAGAATATCGTAATCGGTGTCACTTCAGACACTACTTGAGCTTACTTCCGCTTTACTGCCTGCTTTTTTCTTCTAAATATCTGAGGGATACATATTTTTAATCCAACATTTAAAAATATCCATACCTAAAAGAAAAATTCATTTTTAATCATAAAATCAATCGAGAGAAAGTATTAGCATCTTACTCACTGTAAATATACATACCTCCGATAAACTTTCGTTGTCAGGGTCCTTCTCCCTGGATTCCATCATTTTTACAAAGACTTTTCTTCCGCTAACATCAACATTGGCGTTTCCTTTCTCAGCGTATTGTAGGGTCTTTTCTTTGCCTTCAAAATTTCGGACGTATATATACTTTTAATCCATCCTTTAATAATATCTATACCTGAAAAAAGTACTTTTTTAGTAACCAACTGAATGATTAAAAAAGTTAGATTAGTACCCATTGAAAATATAATTACCTCCGATAACCTTTCATTGTCAGGATTCTTCAGTATCGATTCCATCATATTTACTTAAGACTTTTCTTCTGCTAACATCAAAATTGCCGTTTCTTTTCTCATTGTTTTGTAGTGTTTTTTCTTTGTCTTCTAAATTTCGGAGGTATATATATTTTTAATCCATCATATAATAATATCTATACCTGAAAAAAAAGTACATTTTTAGTAAACAACTCAATGATTAAAATTTAGATTCGTACCCTGTGTAAATATACATACCTCCGATAACCTTTCATTGTAAGGATTCTTCACCCTGGAGTAATTCAAACATTGGCACTTGAATCTACTTTTCCGCTAGCTTCAAAATTGTAGTGTATTTCATTCTCTTCAAAATTTCGGAGGTATATATATTTTTAATCCTTCCTTTAATAATATCTATACCTGAAAAACGCACATTTTTCGTAAACAATTGAATGATTAAAAAGGTTGGATTAGTACCCAGTGTAAATATACGTACCTCCGATAACCTTTCATTGTCAGGATTCTACTGTGTGGATTCCATTATATTTACTTAAGACTTTACTTCCGCTAACATCAAGATTGGCGTTTCTTTACTCATCGTGTTGTAGTGTTTTTTCTTCGCCTTCTGACGTTCGGAGGTATATATATTTTTAAACCATCCTTTAAAAATATCTATACCTGAAAAAAAATTACATTTTTGCAAACAATTGAATGATTAAAAAAGTTAGATAAGTACCCAGTGTAAATATACATACCTCCGATATTCTTTCATCGTCCAAATGGATTCTGCACCTCTGGTTCATTTCGAAATTTGTCAAATGAATCTATACTTCAGATTGGAGTATCAATTCTTTTCTTCAGAATATCGTAATCGGTGTCACTTCAGACATTACTTGAGCTTACTTCCACTTTACTGCCTGCTTTTTTCTTCTAAATATCGGAGGGATACATATATTTAATCCAACCTTTAAAAATATCTATACCTAAAATAAAAATTCATTTTTAATCATAAAATCAATCGACAGAAATTATTAGCATCTTACTCATTGTAAATATACATACCTCCGATTTACTTTTATTGTCAGGATTCTTCAGACTGGATTCCATCATATTTACTTAAGACTTTACTTCCTCTAACATCGAGATTGGTGTTTCTTGACTCATCGTTTTGTAGTGTTTTTTCTTTGTCTTCTAAAGTTCGGATGTATATATATTTTTAAATCATCCTTTAATCATATCTATACCTGAAAAAAAAGTAGATTTTAGCAAACAATTGAATGATTAAAAAAGTTAGATTGGTACCCAGTGTAAATATACATACCTCCGATATTCTTTCATCGTCCAAATGGATTCTTCCCCTCTGGTTCATTTCCAACTTTGTCAAATGAATCTATTCTTCTGATTGGAGTATCAATTCACAGCGTTTCATTTCACAGCGTATTGTAGGGTCTTTTCTTTGCCTTCAAAATTTCGGAGGTATATATATTTTTTAATCCATCATTTAATAATATCTATACCTGATTCGTACCTCCGATAACCTTTCATTGTAAGGATTCTTCACCCTGGAGTAATTCAAACATTTGCACTTGAATCTACTTTTCCGCTAGCTTCAAAATTGTAGTGTATTTCAGTTTCTTCAAAATTTCGGAGGTATATATATTTTTAATCCAACCTTTAGTAATATCCATACCTGAAAAAAGCACATTTTTAGTAAACAATTGAATGATTAAAAAGGTTGGATTAGTACCCAGTGTAAATATACGTACCTCCGATAACCTTTCATTGTCAGGATTCTACTATGTGGATTCCATTATATTTACTTAAGACTTTACTTCCGCTAACATCAAGATTGGCGTTTCTTTACTCATCGTGTTGTAGTGTTTTTTCTTCGTCTTCTGAAGTTCGGAGGTATATATATTTTTAAACCATCCTTTAAAAATATCTATACCTGAAAAAAAATTACATTTTAGCAAACAATTGAATGACTAAAATGACTAAAATGACTAAATGACTAAATGACTAAATGACTAAAAAAGTTTGATAAGTACCCAGTGTAAATATACATACCTCCGATATTCTTTCATCGTCCAAATGGATTCTGCACCACTGGTTCATTTCCAACTTTGTCAAATGAATCTATTCTTCTGATTGGAGTATCAATTCTTTCTTCAGAATATCGTAATCGGTGTCACTTCAGAGTTTACTTGAGCTTACTTCCACTTTACTGCCTGCTTTTTTCTTCTAAATATCGGAGGGATACATATTTTAATCCAACCTTTAAAAATATCCATACCTAAAATAAAAATTAATTTTTAATCATAAAATCAATCGACAAAAAGTATTAGCATCTTACTCATTGTAAATATACATACCTCCGATAAACTTTCGTTGTCAGGGTCCTTCTCCCTGGATTCCATCATTTTTATAAAGACTTTTCTTCCGCTAACATCAAGATTGGCATTTCATTTCACAACGTATTGTAGGGTCTTTTCTTTGCCTTCAAAATTTCGGAGGTATATATATTTTTAATCCATCCTTTAATAATATCTATACCTGAAAAAAAGTACATTTTTAGTAACCAACTGAATGGTTAAAAAAAGTTAGATTTGTACCCATTGAAAATATAATTACCTCCGATAACCTTTCATTGTCAGGATTCTTCAGTGTCGATTCCATCATATCTACTTAAGACTTTTCTTCTGCTAACATCAAAATTGCCGTTTCTTTTCTCATTGTTTTGTAGTGTTTTTTCTTTGTCTTCTAAATTTCGGAGGTATATATATTTTTAATTCATCCTTTAATAATATCTATACCTGAAAAAAAGTACATTTTTAGTAAACAACTCAATGATTAAAATTTAGATTCGTACCCTGTGTAAATATACACACCTCCGATAACCTTTCATTGTAAGGATTCTTCACCCTGGAGTAATTCAAACATTGGCACTTGAATCTACTTTTCCGCTAGCTTCAAAATTGTAGTGTATTTCATTTTCTTCAAAATTTCGGAGGTATATATATTTTTAATCCATTCTTTAATAATATCTATACCTGGAAAAAGCACATTTTTAGTAAACTATTGAATGATTAAAAAAGTTGGATTCGTACCCAGTGTAAATATACGTACCTCCGATAACCTTTCATTGTCAGGACTCTTCAGTATCGATTCCATCATATTTACTTAAGACTTTTCTTCTGCTAACATCAAAATTGCCGTTTCTTTTCTCATTGTTTTGTAGTGTTTTTTCTTTTTCTTCTAAATTTCGGAGGTATATATATTTTTAATCCATTCTTTAATAATATCTATACCTGAAAAAAGCACATTTTTAGTAAACAATTGAATGATTAAAAAAGTTGGATTCGTACCCAGTGTAAATATACGTACCTCCGATAACCTTTCATTGTCAGGATTCTACTGTGTGGATTCCATCATATTTACTTAAGACTTTACTTCCACTAACATCAAGATTGGCGTTTCTTTACTCATCGTGTTGTAGTGTTTTTTCTTCGTCTTCTGACGTTCGGAGGTATATATATTTTTAAACCATCCTTTAAAAATATCTATACGTGAAAAAAAAAATTACATTTTAGCAAACAATTGAATGATTAAAAAAGTTAAATAAGTACCCAGTGTAAATATACATACTTCCGATTTTCTGTCATCGTCCAAATGGATTCTGCACCTATGGTTCATTTCCAACGTTGTCAAATGAATCTATTCTTCAGACTGGATTCCATCAAATTTACTTAAGACTTTACTTCCTCTGACATCGAGATTGGCGTTTCTTTACTCATCATTTTGTAGTGTTTTTTCTTTGTCTTCTAAAGTTCGGAGGTATATATATTTTTAAACCATCCTTTAATAATATCTATACCTGAAAAAAAAGTACATTTTAGCAAACAATTGAATGATTAAAAAAGTTAGATTGGTACCCAGTGTAAATATACATACCTCCGATATTCTTTCATCGTCCAAATGGATTCTTCAACTCTGGTTCATTTCCTACTTTGTCAAATGAATCTATTTTTCAGATTGGAGTATCAATTCTTTTCTTCAGAATATCGTAATCGATATCAATTCAGACTGTACTTGAGCTTACTTCCCCTTTACTTCCTGCTTTTTTCTTCTAAATATCGGAGGGATACATATTTTTAATCCAACATTTAAAAATATCCATACCTAAAAGAAAAATTCATTTTTAATCATAAAATCAATCGAGAGAAAGTATTAGAATCTTACTCACTGTAAATATACATACCTCCGATAAACTTTGGTTCGTTGTCAGGGTCTTTCTCCCTGGATTCCATCATTTTTAAAAAGACTTTTCTTCCGCTAACATCAAGATTGGCGTTTCATTTCACAGCGTATTGTAGGGTCTTTTCTTTGCCTTCAAAATTTCGGAGGTATATATATTTTTTAATCCATCCATTAATAATATCTATACCTGAAAAAAAAGTACATTTTTAGTAAACAACTCAATGATTAAAATTTAGATTCGTACCCTGTGTATATATACATACCTCCGATAACCTTTCATTGTAAGGATTCTTCACCCTGGAGTAATTCAAACATTGGCACTTGAAACTACTTTTCCGCTAGCTTCAAAATTGTAGTGTATTTCAGTTTCTTCAAAATTTCGGAGGTATATATATTTTTAATCCATCCTTTAATAATATCTATACCTGAAAAAAGCACATTTTTTGTAAACAATTGAATGATTAAAAAGGTTGGATTAGTACCCAGTGTAAATATACGTACCTCCGATAACCTTTCATTGTCAGGATTCTACTGTGTGGATTCCATTATATTTACTTAAGACTTTACTTCCGCTAACATCAAGATTGGCGTTTCTTTACTCATCGTGTTGTAGTGTTTTTTCTTCGTCTTCTGAAGTTCGGAGGTATATATATTTTTAAACCATCCTTTAAAAATATCTATACCTGAAAAAAAAGTAGATTTTAGCAAACAATTGAATGATTAAAAAAGTTAGATTGGTACCCAGTGTAAATATACATACCTCCGATATTCTTTCATCGTCCAAATGTATTCTTCACCTCTGGTTCATTTCCTACTTTGTCAAATGAATCTATTTTTCAGATTGGAGTATCAATTCTTTTCTTCAGAATATCGTAATCGATGTCAATTTAGACTGTACTTGAGCTTACTTCCGCTTTACTGCCTGCTTTTTTCTTCTAAATATCTGAGGGATACATATTTTTAATCCAACATTTAAAAATATCCATACCTAAAAGAAAAATTCATTTTTAATCATAAAATCAATCGAGAGAAAGTATTAGCATCTTACTCACTGTAAATATACATACCTCCGATAAACTTTCGTTGTCAGGGTCCTTCTCCCTGGATTCCATCATTTTTACAAAGACTTTTCTTCCGCTAACATCAACATTGGCGTTTCCTTTCTCAGCGTATTGTAGGGTCTTTTCTTTGCCTTCAAAATTTCGGAGGTATATATACTTTTAATCCATCCTTTAATAATATCTATACCTGAAAAAAGTACTTTTTTAGTAACCAACTGAATGATTAAAAAAAGTTAGATTAGTACCCATTGAAAATATAATTACCTCCGATAACCTTTCATTGTCAGGATTCTTCAGTATCGAGTCCATCATATTTACTTAAGACTTTTCTTCTGCTAACATCAAAATTGCCGTTTCTTTTCTCATTGTTTTGTAGTGTTTTTTCTTTGTCTTCTAAATTTCGGAGGTATATATATTTTTAATCCATCATATAATAATATCTATACCTGAAAAAAAAGTACATTTTTAGTAAACAACTCAATGATTAAAATTTAGATTCGTACCCTGTGTAAATATACATACCTCCGATAACCTTTCATTGTAAGGATTCTTCACCCTGGAGTAATTCAAACATTGGCACTTGAATCTACTTTTCCGCTAGCTTCAAAATTGTAGTGTATTTCATTCTCTTCAAAATTTCGGAGGTATATATATTTTTAATCCTTCCTTTAATAATATCTATACCTGAAAAACGCACATTTTTCGTAAACAATTGAATGATTAAAAAGGTTGGATTAGTACCCAGTGTAAATATACGTACCTCCGATAACCTTTCATTGTCAGGATTCTACTGTGTGGATTCCATTATATTTACTTAAGACTTTACTTCCGCTAACATCAAGATTGGCGTTTCTTTACTCATCGTGTTGTAGTGTTTTTTCTTCGCCTTCTGACGTTTGGTGGTATATATATTTTTAAACCATCCTTTAAAAATATCTATACCTGAAAAAAAATTACATTTTAGCAAACAATTGAATGATTAAAAATGTTAGATAACTACCGGTGTAAATATACATACCTCCGATATTCTTTCATCGTCCAAATGGATTCTGCACATCTGGTTCATTTCCAACTTTGTCAAATGAATCTATACTTCAGATTGGAGTATCAATTCTTTTCTTCAGAATATCGTAATCGGTGTCACTTCAGACATTACTTGAGCTTACTTCCACTTTACTGCCTGCTTTTTTCTTCTAAATATCGGAGGGATACATATATTTAATCCAACCTTTAAAAATATCTATACCTAAAATAAAAATTCATTTTTAATCATAAAATCAATCGACAGAAATTATTAGCATCTTACTCATTGTAAATATACATACCTCCGATTTACTTTTATTGTCAGGATTCTTCAGACTGGATTCCATCATATTTACTTAAGACTTTACTTCCTCTAACATCGAGATTGGTGTTTCTTGACTCATCGTTTTGTAGTGTTTTTTCTTCGTCTTCTCACGTTCGGAGGTATATATATTTTTAAACCATCCTTTAAAATTATCTATACCTGAAAAAAAATTACATTTTAGCAAACAATTGAATGATTAAAAAAGTTAGATAAGTACCCAGTGTAAATTATACATACCTCCGATATTCTTTCATGGTCCAAATGGATTCTGCACCTCTGGTTCATTTCGTACTTTGTCAAATCAATCTATTTTTCAGATTGGAGTATCAATTCTTTTCTTCAGAATATCCTAATCGATGTCAATTCAGACTGTACTTGAGCTTACTTCCCCTTTACTGCCTGCTTTTTTCTTCTAAATATCGGACGGACACATATTTTTAATCCAACATTTCAAAATATCCATACCTAAAAAAAAAATTCATTTTTAATCATAAAATCAATCGAGAGAAAGTGTTAGCATCTTACTCACTGTAAATATACATACCTCCGATAAACTTTCGTTCGTTGTCAGGGTTTTTCTCACTGGATTCCATCATTTTTAAAAAGACTTTTCTTCCGCTAACATCAAGATTGGCGTTTCATTTCACAGAGTATTGTAGGGTCTTTTCGTTGCCTTCAAAATTTCGGAGGTATATATATTTTTTAATCCATCCTTTAATAATATCTATACCTGAAAAAAAAGTACATTTTTAGTAAACAACTCAATGATTAAAATTTAGATTCGTACCCTGTGTATATATACATACCTCCGATAACCTTTCATTGTAAGGATTCTTCACCCTGGAGTAATTCAAACATTGGCACTTGAAACTACTTTTCCGCTAGCTTCAAAATTGTAGTGTATTTCAGTTTCTTCAAAATTTCGGAGGTATATATATGTTTTATCCATTCTTTAATAATATCTATACCTGAAAAAAGCACATTTTTAGTAAACAATTGAATGATTAAAAAGGTTGGATTAGTACCCAGTGTAAATATACGTACCTCCGATAACCTTTCATTGTCAGGACTCTTCAGTATCGATTCCATCATATTTACTTAAGACTTTTCTTCTGCTAACATCAAAATTGCCGTTTCTTTTCTCATTGTTTTGTAGTGTTTTTTCTTTTTCTTCTAAATTTCGGAGGTATATATATTTTTAATCCATTCTTTAATAATATCTATACCTGAAAAAAGCACATTTTTAGTAAACAATTGAATGATTAAAAAAGTTGGATTCGTACCCAGTGTAAATATACGTACCTCCGATAACCTTTCATTGTCAGGATTCTACTGTGCGGATTCCATCATATTTACTTAAGACTTTACTTCCACTAACATCAAGATTGGCGTTTCTTTACTCATCGTGTTGTAGTGTTTTTTCTTCGTCTTCTGACGTTCGGAGGTATATATATTTTTAAACCATCCTTTAAAAATATCTATACGTGAAAAAAAAAATTACATTTTAGCAAACAATTGAATGATTAAAAAAGTTAAATAAGTACCCAGTGTAAATATACATACCTCCGATTTTCTGTCATCGTCCAAATGGATTCTGCACCTATGGTTCATTTCCAACGTTGTCAAATGAATCTATTCTTCAGACTGGATTCCATCAAATTTACTTAAGACTTTACTTCCTCTGACATCGAGATTGGCGTTTCTTTACTCATCATTTTGTAGTGTTTTTTCTTTGTCTTCTAAAGTTCGGAGGTATATATATTTTTAAACCATCCTTTAATAATATCTATACCTGAAAAAAAAGTACATTTTAGCAAACAATTGAATGATTAAAAAAGTTAGATTGGTACCCAGTGTAAATATACATACCTCCGATATTCTTTCATCGTCCAAATGGATTCTTCAACTCTGGTTCATTTCCTACTTTGTCAAATGAATCTATTTTTCAGATTGGAGTATCAATTCTTTTCTTCAGAATATCGTAATCGATATCAATTCAGACTGTACTTGAGCTTACTTCCCCTTTACTTCCTGCTTTTTTCTTCTAAATATCGGAGGGATACATATTTTTAATCCAACATTTAAAAATATCCATACCTAAAAGAAAAATTCATTTTTAATCATAAAATCAATCGAGAGAAAGTATTAGAATCTTACTCACTGTAAATATACATACCTCCGATAAACTTTCGTTCGTTGTCAGGGTCTTTCTCCCTGGATTCCATCATTTTTAAAAAGACTTTTCTTCCGCTAACATCAAGATTGGCGTTTCATTTCACAGCGTATTGTAGGGTCTTTTCTTTGCCTTCAAAATTTCGGAGGTATATATATTTTTTAATCCATCCTTTAATAATATCTATACCTGAAAAAAAAGTACATTTTTAGTAAACAACTCAATGATTAAAATTTAGATTCGTACCCTGTGTATATATACATACCTCCGATAACCTTTCATTGTAAGGATTCTTCACCCTGGAGTAATTCAAACATTGGCACTTGAAACTACTTTTCCGCTAGCTTCAAAATTGTAGTGTATTTCAGTTTCTTCAAAATTTCGGAGGTATATATATTTTTAATCCATCCTTTAATAATATCTATACCTGAAAAAAGCACATTTTTAGTAAACAATTGAATGATTAAAAAGGTTGGATTAGTACCCAGTGTAAATATACGTACCTCCGATAACCTTTCATTGTCAGGATTCTACTGTGTGGATTCCATTATATTTACTTAAGACTTTACTTCCGCTAACATCAAGATTGGCGTTTCTTTACTCATCGAGTTGTAGTGTTTTTTCTTCGTCTTCTGAAGTTCGGAGGTATATATATTTTTAAACCATCCTTTAAAAATATCTATACCTGAAAAAAAAGTAGATTTTAGCAAACAATTGAATGATTAAAAAAGTTAGATTTGTACCCAGTGTAAATATACATACCTCCGATATTCTTTCATCGTCCAAATGTATTCTTCACCTCTGGTTCATTTCCTACTTTGTCAAATGAATCTATTTTTCAGATTGGAGTATCAATTCTTTTCTTCAGAATATCGTAATCGATGTCAATTTAGACTGTACTTGAGCTTACTTCCGCTTTACTGCCTGCTTTTTTCTTCTAAATATCTGAGGGATACATATTTTTAATCCAACATTTAAAAATATCCATACCTAAAAGAAAAATTCATTTTTAATCATAAAATCAATCGAGAGAAAGTATTAGCATCTTACTCACTGTAAATATACATACCTCCGATAAACTTTCGTTGTCAGGGTCCTTCTCCCTGGATTCCATCATTTTTACAAAGACTTTTCTTCCGCTAACATCAACATTGGCGTTTCCTTTCTCAGCGTATTGTAGGGTCTTTTCTTTGCCTTCAAAATTTCGGAGGTATATATACTTTTAATCCATCCTTTAATAATATCTATACCTGAAAAAAGTACTTTTTTAGTAACCAACTGAATGATTAAAAAAAGTTAGATTAGTACCCATTGAAAATATAATTACCTCCGATAACCTTTCATTGTCAGGATTCTTCAGTATCGAGTCCATCATATTTACTTAAGACTTTTCTTCTGCTAACATCAAAATTGCCGTTTCTTTTCTCATTGTTTTGTAGTGTTTTTTCTTTGTCTTCTAAATTTCGGAGGTATATATATTTTTAATCCATCATATAATAATATCTATACCTGAAAAAAAAGTACATTTTTAGTAAACAACTCAATGATTAAAATTTAGATTCGTACCCTGTGTAAATATACATACCTCCGATAACCTTTCATTGTAAGGATTCTTCACCCTGGAGTAATTCAAACATTGGCACTTGAATCTACTTTTCCGCTAGCTTCAAAATTGTAGTGTATTTCATTCTCTTCAAAATTTCGGAGGTATATATATTTTTAATCCTTCCTTTAATAATATCTATACCTGAAAAACGCACATTTTTCGTAAACAATTGAATGATTAAAAAGGTTGGATTAGTACCCAGTGTAAATATACGTACCTCCGATAACCTTTCATTGTCAGGATTCTACTGTGTGGATTCCATTATATTTACTTAAGACTTTACTTCCGCTAACATCAAGATTGGCGTTTCTTTACTCATCGTGTTGTAGTGTTTTTTCTTCGCCTTCTGACGTTTGGTGGTATATATATTTTTAAACCATCCTTTAAAAATATCTATACCTGAAAAAAAATTACATTTTAGCAAACAATTGAATGATTAAAAATGTTAGATAACTACCGGTGTAAATATACATACCTCCGATATTCTTTCATCGTCCAAATGGATTCTGCACATCTGGTTCATTTCCAACTTTGTCAAATGAATCTATACTTCAGATTGGAGTATCAATTCTTTTCTTCAGAATATCGTAATCGGTGTCACTTCAGACATTACTTGAGCTTACTTCCACTTTACTGCCTGCTTTTTTCTTCTAAATATCGGAGGGATACATATATTTAATCCAACCTTTAAAAATATCTATACCTAAAATAAAAATTCATTTTTAATCATAAAATCAATCGACAGAAATTATTAGCATCTTACTCATTGTAAATATACATACCTCCGATTTACTTTTATTGTCAGGATTCTTCAGACTGGATTCCATCATATTTACTTAAGACTTTACTTCCTCTAACATCGAGATTGGTGTTTCTTGACTCATCGTTTTGTAGTGTTTTTTCTTCGTCTTCTCACGTTCGGAGGTATATATATTTTTAAACCATCCTTTAAAATTATCTATACCTGAAAAAAAATTACATTTTAGCAAACAATTGAATGATTAAAAAAGTTAGATAAGTACCCAGTGTAAATTATACATACCTCCGATATTCTTTCATGGTCCAAATGGATTCTGCACCTCTGGTTCATTTCGTACTTTGTCAAATCAATCTATTTTTCAGATTGGAGTATCAACTCTTTTCTTCAGAATATCCTAATCGATGTCAATTCAGACTGTACTTGAGCTTACTTCCCCTTTACTGCCTGCTTTTTTCTTCTAAATATCGGACGGACACATATTTTTAATCCAACATTTAAAAATATCCATACCTAAAAAAAAAATTCATTTTTAATCATAAAATCAATCGAGAGAAAGTGTTAGCATCTTACTCACTGTAAATATACATACCTCCGATAAACTTTCGTTCGTTGTCAGGGTTTTTCTCACTGGATTCCATCATTTTTAAAAAGACTTTTCTTCCGCTAACATCAAGATTGGCGTTTCATTTCACAGCGTATTGTAGGGTCTTTTCGTTGCCTTCAAAATTTCGGAGGTATATATATTTTTTAATCCATCCTTTAATAATATCTATACCTGAAAAAAAAGTACATTTTTAGTAAACAACTCAATGATTAAAATTTAGATTCGTACCCTGTGTATATATACATACCTCCGATAACCTTTCATTGTAAGGATTCTTCACCCTGGAGTAATTCAAACATTGGCACTTGAAACTACTTTTCCGCTAGCTTCAAAATTGTAGTGTATTTCAGTTTCTTCAAAATTTCGGAGGTATATATATGTTTTATCCATTCTTTAATAATATCTATACCTGAAAAAAGCACATTTTTAGTAAACAATTGAATGATTAAAAAGGTTGGATTAGTACCCAGTGTAAATATACGTACCTCCGATAACCTTTCATTGTCAGGATTCTACTTTGTGGATTCCATCATATTTACTTAAGACTTTCCTTCCGCTAACATCAAGATTGGCATTTCTTTACTCATCGTGTTGTAGTGTTTTTTCTTCGTCTTCTCACGTTCGGAGGTATATATATTTTTAAACCATCCTTTAAAAATATCTATACCTGAAAAAAAATTACATTTTAGCAAACAATTGAATGATTAAAAAAGTTAGATAAGTACCCAGTGTAAATTATACATACCTCCGATATTCTTTCATGGTCCAAATGGATTCTGCACCTCTGGTTCATTTCGTACTTTGTCAAATCAATCTATTTTTCAGATTGGAGTATCAATTCTTTTCTTCAGAATATCCTAATCGATGTCAATTCAGACTGTACTTGAGCTTACTTCCCCTTTACTGCCTGCTTTTTTCTTCTAAATATCGGACGGACACATATTTTTAATCCAACATTTAAAAATATCCATACCTAAAAAAAAAATTCATTTTTAATCATAAAATCAATCGAGAGAAAGTGTTAGCATCTTACTCACTGTAAATATACATACCTCCGATAAACTTTCGTATTCAGGGTCCTTCTCCCTGGATTCCATCATTTTTACAAAGACTTTTCTTGCGCTAACATCAAAATTGCCGTTTCTTTTCTCATTGTTTTGTAGTGTTTTTTATTTGTCTTCTAAATTTCGGAGGTATATATATTTTTAAACCATCCTTTAATAATATCTATACCTGAAAATAAAGTACATTTTTAGTAACCAATTGAATGATTAAAATGGTTGGATTAGTACCCAGTGTAAATATACGTACCTCCGATAACATTTCATTGTCAGGATTCTACTGTGTGGATTCCATTATATTTACTTAAGACTTTTCTTCCGCTAACATCAAGATTGGCGTTTCTTTACTCATCGTGTTGTAGTGTTTTTTCTTCGTCTTCTGAAGTTCGGAGGTATATATATTTTTAAACCATCCTTTAAAAATATCTATACCTGAAAAAAAAATTACATTTTAGCAAACAATTGAATGATTAAAAAAGTTAGATAAGTACCCAGTGTAAATATACATACCTCCGATATTCTTTCATCGTCCAAATGGATTCTGCACCTCTGATTCATTTCGAAATTTGTCAAATGAATCTATTCTTCAGATTGGAGTATCAATTCTTTTCTTCAGAATATCGTAATCGGTGTCACTTTAGACTTTACTTGAGCTTACTTCCACTTTACTGCCTGATTTTTTCTTCTAAATATCGGAGGGATACATATTTTCAATCCTACCTTTAAAAATATCCATACCTAAAATAAAAATTCATTTTTAATCATAAAATCAATCGACAGAAAGTATTAGCATCTTACTGATTGTAAATATGCATACCTCCGATTTACTTTTATTGTCAGGATTCTTCAGACTGGATTCCATCATATTTACTTAAGACTTTACTTCCTCTAACATCTAGATTGGCGTTTCTTTACTCATCGTTTTGTAGTGTTTTTTCTTTGTCTTCTAAAGTTCGGAGGTATATATATTTTTAAACCATCCTTTAATAATATCTATACCTGAAAAAAGCACATTTTTAGTAAACAATTGAATGATTAAAAAGGTTGGATTAGTACCCAGTGTAAATATACGTACCTCCGATAACCTTTCATTGTCAGGATTCTACTGTGTGGATTCCATCATATTTACTTAAGACTTTCCTTCCGCTAACATCAAGATTGGAATTTCTTTACTCATCGTGTTGTAGTTTTTTTTCTCCGTCTTCTCACGTTCGGAGGTATATATATTTTTAAACCATCCTTTAAAAATATCTATACCTGAAAAAAAATTACATTTTAGCAAACAATTGAATGATTAAAAAAGTTAGATAAGTACCCAGTGTAAATTATACATACCTCCGATATTCTTTCATGGTCCAAATGGATTCTGCACCTCTGGTTCATTTCGTACTTTGTCAAATCAATCTATTTTTCAGATTGGAGTATCAATTCTTTTCTTCAGAATATCCTAATCGATGTCAATTCAGACTGTACTTGAGCCTACTTCCCCTTTACTGCCTGCTTTTTTCTTCTAAACATCGGACGGACACATATTTTTAATCCAACATTTAAAAATATCCATACCTAAAAAAAAAATTCATTTTTAATCATAAAATCAATCGAGAGAAAGTATTAGAATCTTACTCACTGTAAATATACATACCTCCGATAAACTTTCGTTCGTTGTCAGGGTCTTTCTCACTGGATTCCATCATTTTTAAAAAGACATTTCTTCCGCTAACATCAAGATTGGCGTTTCATTTCACAGCGTATTGTAGGGTCTTTTCGTTGCCTTCAAAATTTCGGAGGTATATATATTTTTTAATCCATCCTTTAATAATATCTATACCTGAAAAAAAAGTACATTTTTAGTAAACAACTCAATGATTAAAATTTAGATTCGTACCCTGTGTATATATACATACCTCCGATAACCTTTCATTGTAAGGATTCTTCACCCTGGAGTAATTCAAACATTGGCACTTGAAACTACTTTTCCGCTAGCTTCAAAATTGTAGTGTATTTCAGTTTCTTCAAAATTTCGGAGGTATATATATTTTTAATCCATCCTTTAATAATATCTATACCTGACAAAAGCACATTTTTAGTAAACAATTAAATGATTAAAAAGGTTGGATTAGTACCCAGTGTAAATATACGTACTTCCGATAACCTTTTATTGTCAGGATTCTTCAGACTGGATTCCATCATATTTACTTAAGATTTTACTTCCTCTAACATCGAGATTGGCATTTCTTTACTAATCGTTTTGTAGTGTTTTTTCTTTGTCTTCTAAAGTTCGGAGGTATATATATTTTTAAACCATCCTTTAATAATATCTATACCTGAAAAAAGCACATTTTTAGTAAACAATTGAATGATTAAAAAGGTTGGATTAGTACCCAGTGTAAATATACGTACCTCCGATAACCTTTCATTGTCAGGATTCTACTGTGTGGATTCCATCATATTTACTTAAGACTTTCCTTCCGCTAACATCAAGATTGGCATTTCTTTACTCATCGTGTTGTAGTGTTTTTTCTTCGTCTTCTCACGTTCGGAGGTATATATATTTTTAAACCATCCTTTAAAAATATCTATACCTGAAAAAAAATTACATTTTAGCAAACAATTGAATGATTAAAAAAGTTAGATAAGTACCCAGTGTAAATTATACATACCTCCGATATTCTTTCATGGTCCAAATGGATTCTGCACCTCTGGTTCATTTCGTACTTTGTCAAATCAATCTATTTTTCAGATTGGAGTATCAATTCTTTTCTTCAGAATATCCTAATCGATGTCAATTCAGACTGTACTTGAGCTTACTTCCCCTTTACTGCCTGCTTTTTTCTTCTAAATATCGGACGGACACATATTTTTAATCCAACATTTAAAAATATCCATACCTAAAAAAAAAATTCATTTTTAATCATAAAATCAATCGAGAGAAAGTGTTAGCATCTTACTCACTGTAAATATACATATCTCCGTTAAACTTTCGTTGTCAGGATTCTTCAGACTGGATTCCATCATATTTACTTAAGACTTTACTTCCTCTAACATCGAGATTGGCGTTGTTTACTCATCGTTTTGTAGTGTTTTTTCTTTGTCTTCTAAATTTCGAAGGTATATATATTTTTAAACCATTCTTTAATTATATCTATACCTGAAAAAAAAGTACATTTTAGCAAACAATTGAATGATTAAAAAAGTTAGATTTGTACCCAGTGTAAATATACATACCTCCGATATTCTTTCATCGTCCAAATGGATTCTTCACCTCTGGTTCATTTCCTACTTTGTCAAATGAATCTATTTTTCAGTTTGGAGTATCAATTCTTTTCTTCAGAATATCGTAATCGATGTCAATTCAGACTGTACTTGAGCTTACTTCCCCTTTACTGCCTGCTTTTTTCTTCTAAATATCGGAGGGATACATATTTTTAATGAAACATTTAAAAATATCCATACCTAAAAGAAAAATTAATTTTTAATCACAAAATCAATCGAAAGAAAGTATTAGCATCTTACTCACTGTAAATATACATACCTCCGATAAACTTTCGTATTCAGGGTCCTTCTCCCTGGATTCCATCATTTTTACAAAGACTTTTCTTGCGCTAACATCAAAATTGCCGTTTCTTTTCTCATTGTTTTGTAGTGTTTTTTATTTGTCTTCTAAATTTCGGAGGTATATATATTTTTAAACCATCCTTTAATAATATCTATACCTGAAAATAAAGTACATTTTTAGTAAACAACTCAATGATTATAATTTAGATTCGTACCCTGTGTAAATATACATACCTCCGATAACCTTTCATTGTAAGGATTCTTCACCCTGGATTAATTCAAACATTGGCACTTGAATCTACTTTTCCGCTAGCTTCAAAATTGTAGTGTATTTCATTCTCTTCAAAATTTCGGAGGTATATATATTTTTAATCCATCCTTTAATAATATCTATACCTGACAAAAGCACATTTTTAGTAAACAATTAAATGATTAAAAAGGTTGGATTAGTACCCAGTGTAAATATACGTACCTCCTATAACCTTTTATTGTCAGGATTCTTCAGACTGGATTCCATCATATTTACTTAAGATTTTACTTCCTCTAACATCGAGATTGGCATTTCTTTACTCATCGTTTTGTAGTGTTTTTTCTTTGTCTTCTAAAGTTCGGAGGTATATATATTTTTAAACCATCTTTAAAAATATCTATACCTGAAAAAAAAATTACATTTTAGCAAACAATTGAATGATTAAAAAAGTTAGATAAGTACCCAGTGTAAATATACATACCTCCGATATTCTTTCATCGTCCAAATGGATTCTGCACCTCTGGTTCATTTCGAAATTTGTCAAATGAATCTATTCTTCAGATTGGAGTATCAATTCTTTTCTTCAGAATATCGTAATCGGTGTCACTTTAGACTTTACTTGAGCTTACTTCCACTTTACTGCCTGATTTTTTCTTCTAAATATCGGAGGGATACATATTTTCAATCCTACCTTTAAAAATATCCATACCTAAAATAAAAATTCATTTTTAATCATAAAATCAATCGACAGAAAGTATTAGCATCTTACTGATTGTAAATATGCATACCTCCGATTTACTTTTATTGTCAGGATTCTTCAGACTGGATTCCATCATATTTACTTAAGACTTTACTTCCTCTAACATCTAGATTGGCGTTTCTTTACTCATCGTTTTGTAGTGTTTTTTCTTTGTCTTCTAAAGTTCGGAGGTATATATATTTTTAAACCATCCTTTAATAATATCTATACCTGAAAAAAGCACATTTTTAGTAAACAATTGAATGATTAAAAAGGTTGGATTAGTACCCAGTGTAAATATACGTACCTCCGATATTCTTTCATCGTCCAAATGGATTCTTCACCTCTGGTTCATTTCCTACTTTGTCAAATCAATCTATTTTTCAGTTTGGAGTATCAATTCTTTTTTCAGAATATCGTAATCGATGTCAATTCAGACTGTACTTGAGCTTACTTCCCCTTTACTGCCTGCTTTTTTCTTCTAAATGTCGGAGGGATACATATTTTTAATCCAACATTTAAAAATATCCATACCTAAAAGAAAAATTCATTTTTAATCATAAAATGAATCGAGAGAAAGTATTAGAATCTTACTCACTGTAAATATACATACCTCCGATAAACTTTCGTTCGTTGTCAGGGTCCTTCTCCCTGGATTCCATCATTTTTACAAAGACTTTTCTTCCGCTAACATCAAGATTGGCGTTTCATTTCACAACGTATTGTAGGGTCTTTTCTTTGCCTTCAAAATTTCGGAGGTATATATATTTTTAATCCATCCTTTAATAATATCTATACCTGAAAAAAAGTACATTTTTAGTAACCAACTGAATGCTTAAAGAAAGTTAGATTTGTACCCATTGAAAATATAATTACCTCCGATAACCTTTCATTGTCAGGATTCTTCAGTGTCGATTCCATCATATTTACTTAAGACTTTTCTTCTGTTAACATCAAAATTGCCGTTTCTTTTCTCATTGTTTTGTAGTGTTTTTTCTTTGTCTTCTAAATTTCGAAGGTATATATATTTTTAATTCCTCCTTCAATAATATCTATACCTGAAAAAAAGTACATTTTTAGTAAACAACTCAATGATTAAAATTTAGATTCGTACCCTGTGTAAATATACATACCTCCGATAACCTTTTAATGTAAGGATTCTTCACCCTGGAGTAATTCAAACATTGGCACTTGAATCTACTTTTCCGCTAGCTTCAAAATTGTAGTGTATTTCATTCTCTTCAAAATTTCGGAGGTATATATATTTTTAATCCATCCTCTAATAGTATCTATACCTGAAAAAAGCACATTTTTAGTAAACAATGGAATGATTAAAATGGTTGGATTAGTACCCAGTGTAAATATACGTACCTCCGATAACCTTTCATTGTCAGGATTCTACTGTGTGGATTCCATTATATTTACTTAAGACTTTACTTCCGCTAACATCAAGATTGGCGTTTCTTTACTCATCGTGTTGTAGTGTTTTTTCTTCGCCTTCTGACGTTCGGAGGTATATATATTTTTAAACCATCCTTTAAAAATATCTACACCTGAAAAAAAATTACATTTTAGCAAACAATTGAATGATTAAAAAAGTTAGATAAGTACCCAGTGTAAATATACATACCTCCGATATTCTTTCATCGTCCAAATGGATTCTGCACCTCTGGTTCATTTCCAACTTTGTCAAATGAATCTATTCTTCAGATTGGAGTATCAATTCTTTTCTTCAGAATATCGTAATCTGTGTCACTTCAGACATTACTTGAGCTTACTTCCGCTTTACTGCCTGCTTTTTTCTTCTAAATACCGGAGGGATACATATTTTTAATCCGACCTTTAAAAATATCCATACCTAAAAAAAAAAATCATTTTTAATCATAAAATCAATCGAGAGAAAGTGTTAGCATCTTACTCACTGTAAATATACATACCTCCGATAAACTTTCGTTGTCAGGATTCTTCAGACTGGATTCCATCATATTTACTTAAGACTTTACTTCCTCTAACATCGAGATTGGCGTTGTTTACTCATTGTTTTGTAGTGTTTTTTCTTTGTCTTCTAAATTTCGAAGGTATATATATTTTCAAACCATCCTTTAATAATATCTATACCTGAAAAATAAGTACATTTTAGCAAACAATTGAATGATTAAAAAGGTTGGATTAGTACCCAGTGTAAATATACGTACCTCCGATAACCTGTCATTGTCAGGATTCTACTGTGTGGATTCCATTATATTTACTTAAGACTTTACTTCCGCTAACATCAAGATTGGCGTTTCTTTACTCATCGTGTTGTAGTGTTTTTTGTTCGTCTTCTGAAGTTCGGAGGTATATATATTTTTAAACCATCCTTTAAAAATATCTATACCTGAAAAAAAATTACATTTTAGCAAACAATTGAATGACTAAAAAAGTTAGATAAGTACCCAGTGTAAATATACATACCTCCGATATTCTTTCATGGTCCAAATGGATTCTGCACCTCTGGTTCATTTCGTACTTTGTCAAATCAATCTATTTTTCAGATTGGAGTATCAATTCTTTTCTTCAGTATATCCTAATCGATGTCAATTCAGACTGTACTTGAGCTTACTTCCCCTTTACTGCCTGCTTTTTTCTTCTAAATATCGTAGGGACACATATTTTTAATCCAACATTTAAAAATATCCATACCTAAAAAAAAAATCATTTTGAATCATAAAATCAATCGAGAGAAAGTGTTAGCATCTTACACACTGTAAATATACATACCTCCGATAAACTTTCGTTGTCAGGGTCCTTCTCCCTGGATTCCATCATTTTTACAAAGACTTTTCTTCCGCTAACATCAAGAGTGGCTTTTCCTTTCTCAGCGTATTGTAGGGTCTTTTCTTTGCCTTCAAAATTTCGGAGGTATATATATTTTTAATCCATCCTTTAATAATATCTATACCTGAAAAAAGTACATTTTTAGTAACCAACTGAATGATTAAAAAAAGTTAGATTAGTACCCATTGAAAATATAATTACCTCCGATAACCTTTCATTTTCAGGATTCTTCAGTATCGATTCCATCATATTTACTTAAGACTTTTCTTCTGCTAACATAAAAATTGCCGTTTCTTTTCTCATTGTTTTGTAGTGTTTTTTCTTTGTCTTCTAAATTTCGGAGGTATATATATTTTTAATCCATTCTTTAATAATATCTATACCTTAAAAAAGCACATTTTTAGTAAACAATTGAATGATTAAAAAAGGTAGATTGGTACCCAGTGTAAATATACGTACCTCCGATAACCTTTCATTGTCAGGATTCTACTGTGTGGATTCCATTACATTTACTTAAGACTTTCCTTCCGCTAACATCAAGATTGGCGTTTCTTTACTCATCGTGTTGTAGTGTTTTTTCTTCGTCTTCTGACGTTCGGAGGTATATATATTTTTAAACCATCCTTTAAAAATATCTATACCTGAAAAAAATTACATTTTAGCACACAATTGAATGATTAAAAAAGTTAGATAAGTACCCAGTGTAAATATACATACCTCCGATATTCTTTCATGGTCCAAATGGATTCTGCACCTCTGGTTCCTTTCGTACTTTGTCAAATCAATCTATTTTTCAGATTGGAGTATCAATTCTTTTCTTCAGAATATCCTAATCGATGTCAATTCAGACTGTACTTGAGCTTACTGACCCTTTACTGCCTGCTTTTTTCTTCTACATATCGGAGGGACACATATTTTTAATCCAACATTTAAAAATATCCATACCTAAAAAAAAAATTCATTTTTAATCATAAAATCAATCGAGAGAAAGTGTTAGCATCTTACTCACTGTAAATATACATATCTCCGATAAACTTTCGTTGTCAGGATTCTTCAGACTGAATTCCATCATATTTACTTAAGACTTTACTTCCTCTAACATCGAGATTGGCGTTGTTTACTCATCGTTTTGTAGTGTTTTTTCTTTGTCTTCTAAATTTCGAAGGTACATATATTTTTAAACCATCCTTTAATAATATCTATACCTGAAAAAAAAGTACATTTTAGCAAACAATTGAATGATTAAAAAAGTTAGATTTGTACCCAGTGTAAATATACATACCTCCGATATTCTTTCATCGTCCAAATGGATTCTTCACCTCTGGTTCATTTCCTACTTTGTCAAATGAATCTATTTTTCAGATTGGAGTATCAATTCTTTTCTTCAGAATATCGTAATCGATGTCAATTCAGACTGTACTTGAGCTTACTTCCCCTTTACTGCCTGCTTTTTTCTTCTAAAAATCGGAGGGGTACATATTTTTAATCCAACATTTAAAAATATCCATACCTAAAAGAAAAATTAATTTTTAATCATAAAATCAATCGAAAGAAAGTATTAGCATCTTACTCACTGTAAATATACATACCTCCGATAAACTTTCGTATTCAGGGTCCTTCTCCCTGGATTCCATCATTTTTACAAAGACTTTTCTTGCGCTAACATCAAAATTGCCGTTTCTTTTCTCATTGTTTTGTAGTGTTTTTTATTTGTCTTCTAAATTTCGGAGGTATATATATTTTTATACCATCCTTTAATAATATCTATACCTGAAAATAAAGTACATTTTTAGTAAACAACTCAATGATTAAAATTTAGATTCGTACCCTGTGTAAATATACATACCTCCGATAACCTTTCATTGTAAGGATTCTTCACCCTGGAGTAATTCAAACATTGGCACTTGAATCTACTTTTCCGCTAGCTTCAAAATTGTAGTGTATTTCATTCTCTTCAAAATTTCGGAGGTATATATATTTTTAATCCATCCTTTAATAATATCTATACCTGAAAAAAGCACATTTTTAGTAAACAATTGAATGATTAAAAAGGTTGGATTAGTACCCAGTGTAAATATACGTACCTCCGATAACCTTTCATTCTCAGGATTCTACTGTGTGGATTCCATCATATTTACTTAAGACTTTCCTTCCGCTAACATCAAGATTGGCATTTCTTTACTCATCGTGTTGTAGTGTTTTTTCTTCGTCTTCTCACGTTCGGAGGTATATATATTTTTAAACCATCCTTTAAAAATATCTATACCTGAAAAAAAATTACATTTTAGCAAACAATTGAATGATTAAAAAAGTTAGATAAGTACCCAGTGTAAATTATACATACCTCCGATATTCTTTCATGGTCCAAATGGATTCTGCACGTCTGGTTCATTTCGTACTTTGTCAAATCAATCTATTTTTCAGATTGGAGTATCAATTCTTTTCTTCAGAATATCCTAATCGATGTCAATTCAGACTGTACTTGAGCTTACTTCCCCTTTACTGCCTGCTTTTTTCTTCTAAATATCGGACGGACACATATTTTTAATCCAACATTTAAAAATATCCATACCTTAAAAAAAAATTCATTTTTAATCATAAAATCAATCGAGAGAAAGTGTTAGCATCTTACTCACTGTAAATATACATATCTCCGATAAACTTTCGTTGTCAGGATTCTTCAGACTGGATTCCATCATATTTACTTAAGACTTTTCTTGCGCTAACATCAAAATTGCCGTTTCTTTTCTCATTGTTTTGTAGTGTTTTTTATTTGTCTTCTAAATTTCGGAGGTATATATATTTTTAAACCATCCTTTAATAATATCTAGACCTGAAAATAAAGTACATTTTTAGTAAACAACTCAATGATTAAAATTTAGATTCGTACCCTGTGTAAATATGCATACCTCCTATAATCTTTCATTGTAAGGATTCTTCACCCTGGAGTAATTCAAACATTGGCACTTGAATCTACTTTTCCGCTAACTTCAAAATTGTAGTGTATTTCATTCTCTTCAAAATTTCGGTGGTATATATATTTTTAATCCATCCTTTAATAATATCTATACCTGAAAAAAGCACATTTTTAGTAAACAATTGAATGATTAAAATGGTTGGATTAGTACCCAGTGTAAATATACGTACCTCCGATAACATTTCATTGTCAGGATTCTACTGTGTGGATTCCATTATATTTACTTAAGACTTTACTTCCGCTAACATCAAGATTGGCGTTTCTTTACTCATCGTGTTGTAGTGTTTTTTCTTCGTCTTCTGAAGTTCGGAGGTATATATATTTTTAAACCATCCTTTAAAAATATCTATACCTGAAAAAAAAATTACATTTTAGCAAACAATTGAATGATTAAAAAAGTTAGATAAGTACCCAGTGTAAATATACATACCTCCGATATTCTTTCATCGTCCAAATGGATTCTGCACCTCAGTTCATTTCGAAATTTGTCAAATGAATCTATTCTTCAGATTGGAGTATCAATTCTTTTCTTCAGAATATCGTAATCGGTGTGACTTTAGACTTTACTTGAGCTTACTTCCACTTTACTGCCTGATTTTTTCTTCTAAATATCGGAGGGATACATATTTTCAATCCTACCTTTAAAAATATCCATACCTAAAATAAAAATTCATTTTTAATCATAAAATCAATCGACAGAAAGTGTTAGCATCTTACTGATTGTAAATATACATACCTCCGATTTACTTTTATTGTCAGGATTCTTCAGACTGGATTCCATCATATTTACTTAAGACTTTACTTCCTCTAACATCTAGATTGGCGTTTCTTTACTCATCGTTTTGTAGTGTTTTTTCTTCGTCTTCTGACGTTCGGAGGTATATATATTTTTAAACCATCCTTTAAAAATATCTATACGTGAAAAAAAAATTACATTTTAGCAAACAATTGAATGATTAAAAAAGTTAGATAAGTACCCAGTGTAAATATACATACCTCCGATATTCTTTCATCGTCCAAATTGATTCTGGACCTCTGGTTCATTTCCTACTTTGTCAAATGAATCTATTTTTCAGTTTGGAGTATCAATTCTTTTCTTCAGAATATCGTAATCGATGTCAATTCAGGCTGTACTTGAGATTACTTCCCCTTTACTGCCTGCTTTTTTCTTCTAGATATCGGAGGGATACATATTTTTAATACAACATTTAAAAATATCCATACCTAAAAGAAAAATTCATTTTTAATCATAAAATCAATCGAGAGAAAGTATTAGCATCTAACTCACTGTAAATATACATACCTCCGATAAAATTTCGTATTCAGGGTCCTTCTCCCTGGATTCCATCATTTTTACAAAGACTTTTCTTGCGCTAACATCAAAATTGCCGTTTCTTTTCTCATTGTTTTGTAGTGTTTTTTATTTGTCTTCTAAATTTCGGAGGTATATATATTTTTAAACCATCCTTTAATAATATCTATACCTGAAAATAAAGTACATTTTTAGTAAACAACTCAATGATTATAATTTAGATTCGTACCCTGTGTAAATATACATACCTCCGATAACCTTTCATTGTAAGGATTCTTCACCCTGGATTAATTCAAACATTGGCACTTGAATCTACTTTTCCGCTAGCTTCAAAATTGTAGTGTATTTCATTCTCTTCAAAATTTCGGAGGTATATATATTTTTAATCCATCCTTTAATAATATCTATACCTGACAAAAGCACATTTTTAGTAAACAATTAAATGATTAAAAAGGTTGGATTAGTACCCAGTGTAAATATACGTACCTCCTATAACCTTTTATTGTCAGGATTCTTCAGACTGGATTCCATCATATTTACTTAAGATTTTACTTCCTCTAACATCGAGATTGGCATTTCTTTACTCATCGTTTTGTAGTGTTTTTTCTTTGTCTTCTAAAGTTCGGAGGTATATATATTTTTAAACCATCCTTTAAAAATATCTATACCTGAAAAAAAAATTACATTTTAGCAAACAATTGAATGATTAAAAAAGTTAGATAAGTACCCAGTGTAAATATACATACCTCCGATATTCTTTCATCGTCCAAATGGATTCTGCACCTCTGGTTCATTTCGAAATTTGCCAAATGAATCTATTCTTCAGATTGGAGTATCAATTCTTTTCTTCAGAATATCGTAATCGGTGTCACTTTAGACTTTACTTGAGCTTACTTCCACTTTACTGCCTGATTTTTTCTTCTAAATATCGGAGGGATACATATTTTCAATCCTACCTTTAAAAATATCCATACCTAAAATAAAAATTCATTTTTAATCATAAAATCAATCGACAGAAAGTATTAGCATCTTACTGATTGTAAATATGCATACCTCCGATTTACTTTTATTGTCAGGATTCTTCAGACTGGATTCCATCATATTTACTTAAGACTTTACTTCCTCTAACATCTAGATTGGCGTTTCTTTACTCATCGTTTTGTAGTGTTTTTTCTTTGTCTTCTAAAGTTCGGAGGTATATATATTTTTAAACCATCCTTTAAAAATATCTAGACCTGAAAAAAAATTACATTTTAGCAAACAATTGAATGATTAAAAAAGTTAGATAAGTACCCAGTGTAAATATACATACCTCCGATATTCTTTCATCGTCCAAATGGATTCTGCACCTCTGGTTCATTTCCAACTTTGTCAAATGAATCTATTCTTCAGATTGGAGTATCAATTCTTTTCTTCAGAATGTCGTAATCTGTGTCACTTCAGACATTACTTGAGCTTACTTCCGCTTTACTGCCTGCTTTTTTCTTCTAAATACCGGAGGGATACATATTTTTAATCCGACCTTTAAAAATATCCATACCTAAAAAAAAAAATCATTTTTAATCATAAAATCAATCGAGAGAAAGTGTTAGCATCTTACTCACTGTAAATATACATACCTCCGATAAACTTTCGTTGTCAGGATTCTTCAGACTGGATTCCATCATATTTACTTAAGACTTTACTTCCTCTAACATCGAGATTGGCGTTGTTTACTCATTGTTTTGTAGTGTTTTTTCTTTGTCTTCTAAATTTCGAAGGTATATATATTTTTAAACCATCCTTTAATAATATCTATACCTGAAAAATAAGTACATTTTAGCAAACAATTGAATGATTAAAAAGGTTGGATTAGTACCCAGTGTAAATATACGTACCTCCGATAACCTTTCATTGTCAGGATTCTACTGTGTGGATTCCATTATATTTACTTAAGACTTTACTTCCGCTAACATCAAGATTGGCGTTTCTTTACTCATCGTGTTGTAGTGTTTTTTGTTCGTCTTCTGAAGTTCGGAGGTATATATATTTTTAAACCATCCTTTAAAAATATCTATACCTGAAAAAAAATTACATTTTAGCAAACAATTGAATGACTAAAAAAGTTAGATAAGTACCCAGTGTAAATATACATACCTCCGATATTCTTTCATGGTCCAAATGGATTCTGCACCTCTGGTTCATTTCGTACTTTGTCAAATCAATCTATTTTTCAGATTGGAGTATCAATTCTTTTCTTCAGTATATCCTAATCGATGTCAATTCAGACTGTACTTGAGCTTACTTCCCCTTTACTGCCTGCTTTTTTCTTCTAAATATCGTAGGGACACATATTTTTAATCCAACATTTAAAAATATCCATACCTAAAAAAAAAATCATTTTGAATCATAAAATCAATCGAGAGAAAGTGTTAACATCTTACACACTGTAAATATACATACCTCCGATAAACTATCGTTGTCAGGGTCCTTCTCCCTGGATTCCATCATTTTTACAAAGACTTTTCTTCCGCTAACATCAAGATTGGCGTTTCCTTTCTCAGCGTATTGTAGGGTCTTTTCTTTGCCTTCAAAATTTCGGAGGTATATATATTTTTAATCCATCCTTTAATAATATCTATACCTGAAAAAAGTACATTTTTAGTAACCAACTGAATGATTAAAAGAGTTAGATTAGTACCCATTGAAAATATAATTACCTCCGATAACCTTTCATTTTCAGGATTCTTCAGTATCGATTCCATCATATTTACTTAAGACTTTTCTTCTGCTAACATAAAAATTGCCGTTTCTTTTCTCATTGTTTTGTAGTGTTTTTTCTTTGTCTTCTAAATTTCGGAGGTATATATATTTTTAATCCATCCTTTAATAATATCTATACCTTAAAAAAGCACATTTTTAGTAAACAATTGAATGATTAAAAAAGGTAGATTGGTACCCAGTGTAAATATACGTACCTCCGATAACCTTTCATTGTCAGGATTCTACTGTGTGGATTCCATTACATTTACTTAAGACTTTCCTTCCGCTAACATCAAGATTGGCGTTTCTTTACTCATCGTGTTGTAGTGTTTTTTCTTCGTCTTCTGACGTTCGGAGGTATATATATTTTTAAACCATCCTTTAAAAATATCTATACCTGAAAAAAATTACATTTTAGCACACAATTGAATGATTAAAAAAGTTAGATGCACCTCTGGTTCCTTTCGTACTTTGTCAAATCAATCTATTTTTCAGATTGGAGTATCAATTCTTTTCTTCAGAATATCCTAATCGATGTCAATTCAGACTGTACTTGAGCTTACTGACCCTTTACTGCCTGCTTTTTTCTTCTACATATCGGAGGGACACATATTTTTAATCCAACATTTAAAAATATCCATACCTAAAAAAAAAATTCATTTTTAATCATAAAATCAATCGAGAGAAAGTGTTAGCATCTTACTCACTGTAAATATACATATCTCCGATAAACTTTCGTTGTCAGGATTCTTCAGACTGGATTCCATCATATTTACTTAAGACTTTACTTCCTCTAACATCGAGATTGGCGTTGTTTACTCATCGTTTTGTAGTGTTTTTTCTTTGTCTTCTAAATTTCGAAGGTACATATATTTTTAAACCATCCTTTAATAATATCTATACCTGAAAAAAAATACATTTTAGCAAACAATTGAATGATTAAAAAAGTTAGATTTGTACCCAGTGTAAATATACATACCTCCGATGTTCTTTCATCGTCCAAATGGATTCTTCACCTCTGGTTCATTTCCTACTTTGTCAAATGAATCTATTTTTCAGATTGGAGTATCAATTCTTTTCTTCAGAATATCGTAATCGATGTCAATTCAGACTGTACTTGAGCTTACTTCCCCTTTACTGCCTGCTTTTTTCTTCTAAAAATCGGAGGGGTACATATTTTTAATCCAACATTTAAAAATATCCATACCTAAAAGAAAAATTAATTTTTAATCATAAAATCAATCGAAAGAAGGTATTAGCATCTTACTCACTGTAAATATACATACCTCCGATAAACTTTCGTATTCAGGGTCCTTCTCCCTGGATTCCATCATTTTTACAAAGACTTTTCTTGCGCTAACATCAAAATTGCCGTTTCTTTTCTCATTGTTTTGTAGTGTTTTTTATTTGTCTTCTAAATTTCGGAGGTATATATATTTTTATACCATCCTTTAATAATATCTATACCTGAAAATAAAGTACATTTTTAGTAAACAACTCAATGATTAAAATTTAGATTCGTACCCTGTGTAAATATACATACCTCCGATAACCTTTCATTGTAAGGATTCTTCACCCTGGAGTAATTCAAACATTGGCACTTGAATCTACTTTTCCGCTAGCTTCAAAATTGTAGTGTATTTCATTCTCTTCAAAATTTCGGAGGTATATATATTTTTAATCCATCCTTTAATAATATCTATACCTGAAAAAAGCACATTTTTAGTAAACAATTGAATGATTAAAAAGGTTGGATTAGTACCCAGTGTAAATATACGTACCTCCGATAACCTTTCATTGTCAGGATTCTACTGTGTGGATTCCATCATATTTACTTAAGACTTTACTTCCGCTAACATCAAGATTGGCGTTTCTTTACTCATCGTGTTGTAGTGTTTTTTCTTCGTCTTCTAAAGTTCGGAGGTATATATATTTTTAAAACATCCTTTAATAATATCTATACCTGAAAAAAAAGTACATTTTAGAAAAAAATTGAATGATTGAAAAAATTAGATTGGTACCCAGTGTAAATATACATACCTCCGATATTCTTTCATCGTCCAAATAGATTCTTCACCTCTGGTTCATTTCCTACTTTGTCAAATGAATCTATCTTTCAGATTGGAGTATCAATTCTTTTCTTCAGAATATCGTTATCGATGTCAATTCAGACTGTACTTGAGCTTACTTGCCCTTTACTGCCTGTTTTTTTCTTCTAAATATCGGAGGGATACATATTTTTAATCCAACATTTAAAAATATCCATACCTAAAAGAAAAATTCATTTTGAATCATAAAATCAATCGAGAGAAAGTATTAGCATCTTACTCACTGTAAATATACATACATCCGATAAACTTTCGTTCGTTGTCAGGGTCCTTCTCCCTGGATTCCATCATTTTTATAAAGACTTTTCTTCCGCTAACACCAAGATTGGCATTTCATTTCACAACGTATTGTAGGGTCTTTTCTTTGCCTTCAAAATTTCGGAGGTATATATTTTTTTAATCCATCCTTTAATAATATCTATACCTGAAAAAAAGTACATTTTTAGTAAACAACTCAATGATTAAAATTTAGATTCGTACCCTGTGTAATTATACATACCTCCGATAACCTTTCATTGTAAGGATTCTTCACCCTGGAGTAATTCAAACATTGGCACTTGAATCTACTTTTCCGCTAGCTTCAAAATTGTAGTGTATTTCATTCTCTTCAAAATTTCGGATGTATATATATATTTTAATCCATTCTTTAATAATATCTATACCTGAAAAAAGCACATTTTTAGTAAACAATTGAATGATTAAAAAAGTTGGATTAGTACCCAGTGTAAATATACGTACCTCCGATAACCTTTCATTGTCAGGATTCTACTGTGTGGATTCCATCATATTTACTTAAAACTTTACTTCCACTAACATCAAGATTGGCGTTTGTTTACTCATCGTGTTGTAGTGTTTTTTCTTCGTCTTCTGACGTTCGGAGGTATATATATTTTTAAACCATCGTTTAATAATATCTATACCTGAAAAAAAGTACATTTTAGAAAAAAATTGAATGATTCAAAAAGTTAGATAAGTACCCAGTGTAAATATACATACCTCCGATATTCTTTCATCGTCCAAATGGATTCTTCACCTCTGATTCATTTCCTACTTTGTCAAATGAATCAATCTTTCAGATTGGAGTATCAATTCTTTTCTTCAGAATATCGTTATCGATGTCAATTCAGACTGTACTTGATCTTACTTTCCCTTTACTGCCTGCTTTTTTCTTCTAAATATCGGAGGGAGACATATTTTTAATCCAACATTTAAAAATATCCATACCTAAAAGAAAAATTCATTTTGAATCATAAAATAAATCGAGAGAAAGTATTAGCATCTTACTCACTGTAAATATACATACCTCCGATAAACTTTCGTTCGTTGTCAGGGTCCTTCTCCCTGGATTCCATCATTTTTATAAAGACTTTTCTTCCGCTAACATCAAGATTGGCATTTCATTTCACAACGTATTGTAGGGTCTTTTCTTTGCCTTCAAAATTTCGGAGGTATATATTTTTTTAATCCATCCTTTAATAATATCTATACCTGAAAAAAAAGTACATTTTTAGTAAACAATTGAATGATTAAAAAAAGTTAGTTTAGTACCCATTCTAAATATACATACCTCCGATAACCTTTCATTGTAAGGATTCTTCACCCTGGAGTAATTAAAACATTGGCACTTGAATCTACTTTTTCGCTTGCTTCATAATTGCAGTGTATTTTATTCTCTTCAAAATTTCGGAGGTATATATATTTTTAATCTATCCTTTAATAATATCTATACCTGAAAAAAGCACATTTTTAGTAAACAATTAAATGATTAAAAAGGTTGGATTAGTACCCAGTGTAAATATACGTACCTCCGATATTCTTTCATCGTCCAAATAGATTCTTCACCTCTGGTTCATTTCCTACTTTGTCAAATGAATCTATTTTTCAGTTTGGAGTATCAATTCTTTTCTTCAGAATATCGTAATCGATGTCAATTCAGACTGTACTTGAGCTTACTTCCCCTTTACTGCCTGCTTTTTTCTTCTAAATGTCGGAGGGATACATATTTTTAATCCAACATTTAAAAATATCCATACGTAAAAGAAAAATTCATTTTTAATCATAAAATGAATCGAGAGAAAGTATTAGAATCTTACTCACTGTAAATATACATACCTCCGATAAACTTTCGTTCGTTGTCAGGGTCCTTCTCCCTGGATTCCATCATTTTTACAAAGACTTTTCTTCCGCTAACATCAAGATTGGCGTTTCATTTCACAACATATTGTAGGGTCTTTTCTTTGCCTTCAAAAATTCGGAGGTATATATATTTTTAATCCATCCTTTAATAATATCTATACCTGAAAAAAGCTACATTTTTAGTAACCAACTGAATGCTTAAAAAAAGTTAGATTAGTACCCATTTTAAATATACGTACCTCCGATAACCTTTCATTGTCAGGATTCTACTGTGTGGATTTCATCATATTTATTTAAGACTTTATTTCCACTAACATCATGATTGGCGTTTCTTTACTCATCGTGTTGTAGTGTTTTTTCTTCGTCTTCTGACGTTCGGAGGTATATATATTTTTAAACCATCCTTTAAAAATATCTATACGTGAAAAAAAAATTACATTTTAGCAAACAATTGAATGGTTAAAAAAGTTAGATAAGTACGCAGTGTAAATATACATACCTCCGATATTCTTTCATGGTCCAAATGGATTCTGCACCTCTGGTTCATTTCGTACTTTGTCAAATCAATCTATTTTTCAGATTGGAGTATCAATTCTTTTCTTCAGAATATCCTAATCGATGTAAATTCAGACTGTACTTGAGCTTACTTCCCCTTTACTGCCTGCTTTTTTCTTCTAAATATCGGAGGGATACATATTTTTAATCCAACATTTAAAAATATCCATACCTAAAAGAAAAATTAATTTTTAATCATAAAATCAATCGAAAGAAAGTATTAGCATCTTACTCACTGTAAATATACATACCTCCGATAAACTTTCGTATTCAGGGTCCTTCTCCCTGGATTCCATCATTTTTACAAAGACTTTTCTTGCACTAACATCAAAATTGCCGTTTCTTTTCTCATTGTTTTGTAGTGTTTTTTCTTTGTCTTCTAAATTTCGGAGGTATATATATTTTTAAACCATCCTTTAATAATATCTATACCTGAAAATAAAGTACATTTTTAGTAAACAACTCAATGATTAAAATTTAGATTCGTACCCTGTGTAAATATACATACCTCCGATAACCTTTCATTGTAAGGATTCTTCACCCTGGAGTAATTCAAACATTGGCACTTGAATCTACTTTTCCGCTAGCTTCAAAATTGTAGTGTATTTCATTCTCTTCAAAATTTCGGAGGTATATATATTTTTAATCCATCTTTTAATAATATCTATACCTGAAAAAAGCACATTTTTAGTAAACAATTGAATGATTAAAAAGGTTGGATTAGTACCCAGTGTAAATATACGTACCTCCGATAACATTTCATTGTCAGGATTCTACTGTGTGGATTCCATTATATTTACTTAAGACTTTACTTCCGCTAACATCAAGATTGGCGTTTCTTTACTCATCGTGTTGTAGTGTTTTTTCTTCGTCTTCTGAAGTTAGGAGGTATATATATTTTTAAACCATCCTTTAAAAATATCTATACCTGAAAAAAAAATTACATTTTAGCAAACAATTGAATGATTAAAAAAGTTAGATAAGTACCCAGTGTAAATATACATACCTCCGATATTCTTTCATCGTCCAAATGGATTCTGCACCTCTGGTTCATTTCGAAATTTGTAAAATGAATCTATTCTTCAGATTGGAGTATCAATTCTTTTCTTCAGAATATCGTAATCGGTGTCACTTTAGACTTTACTTGAGCTTACTTCCACTTTACTGCCTGATTTTTTCTTCTAAATATCGGAGGGATACATATTTTCAATCCAACCTTTAAAAATATCCATACCTAAAATAAAAATTCATTTTTAATCATAAAATCAATCGACAGAAAGTATTAGCATCTTACTGATTGTAAATATACATACCTCCGATTTACTTTTATTGTCAGGATTCTTCAGACTGGATTCCATCATATTTACTTAAGACTTTACTTCCGCTAACATCAAGATTGGCGTTTCTTTACTCATCGTGTTGTAGTGTTTTTTCTTCGTCTTCTAAAGTTCGGAGGTATATATATTTTTAAAACATCCTTTAATAATATCTATACCTGAAAAAAAAGTACATTTTAGAAAAAAATTGAATGATTGAAAAAATTAGATTGGTACCCAGTGTAAATATACATACCTCCGATATTCTTTCATCGTCCAAATAGATTCTTCACCTCTGGTTCATTTCCTACTTTGTCAAATGAATCTATCTTTCAGATTGGAGTATCAATTCTTTTCTTCAGAATAACGTTATCGATGTCAATTCAGACTGTACTTGAGCTTACTTGCCCTTTACTGCCTGCTTTTTTCTTCTAAATATCGGAGGGATACATATTTTTAATCCAACATTTAAAAATATCCATACCTAAAAGAAAAATTCATTTTGAATCATAAAATCAATCGAGAGAAAGTATTAGCATCTTACTCACTGTAAATATACATACATCCGATAAACTTTCGTTCGTTGTCAGGGTCCTTCTCCCTGGATTCCATCATTTTTATAAAGACTTTTCTTCCGCTAACACCAAGATTGGCATTTCATTTCACAACGTATTGTAGGGTCTTTTCTTTGCCTTCAAAATTTCGGAGGTATATATTTTTTTAATCCATCCTTTAATAATATCTATACCTGAAAAAAATGTACATTTTTAGTAAACAATTGAATGATTAAAAAAACTTAGATTAGTACCCATTCTAAATATACATACCTCCGATAACCTTTCATTTTAAGGATTCTTCACCCTGGAGTAATTCAAACATTGGCACTTGAATCTACTTTTTCGCTTGCTTCATAATTGCAGTGTATTTTATTCTCTTCAAAATTTCGGAGGTATATATATTTTTAATCTATCCTTTAATAATATCTATACCTGAAAAAAGCACATTTTTAGTAAACAATTAAATGATTAAAAAGGTTGGATTAGTACCCAGTGTAAATATACGTACCTCCGATATTCTTTCATCGTCCAAATAGATTCTTCACCTCTGGTTCATTTCCTACTTTGTCAAATGAATCTATTTTTCAGTTTGGAGTATCAATTCTTTTCTTCAGAATATCGTAATCGATGTCAATTCAGACTGTACTTGAGCTTACTTCCCCTTTACTGCCTGCTTTTTTCTTCTAAATGTCGGAGGGATACATATTTTTAATCCAACATTTAAAAATATCCATACGTAAAAGAAAAATTCATTTTTAATCATAAAATGAATCGAGAGAAAGTATTAGAATCTTACTCACTGTAAATATACATACCTCCGATAAACTTTCGTTCGTTGTCAGGGTCCTTCTCCCTGGATTCCATCATTTTTACAAAGACTTTTCTTCCGCTAACATCAAGATTGGCGTTTCATTTCACAACATATTGTAGGGTCTTTTCTTTGCCTTCAAAAATTCGGAGGTATATATATTTTTAATCCATCCTTTAATAATATCTATACCTGAAAAAAGCTACATTTTTAGTAACCAACTGAATGCTTAAAAAAAGTTAGATTAGTACCCATTTTAAATATACGTACCTCCGATAACCTTTCATTGTCAGGATTCTACTGTGTGGATTTCATCATATTTATTTAAGACTTTATTTCCACTAACATCATGATTGGCGTTTCTTTACTCATCGTGTTGTAGTGTTTTTTCTTCGTCTTCTGACGTTCGGAGGTATATATATTTTTAAACCATCCTTTAAAAATATCTATACGTGAAAAAAAAATTACATTTTAGCAAACAATTGAATGGTTAAAAAAGTTAGATAAGTACGCAGTGTAAATATACATACCTCCGATATTCTTTCATGGTCCAAATGGATTCTGCACCTCTGGTTCATTTCGTACTTTGTCAAATCAATCTATTTTTCAGATTGGAGTATCAATTCTTTTCTTCAGAATATCCTAATCGATGTAAATTCAGACTGTACTTGAGCTTACTTCCCCTTTACTGCCTGCTTTTTTCTTCTAAATATCGGAGGGATACATATTTTTAATCCAACATTTAAAAATATCCATACCTAAAAGAAAAATTAATTTTTAATCATAAAATCAATCGAAAGAAAGTATTAGCATCTTACTCACTGTAAATATACATACCTCCGATAAACTTTCGTATTCAGGGTCCTTCTCCCTGGATTCCATCATTTTTACAAAGACTTTTCTTGCACTAACATCAAAATTGCCGTTTCTTTTCTCATTGTTTTGTAGTGTTTTTTCTTTGTCTTCTAAATTTCGGAGGTATATATATTTTTAAACCATCCTTTAATAATATCTATACCTGAAAATAAAGTACATTTTTAGTAAACAACTCAATGATTAAAATTTAGATTCGTACCCTGTGTAAATATACATACCTCCGATAACCTTTCATTGTAAGGATTCTTCACCCTGGAGTAATTCAAACATTGGCACTTGAATCTACTTTTCCGCTAGCTTCAAAATTGTAGTGTATTTCATTCTCTTCAAAATTTCGGAGGTATATATATTTTTAATCCATCTTTTAATAATATCTATACCTGAAAAAAGCACATTTTTAGTAAACAATTGAATGATTAAAAAGGTTGGATTAGTACCCAGTGTAAATATACGTACCTCCGATAACATTTCATTGTCAGGATTCTACTGTGTGGATTCCATTATATTTACTTAAGACTTTACTTCCGCTAACATCAAGATTGGCGTTTCTTTACTCATCGTGTTGTAGTGTTTTTTCTTCGTCTTCTGAAGTTAGGAGGTATATATATTTTTAAACCATCCTTTAAAAATATCTATACCTGAAAAAAAAATTACATTTTAGCAAACAATTGAATGATTAAAAAAGTTAGATAAGTACCCAGTGTAAATATACATACCTCCGATATTCTTTCATCGTCCAAATGGATTCTGCACCTCTGGTTCATTTCGAAATTTGTAAAATGAATCTATTCTTCAGATTGGAGTATCAATTCTTTTCTTCAGAATATCGTAATCGGTGTCACTTTAGACTTTACTTGAGCTTACTTCCACTTTACTGCCTGATTTTTTCTTCTAAATATCGGAGGGATACATATTTTCAATCCAACCTTTAAAAATATCCATACCTAAAATAAAAATTCATTTTTAATCATAAAATCAATCGACAGAAAGTATTAGCATCTTACTGATTGTAAATATACATACCTCCGATTTACTTTTATTGTCAGGATTCTTCAGACTGGATTCCATCATATTTACTTAAGACTTTACTTCCGCTAACATCAAGATTGGCGTTTCTTTACTCATCGTGTTGTAGTGTTTTTTCTTCGTCTTCTAAAGTTCGGAGGTATATATATTTTTAAAACATCCTTTAATAATATCTATACCTGAAAAAAAAGTACATTTTAGAAAAAAATTGAATGATTGAAAAAATTAGATTGGTACCCAGTGTAAATATACATACCTCCGATATTCTTTCATCGTCCAAATAGATTCTTCACCTCTGGTTCATTTCCTACTTTGTCAAATGAATCTATCTTTCAGATTGGAGTATCAATTCTTTTCTTCAGAATATCGTTATCGATGTCAATTCAGACTGTACTTGAGCTTACTTGCCCTTTACTGCCTGCTTTTTTCTTCTAAATATCGGAGGGATACATATTTTTAATCCAACATTTAAAAATATCCATACCTAAAAGAAAAATTCATTTTGAATCATAAAATCAATCGAGAGAAAGTATTAGCATCTTACTCACTGTAAATATACATACATCCGATAAACTTTCGTTCGTTGTCAGGGTCCTTCTCCCTGGATTCCATCATTTTTATAAAGACTTTTCTTCCGCTAACACCAAGATTGGCATTTCATTTCACAACGTATTGTAGGGTCTTTTCTTTGCCTTCAAAATTTCGGAGGTATATATTTTTTTAATCCATCCTTTAATAATATCTATACCTGAAAAAAATGTACATTTTTAGTAAACAATTGAATGATTAAAAAAACTTAGATTAGTACCCATTCTAAATATACATACCTAAGATAACCTTTCATTGTAAGGATTCTTCACCCTGGAGTAATTCAAACATTGGCACTTGAATCTACTTTTTCGCTTGCTTCATAATTGCAGTGTATTTTATTCTCTTCAAAATTTCGGAGGTATATATATTTTTAATCCATCCTTTAATAATATCTATACCTGAAAAAAAGTAGATTTTTAGTAACCAACTGAATGCTTAAAAAAGTTAGATTTGTACCCATTGAAAATATAATTACCTCCGATAACCTTTCATTGTCAGGATTCTTCAGTGTCGATTCCATCATATTTACTTAAGACTTTTCTTCTCCTAACATCAAAATTGCCGTTTCTTTTCTCATTGTTTTGTAGTGTTTTTTCTTTGTCTTCTAAATTTCGGAGGTATATATATTTTTAAACCATCCTTTAATAATATCCATACCTGAAAATAAAGTACATTTTTAGTAAACAACTCAATGATTAAAATTTAAATTCGTACCCTGTGTAAATATACATACCTCCGATAACCTTTTAATGTAAGGATTCTTCACCCTGGAGTAATTCAAACATTGGCACTTGAATCTACTTTTCCGCTAGCTTCAAAATTGTAGTGTATTTCATTCTCTTCAAAATTTCGGAGGTATATATATTTTTAATCCATTCTTTAATAATATCTATACCTGAAAAAAGCACATTTTTAGTAAACAATTGAATGATTAAAAAAGTTGGATTAGTACCCATTTTAAATATACGTACCTCCGATAACCTTTCATTGTCAGGATTCTACTGTGTGGATTCCATCATATTTACTTAAGACCTTACTTCCACTAACATCAAGATTGGCGTTTCTTTACTCATCGTGTTGTAGTGTTTTTTCTTCGTCTTCTGACGTTCGGAGGTATATATATTTTTAAACCATCCTTTAAAAATATCTATACGTGAAAAAAAAATTACATTTTAGCAAACAATTGAATGGTTAAAAAAGTTAGATAAGTACGCAGTGTAAATATACATACCTCCGATATTCTTTCATGGTCCAAATGGATTCTGCACCTCTGGTTCATTTCGTACTTTGTCAAATCAATCTATTTTTCAGATTGGAGTATCAATTCTTTTCTTCAGAATATCCTAATCGATGTAAATTCAGACTGTACTTGAGCTTACTTCCCCTTTACTGCCTGCTTTTTTCTTCTAAATATCGGAGGGATACATATTTTTAATCCAACATTTAAAAATATCCATACCTAAAAGAAAAATTAATTTTTAATCATAAAATCAATCGAAAGAAAGTATTAGCATCTTACTCACTGTAAATATACATACCTCCGATAAACTTTCGTATTCAGGGTCCTTCTCCCTGGATTCCATCATTTTTACAAAGACTTTTCTTGCACTAACATCAAAATTGCCGTTTCTTTTCTCATTGTTTTGTAGTGTTTTTTCTTTTTCTTCTAAATTTCGGAGGTATATATATTTTTAATCCATCATATAATAATATCTATACCTGAAAAAAAAGTACATTTTTAGTAAACAACTCAATGATTAAAATTTAGATTCGTACCCTGTGTAAATATACATACCTCCGATAACCTTTCATTGTAAGGATTCTTCACCCTGGAGTAATTCAAACATTGGCACTTGAATCTACTTTTCCGCTAGCTTCAAAATTGTAGTGTATTTCATTCTCTTCAAAATTTCGGAGGTATATATATTTTTAATCCATCTTTTAATAATATCTATACCTGAAAAAAGCACATTTTTAGTAAACAATTGAATGATTAAAAAGGTTGGATTAGTACCCAGTGTAAATATACGTACCTCCGATAACATTTCATTGTCAGGATTCTACTGTGTGGATTCCATTATATTTACTTAAGACTTTACTTCCGCTAACATCAAGATTGGCGTTTCTTTACTCATCGTGTTGTAGTGTTTTTTCTTCGTCTTCTGAAGTTAGGAGGTATATATATTTTTAAACCATCCTTTAAAAATATCTATACCTGAAAAAAAAATTACATTTTAGCAAACAATTGAATGATTAAAAAAGTTAGATAAGTACCCAGTGTAAATATACATACCTCCGATATTCTTTCATCGTCCAAATGGATTCTGCACCTCTGGTTCATTTCGAAATTTGTAAAATGAATCTATTCTTCAGATTGGAGTATCAATTCTTTTCTTCAGAATATCGTAATCGGTGTCACTTTAGACTTTACTTGAGCTTACTTCCACTTTACTGCCTGATTTTTTCTTCTAAATATCGGAGGGATACATATTTTCAATCCAACCTTTAAAAATATCCATACCTAAAATAAAAATTCATTTTTAATCATAAAATCAATCGACAGAAAGTATTAGCATCTTACTGATTGTAAATATACATACCTCCGATTTACTTTTATTGTCAGGATTCTTCAGACTGGATTCCATCATATTTACTTAAGACTTTACTTCCGCTAACATCAAGATTGGCGTTTCTTTACTCATCGTGTTGTAGTGTTTTTTCTTCGTCTTCTAAAGTTCGGAGGTATATATATTTTTAAAACATCCTTTAATAATATCTATACCTGAAAAAAAAGTACATTTTAGAAAAAAATTGAATGATTGAAAAAATTAGATTGGTACCCAGTGTAAATATACATACCTCCGATATTCTTTCATCGTCCAAATAGATTCTTCACCTCTGGTTCATTTCCTACTTTGTCAAATGAATCTATCTTTCAGATTGGAGTATCAATTCTTTTCTTCAGAATATCGTTATCGATGTCAATTCAGACTGTACTTGAGCTTACTTGCCCTTTACTGCCTGCTTTTTTCTTCTAAATATCGGAGGGATACATATTTTTAATCCAACATTTAAAAATATCCATACCTAAAAGAAAAATTCATTTTGAATCATAAAATCAATCGAGAGAAAGTATTAGCATCTTACTCACTGTAAATATACATACATCCGATAAACTTTCGTTCGTTGTCAGGGTCCTTCTCCCTGGATTCCATCATTTTTATAAAGACTTTTCTTCCGCTAACACCAAGATTGGCATTTCATTTCACAACGTATTGTAGGGTCTTTTCTTTGCCTTCAAAATTTCGGAGGTATATATTTTTTTAATCCATCCTTTAATAATATCTATACCTGAAAAAAATGTACATTTTTAGTAAACAATTGAATGATTAAAAAAACTTAGATTAGTACCCATTCTAAATATACATACCTAAGATAACCTTTCATTGTAAGGATTCTTCACCCTGGAGTAATTCAAACATTGGCACTTGAATCTACTTTTTCGCTTGCTTCATAATTGCAGTGTATTTTATTCTCTTCAAAATTTCGGAGGTATATATATTTTTAATCCATCCTTTAATAATATCTATACCTGAAAAAAAGTAGATTTTTAGTAACCAACTGAATGCTTAAAAAAGTTAGATTTGTACCCATTGAAAATATAATTACCTCCGATAACCTTTCATTGTCAGGATTCTTCAGTGTCGATTCCATCATATTTACTTAAGACTTTTCTTCTCCTAACATCAAAATTGCCGTTTCTTTTCTCATTGTTTTGTAGTGTTTTTTCTTTGTCTTCTAAATTTCGGAGGTATATATATTTTTAAACCATCCTTTAATAATATCCATACCTGAAAATAAAGTACATTTTTAGTAAACAACTCAATGATTAAAATTTAAATTCGTACCCTGTGTAAATATACATACCTCCGATAACCTTTTAATGTAAGGATTCTTCACCCTGGAGTAATTCAAACATTGGCACTTGAATCTACTTTTCCGCTAGCTTCAAAATTGTAGTGTATTTCATTCTCTTCAAAATTTCGGAGGTATATATATTTTTAATCCATTCTTTAATAATATCTATACCTGAAAAAAGCACATTTTTAGTAAACAATTGAATGATTAAAAAAGTTGGATTAGTACCCATTTTAAATATACGTACCTCCGATAACCTTTCATTGTCAGGATTCTACTGTGTGGATTCCATCATATTTACTTAAGACCTTACTTCCACTAACATCAAGATTGGCGTTTCTTTACTCATCGTGTTGTAGTGTTTTTTCTTCGTCTTCTGACGTTCGGAGGTATATATATTTTTAAACCATCCTTTAAAAATATCTATACGTGAAAAAAAAATTACATTTTAGCAAACAATTGAATGGTTAAAAAAGTTAGATAAGTACGCAGTGTAAATATACATACCTCCGATATTCTTTCATGGTCCAAATGGATTCTGCACCTCTGGTTCATTTCGTACTTTGTCAAATCAATCTATTTTTCAGATTGGAGTATCAATTCTTTTCTTCAGAATATCCTAATCGATGTAAATTCAGACTGTACTTGAGCTTACTTCCCCTTTACTGCCTGCTTTTTTCTTCTAAATATCGGAGGGATACATATTTTTAATCCAACATTTAAAAATATCCATACCTAAAAGAAAAATTAATTTTTAATCATAAAATCAATCGAAAGAAAGTATTAGCATCTTACTCACTGTAAATATACATACCTCCGATAAACTTTCGTATTCAGGGTCCTTCTCCCTGGATTCCATCATTTTTACAAAGACTTTTCTTGCACTAACATCAAAATTGCCGTTTCTTTTCTCATTGTTTTGTAGTGTTTTTTCTTTGTCTTCTAAATTTCGGAGGTATATATATTTTTAAACCATCCTTTAATAATATCTATACCTGAAAATAAAGTACATTTTTAGTAAACAACTCAATGATTAAAATTTAGATTCGTACCCTGTGTAAATATACATACCTCCGATAACCTTTCATTGTAAGGATTCTTCACCCTGGAGTAATTCAAACATTGGCACTTGAATCTACTTTTCCGCTAGCTTCAAAATTGTAGTGTATTTCATTCTCTTCAAAATTTCGGAGGTATATATATTTTTAATCCATCTTTTAATAATATCTATACCTGAAAAAAGCACATTTTTAGTAAACAATTGAATGATTAAAAAGGTTGGATTAGTACCCAGTGTAAATATACGTACCTCCGATAACATTTCATTGTCAGGATTCTACTGTGTGGATTCCATTATATTTACTTAAGACTTTACTTCCGCAAACATCAAGATTGGCGTTTCTTTACTCATCGTGTTGTAGTGTTTTTTCTTCGTCTTCTGAAGTTAGGAGGTATATATATTTTTAAACCATCCTTTAAAAATATCTATACCTGAAAAAAAAATTACATTTTAGCAAACAATTGAATGATTAAAAAAGTTAGATAAGTACCCAGTGTAAATATACATACCTCCGATATTCTTTCATCGTCCAAATGGATTCTGCACCTCTGGTTCATTTCAAAATTTGTAAAATGAATCTATTCTTCAGATTGGAGTATCAATTCTTTTCTTCAGAATATCGTAATCGGTGTCACTTTAGACTTTACTTGAGCTTACTTCCACTTTACTGCCTGATTTTTTCTTCTAAATATCGGAGGGATACATATTTTCAATCCAACCTTTAAAAATATCCATACCTAAAATAAAAATTCATTTTTAATCATAAAATCAATCGACAGAAAGTATTAGCATCTTACTGATTGTAAATATACATACCTCCGATTTACTTTTATTGTCAGGATTCTTCAGACTGGATTCCATCATATTTACTTAAGACTTTACTTCCGCTAACATCAAGATTGGCGTTTCTTTACTCATCGTGTTGTAGTGTTTTTTCTTCGTCTTCTAAAGTTCGGAGGTATATATATTTTTAAAACATCCTTTAATAATATCTATACCTGAAAAAAAAGTACATTTTAGAAAAAAATTGAATGATTGAAAAAATTAGATTGGTACCCAGTGTAAATATACATACCTCCGATATTCTTTCATCGTCCAAATAGATTCTTCACCTCTGGTTCATTTCCTACTTTGTCAAATGAATCTATCTTTCAGATTGGAGTATCAATTCTTTTCTTCAGAATATCGTTATCGATGTCAATTCAGACTGTACTTGAGCTTACTTGCCCTTTACTGCCTGCTTTTTTCTTCTAAATATCGGAGGGATACATATTTTTAATCCAACATTTAAAAATATCCATACCTAAAAGAAAAATTCATTTTGAATCATAAAATCAATCGAGAGAAAGTATTAGCATCTTACTCACTGTAAATATACATACATCCGATAAACTTTCGTTCGTTGTCAGGGTCCTTCTCCCTGGATTCCATCATTTTTATAAAGACTTTTCTTCCGCTAACACCAAGATTGGCATTTCATTTCACAACGTATTGTAGGGTCTTTTCTTTGCCTTCAAAATTTCGGAGGTATATATTTTTTTAATCCATCCTTTAATAATATCTATACCTGAAAAAAATGTACATTTTTAGTAAACAATTGAATGATTAAAAAAACTTAGATTAGTACCCATTCTAAATATACATACCTAAGATAACCTTTCATTGTAAGGATTCTTCACCCTGGAGTAATTCAAACATTGGCACTTGAATCTACTTTTTCGCTTGCTTCATAATTGCAGTGTATTTTATTCTCTTCAAAATTTCGGAGGTATATATATTTTTAATCCATCCTTTAATAATATCTATACCTGAAAAAAGCACATTTTTAGTAAACAATTGAATGATTAAAAAGGTTGGATTAGTACCCAGTGTAAATATACGTACCTCCGATATTCTTTCATCGTCCAAATGGATTCTTCACCTCTGGTTCATTTCCTACTTTGTCAAATGAATCTATTTTTCAGTTTGGAGTATCAATTCTTTTCTTCAGAATATCGTAATCGATGTCAATTCAGACTGTACTTGAGCTTACTTCCCCTTTACTGCCTGCTTTTTTCTTCTAAATGTCGGAGGGATACATATTTTTAATCCAACATTTAAAAATATCCATACCTAAAAGAAAAATTCATTTTTAATCATAAAATTGTTCGAGAGAAAGTATTAGAATCTTACTCACTGTAAATATACATACCTCCGATAAACTTTCGTTCGTTGTCAGGGTCCTTCTCCCTGGATTCCATCATTTTTACAAAGACTTTTCTTCCGCTAACATCAAGATTGGCGTTTCATTTCACAACGTATTGTAGGGTCTTTTCTTTGCCTTCAAAATTTCGGAGGTATATATATTTTTAATCCATCCTTTAATAATATCTATACCTGAAAAAAAGTACATTTTTAGTAACCAACTGAATGCTTAAAAAAAGTTAGATTTGTACCCATTAAAAATATAATTACCTCCGATAACCTTTCATTGTCAGGATTCTTCAGTGTCAATTCCATCATATTTACTTAAGACTTTTCTTCTGTTAACATCAAAATTGCCGTTTCTTTTCTCATTGTTTTGTAGTGTTTTTTCTTTGTCTTCTAAATTTTGGAGATATATATATTTTTAATTCATCCTTTAATAATATCTATACCTGAAAAAAAGTACATTTTTAGTAAACAACTCAATGATTAAAATTTAGATTCGTACCCTGTGTAATTATACATACCTCCGATAACCTTTCATTGTAAGGATTCTTCACCCTGGAGTAATTCAAACATTGGCACTTGAATCTACTTTTCCGCTAGCTTCAAAATTGTAGTGTATTTCATTCTCTTCAAAATTTCGGAGGTATATATATTTTTAATCCATTCTTTAATAATATCTATACCTGAAAAAAGCACATTTTTAGTAAACAATTGAATGATTAAAAAAGTTGGATTAGTACCCAGTGTAAATATACGTACCTCCGATAACCTTTCATTGTCAGGATTCTACTGTGTGGATTCCATCATATTTACTTAAAACTTTACTTCCACTAACATCAAGATTGGCGTTTGTTTACTCATCGTGTTGTAGTGTTTTTTCTTCGTCTTCTGACGTTCGGAGGTATATATATTTTTAAACCATCGTTTAATAATATCTATACCTGAAAAAAAGTACATTTTAGAAAAAAATGGAATGATTGAAAAAGTTAGATAAGTACCCAGTGTAAATATACATACCTCCGATATTCTTTCATCGTCCAAATGGATTCTTCACCTCTGATTCATTTCCTACTTTGTCAAATGAATCAATCTTTCAGATTGGAGTATCAATTCTTTTCTTCAGAATATCGTTATCGATGTCAATTCAGACTGTACTTTATCTTACTTTCCCTTTACTGCCTGCTTTTTTCTTCTAAATATCGGAGGGAGACATATTTTTAATCCAACATTTAAAAATATCCATACCTAAAAGAAAAATTCATTTTGAATCATAAAATAAATCGAGAGAAAGTATTAGCATCTTACTCACTGTAAATATACATACCTCCGATAAACTTTCGTTCGTTGTCAGGGTCCTTCTCCCTGGATTCCATCATTTTTATAAAGACTTTTCTTCCGCTAACATCAAGATTGGCATTTCATTTCACAACGTATTGTAGGGTCTTTTCTTTGCCTTCAAAATTTCGGAGGTATATATTTTTTTAATCCATCCTTTAATAATATCTATACCTGAAAAAAAAGTACATTTTTAGTAAACAATTGAATGATTAAAAAAAGTTAGATTAGTACCCATTCTAAATATACATACCTCCGATAACCTTTCATTGTAAGGATTCTTCACCCTGGAGTAATTCAAACATTGGCACTTGAATCTACTTTTTCGCTTGCTTCATAATTGCAGTGTATTTTATTCTATTCAAAATTTCGGAGGTATATATATTTTTAATCTATCCTTTAATAATATCTATACCTGAAAAAAGCACATTTTTAGTAAACAATTAAATGATTAAAAAGGTTGGATTAGTACCCAGTGTAAATATACGTACCTCCGATATTCTTTCATCGTCCAAATAGATTCTTCACCTCTGGTTCATTTCCTACTTTGTCAAATGAATCTATTTTTCAGTTTGGAGTATCAATTCTTTTCTTCAGAATATCGTAATCGATGTCAATTCAGACTGTACTTGAGCTTACTTCCCCTTTACTGCCTGCTTTTTTCTTCTAAATGTCGGAGGGATACATATTTTTAATCCAACATTTAAAAATATCCATACGTAAAAGAAAAATTCATTTTTAATCATAAAATGAATCGAGAGAAAGTATTAGAATCTTACTCACTGTAAATATACATACCTCCGATAAACTTTCGTTCGTTGTCAGGGTCCTTCTCCCTGGATTCCATCATTTTTACAAAGACTTTTCTTCCGCTAACATCAAGATTGGCGTTTCATTTCACAACGTATTGTAGGGTCTTTTCTTTGCCTTCAAAAATTCGGAGGTATATATATTTTTAATCCATCCTTTAATAATATCTATACCTGAAAAAAGCTACATTTTTAGTAACCAACTGAATGCTTAAAAAAAGTTAGATTTGTACCCATTGAAAATATAATTACCTCCGATAACCTTTCATTGTCAGGATTCTACTGTGTGGATTTCATCATATTTATTTAAGACTTTATTTCCACTAACATCATGATTGGCGTTTCTTTACTCATCGTGTTGTAGTGTTTTTTCTTCGTCTTCTGACGTTCGGAGGTATATATATTTTTAAACCATCCTTTAAAAATATCTATACGTGAAAAAAAAATTACATTTTAGCAAACAATTGAATGGTTAAAAAAGTTAGATAAGTACGCAGTGTAAATATACATACCTCCGATATTCTTTCATGGTCCAAATGGATTCTGCACCTCTGGTTCATTTCGTACTTTGTCAAATCAATCTATTTTTCAGATTGGAGTATCAATTCTTTTCTTCAGAATATCCTAATCGATGTAAATTCAGACTGTACTTGAGCTTACTTCTACTTTACTGTCTGCTTTTTTCTTCTAAATGTCGGAGGGATACATATTTTTAATCCAACATTTAAAAATATCCATACCTAAAAGAAAAATTCATTTTTAATCATAAAATTGTTCGAGAGAAAGTATTAGAATCTTACTCACTGTAAATATACATACCTCCGATAAACTTTCGTTCGTTGTCAGGGTCTTTCTCACTGGATTCCATCATTTTTAAAAAGACTTTTCTTCTGCTAACATCAAAATTGCCGTTTCTTTTCTCATTGTTTTGTAGTGTTTTTTCTTTGTCTTCTAAATTTCGGAGGTATATATATTTTTAAACCATCCTTTAATAATATCCATACCTGAAAATAAAGTACATTTTTAGTAAACAACTCAATGATTAAAATTTAGATTCGTACCCTGTGTAAATATACATACCTCCGATAACCTTTTAATGTAAGGATTCTTCACCCTGGAGTAATTCAAACATTGGCACTTGAATCTACTTTTCCGCTAGCTTCAAAATTGTAGTGTATTTCATTCTCTTCAAAATTTCGGAGGTATATATATTTTAATCCATTCTTTAATAATATCTATACCTGAAAAAAGCACATTTTTAGTAAACAATTGAATGATTAAAAAAGTTGGATTAGTACCCATTTTAAATATACATACCTCCGATATTCTTTCATCGTCCAAATGGATTCTGCACCTCTGGTTCATTTCGAAATTTGTCAAATGAATCTATTCTTCAGATTGGAGTATCAATTCTTTTCTTCAGAATATCGTAATCGGTGTCACTTTAGACTTTACTTGAGCTTACTTCCACTTTACTGCCTGATTTTTTCTTCTAAATATCGGAGGGATACATATTTTCAATCCAACCTTTAAAAATATCCATACCTAAAATAAAAATTCATTTTTAATCATAAAATCAATCGACAGAAAGTATTAGCATCTTACTGATTGTAAATATACATACCTCCGATTTACTTTTATTGTCAGGATTCTTCAGACTGGATTCCATCATATTTACTTAAGACTTTACTTCCTCTAACATCGAGATTTGCGTTTCTTTACTCGTCGTTTTGTAGTGTTTTTTCTTTGTCTTCTAAAGTTCGGAGGTATATATATTTTTAATCCATCCTTTAATAATATCTATACCTGAAAAAAGCACATTTTTAGTAAACAATGGAATGATTAAAAAGGTTGGATTAGTATCCAGTGTAAATATACGTACCTCCGATAACCTTTCATTGTCAGGATTCTACTGTGTGGATTCCATCATATTTACTTAAGACTTTACTTCCTCTAACATCGAGATTTGCGTTTCTTTACTCGTCGTTTTGTAGTGTTTTTTCTTTGTCTTCTAAAGTTCGGAGGTATATATATTTTTAATCCATCCTTTAATAATATCTATACCTGAAAAAAGCACATTTTTAGTAAACAATGGAATGATTAAAAAGGTTGGATTAGTATCCAGTGTAAATATACGTACCTCCGATAACCTTTCATTGTCAGGATTCTACTGTGTGGATTCCATCATATTTACTTAAGACTTTCCTTCCGCTAACATCAAGATTGGCATTTCTTTACTCATCGTGTTGTAGTGTTTTTTCTTCGTCTTCTGACGTTCGGAGGTATATATATTTTTAAACCATCCTTTAAAAATATCTATACCTGAAAAGAAATTACATTTTAGCAAACAATTGAATGATTAAAAAAGTTAAATAAGTACCCAGTGTAAATATACATACCTCCGATTTTCTTTCATCGTCCAAATGGATTCTGCACCTCTGGTTCATTTCCAACGTTGTCAAATGAATCTATTCTTCAGAGTGGAGTATCAATTCTTTTCTTCAGAATATCGTATTCGGTGTCACTTCAGACATTACTTGAGCTTACTTCCACTTTTCTGCCTGCTTTTTTCTTCTAAATATCTGAGGGATACATATTTTTAATCCAACCTTTAAAAATATCCATACCTAAAATAAAAATTCATTTTTAATCATAAAATCAATCGACAAAAAGTATTAGCATCTTACTCATTGTAAATATACATACCTCCGATTTACTTTTATTGTCAGGTTTCTTCAGACAGGATTCCATCAAATTTACTTAAGACTTTACTTCCTCTGACATCGAGATTGGCGTTTCTTTACTCATCATTTTGTAGTGTTTTTTCTTTGTCTTCTAAAGTTCGGAGGTATATATATTTTTAAACCATCCTTTAATAATATCTATACCTGAAAAAAAAGTACATTTTAGCAAACAATTGAATGATTAAAAATGTTAGATTGGTACCCAGTGTAAATATACATACCTCCGATATTATTTCATCGTCCAAATGGATTCTTCACCTCTGGTTCATTTCCTACTTTGTCAAATGAATCTATTTTTCAGATTGGAGTATCAATTCTTTTCTTCAGAATATCGTAATCGATGTCAATTCAGACTGTACTTGAGCTTACTTCCCCTTTACTGCCTGCTTTTTTCTTCTAAATATCGGAGGGATACATATTTTTAATCCAACATTTAAAAATATCCATACCTAAAAGAAAAATTCATTTTTAATCATAAAATCAATCGAGAGAAAGTATTAGAATCTTACTCACTGTAAATATACATACCTCCGATAAACTTTCGTTCGTTGTCAGGGTCTTTCTCACTGGATTCCATCATTTTTAAAAAGACTTTTCTTCTGCTAACATCAAAATTGCCGTTTCTTTTTTCATTGTTTTGCAGTGTTTTTTCTTTGTCTTCTAAATTTCGGAGGTATATATATTTTTAAACCATCCTTTAATAATATCCATACCTGAAAATAAAGTACATTTTAGTAAACAACTCAATGATTAAAATTTAGATTCGTACCCTGTGTAAATATACATACCTCCGATAACCTTTTAATGTAAGGATTCTTCACCCTGGAGTAATTCAAACATTGGCACTTGAATCTACTTTTCCGCTAGCTTCAAAATTGTAGTGTATTTCATTCTCTTCAAAATTTCGGAGGTATATATATTTTTAATCCATTCTTTAATAATATCTATACCAGAAAAAAGCACATTTTTAGTAAACAATTGAATGATTAAAAAAGTTGGATTAGTACCCATTTTAAATATGCATACCTCCGATATTCTTTCATCGTCCAAATGGATTCTGCTGCTCTGGTTCATTTCGAAATTTGTCAAATGAATCTATTCTTCAGATTGGAGTATCAATTCTTTTCTTCAGAATATCGTAATCGGTGTCACTTTAGACTTTACTTGAGCTTACTTCCACTTTACTGCCTGATTTTTTCTTCTAAATATCGGAGGGATACATATTTTCAATCCAACCTTTAAAAATATCCATACCTAAAATAAAAATTCATTTTTAATCATAAAATCAATCGACAGAAAGTATTAGCATCTTACTGATTGTAAATATACATACCTCCGATTTACTTTTATTGTCAGGATTCTTCAGACTGGATTCCATCATATTTACTTAAGACTTTACTTCCTCTAACATCGAGATTTGCGTTTCTTTACTCGTCGTTTTGTAGTGTTTTTTCTTTGTCTTCTAAAGTTCGGAGGTATATATATTTTTAATCCATCCTTTAATAATATCTATACCTGAAAAAAGCACATTTTTAGTAAACAATGGAATGATTAAAAAGGTTGGATTAGTATCCAGTGTAAATATACGTACCTCCGATAACCTTTCATTGTCAGGATTCTACTGTGTGGATTCCATCATATTTACTTAAGACTTTCCTTCCGCTAACATCAAGATTGGCATTTCTTTACTCATCGTGTTGTAGTGTTTTTTCTTCGTCTTCTGACGTTCGGAGGTATATATATTTTTAAACCATCCTTTAAAAATATCTATACCTGAAAAGAAATTACATTTTAGCAAACAATTGAATGATTAAAAAAGTTAAATAAGTACCCAGTGTAAATATACATACCTCCGATTTTCTTTCATCGTCCAAATGGATTCTGCACCTCTGGTTCATTTCCAACGTTGTCAAATGAATCTATTCTTCAGAGTGGAGTATCAATTCTTTTCTTCAGAATATCGTATTCGGTGTCACTTCAGACATTACTTGAGCTTACTTCCACTTTTCTGCCTGCTTTTTTCTTCTAAATATCTGAGGGATACATATTTTTAATCCAACCTTTAAAAATATCCATACCTAAAATAAAAATTCATTTTTAATCATAAAATCAATCGACAAAAAGTATTAGCATCTTACTCATTGTAAATATACATACCTCCGATTTACTTTTATTGTCAGGTTTCTTCAGACAGGATTCCATCAAATTTACTTAAGACTTTACTTCCTCTGACATCGAGATTGGCGTTGTTTACTCATCGTTTTGTAGTGTTTTTTCTTTGTCTTCTAAATTTCGAAGGTATATATATATTTAAACCATCCTTTAATAATATCTATACCTGAAAAATAAGTACATTTTAGCAAACAATTGAATGATTAAAAAGGTTGGATTAGTACCCAGTGTAAATATACGTACCTCCGATAACCTTTCATTGTCAGGATTCTACTGTGTGGATTCCATTATATTTACTTAAGACTTTCCTTCCGCTAACATCAAGATTGGCGTTTCTTTACTCATCGTGTTGTAGTGTTTTTTCTTCGTCTTCTGACGTTCGGAGGTATATATATTTTTAAACCATCCTTTAAAAATATCTATACCTGAAAAAAAATTACATTTTAGCAAACAATTGAATGATTAAAAAAGTTAGATAAGTACCAATGTAAATATACATACCTCCGATATTCTTTCATGGTCCAAATGGATTCTGCACCTCTGGTTCCTTTCGTACTTTGTCAAATCAATCTATTTTTCAGATTGGAGTATCAATTCTTCTCTTCAGAATATCCTAATCGATGTCAATTCAGACTGTACTTGCGCTTACTTCCCCTTTACTGCCTGCTTTTTTCTTCTACATATCGGAGGGACACATATTTTTAATCCAACATTTAAAAATATCCATACCTAAAAAAAAAATTCATTTTTAATCATAAAATTAATCGAGAGAAAGTGTTAGCATCTTACTCACTGTAAATATACATATCTCCAATAAACTTTCGTTGTCAGGATTCTTCAGACTGGATTCCATCATATTTACTTAAGACTTTACTTCCTCTAACATCGAGATTGGCGTTGTTTACTCATCGTTTTGTAGTGTTTTTTCTTTGTCTTCTAAATTTCGAAGGTACATATATTTTTAAACCATCCTTTAATAATATCTATACCTGAAAAAAAAGTACATTTTAGCAAACAATTGAATGATTAAAAAAGTTAGATTTGTACCCAGTGTAAATATACGTACCTCCGATATTCTTTCATCGTCCAAATGGATTCTTCACCTCTGGTTCATTTCCTACTTTGTCAAATGAATCTATTTTTCAGTTTGGAGTATCAATTCTTTTCTTCAGAATATCGTAATCGATGTCAATTCAGACTGTACTTGAGCTTACTTCCCCTTTACTGCCTGCTTTTTACTTCTAAATGTCGGAGGGATACATATTTTTAATCCAACATTTAAAAATATCCATACCTAAAAGAAAAATTCATTTTTAATCATAAAATTAATCGAGAGAAAGTATTAGAATCTTACTCACTGTAAATATACATACCTCCGATAAACTTTCGTTCGTTGTCAGGGTCCTTCTCCCTGGATTCCATCATTTTTACAAAGACTTTTCCTCCGCTAACATCAAGATTGGCGTTTCATTTCACAACGTATTGTAGGGTCTTTTCTTTGCCTTCAAAATTTCGCAGGTATATATATTTTTAATCCATCCTTTAATAATATCTATACCTGAAAAAAAGTACATTTTTAGTAACCAACTGAATGCTTAAAAAAAGTTAGATTTGTACCCATTGAAAATATAATTACCTCCGATAACCTTTCATTGTCAGGATTCTTCAGTGTCGATTCCATCATATTTACTTAAGACTTTTCTTCTGTTAACATCAAAATTGCCGTTTCTTTTCTCATTGTTTTGTAGTGTTTTTTCTTTGTCTTCTAAATTTCGGAGGTATATATATTTTTAATTCATCCTTTAATAATATCTATACCTGAAAAAAAGTACATTTTTAGTAAACAACTCAATGATTAAAATTTAGATTCGTACCCTGTGTAAATATACATACCTCCGATAACCTTTCATTGTAAGGATTCTTCACCCTGGAGTAATTCAAACATTGGCACTTGAATCTACTTTTCCGCTAGCTTCAAAATTGTAGTGTATTTCATTCTCTTCAAAATTTCGGAGGTATATATATTTTTAATCCATTCTTTAATAATATCTATACCTGAAAAAAGCACATTTTTAGTAAACAATTGAATGATTAAAAAAGTTGGATTAGTACCCAGTGTAAATATACGTACCTCCGATAACCTTTCATTGTCAGGATTCTACTGTGTGGATTCCATCATATTTATTTAAGACTTTATTTCCACTAACATCAAGATTGGCGTTTCTTTACTCATCGTGTTGTAGTGTTTTTTCTTCGTCTTCTGACGTTCGCAGGTATATATATTTTTAAACCATCCTTTAAAAATATCTATACGTGAAAAAAAAATTACATTTTAGCAAACAATTGAATGATTAAAAAAGTTAGATAAGTACCCAGTGTAAATATACATACCTCCGATATTCTTTCATCGTCCAAATGGATTCTGCACCTCTGGTTCATTTCCTACTTTGTCAAATCAATCTATATTTCAGATTGGAGTATCAATTCTTTTCTTCAGAATATCGTAATCGATCTCAATTCAGACTGTTCTTGAGCTTACTTCCCCTTTACTGCCTGCTTTTTTTCTTCTAAATATGGGACGGATACATATTTTTAATCCGACATTTAAAAATGTCCATACCTAAAAAAAAAAAATTCATTTTTAATCATAAAATCAATCGAGAGAAAGTGTTAGCATCTTACTCACTGAAAATATACATACCTCCGATAAACTTTCGTTGTCAGGATTCTTCAGACTGGATTCCATCATATTTACTTAAGACTTTACTTCCTCTAACATCGAGATTGGCGTTTCTTTACTCATCGTTTTGTAGTGTTTTTTCTTTGTCTTCTAAAGTTCGGAGGTATATATATTTTTAAACCATCCTTTAATAATATCTATACCTGAAAAAAAAGAACATTTTAGCAAACAATTGAATGATTAAAAAAGTTAGATTGGTACCCAGTGTAAATATACTAACCTCCGATATTCTTTCATCGTCCAAATGGATTCTTCACCTCTGGTTCATTTCCTACTTTGTCAAATGAATCTATTTTTCAGTTTGGAGTATCAATTCTTTTCTTCAGAATATCGTAATCGATGTCAATTCAGACTGTACTTGAGATTACTTCCCCTTTACTGCCTGCTTTTTTCTTCTAGATATCGGAGGGATACATATTTTTAATCCAACATTTAAAAATATCCATACCTAAAAGAAAAATTCATTTTTAATCATAAAATCAATCGAGAGAAAGTATTAGCATCTAACTCACTGTAAATATACATACCTCCGATAAAATTTCGTTGTCAGGGTCCTTCTCCATGGATTCCATCATTTTTACAAAGACTTTTCTTCCGCTAACATCAAGATTGGCGTTTCCTTTCTCAGCGTATTGTAGGGTATTTTCTTTGCCTTCAAAAATTCGGAGGTATATATATTTTTAATCCATCCTTTAATAATATCTATACCTGAAAAAAGTAGATTTTTAGTAACCAACTGAATGCTTAAAAAAAAGTTAGATTTGTACCCATTGAAAATATAATTACCTCCGATAACCTTTCATTGTCAGGATTCTTCAGTGTCGATTCCATCATATTTACTTAAGACTTTTCTTCTGCTAACATCAAAATTGCCGTTTCTTTTCTCATTGTTTTGTAGTGTTTTTTCTTTGTCTTCTAAATTTCGGAGGTATATATATATTTAATCCATTCTTGAATAATATCTATACCTGAAAATAAAGTACATTTTAGCAAACATTTGAATGATTAAAAAAGTTAGATTGGTACCCAGTGTAAATATACATACCTCCGATATTCTTTCATCGTCCAAATGGATTCTGCACCTCTGGTTCATTTCCTACTTTGTCAAATCAATCTATATTTCAGATTGGAGTATCAATTCTTTTCTTCAGAATATCGTAATCGATCTCAATTCAGACTGTTCTTGAGCTTACTTCCCCTTTACTGCCTGCTTTTTTTCTTCTAAATATGGGAGGGATACATATTTTTAATCCGACATTTAAAAATGTCCATACCTAAAAAAAAAAAATTCATTTTTAATCATAAAATCAATCGAGAGAAAGTGTTAGCATCTTACTCACTGAAAATATACATACCTCCGATAAACTTTCGTTGTCAGGATTCTTCAGACTGGATTCCATCATATTTACTTAAGACTTTACTTCCTCTAACATCGAGATTGGCGTTTCTTTACTCATCGTGTTGTAGTGTTTTTTCTTCGTCTTCTGACGTTCGGAGGTATATATATTTTTAAACCATCCTTTAAAAATATCTATACGTGAAAAAAAAATTACATTTTAGCAAACAATTGAATGGTTAAAAAAGTTAGATAAGTACGCAGTGTAAATATACATACCTCCGATATTCTTTCATGGTCCAAATGGATTCTGCACCTCTGGTTCATTTCGTACTTTGTCAAATCAATCTATTTTTCAGATTGGAGTATCAATTCTTTTCTTCAGAATATCCTAATCGATGTAAATTCAGACTGTACTTGAGCTTACTTCTACTTTACTGTCTGCTTTTTTCTTCTAAATGTCGGAGGGATACATATTTTTAATCCAACATTTAAAAATATCCATACCTAAAAGAAAAATTCATTTTTAATCATAAAATTGTTCGAGAGAAAGTATTAGAATCTTACTCACTGTAAATATACATACCTCCGATAAACTTTCGTTCGTTGTCAGGGTCTTTCTCACTGGATTCCATCATTTTTAAAAAGACTTTTCTTCTGCTAACATCAAAATTCCGTTTCTTTTCTCATTGTTTTGTAGTGTTTTTTCTTTGTCTTCTAAATTTCGGAGGTATATATATTTTTAAACCATCCTTTAATAATATCCATACCTGAAAATAAAGTACATTTTTAGTAAACAACTCAATGATTAAAATTTAGATTCGTACCCTGTGTAAATATACATACCTCCGATAACCTTTTAATGTAAGGATTCTTCACCCTGGAGTAATTCAAACATTGGCACTTGAATCTACTTTTCCGCTAGCTTCAAAATTGTAGTGTATTTCATTCTCTTCAAAATTTCGGAGGTATATATATTTTAATCCATTCTTTAATAATATCTATACCTGAAAAAAGCACATTTTTAGTAAACAATTGAATGATTAAAAAAGTTGGATTAGTACCCATTTTAAATATACATACCTCCGATATTCTTTCATCGTCCAAATGGATTCTGCACCTCTGGTTCATTTCGAAATTTGTCAAATGAATCTATTCTTCAGATTGGAGTATCAATTCTTTTCTTCAGAATATCGTAATCGGTGTCACTTTAGACTTTACTTGAGCTTACTTCCACTTTACTGCCTGATTTTTTCTTCTAAATATCGGAGGGATACATATTTTCAATCCAACCTTTAAAAATATCCATACCTAAAATAAAAATTCATTTTTAATCATAAAATCAATCGACAGAAAGTATTAGCATCTTACTGATTGTAAATATACATACCTCCGATTTACTTTTATTGTCAGGATTCTTCAGACTGGATTCCATCATATTTACTTAAGACTTTACTTCCTCTAACATCGAGATTTGCGTTTCTTTACTCGTCGTTTTGTAGTGTTTTTTCTTTGTCTTCTAAAGTTCGGAGGTATATATATTTTTAATCCATCCTTTAATAATATCTATACCTGAAAAAAGCACATTTTTAGTAAACAATGGAATGATTAAAAAGGTTGGATTAGTATCCAGTGTAAATATACGTACCTCCGATAACCTTTCATTGTCAGGATTCTACTGTGTGGATTCCATCATATTTACTTAAGACTTTACTTCCTCTAACATCGAGATTTGCGTTTCTTTACTCGTCGTTTTGTAGTGTTTTTTCTTTGTCTTCTAAAGTTCGGAGGTATATATATTTTTAATCCATCCTTTAATAATATCTATACCTGAAAAAAGCACATTTTTAGTAAACAATGGAATGATTAAAAAGGTTGGATTAGTATCCAGTGTAAATATACGTACCTCCGATAACCTTTCATTGTCAGGGTTCTACTGTGTGGATTCCATCATATTTACTTAAGACTTTCCTTCCGCTAACATCAAGATTGGCATTTCTTTACTCATCGTGTTGTAGTGTTTTTTCTTCGTCTTCTGACGTTCGGAGGTATATATATTTTTAAACCATCCTTTAAAAATATCTATACCTGAAAAGAAATTACATTTTAGCAAACAATTGAATGATTAAAAAAGTTAAATAAGTACCCAGTGTAAATATACATACCTCCGATTTTCTTTCATCGTCCAAATGGATTCTGCACCTCTGGTTCATTTCCAACGTTGTCAAATGAATCTATTCTTCAGAGTGGAGTATCAATTCTTTTCTTCAGAATATCGTATTCGGTGTCACTTCAGACATTACTTGAGCTTACTTCCACTTTTCTGCCTGCTTTTTTCTTCTAAATATCTGAGGGATACATATTTTTAATCCAACCTTTAAAAATATCCATACCTAAAATAAAAATTCATTTTTAATCATAAAATCAATCGACAAAAAGTATTAGCATCTTACTCATTGTAAATATACATACCTCCGATTTACTTTTATTGTCAGGTTTCTTCAGACAGGATTCCATCAAATTTACTTAAGACTTTACTTCCTCTGACATCGAGATTGGCGTTTCTTTACTCATCATTTTGTAGTGTTTTTTCTTTGTCTTCTAAAGTTCGGAGGTATATATATTTTTAAACCATCCTTTAATAATATCTATACCTGAAAAAAAAGTACATTTTAGCAAACAATTGAATGATTAAAAATGTTAGATTGGTACCCAGTGTAAATATACATACCTCCGATATTATTTCATCGTCCAAATGGATTCTTCACCTCTGGTTCATTTCCTACTTTGTCAAATGAATCTATTTTTCAGATTGGAGTATCAATTCTTTTCTTCAGAATATCGTAATCGATGTCAATTCAGACTGTACTTGAGCTTACTTCCCCTTTACTGCCTGCTTTTTTCTTCTAAATATCGGAGGGATACATATTTTTAATCCAACATTTAAAAATATCCATACCTAAAAGAAAAATTCATTTTTAATCATAAAATCAATCGAGAGAAAGTATTAGAATCTTACTCACTGTAAATATACATACCTCCGATAAACTTTCGTTCGTTGTCAGGGTCTTTCTCACTGGATTCCATCATTTTTAAAAAGACTTTTCTTCTGCTAACATCAAAATTGCCGTTTCTTTTTTCATTGTTTTGCAGTGTTTTTTCTTTGTCTTCTAAATTTCGGAGGTATATATATTTTTAATCCATCCTTTAATAATATCTATACCTGAAAAAAAGTAGATTTTTAGTAACCAACTGAATGCTTAAAAAAAAGTTAGATTTGTACCCATTGAAAATATAATTACCTCCGATAACCTTTCATTGTCAGGATTCTTCAGTGTCGATTCCATCATATTTACTTAAGACTTTTCTTCTGCTAACATCAAAATTGCCGTTTCTTTTCTCATTGTTTTGTAGTGTTTTTTCTTTGTCTTCTAAATTTCGGAGGTATATATATATTTAATCCATTCTTGAATAATATCTATACCTGAAAATAAAGTACATTTTAGCAAACATTTGAATGATTAAAAAAGTTAGATTGGTACCCAGTGTAAATATACATACCTCCGATATTCTTTCATCGTCCAAATGGATTCTGCACCTCTGGTTCATTTCGAAATTTGTCAAATGAATCTATTCTTCAGATTGGAGTATCAATTCTTTTCTTCAGAATATCGTAATCGGTGTCACTTTAGACTTTACTTGAGCTTACTTCCACTTTACTGCCTGATTTTTTCTTCTAAATATCGGAGGGATACATATTTTCAATCCAACCTTTAAAAATATCCATACCTAAAATAAAAATTCATTTTGAATCATAAAATCAATCGACAGAAAGTATTAGCATCTTACTGATTGTAAATATACATACCTCCGATTTACTTTTATTGTCAGGATTCTTCAGACTGGAATCCATCATATTTACTTAAGACTTTACTTCCGCTAACATCAAGATTGGCGTTTCTTTACTCATCGTGTTGTAGTGTTTTTTCTTCGTCTTCTAAAGTTCTGAGGTATATATATTTTTAAACCATCCTTTAATAATATCTATACCTGAACAAAAAGTACATTTTAGAAAAAAATTGAATGATTGAAAAAGTTAGATTGGTACCCAGTGTAAATATACATACCTCCGATATTCTTTCATCGTCCAAATAGATTCTTCACCTCTGGTTCATTTCCTACTTTGTCAAATGAATCTATCTTTCAGATTGGAGTATCAATTCTTTTCTTCAGAATATCGTTATCGATGTCAATTCAGACTGTACTTGAGCTTACTTGCCCTTTATGCCTGCTTTTTTCTTCTAAATATCGGAGGGATACATATTTTTAATCCAACATTTAAAAATATCCATACCTAAAAGAAAAATTCATTTTGAATCATAAAATCAATCGAGAGAAAGTATTAGCATCTTACTCACTGTAAATATACATACATCCGATAAACTTTCGTTCGTTGTCAGGGTCCTTCTCCCTGGATTCCATCATTTTTATAAAGACTTTTCTTCCGCTAACATCAAGATTGGCATTTCATTTCACAACGTATTGTAGGGTCTTTTCTTTGCCTTCAAAATTTCGGAGGTATATATTTTTTTAATCCATCCTTTAATAATATCTATACCTGAAAAAAAATGTACATTTTTAGTAAACAATTGAATGATTAAAAAAACTTAGATTAGTACCCATTCTAAATATACATACCTAAGATAACCTTTCATTGTAAGGATTCTTCACCCTGGAGTAATTCAAACATTGGCACTTGAATCTACTTTTTCGCTTGCTTCATAATTGCAGTGTATTTTATTCTCTTCAAAATTTCGGAGGTATATATATTTTTAATCCATCCTTTAATAATATCTATACCTGAAAAAAGCACATATTTAGTAAACAATTGAATGATTAAAAAGGTTGGATTAGTACCCAGTGTAAATATACGTACCTCCGATATTCTTTCATCGTACAAATGGATTCTTCACCTCTGGTTCATTTCCTACTTTGTCAAATGAATCTATTTTTCAGTTTGGAGTATCAATTCTTTTCTTCAGAATATCGTAATCGATGTCAATTCAGACTGTACTTGAGCTTACTTCCCCTTTACTGCCTGCTTTTTTCTTCTAAATGTCGGAGGGATACATATTTTTAATCCAACATTTAAAAATATCCATACCTAAAAGAAAAATTCATTTTTAATCATAAAATTAATCGAGAGAAAGTATTAGAATCTTACTCACTGTAAATATACATACCTCCGATAAACTTTCGTTCGTTGTCAGGGTCCTTCTCCCTGGATTCCATCATTTTTACAAAGACTTTTCCTCCGCTAACATCAAGATTGGCGTTTCATTTCACAACGTATTGTAGGGTCTTTTCTTTGCCTTCAAAATTTCGCAGGTATATATATTTTTAATCCATCCTTTAATAATATCTATACCTGAAAAAAAGTACATTTTTAGTAACCAACTGAATGCTTAAAAAAAGTTAGATTTGTACCCATTGAAAATATAATTACCTCCGATAACCTTTCATTGTCAGGATTCTTCAGTGTCGATTCCATCATATTTACTTAAGACTTTTCTTCTGTTAACATCAAAATTGCCGTTTCTTTTCTCATTGTTTTGTAGTGTTTTTTCTTTGTCTTCTAAATTTCGGAGGTATATATATTTTTAATTCATCCTTTAATAATATCTATACCTGAAAAAAAGTACATTTTTAGTAAACAACTCAATGATTAAAATTTAGATTCGTACCCTGTGTAAATATACATACCTCCGATAACCTTTCATTGTAAGGATTCTTCACCCTGGAGTAATTCAAACATTGGCACTTGAATCTACTTTTCCGCTAGCTTCAAAATTGTAGTGTATTTCATTCTCTTCAAAATTTCGGAGGTATATATATTTTTAATCCATTCTTTAATAATATCTATACCTGAAAAAAGCACATTTTTAGTAAACAATTGAATGATTAAAAAAGTTGGATTAGTACCCAGTGTAAATATACGTACCTCCGATAACCTTTCATTGTCAGGATTCTACTGTGTGGATTCCATCATATTTATTTAAGACTTTATTTCCACTAACATCAAGATTGGCGTTTCTTTACTCATCGTGTTGTAGTGTTTTTTCTTCGTCTTCTGACGTTCGGAGGTATATATATTTTTAAACCATCCTTTAAAAATATCTATACGTGAAAAAAAATTACATTTTAGCAAACAATTGAATGATTAAAAAAGTTAGATAAGTACCCAGTGTAAATATACATACCTCCGATATTCTTTCATCGTCCAAATGGATTCTGCACCTCTGGTTCATTTCCTACTTTGTCAAATCAATCTATATTTCAGATTGGAGTATCAATTCTTTTCTTCAGAATATCGTAATCGATCTCAATTCAGACTGTTCTTGAGCTTACTTCCCCTTTACTGCCTGCTTTTTTTCTTCTAAATATGGGAGGGATACATATTTTTAATCCGACATTTAAAAATGTCCATACCTAAAAAAAAAAAATTCATTTTTAATCATAAAATCAATCGAGAGAAAGTGTTAGCATCTTACTCACTGAAAATATACATACCTCCGATAAACTTTCGTTGTCAGGATTCTTCAGACTGGATTCCATCATATTTACTTAAGACTTTACTTCCTCTAACATCGAGATTGGCGTTTCTTTACTCATCGTTTTGTAGTGTTTTTTCTTTGTCTTCTAAAGTTCGGAGGTATATATATTTTTAAACCATCCTTTAATAATATCTATACCTGAAAAAAAAGAACATTTTAGCAAACAATTGAATGATTAAAAAAGTTAGATTGGTACCCAGTGTAAATATACAAACCTCCGATATTCTTTCATCGTCCAAATGGATTCTTCACCTCTGGTTCATTTCCTACTTTGTCAAATGAATCTATTTTTCAGTTTGGAGTATCAATTCTTTTCTTCAGAATATCGTAATCGATGTCAATTCAGACTGTACTTGAGATTACTTCCCCTTTACTGCCTGCTTTTTTCTTCTAGATATCGGAGGGATACATATTTTTAATCCAACATTTAAAAATATCCATACCTAAAAGAAAAATTCATTTTTAATCATAAAATCAATCGAGAGAAAGTATTAGCATCTAACTCACTGTAAATATACATACCTCCGATAAAATTTCGTTGTCAGGGTCCTTCTCCATGGATTCCATCATTTTTACAAAGACTTTTCTTCCGCTAACATCAAGATTGGCGTTTCCTTTCTCAGCGTATTGTAGGGTATTTTCTTTGCCTTCAAAATTTCGGAGGTATATATATTTTTAATCCATCCCTTAATAATATCTATACCTGAAAAAAAGTAGATTTTTAGTAACCAACTGAATGCTTAAAAAAAAGTTAGATTTGTACCCATTGAAAATATAATTACCTCCGATAACCTTTCATTGTCAGGATTCTTCAGTGTCGATTCCATCATATTTACTTAAGACTTTTCTTCTGCTAACATCAAAATTGCCGTTTCTTTTCTCATTGTTTTGTAGTGTTTTTTCTTTGTCTTCTAAATTTCGGAGGTATATATATTTTTAAACCATCCTTTAATAATATCCATACCTGAAAATAAAGTACATTTTTAGTAAACAACTCAATGATTAAAATTTAGATTCGTACCCTGTGTAAATATACATACCTCCGATAACCTTTTAATGTAAGGATTCTTCACCCTGGAGTAATTCAAACATTGGCACTTGAATCTAATTTTCCGCTAGCTTCAAAATTGTAGTGTATTTCATTCTCTTCAAAATTTCGGAGGTATATATATATTTAATCCATTCTTGAATAATATCTATACCTGAAAATAAAGTACATTTTAGCAAACATTTGAATGATTAAAAAAGTTAGATTGGTACCCAGTGTAAATATACATACCTCCGATATTCTTTCATCGTCCAAATGGATTCTGCACCTCTGGTTCATTTCGAAATTTGTCAAATGAATCTATTCTTCAGATTGGAGTATCAATTCTTTTCTTCAGAATATCGTAATCGGTGTCACTTTAGACTTTACTTGAGCTTACTTCCACTTTACTGCCTGATTTTTTCTTCTAAATATCGGAGGGATACATATTTTCAATCCAACCTTTAAAAATATCCATACCTAAAATAAAAATTCATTTTTAATCATAAAATCAATCGACAGAAAGTATTAGCATCTTACTGATTGTAAATATACATACCTCCGATTTACTTTTATTGTCAGGATTCTTCAGACTGGATTCCATCATATTTACTTAAGACTTTACTTCCGCTAACATCAAGAGACGCGTTTCTTTACTCATCGTGTTGTAGTGTTTTTTCTTCGTCTTCTAAAGTTCTGAGGTATATATATTTTTAAACCATCCTTTAATAATATCTATACCTGAACAAAAAGTACATTTTAGAAAAAAATTGAATGATTGAAAAAGTTAGATTGGTACCCAGTGTAAATATACATACCTCCGATATTCTTTCATCGTCCAAATAGATTCTTCACCTCTGGTTCATTTCCTACTTTGTCAAATGAATCTATCTTTCAGATTGGAGTATCAATTCTTTTCTTCAGAATATCGTTATCGATGTCAATTCAGACTGTACTTGAGCTTACTTGCCCTTTACTGCCTGCTTTTTTCTTCTAAATATCGGAGGGATACATATTTTTAATCCAACATTTAAAAATATCCATACCTAAAAGAAAAATTCATTTTGAATCATAAAATCAATCGAGAGAAAGTATTAGCATCTTACTCACTGTAAATATACATACATCCGATAAACTTTCGTTCGTTGTCAGGGTCCTTCTCCCTGGATTCCATCATTTTTATAAAGACTTTTCTTCCGCTAACATCAAGATTGGCATTTCATTTCACAACGTATTGTAGGGTCTTTTCTTTGCCTTCAAAATTTCGGAGGTATATATTTTTTTAATCCATCCTTTAATAATATCTATACCTGAAAAAAATGTACATTTTTAGTAAACAATTGAATGATTAAAAAAACTTAGATTAGTACCCATTCTAAATATACATACCTAAGATAACCTTTCATTGTAAGGATTCTTCACCCTGGAGTAATTCAAACATTGGCACTTGAATCTACTTTTTCGCTTGCTTCATAATTGCAGTGTATTTTATTCTCTTCAAAATTTCGGAGGTATATATATTTTTAATCCATCCTTTAATAATATCTATACCTGAAAAAAGCACATATTTAGTAAACAATTGAATGATTAAAAAGGTTGGATTAGTACCCAGTGTAAATATACATACCTCCGATATTCTTTCATCGTCCAAATGGATTCTTCACCTCTGGTTCATTTCCTACTTTGTCAAATGAATCTATTTTTCAGTTTGGAGTATCAATTCTTTTCTTCAGAATATCGTAATCGATGTCAATTCAGACTGTACTTGAGCTTACTTCCCCTTTACTGCCTGCTTTTTTCTTCTAAATGTCGGAGGGATACATATTTTTAATCCAACATTTAAAAATATCCATACCTAAAAGAAAAATTCATTTTTAATCATAAAATTAATCGAGAGAAAGTATTAGAATCTTACACACTGTAAATATACATACCTCCGATAAACTTTCGTTCGTTGTCAGGGTCCTTCTCCCTGGATTCCATCATTTTTACAAAGACTTTTCCTCCGCTAACATCAAGATTGGCGTTTCATTTCACAACGTATTGTAGGGTCTTTTCTTTGCCTTCAAAATTTCGCAGGTATATATATTTTTAATCCATCCTTTAATAATATCTATACCTGAAAAAAAGTACATTTTTAGTAACCAACTGAATGCTTAAAAAAAGTTAGATTTGTACCCATTGAAAATATAATTACCTCCGATAACCTTTCATTGTCAGGATTCTTCAGTGTCGATTCCATCATATTTACTTAAGACTTTTCTTCTGTTAACATCAAAATTGCCGTTTCTTTTCTCATTGTTTTGTAGTGTTTTTTCTTTGTCTTCTAAATTTCGGAGGTATATATATTTTTAATTCATCCTTTAATAATATCTATACCTGAAAAAAAGTACATTTTTAGTAAACAACTCAATGATTAAAATTTAGATTCGTACCCTGTGTAAATATACATACCTCCGATAACCTTTCATTGTAAGGATTCTTCACCCTGGAGTAATTCAAACATTGGCACTTGAATCTACTTTTCCGCTAGCTTCAAAATTGTAGTGTATTTCATTCTCTTCAAAATTTCGGAGGTATATATATTTTTAATCCATTCTTTAATAATATCTATACCTGAAAAAAGCACATTTTTAGTAAACAATTGAATGATTAAAAAAGTTGGATTAGTACCCAGTGTAAATATACGTACCTCCGATAACCTTTCATTGACAGGATTCTACTGTGTGGATTCCATCATATTTATTTAAGACTTTATTTCCACTAACATCAAGATTGGCGTTTCTTTACTCATCGTGTTGTAGTGTTTTTTCTTCGTCTTCTGACGTTCGGAGGTATATATATTTTTAAACCATCCTTTAAAAATATCTATACGTGAAAAAAAAATTACATTTTAGCAAACAATTGAATGATTAAAAAAGTTAGATAAGTACCCAGTGTAAATATACATACCTCCGATATTCTTTCATCGTCCAAATGGATTCTGCACCTCTGGTTCATTTCCTACTTTGTCAAATCAATCTATATTTCAGATTGGAGTATCAATTCTTTTCTTCAGAATATCGTAATCGATCTCAATTCAGACTGTTCTTGAGCTTACTTCCCCTTTACTGCCTGCTTTTTTTCTTCTAAATATGGGAGGGATACATATTTTTAATCCGACATTTAAAAATGTCCATACCTAAAAAAAAAATTCATTTTTAATCATAAAATCAATCGAGAGAAAGTGTTAGCATCTTACTCACTGAAAATATACATACCTCCGATAAACTTTCGTTGTCAGGATTCTTCAGACTGGATTCCATCATATTTACTTAAGACTTTACTTCCTCTAACATCGAGATTGGCGTTTCTTTACTCATCGTTTTGTAGTGTTTTTTCTTCGTCTTCTGACGTTCGGAGGTATATATATTTTTAAACCATCCTTTAAAAATATCTATACGTGAAAAAAAAATTACATTTTAGCAAACAATTGAATGATTAAAAAAGTTAGATAAGTACCCAGTGTAAATATACAAACCTCCGATATTCTTTCATCGTCCAAATGGATTCTTCACCTCTGGTTCATTTCCTACTTTGTCAAATGAATCTATTTTTCAGTTTGGAGTATCAATTCTTTTCTTCAGAATATCGTAATCGATGTCAATTCAGACTGTACTTGAGATTACTTCCCCTTTACTGCCTGCTTTTTTCTTCTAGATATCGGAGGGATACATATTTTTAATCCAACATTTAAAAATATACATACCTAAAAGAAAAATTCATTTTTAATCATAAAATCAATCGAGAGAAAGTATTAGCATCTAACTCACTGTAAATATACATACCTCCGATAAAATTTCTTTGTCAGGGTGCTTCTCCATGGATTCCATCATTTTTACAAAGACTTTTCTTCCGCTAACATCAAGATTGGCGTTTCCTTTCGCAGCGTATTGTAGGGTATTTTCTTTGCCTTCAAAATTTCGGAGGTATATATATTTTTAATCCATCCTTTAATAATATCTATACCTGAAAAAAAGTAGATTTTTAGTAACCAACTGAATGCTTAAAAAAAAGTTAGATTTGTACCCATTGAAAATATAATTACCTCCGATAACCTTTCATTGTCAGGATTCTTCAGTGTCGATTCCATCATATTTACTTAAGACTTTTCTTCTGCTAACATCAAAATTGCCGTTTCTTTTCTCATTGTTTTGTAGTGTTTTTTCTTTGTCTTCTAAATTTCGGAGGTATATATATTTTTAAACCATCCTTTAATAATATCCATACCTGAAAATAAAGTACATTTTTAGTAAACAACTCAATGATTAAAATTTAGATTCGTACCCTGTGTAAATATACATACCTCCGATAACCTTTTAATGTAAGGATTCTTCACCCTGGAGTAATTCAAACATTGGCACTTGAATCTACTTTTCCGCTAGCTTCAAAATTGTAGTGTATTTCATTCTCTTCAAAATTTCGGAGGTATATATATATTTAACCCATTCTTGAATAATATCTATACCTGAAAATAAAGTACATTTTAGCAAACATTTGAATGATTAAAAAAGTTAGATTGGTACCCAGTGTAAATATACATACCTCCGATATTCTTTCATCGTCCAAATGGATTCTGCACCTCTGGTTCATTTCGAAATTTGTCAAATGAATCTATTCTTCAGATTGGAGTATCAATTCTTTTCTTCAGAATATCGTAATCGGTGTCACTTTAGACTTTACTTGAGCTTACTTCCACTTTACTGCCTGATTTTTTCTTCTAAATATCGGAGGGATACATATTTTCAATCCAACCTTTAAAAATATCCATACCTAAAATAAAAATTCATTTTTAATCATAAAATCAATCGAGAGAAAGTATTAGAATCTTACTCACTGTAAATATACATACCTCCGATAAACTTTCGTTCGTTGTCAGGGTCCTTCTCCCTGGATTCCATCATTTTTACAAAGACTTTTCCTTCGCTAACATCAAGATTGGCGTTTCATTTCACAACGTATTGTAGGGTCTTTTCTTTGCCTTCAAAAATTCGGAGGTATATATATTTTTAATCCATCCTTTAATAATATCTATACCTGAAAAAAAGTACATTTTTAGTAACCAACTGAATGCTTAAAAAAAGTTAGATTTGTACCCATTGAAAATATAATTACCTCCGATAACCTTTCATTGTCAGGATTCTACTGTGTGGATTCCATCTTATTTATTAAGACTTTATTTCCACTAACATCATCATTGGCGTTTCTTTACTCATCGTGTTGTAGTGTTTTTTCTTCGTCTTCTGAAGTTCGGAGGTATATATATTTTTAAACCATCCTTTAGAAATATCTATACCTGAAAAAAAAATTACATTTTAGCAAACAATTGAATGATTAAAAAAGTTAGATAAGTACCCAGTGTAAATATACATACCTCCGATATTCTTTCATTGTCCAAATGGATTCTGCACCTCTGGTTCATTTCGAAATTTGTCAAATGAATCTATTCTTCAGATTGGAGTATCAATTCTTTTCTTCAGAATATCGTAATCGGTGTCACTTTAGACTTTACTTGAACTTGATTCCACTTTACTGCCTGATTTTTTCTTCTAAATATCGGAGGGATACATATTTTCAATCCAACCTTTAAAAATATCCGTACCTAAAATAAAAATTCATTTTTAATCATAAAATCAATCGACAGAAAGTATTAGCATCTTATTGATTGTAAATATACATACCTCCGATTTACTTTTATTGTCAGGATTCTTCAGACTGGATTCCATCATATTTACTTAAGACTTTACTTCCTCTAACATCGAGATTGGCGTTTCTTTACTCGTCGTTTTGTAGTGTTTTTTCTTTGTCTTCTAAAGTTCGGAGGTAAATATATTTTTAAACCATCCTTTAATAACATCTATACCTGAAAAAAAAGTACATTTTAGAAAAAAATTGAATGATTGAAAAAGTTAGATTGGTACCCAGTGTAAATATACATACCTCCGATATTCTTTCATCGTCCAAATAGATTCTTCACCTCTGGTTCATTTCCTACTTTGTCAAATGAATCTATTTTTCAGTTTGGAGTATCAATTCTTTTCTTCAGAATATCGTAATCGATGTCAATTCAGACTGTACTTGAGCTTACTTCCCCTTTACTGCCTGCTTTTTTCTTCTAAATGTCGGAGGGATACATATTTTTAATCCAACATTTAAAAATATCCATACCTAAAAGAAAAATTCATTTTTAATCATAAAATTGTTCGAGAGAAAGTATTAGAATCTTACTCACTGTAAATATACATACCTCCGATAAACTTTCGTTCGTTGTCAGGGTCCTTCTCCCTGGATTCCATCATTTTTATAAAGACTTTTCTTCCGCTAACATCAAGATTGGCATTTCATTTCACAACGTATTGTAGGGTCTTTTCTTTGCCTTCAAAATTTCGGAGGTATATATTTTTTTAATCCATCCTTTAATAATATCTATACCTGAAAAAAAAGTACATTTTTAGTAAACAATTGAATGATTAAAAAAAGTTAGATTAGTACCCATTCTAAATATACATACCTCCGATAACCTTTCATTGTAAGGATTCTTCACCCTGGAGTAATTCAAACATTGGCACTTGAATCTACTTTTTCGCTTGCTTCATAATTGCAGTGTATTTTATTCTCTTCAAAATTTCGGAGGTATATATATTTTTAATCCATCCTTTAATAATAACTATACCTGAAAAAAGCACATTTTTAGTAAACAATTAAATGATTAAAAAGGTTGGATTAGTACCCAGTGTAAATATACGTACCTCCGATATTCTTTCATCGTCCAAATGGATTCTTCACCTCTGGTTCATTTCCTACTTTGTCAAATGATGCTATTTTTCAGTTTGGAGTATCAATTCTTTTCTTCAGAATATTGTAATCGATGTCAATTCAGACTGTACTTGAGCTTACTTCCCCTTTACTGCCTGCTTTTTTCTTCTAAATGTCGGAGGGATACATATTTTTAATCCAACATTTAAAAATATCCATACCTAAAAGAAAAATTCATTTTTAATCATAAAATTAATCGAGAGAAAGTATTAGAATCTTACTCACTGTAAATATACATACCTCCGATAAACTTTCGTTCGTTGTCAGGGTCCTTCTCCCTGGATTCCATCATTTTTACAAAGACTTTTCCTCCGCTAACATCAAGATTGGCGTTTCATTTCACAACGTATTGTAGGGTCTTTTCTTTGCCTTCAAAAATTCGGAGGTATATATATTTTTAATCCATCCTTTAATAATATCTATACCTGAAAAAAAGTACATTTTTAGTAACCAACTGAATGCTTAAAAAAAGTTAGATTTGTACCCATTGAAAATATAATTACCTCCGATAACCTTTCATTGTCAGGATTCTACTGTGTGGATTCCATCTTATTTATTAAGACTTTATTTCCACTAACATCATCATTGGCGTTTCTTTACTCATCGTGTTGTAGTGTTTTTTCTTCGTCTTCTGAAGTTCGGAGGTATATATATTTTTAAACCATCCTTTAGAAATATCTATACCTGAAAAAAAAATTACATTTTAGCAAACAATTGAATGATTAAAAAAGTTAGATAAGTACCCAGTGTAAATATACATACCTCCGATATTCTTTCATTGTCCAAATGGATTCTGCACCTCTGGTTCATTTCGAAATTTGTCAAATGAATCTATTCTTCAGATTGGAGTATCAATTCTTTTCTTCAGAATATCGTAATCGGTGTCACTTTAGACTTTACTTGAACTTGATTCCACTTTACTGCCTGATTTTTTCTTCTAAATATCGGAGGGATACATATTTTCAATCCAACCTTTAAAAATATCCGTACCTAAAATAAAAATTCATTTTTAATCATAAAATCAATCGACAGAAAGTATTAGCATCTTATTGATTGTAAATATACATACCTCCGATTTACTTTTATTGTCAGGATTCTTCAGACTGGATTCCATCATATTTACTTAAGACTTTACTTCCTCTAACATCGAGATTGGCGTTTCTTTACTCGTCGTTTTGTAGTGTTTTTTCTTTGTCTTCTAAAGTTCGGAGGTAAATATATTTTTAAACCATCCTTTAATAACATCTATACCTGAAAAAAAAGTACATTTTAGAAAAAAATTGAATGATTGAAAAAGTTAGATTGGTACCCAGTGTAAATATACATACCTCCGATATTCTTTCATCGTCCAAATAGATTCTTCACCTCTGGTTCATTTCCTACTTTGTCAAATGAATCTATTTTTCAGTTTGGAGTATCAATTCTTTTCTTCAGAATATCGTAATCGATGTCAATTCAGACTGTACTTGAGCTTACTTCCCCTTTACTGCCTGCTTTTTTCTTCTAAATGTCGGAGGGATACATATTTTTAATCCAACATTTAAAAATATCCATACCTAAAAGAAAAATTCATTTTTAATCATAAAATTGTTCGAGAGAAAGTATTAGAATCTTACTCACTGTAAATATACATACCTCCGATAAACTTTCGTTCGTTGTCAGGGTCCTTCTCCCTGGATTCCATCATTTTTATAAAGACTTTTCTTCCGCTAACATCAAGATTGGCATTTCATTTCACAACGTATTGTAGGGTCTTTTCTTTGCCTTCAAAATTTCGGAGGTATATATTTTTTTAATCCATCCTTTAATAATATCTATACCTGAAAAAAAAGTACATTTTTAGTAAACAATTGAATGATTAAAAAAAGTTAGATTAGTACCCATTCTAAATATACATACCTCCGATAACCTTTCATTGTAAGGATTCTTCACCCTGGAGTAATTCAAACATTGGCACTTGAATCTACTTTTTCGCTTGCTTCATAATTGCAGTGTATTTTATTCTCTTCAAAATTTCGGAGGTATATATATTTTTAATCCATCCTTTAATAATAACTATACCTGAAAAAAGCACATTTTTAGTAAACAATTAAATGATTAAAAAGGTTGGATTAGTACCCAGTGTAAATATACGTACCTCCGATATTCTTTCATCGTCCAAATGGATTCTTCACCTCTGGTTCATTTCCTACTTTGTCAAATGATGCTATTTTTCAGTTTGGAGTATCAATTCTTTTCTTCAGAATATCGTAATCGATGTCAATTCAGACTGTACTTGAGCTTACTTCCCCTTTACTGCCTGCTTTTTTCTTCTAAATGTCGGAGGGATACATATTTTTAATCCAACATTTAAAAATATCCATACCTAAAAGAAAAATTCATTTTTAATCATAAAATTAATCGAGAGAAAGTATTAGAATCTTACTCACTGTAAATATACATACCTCCGATAAACTTTCGTTCGTTGTCAGGGTCCTTCTCCCTGGATTCCATCATTTTTACAAAGACTTTTCCTCCGCTAACATCAAGATTGGCGTTTCATTTCACAACGTATTGTAGGGTCTTTTCTTTGCCTTCAAAAATTCGGAGGTATATATATTTTTAATCCATCCTTTAATAATATCTATACCTGAAAAAAAGTACATTTTTAGTAACCAACTGAATGCTTAAAAAAAGTTAGATTTGTACCCATTGAAAATATAATTACCTCCGATAACCTTTCATTGTCAGGATTCTACTGTGTGGATTCCATCTTATTTATTTAAGACTTTATTTCCACTAACATCATGATTGGCGTTTCTTACTCATCGTGTTGTAGTGTTTTTTCTTCGTCTTCTGACGTTCGGAGGTATATATATTTTTAAACCATCCTTTAAAAATATCTATACGTGAAAAAAAAATTACATTTTAGCAAACAATTGAATGGTTAAAAAAGTTAGATAAGTACTCAGTGTAAATATACATACCTCCGATATTCTTTCATGGTCCAAATGGATTCTGCACCTCTGGTTCATTTCGTACTTTGTCAAATCAATCTATTTTTCAGATTGGAGTATCAATTCTTTTCTTCAGAATATCCTAATCGATGTAAATTCAGACTGTACTTGAGCTTACTTCCCCTTTACTGCCTGCTTTTTTCTTCTAAATATCGGAGGGACACATATTTTTAATACAACATTTAAAAATATCCATATCTAAAAAAAAATTCATTTTTAATCATAAAATCAATCGAGAGAAAGTGTTAGCATCTTACTCACTGTAAATATACATATCTCGGATAAACTTTCGTTGTCAGGATTCTTCAGACTGGATTCCATCATATTTACTTAAGACTTTACTTCCTCTAACATCGAGATTGGCGTTGTTTACTCATCGTTTTGTAGTGTTTTTTCTTTGTCTTCTAAATTTCGGAGGTATATATATTTTTAAACCATCCTTTAATAATATCTATACCTGAAAATAAAGTACATTTTTAGTAAACAACTCAATGATTAAAATTTAGATTCGTACCCTGTGTAAATATACATGCCTCCGATAACCTTTCATTGTAAGGATTCTTCACCCTGGAGTAATTCAAACATTGGCACTTGAATCTACTTTTCCGCTAGCTTCAAAATTGTAGTGTATTTCATTCTCTTCAATATTTCGGAGGTATATATATTTTTAATCCATCCTTTAATAATATCTATACCTGAAAAAAGCACAGTTTTAGTACACAATTGAATGATTAAAAAGTTTGGATTAGTACCCAGTGTAAATATACGTACCTCCGATAACATTTCATTGTCAGGATTCTACTGTGTGGATTCCATTATATTTACTTAAGACTTTACTTCCGCTAACATCAAGATTGGCGTTTCTTTACTCATCGTGTTGTAGTGTTTTTTCTTCGTCTTCTGAAGTTCGGAGGTATATATATTTTTAAACCATCCTTTAGAAATATCTATACCTGAAAAAAAAATTACATTTTAGCAAACAATTGAATGATTAAAAAAGTTAGATAAGTACCCAGTGTAAATATACATACCTCCGATATTCTTTCATCGTCCAAATGGATTCTGCACCTCTGGTTCATTTCGAAATTTGTCAAATCAATCTATTCTTCAGATTGGAGTATCAATTCTTTTCTTCAGAATATCGTAATCGGTGTCACTTTAGACTTTACTTGAACTTGATTCCACTTTACTGCCTGATTTTTTCTTCTAAATATCGGAGGGATACATATTTTCAATCCAACCTTTAAAAATATCCGTACCTAAAATAAAAATTCATTTTTAATCATAAAATCAATCGACAGAAAGTATTAGCATCTTATTGATTGTAAATATACATACCTCCGATTTACTTTTATTGTCCGGATTCTTCAGACTGGATTCCATCATATTTACTGAAGACTTTACTTCCTCTAACATCGAGATTGGCGTTTCTTTACTCGTCGTTTTGTAGTGTTTTTTCTTTGTCTTCTAAAGTTCGGAGGTATATATATTTTTAAACCATCCTTTAAAAATATCTATACGTGAAAAAAAAATTACATTTTAGCAAACAATTGAATGGTTAAAAAAGTTAGATAAGTACTCAGTGTAAATATACATACCTCCGATATTCTTTCATGGTCCAAATGGATTCTGCACCTCTGGTTCACTTCGTACTTTGTCAAATCAATCTATTTTTCAGATTGGAGTATCAATTCTTTTCTTCAGAATATCCTAATCGATGTAAATTCAGACTGTACTTGAGCTTACTTCCCCTTTACTGCCTGCTTTTTTCTTCTAAATATCGGAGGGACACATATTTTTAATACAACATTTAAAAATATCCATATCTAAAAAAAAATTCATTTTTAATCATAAAATCAATCGAGAGAAAGTGTTAGCATCTTACTCACTGTAAATATACATATCTCGGATAAACTTTCGTTGTCAGGATTCTTCAGACTGGATTCCATCATATTTACTTAAGACTTTACTTCCTCTAACATCGAGATTGGCGTTGTTTACTCATCGTTTTGTAGTGTTTTTTCTTTGTCTTCTAAATTTCGGAGGTATATATATTTTTAAACCATCCTTTAATAATATCTATACCTGAAAATAAAGTACATTTTTAGTAAACAACTCAATGATTAAAATTTAGATTCGTACCCTGTGTAAATATACATGCCTCCGATAACCTTTCATTGTAAGGATTCTTCACCCTGGAGTAATTCAAACATTGGCACTTGAATCTACTTTTCCGCTAGCTTCAAAATTGTAGTGTATTTCATTCTCTTCAATATTTCGGAGGTATATATATTTTTAATCCATCCTTTAATAATATCTATACCTGAAAAAAGCACAGTTTTAGTACACAATTGAATGATTAAAAAGTTTGGATTAGTACCCAGTGTAAATATACGTACCTCCGATAACATTTCATTGTCAGGATTCTACTGTGTGGATTCCATTATATTTACTTAAGACTTTACTTCCGCTAACATCAAGATTGGCGTTTCTTTACTCATCGTGTTGTAGTGTTTTTTCTTCGTCTTCTGAAGTTCGGAGGTATATATATTTTTAAACCATCCTTTAGAAATATCTATACCTGAAAAAAAAATTACATTTTAGCAAACAATTGAATGATTAAAAAAGTTAGATAAGTACCCAGTGTAAATATACATACCTCCGATATTCTTTCATCGTCCAAATGGATTCTGCACCTCTGGTTCATTTCGAAATTTGTCAAATCAATCTATTCTTCAGATTGGAGTATCAATTCTTTTCTTCAGAATATCGTAATCGGTGTCACTTTAGACTTTACTTGAACTTGATTCCACTTTACTGCCTGATTTTTTCTTCTAAATATCGGAGGGATACATATTTTCAATCCAACCTTTAAAAATATCCGTACCTAAAATAAAAATTCATTTTTAATCATAAAATCAATCGACAGAAAGTATTAGCATCTTATTGATTGTAAATATACATACCTCCGATTTACTTTTATTGTCCGGATTCTTCAGACTGGATTCCATCATATTTACTGAAGACTTTACTTCCTCTAACATCGAGATTGGCGTTTCTTTACTCGTCGTTTTGTAGTGTTTTTTCTTTGTCTTCTAAAGTTCGGAGGTATATATATTTTTAAACCATCCTTTAATAATATCTATACCTGAAAAAAAAGTACATTTTAGAAAAAAATTGAATGATTGAAAAAGTTAGATTGGTACCCAGTGTAAATATACATACCTCCGATATTCTTTCATCGTCCAAATAGATTCTTCACCTCTGGTTCATTTCCTACTTTGTCAAATGAATCTATTTTTCAGTTTGGAGTATCAATTCTTTTCTTCAGAATATCGTAATCGATGTCAATTCAGACTGTACTTGAGCTTACTTCCCCTTTACTGCCTGCTTTTTTCTTCTAAATGTCGGAGGGATACATATTTTTAATCCAACATTTAAAAATATCCATACCTAAAAGAAAAATTCATTTTTAATCATAAAATTGTTCGAGAGAAAGTATTAGAATCTTACTCACTGTAAATATACATACCTCCGATAAACTTTCGTTCGTTGTCAGGGTCCTTCTCCCTGGATTCCATCATTTTTACAAAGACTTTTCTTCCGCTAACATCAAAATTGGCGTTTCATTTCACAACGTATTATAGGGTCTTTTCTTTGCCTTCAAAATTTCGGAGGTATATATATTTTTAATCCATCCTTTAATAATATCTATACCTGAAAAAAAGTACATTTTTAGTAACCAACTGAATGCTTAAAAAAAGTTAGATTTGTACCCATTGAAAATATAATTACCTCCGATAACCTTTCATTGTCAGGATTCTTCAGTGTCGATTCCATCATATTTACTTAAGACTTTTCTTCTGTTAACATCAAAATTGCCGTTTCTTTTCTCATTGTTTTGTAGTGTTTTTTCTTTGTCTTCTAAATTTCGGAGGTATATATATTTTTAATTCATCCTTTAATAATATCTATACCTGAAAAAAAGTACATTTTTAGTAAACAACTCAATGATTAAAATTTAGATTCGTACCCTGTGTGTAAATATACATACCTCCGATAACCTTTCATTGTAAGGATTCTTCACCCTGGAGTAATTCAAACATTGGCACTTGAATCTACTTTTCCGCTAGCTTCAAAATTGTAGTGTATTTCATTCTCTTCAAAATTTCGGAGGTATATATATTTTTAATCCATTCTTTAATAATATCTATACCTGAAAAAAGCACATTTTTAGTAAACAATTGAATGATTAAAAAAGTTGGATTAGTACCCAGTGTAAATATACGTACCTCCGATAACCTTTAATTGTCAGGATTCTACTGTGTGGATTCCATCATACTTATTTAAGACTTTATTTCCACTAACATCAAGATTGGCGTTTCTTTACTCATCGTGTTGTAGTGTTTTTTCTTCGTCTTCTGACGTTCGGAGGTATATATATTTTTAAACCATCCTTTAAAAATATCTATACGTGAAAAAAAAATTACATTTTAGCAAACAATTGAATGATTAAAAAAGTTAGATAAGTACCCAGTGTAAATATACATACCTCCGATATTCTTTCATCGTCCAAATGGATTCTGCCCCTCTGGTTCATTTCCTACTTTGTCAAATCAATCTATTTTTCAGATTGGAGTATCAATTCTTTTCTTCAGAATATCGTAATCGATCTCAATTCAGACTGTACTTGAGCTTACTTCCCCTTTACTGCTTGCTTTTTTTCTTCTAAATATCGGAGGGATACATATTTTTAATCCAACATTTAAAAATATCCATACCTAAAAAAAAAAAATTCATTTTTAATCATAAAATCAATCGAGAGAAATTGTTAGCATCTTACTCACTGAAAATATACATACCTCCGATAAACTTTCGTTGTCAGGATTCTTCAGACTGGATTCCATCATATTTACTTAACACTTTACTTCCTCTAACATCGAGATTGGCGTTTCTTTACTCATCGTTTTGTAGTGTTTTTTCTTTGTCTTCTAAAGTTCGGAGGTATATATATTTTTAAACCATCCTTTAATAATATCTATACCTGAAAAAAAAGTACATTTTAGCAAACAATTGAATGATTAAAAAAGTTAGATTGGTACCCAGTGTAAATATACAAACCTCCGATTTTCTTTCATCGTCCAAATGGATTCTTCACCTCTGGTTCATTTCCTACTTTGTCAAATGAATCTATTTTTCAGTTTGGAGTATCAATTCTTTTCTTCAGAATATCGTAATCGATGTCAATTCAGACTGTACTTGAGCTTACTTCCCCTTTACTGCCTGCTTTTTTCTTCTAAATGTCGGAGGGATACATATTTTTAATCCAACATTTAAAAATATCCATACCTAAAAGAAAAATTCATTTTTAATCATAAAATTGTTCGAGAGAAAGTATTAGAATCTTACTCACTGTAAATATACATACCTCCGATAAACTTTCGTTCGTTGTCAGGGTCCTTCTCCCTGGATTCCATCATTTTTACAAAGACTTTTCTTCCGCTAACATCAAAATTGGCGTTTCATTTCACAACGTATTATAGGGTCTTTTCTTTGCCTTCAAAATTTCGGAGGTATATATATTTTTAATCCATCCTTTAATAATATCTATACCTGAAAAAAAGTACATTTTTAGTAACCAACTGAATGCTTAAAAAAAGTTAGATTTGTACCCATTGAAAATATAATTACCTCCGATAACCTTTCATTGTCAGGATTCTTCAGTGTCGATTCCATCATATTTACTTAAGACTTTTCTTCTGTTAACATCAAAATTGCCGTTTCTTTTCTCATTGTTTTGTAGTGTTTTTTCTTTGTCTTCTAAATTTCGGAGGTATATATATTTTTAATTCATCCTTTAATAATATCTATACCTGAAAAAAAGTACATTTTTAGTAAACAACTCAATGATTAAAATTTAGATTCGTACCCTGTGTGTAAATATACATACCTCCGATAACCTTTCATTGTAAGGATTCTTCACCCTGGAGTAATTCAAACATTGGCACTTGAATCTACTTTTCCGCTAGCTTCAAAATTGTAGTGTATTTCATTCTCTTCAAAATTTCGGAGGTATATATATTTTTAATCCATTCTTTAATAATATCTATACCTGAAAAAAGCACATTTTTAGTAAACAATTGAATGATTAAAAAAGTTGGATTAGTACCCAGTGTAAATATACGTACCTCCGATAACCTTTAATTGTCAGGATTCTACTGTGTGGATTCCATCATACTTATTTAAGACTTTATTTCCACTAACATCAAGATTGGCGTTTCTTTACTCATCGTGTTGTAGTGTTTTTTCTTCGTCTTCTGACGTTCGGAGGTATATATATTTTTAAACCATCCTTTAAAAATATCTATACGTGAAAAAAAAATTACATTTTAGCAAACAATTGAATGATTAAAAAAGTTAGATAAGTACCCAGTGTAAATATACATACCTCCGATATTCTTTCATCGTCCAAATGGATTCTGCCCCTCTGGTTCATTTCCTACTTTGTCAAATCAATCTATTTTTCAGATTGGAGTATCAATTCTTTTCTTCAGAATATCGTAATCGATCTCAATTCAGACTGTACTTGAGCTTACTTCCCCTTTACTGCTTGCTTTTTTTCTTCTAAATATCGGAGGGATACATATTTTTAATCCAACATTTAAAAATATCCATACCTAAAAAAAAAAAATTCATTTTTAATCATAAAATCAATCGAGAGAAATTGTTAGCATCTTACTCACTGAAAATATACATACCTCCGATAAACTTTCGTTGTCAGGATTCTTCAGACTGGATTCCATCATATTTACTTAAGACTTTACTTCCTCTAACATCGAGATTGGCGTTTCTTTACTCATCGTTTTGTAGTGTTTTTTCTTTGTCTTCTAAAGTTCGGAGGTATATATATTTTTAAACCATCCTTTAATAATATCTATACCTGAAAAAAAAGTACATTTTAGCAAACAATTGAATGATTAAAAAAGTTAGATTGGTACCCAGTGTAAATATACAAACCTCCGATTTTCTTTCATCGTCCAAATGGATTCTTCACCTCTGGTTCATTTCCTACTTTGTCAAATCAATCTATTTTTCAGATTGGAGTATCAATTCTTTTCTTCAGAATATCGTAATCGATCTCAATTCAGACTGTACTTGAGCTTACTTCCCCTTTACTGCTTGCTTTTTTTCTTCTAAATATCGGAGGGATACATATTTTTAATCCAACATTTAAAAATATCCATACCTAAAAAAAAAAAAATTCATTTTTAATCATAAAATCAATCGAGAGAAATTGTTAGCATCTTACTCACTGAAAATATACATACCTCCGATAAACTTTCGTTGTCAGGATTCTTCAGACTGGATTCCATCATATTTACTTAAGACTTTACTTCCTCTAACATCGAGATTGGCGTTTCTTTACTCATCGTTTTGTAGTGTTTTTTCTTTGTCTTCTAAAGTTCGGAGGTATATATATTTTTAAACCATCCTTTAATAATATCTATACCTGAAAAAAAAGTACATTTTAGCAAACAATTGAATGATTAAAAAAGTTAGATTGGTACCCAGTGTAAATATACAAACCTCCGATTTTCTTTCATCGTCCAAATGGATTCTTCACCTCTGGTTCATTTCCTACTTTGTCAAATGAATCTATTTTTCAGTTTGGAGTATCAATTCTTTTCTTCAGAATATCGTAATCGATGTCAATTCAGACTGTACTTGAGCTTACTTCCCCTTTACTGCCTGCTTTTTTCTTCTAAATATCGGAGGGATACGTATTTTTAATCCAACATTTAAAAATATCCATACCTAAAAGAAAAATTCATTTTTAATCATAAAATCAATCGAGAGAAAGTATTACAATCTTACTCACTGTAAATATACATACCTCCGATAAACTTTCGTTCATTGTCAGGGTCCTTTTCCCTGGATTCCATCATTTTTACAAAGACTTTTCTTCCGCTAACATCGAGATTGGCGTTTCATTTCACAACGTATTGTAGGGTCTTTTCTTTGCCTTCAAAATTTCGGAGGTATATATATTTTTAATCCATCCTTTAATAATATCTATACCTGAAAAAAAGTACATTTTTAGTAAACAACTCAATGATTAAAATTTAGATTCGTACCCTGTGTAAATATACATACCTCCGATAACCTTTCATTGTAAGGATTCTTCACCCTGGAGTAATTCAAACATTGGCACTTGAATCTACTTTTCAGCTAGCTTCAAAATTGTAGTGTATTTCATTCTATTCAAAATTTCGGAGGTATATATATTTTTAATTCATTCTTTAATAATATCTATACCTGAAAAAAGCACATTTTTAGTAACCTATTGAATGATTAAAAAAGTTGGATTAGTACCCAGTGTAAATATACGTACCTCCGATAACCTTTCATTGTCAGGATTCTACTGTGTGGATTCCATCATATTTACTTAAGACTTTACTTCCACTAACATCAAGATTGGCGTTTCTTTACTCATCGTGTTGTAGTGTTTTTTCTTCGTCTTCTGACGTTCGGAGGTATATATATTTTTAAACCATCCTTTAAAAATATCTATACGTGAAAAAAAAATTACATTTTAGCAAACAATTGAATGATTAAAAAAGTTAGATAAGTACCCAGTGTAAATATACATACCTCCGATATTCTTTCATCGTCCAAATGGATTCTGCAGCTCTGGTTCATTTCCTACTTTGTCAAATCAATCTATTTTTCAGATTGGAGTATCATTTCTTTTCTTCAGAATATCGTAATCGATGTCAATTCAGACTGTACTTGAGCTTACTTCCCCTTTACTGCCTGCTTTTTTCTTCTAAATATCGGAGGGATACATATTTTTAATCCAACATTTAAAAATATCCATACCTAAAAGAAAAATTCATTTTGAATCATAAAATTGTTCGAGAGAAAGTATTAGAATCTTACTCACTGTAAATATACATACCTCCGATAAACTTTCGTTCGTTGTCAGGGTCCTTCTCCCTGGATTCCATCATTTTTACAAAGACTTTTCTTCCGCTAACATCAAGATTGGCGTTTCCTTTCTCAGCGTATTGTAGGGTCTTTTCTTTGCCTTCAAAATTTCGGAGGTATATATATTTTTAATCCATCCTTTAATAATATCTATACTTCAAAAAAAAGTAGATTTTTAGTAACCAACTGAATGCTTAAAAAAAGTTAGATTTGTACCCATTGAAAATATAATTACCTCCGATAACCTTTCATTGTCAGGATTCTTCAGTGTCGATTCCATCATATTTACTTAAGACTTTTCTTCTGCTAACATCAAAATTGCCGTTTCTTTTCTCATTGTTTTGTAGTGTTTTTTCTTTGTCTTCTAAATTTCGGAGGTATATATATTTTTAAACCATCCTTTAATAATATCCATACCTGAAAATAAAGTACATTTTTAGTAAACAACTCAATGATTAAAATTTAGATTCGTACCCTGTGTAAATATACATACCTCCGATAACCTTTTAATGTAAGGATTCTTCACCCTGGAGTAATTCAAACATTGGCACTTGAATCTACTTTTCCGCTAGCTTCAAAATTGTAGTGTATTTCATTCTCTTCAAAATTTCGGAGGTATGTATATTTTTAATCCATTCTTGAATAATATCTATACCTGAAAAAAGCACATTTTTAGTAAACAATTGAATGATTAAAAAAGTTGGATTAGTACCCAGTGTAAATATACGTACCTCCGATAACCTTTGATTGTCAGGATTCTACTGTGTGGATTCCATCATATTTACTTAAGACTTTACTTCCACTAACATCAAGATTGGCGTTTCTTTACTCATCGTGTTGTAGTGTTTTTTCTTCGTCTTCTGACGTTCGGAGGTATATATATTTTTAAACCATCCTTTAAAAATATCTATACCTGAAAAAAAAAATACATTTTAGCAAACATTTGAATGATTAAAAAAGTTAGATTGGTACCCAGTGTAAATATACATACCTCCGATATTCTTTCATCGTCCAAATGGATTCTTCACCTCTGATTCATTTCCTACTTTGTCAAATGAATCTATTTTTCAGATTGGAGTATCAATTCTTTTCTTCAGAATATCGTAATCGATGTCAATTCAGACTGTACTTGAGCTTACTTCCCATTTACTGCCTGCTTTTTTCTTCTAAATATCGGAGGGATACATATTTTTAATCCAACATTTAAAAATATCCATACCTAAAAGAAAAATTCATTTTTAATTATAAAATCAATCGAGAGAAAGTATTACAATCTTACTCACTGAAAATATACATACCTCCGATAAACTTTCGTTGTCAGGGTCCTTCTCCCTGGATTCCATCATTTTTACAAAGACTTTTCTTCCTCTAACATCGAGATTGGCGTTTCCTTTCTCAGCGTATTGTAGGGTATTTTCTTTGCCTTCAAAATTTCGGAGGTATATATATTTTTAATCCATCCTTTAATAATATCTATACCTGAAAAAAAGTAGATTTTTAGTAACCAACTGAATGCTTAAAAAAAGTTAGATTTGTACCCATTGAAAATATAATTACCTCCGATAACCTTTCATTGTCAGGATTCTTCAGTGTCGATTCCATCATATTTACTTAAGACTTTTCTTCTCCTAACATCAAAATTGCCGTTTCTTTTCTCATTGTTTTGTAGTGTTTTTTCTTTGTCTTCTAAATTTCGGAGGTATATATATTTTTAAACCATCCTTTAATAATATCCATACCTGAAAATGAAGTACATTTTTAGTAAACAACTCAATGATTAAAATTTAAATTCGTACCCTGTGTAAATATACATACCTCCGATAACCTTTTAATGTAAGGATTCTTCACCCTGGAGTAATTCAAACATTGGCACTTGAATCTACTTTTCCGCTAGCTTCAAAATTGTAGTGTATTTCATTCTCTTCAAAATTTCGGAGGTATATATATTTTTAATCCATTCTTTAATAATATCTGTACCTGAAAAAAGCCCATTTTTAGTAAACAATTGAATGATTAAAAAAGTTGGATTAGTACCCATTTTAAATATACGTACCTCCGATAACCTTTCATTGTCAGGATTCTACTGTGTGGATTCCATCATATTTACTTAAGACCTTACTTCCACTAACATCAAGATTGGCGTTTCTTTACTCATCGTGTTGTAGTGTTTTTTCTTCGTCTTCTGACGTTCGGAGGTATATATATTTTTAAACCATCCTTTAAAAATATCTATACGTGAAAAAAAAATTACATTTTAGCAAACAATTGAATGATTAAAAAAGTTAGATAAGTACCCAGTGTAAATATACATACCTCCGATATTCTTTCATCGTCCAAATGGATTCTGAACCTCTGGTTCATTTCCTACTTTGTCAAATCAATCTATTTTTCAGATTGGAGTATCAATTCTTTTCTTCAGAATATCGTAATCGATCTCAATTCAGACTGTACTTGAGCTTACTTCCCCTTTACTGCCTGCTTTTTTCTTCTAAATATCGGAGGGATACATATTTTTAATCCAACATTTAAAAATATCCATACCTAAAAAAAAAAATTCATTTTTAATCATAAAATCAATCGAGAGAAAGTGTTAGCATCTTACTCACTGTAAATATACATACCTCCGATAAACTTTCGTTGTCAGGATTCTTCAGACTGGATTCCATCATATTTACTTAAGACTTTACTTCCTCTGACATCGAGATTGGCGTTTCTTTACTCATCGTTTTGTAGTGTTTTTTCTTTGTCTTCTAAAGTTCGGAGGTATATATATTTTTAAACCATCCTTTAATAATATCTATACCTGAAAAAAAAGTACATTTTAGCAAACAATTGAATGATTAAAAAAGTTAGATTGGTACCCAGTGTAAATATACAAACCTCCGATATTCTTTCATCGTCCAAATGGATTCTTCACCTCTGGTTCATTTCCTACTTTGTCAAATGAATCTATTTTTCAGTTTGGAGTATCAATTCTTTTCTTCAGAATATCGTAATCGATGTCAATTCAGACTGTACCTGAGATTACTTCCCCTTTACTGCCTGCTTTTTTCTTCTAGATATCGGAGGGATACATATTTTTAATCCAACATTTAAAAATAGCCATACCTAAAAGAAAAATTCATTTTTAATCATAAAATCAATCGAGAGAAAGTATTACAATCTTACTCACTGTAAATATACATACCTCCGATAAACTTTCGTTGTCAGGGTCCTTCTCCCTGGATTCCATCATTTTTACAAAGACTTTTCTTCCGCTAACATCAAGATTGGCGTTTCCTTTCTCAGCGTATTGTAGGGTCTTTTCTTTGCCTTCAAAATTTCGGAGGTATATATATATTTTAATCCATCCTTTAATAATATCTATACCTCAAAAAAAAGTAGATTTTTAGTAACCAACTGAATGCTTAAAAAAAGTTAGATTTGTACCCATTGAAAATATAATTACCTCCGATAACCTTTCATTGTCAGGATTCTTCTGTGTCGATTCCATCATATTTACTTAAGACTTTTCTTCTGCTAACATCAAAATTGCCGTTTCTTTTCTCAGCGTATTGTAGTGTTTTTTCTTCGTCTTCTGAAGTTCGGCCGTATATACAGGGTGTCCATAATTAAACGACCCTACTTTAAAGTTGTCTGCAGACGAAACTATTGGTCGGAAAGTTGTGAAATTTTGTGAAGGACATAATAAAGGAATGGGAATTTGTTTAAGCGAAAATAAAATTTAGTTCAAAATTTCGCCACCAGAGGGCTTTTTTTAATGAATAACACATTTAGCATACATTTCGGATAGTTTACATACTTTATGGCAACAAAACATGTTCTACATGACGGCTCTCATTTTCAACTACCATCTCGAATCGTAAGATAGCATGTTCCACAGTTGACAGTAGTGTTTTCTGGAAAATGCTAAAAACATGTTGCAAAAAAAGTTTTGTTCAACATGTTTTGTTGAAATAAAATTTGTAATCTATCGTAAATGTATGCTAAATGTGTAATTCATTAAAAAAAAACGCCCTCTGGCGGTGAAATTTTGAACTAAATTTTTTTTCGCTTAAACAAATTCCCATTCCTTCATTATGTCCTTCACAAAATTTCACAATTTTCTGACCAATAGTTTCGTCTGTAAACAACTTTAAAGTAGGGTCGTTTAATTATGGACACCCTGTATATTTTTAAACCATCCTTTAAAAATATCTATACCTGAAAAAAAAAGTACATTTTTAGTAAACAACTCAATGATTAAAATTTAGATTAGTACCCTGTGTAAATATACATACCTTCGATAATCTTTCATTGTAACGATTCTTTACCCTGGAATAATTCAAACATTGGCACTTGAATCTACTTTTCAGCTAGCTTCAAAATTGTAGTGTCTTTTCATTCTCTTCAAAATTTCGGAGGTACATATATTTTTAATCCATCCTTTAATAATATCTATACCTGAAAAAAGCACATTTTTAGTAAACAATTCAATGATTAAAAAAGTTGGATTAGTACCCAGTGTAAATATACGTACCTCCGATAACCTTTCATTGTCAGGATTCTTCTGTGTGGATTCCATCATATTCACTTAAGACTTTACTTCCGCTAACATCAACATTGGCGTTTCGTTACTCATCGTGTTGTAGTGTTTTTTCTTCGTCTTCTGAAGTTCGGAGGTATATATATTTTTAAACCGTCCTTCAATAATATCTATACCTGAAAAAAAGTACATTTTAGCAAACAATTGAATGATTAAAAAAGTTAGATTAGTACCCAGTGTAAATATTCATACGTCCGATTTTCTTTCATCGTCCAAATGGATTATGCACCTCTGGTTCATTTCCAACTTTGTCATGAATCTATTCTTCTGATTGGAGTATCAATTCTTTTCTTCAGAATATCGTAATCGATGTCACTTCAGACTGTACTTGAGCTTACTTCCCCTTTACTACCTGTTTTTTTCTTCTAAATGTCGGAGGGATACATATTTTTAATCCAACATTTAAAAATATCCATACCTAAAAGAAAAATTCATTTTTAATCATAAAATCAATCGAGAGAAAGTATTACAATCTTACTCACTGAAAATATACATACCTCCGATAAACTTTCGTTGTCAGGGTCCTTCTCCCTGGATTCCATCATTTTTACAAAGACTTTTCTTCCTCTAACATCGAGATTGGCGTTTCCTTTCTCAGCGTATTGTAGGGTATTTTCTTTGCCTTCAAAATTTCGGAGGTATATATATTTTTAATCCATCCTTTAATAATATCTATACCTGAAAAAAAGTAGATTTTTAGTAACCAACTGAATGCTTAAAAAAAGTTAGATTTGTACCCATTGAAAATATAATTACCTCCGATAACCTTTCATTGTCAGGATTCTTCAGTGTCGATTCCATCATATTTACTTAAGACTTTTCTTCTCCTAACATCAAAATTGCCGTTTCTTTTCTCATTGTTTTGTAGTGTTTTTTCTTTGTCTTCTAAATTTCGGAGGTATATATATTTTTAAACCATCCTTTAATAATATCCATACCTGAAAATAAAGTACATTTTTAGTAAACAACTCAATGATTAAAATTTAGATTCGTACCCTGTGTAAATATACATACCTCCGATAACCTTTTAATGTAAGGATTCTTCACCCTGGAGTAATTCAAACATTGGCACTTGAATCTACTTTTCCGCTAGCTTCAAAATTGTAGTGTATTTCATTCTCTTCAAAATTTCGGAGGTATATATATTTTTAATCCATTCTTGAATAATATCTATACCTAAAAAAAGCACATTTTTAGTAAACAATTGAATGATTAAAAAAGTTGGATTAGTACCCAGTGTAAATATACGTACCTCCGATAACCTTTCATTGTCAGGATTCTACTGTGTGGATTCCATCATATTTACTTAAGACTTTACTTCCACTAACATCAAGATTGGCGTTTCTTTACTCATCGTGTTGTAGTGTTTTTTCTTCGTCTTCTGACGTTCGGAGGTATATATATTTTTAAACCATCCTTTAAAAATATCTATACGTGAAAAAAAAATTACATTTTAGCAAACAATTGAATGATTAAAAAAGTTAGATAAGTACCCAGTGTAAATATACATACCTCCGATATTCTTTCATCGTCCAAATGGATTCTGCACCTCTGGTTCATTTCCTACTTTGTCAAATCAATCTATTTTTCAGATTATAGTATCAATTCTTTTCTTCAGAATATCGTAATCGATCTCAATTCAGACTGTACTTGAGCTTACTTCCCCTTTACTGCCTGCTTTTTTCTTCTAAATATCGGAGGGATACATATTTTTAATCCAACATTTAAAAATATCCATACCTAAAAAAAAAATTCATTTTTAATCATAAAATCAATCGAGAGAAAGTGTTAGCATCTTACTCACTGTAAATATACATACCTCCGATAAACTTTCGTTGTCAGGATTCTTCAGACTGGATTCCATCATATTTACTTAAGACTTTACTTCCTCTGACATCGAGATTGGCTTTTCTTTACTCATCGTTTTGTAGTGTTTTTTCTTTGTCTTCTAAAGTTCGGAGGTAGATATATTTTTAAACCATCCTTTAATAATATCTATACCTGAAAAAAAGTACATTTTAGCAAACAATTGAATGATTAAAAAAGTTAGATTGGTACCCAGTGTAAATATACAAACCTCCGATAATCTTTCATCGTCCAAATGGATTCTTCACCTCTGGTTCATTTCCTACTTTGTCAAATGAATCTATTTTTCAGTTTGGAGTATCAATTCTTTTCTTCAGAATATCGTAATCGATGTCAATTCAGACTGTACTTGAGATTACTTCCCTTTTACTGCCTGCTTTTTTCTTCTAGATATCGGAGGGATACATATTTTTAATCCAACTTTTAAAAATATCCATACCTAAAAGAAAAATTCATTTTTAATCATAAAATCAATCGAGAGAAAGTATTACAATCTTACTCACTGAAAATATACATACCTCCGATAAACTTTCGTTGTCAGGGTCCTTCTCCCTGGATTCCATCATTTTTACAAAGACTTTTCTTCCTCTAACATCGAGAATGGCGTTTCCTTTCTCAGCGTATTGTAGGGTATTTTCTTTGCCTTCAAAATTTCGGAGGTATATATATTTTTAATCCATCCTTTAATAATATCTATACCTGAAAAAAAGTAGATTTTTAGTAACCAACTGAATGCTTAAAAAAAGTTAGATTTGTACCCATTGAAAATATAATTACCTCCGATAACCTTTCATTGTCAGGATTCTTCAGTGTCGATTCCATCATATTTACTTAAGACTTTTCTTCTCCTAACATCAAAATTGCCGTTTCTTTTCTCATTGTTTTGTAGTGTTTTTTCTTTGTCTTCTAAATTTCGGAGGTATATATATTTTTAAACCATCCTTTAATAATATCCATACCTGAAAATAAAGTACATTTTTAGTAAACAACTCAATGATTAAAATTTAAATTCGTACCCTGTGTAAATATACATACCTCCGATAACCTTTTAATGTAAGGATTCTTCACCCTGGAGTAATTCAAACATTGGCACTTGAATCTACTTTTCCGCTAGCTTCAAAATTGTAGTGTATTTCATTCTCTTCAAAATTTCGGAGGTATATATATTTTTAATCCATTCTTTAATAATATCTATACCTGAAAAAAGCACATTTTTAGTAAACAATTGAATGATTAAAAAAGTTGGATTAGTACCCATTTTAAATATACGTACCTCCGATAACCTTTCATTGTCAGGATTCTACTGTGTGGATTCCATCATATTTACTTAAGACCTTACTTCCACTAACATCAAGATTGGCGTTTCTTTACTCATCGTGTTGTAGTGTTTTTTCTTCGTCTTCTGACGTTCGGAGGTATATATATTTTTAAACCATCCTTTAAAAATATCTATACGTGAAAAAAAAAATTACATTTTAGCAAACAATTGAATGATTAAAAAAGTTAGATAAGTACCCAGTGTAAATATACATACCTCCGATATTCTTTCATCGTCCAAATGGATTCTGCACCTCTGGTTCATTTCCTACTTTGTCAAATCAATCTATTTTTCAGATTGGAGTATCAATTCTTTTCTTCAGAATATCGTAATCGATCTCAATTCAGACTGTACTTGAGCTTACTTCCCCTTTACTGCCTGCTTTTTTCTTCTAAATATCGGAGGGATACATATTTTAAATCCAACATTTAAAAATATCCATACCTAAAAGAAAAATTCATTTTTAATCATAAAATCAATCGAGAGAAAGTATTACAATCTTACTCACTGTAAATATACATACCTCCGATAAACTTTCGGTGTCAGGGTCCTTCTCCCTGGATTCCATCATTTTTACAAAGACTTTTCTTCCGCTAACATCAAGATTGGCGTTTCCTTTCTCAGCGTATTGTAGGGTCTTTTCTTTGCCTTCAAAATTTCGGAGGTATATATATATTTTAATCCATCCTTTAATAATATCTATACCTCAAAAAAAAAGTAGATTTTTAGTAACCAACTGAATGCTTAAAAAAAGTTAGATTTGTACCCATTGAAAATATAATTACCTCCGATAACCTTTCATTGTCAGGATTCTTCTGTGTCGATTCCATCATATTTACTTAAGACTTTTCTTCTGCTAACATCAAAATTGCCGTTTCTTTTCTCAGCGTATTGTAGTGTTTTTTCTTCGTCTTCTGAAGTTCGGGCGTATATACAGGGTGTCCATAATTAAACGACCCTACTTTAAAGTTGTCTGCAGACGAAACTATTGGTCGGAAAGTTGTGAAATTTTGTGAAGGACATAATAAAGGAATGGGAATTTGTTTAAGCGAAAATAAAATTTAGTTCAAAATTTCGCCACCAGAGGGCTTTTTTTAATGAATAACACATTTAGCATACATTTCGGATAGTTTACATACTTTATGGCAACAAAACATGTTCTACATGACGGCTCTCATTTTCAGCTACCATCTGGAATCGTAAGATAGCATGTTCCACAGTTGACAGTAGTGTTTTCTGGAAAATGCTAAAAACATGTTGCAAAAAAAGTTTTGTTCAACATGTTTTGTTGAAATAAAATTTGTAATCTATCGTAAATGTATGCTAAATGTGTAATTCATTAAAAAAAAACGCCCTCTGGCGGTGAAATTTTGAACTAAATTTTTTTTCGCTTAAACAAATTCCCATTCCTTCATTATGTCCTTCACAAAATTTCACAATTTTCTGACCAATAGTTTCGTCTGTAAACAACTTTAAAGTAGGGTCGTTTAATTATGGACACCCTGTATATTTTTAAACCATCCTTTAAAAATATCTATACCTGAAAAAAAAAGTACATTTTTAGTAAACAACTCAATGATTAAAATTTAGATTAGTACCCTGTGTAAATATACATACCTTCGATAATCTTTCATTGTAACGATTCTTTACCCTGGAATAATTCAAACATTGGCACTTGAATCTACTTTTCAGCTAGCTTCAAAATTGTAGTGTCTTTTCATTCTCTTCAAAATTTCGGAGGTACATATATTTTTAATCCATCCTTTAATAATATCTATACCTGAAAAAAGCACATTTTTAGTAAACAATTCAATGATTAAAAAAGTTGGATTAGTACCCAGTGTAAATATACGTACCTCCGATAACCTTTCATTGTCAGGATTCTTCTGTGTGGATTCCATCATATTCACTTAAGACTTTACTTCCGCTAACATCAACATTGGCGTTTCGTTACTCATCGTGTTGTAGTGTTTTTTCTTCGTCTTCTGAAGTTCGGAGGTATATATATTTTTAAACCGTCCTTCAATAATATCTATACCTGAAAAAAAGTACATTTTAGCAAACAATTGAATGATTAAAAAAGTTAGATTAGTACCCAGTGTAAATATTCATACGTCCGATTTTCTTTCATCGTCCAAATGGATTATGCACCTCTGGTTCATTTCCAACTTTGTCATGAATCTATTCTTCTGATTGGAGTATCAATTCTTTTCTTCAGAATATCGTAATCGATGTCACTTCAGACTGTACTTGAGCTTACTTCCCCTTTACTGCCTGCTTTTTTCTTCTAAATGTCGGAGGGATACATATTTTTAATCCAACATTTAAAAATATCCATACCTAAAAGAAAAATTCATTTTTAATCATAAAATCAATCGAGAGAAAGTATTACAATCTTACTCACTGAAAATATACATACCTCCGATAAACTTTCGTTGTCAGGGTCCTTCTCCCTGGATTCCATCATTTTTACAAAGACTTTTCTTCCTCTAACATCGAGATTGGCGTTTCCTTTCTCAGCGTATTGTAGGGTATTTTCTTTGCCTTCAAAATTTCGGAGGTATATATATTTTTAATCCATCCTTTAATAATATCTATACCTGAAAAAAAGTAGATTTTTAGTAACCAACTGAATGCTTAAAAAAAGTTAGATTTGTACCCATTGAAAATATAATTACCTCCGATAACCTTTCATTGTCAGGATTCTTCAGTGTCGATTCCATCATATTTACTTAAGACTTTTCTTCTCCTAACATCAAAATTGCCGTTTCTTTTCTCATTGTTTTGTAGTGTTTTTTCTTTGTCTTCTAAATTTCGGAGGTATATATATTTTTAAACCATCCTTTAATAATATCCATACCTGAAAATAAAGTACATTTTTAGTAAACAACTCAATGATTAAAATTTAGATTCGTACCCTGTGTAAATATACATACCTCCGATAACCTTTTAGTGTAAGGATTCTTCACCCTGGAGTAATTCAAACATTGGCACTTGAATCTACTTTTCCGCTAGCTTCAAAATTGTAGTGTATTTCATTCTCTTCAAAATTTCGGAGGTATATATATTTTTAATCCATTCTTGAATAATATCTATACCTGAAAAAAGCACATTTTTAGTAAACAATTGAATGATTAAAAAAGTTGGATTAGTACCCAGTGTAAATATACGTACCTCCGATAACCTTTCATTGTCAGGATTCTACTGTGTGGATTCCATCATATTTACTTAAGACTTTACTTCCACTAACATCAAGATTGGCGTTTCTTTACTCATCGTGTTGTAGTGTTTTTTCTTCGTCTTCTGACGTTCGGAGGTATATATATTTTTAAACCATCCTTTAAAAATATCTATACGTGAAAAAAAAATTACATTTTAGCAAACAATTGAATGATTAAAAAAGTTAGATAAGTACCCAGTGTAAATATACATACCTCCGATATTCTTTCATCGTCCAAATGGATTCTGCACCTCTGGTTCATTTCCTACTTTGTCAAATCAATCTATTTTTCAGATTATAGTATCAATTCTTTTCTTCAGAATATCGTAATCGATCTCAATTCAGACTGTACTTGAGCTTACTTCCCCTTTACTGCCTGCTTTTTTCTTCTAAATATCGGAGGGATACATATTTTTAATCCAACATTTAAAAATATCCATACCTAAAAAAAAAAATTCATTTTTAATCATAAAATCAATCGAGAGAAAGTGTTAGCATCTTACTCACTGTAAATATACATACCTCCGATAAACTTTCGTTGTCAGGATTCTTCAGACTGGATTCCATCATATTTACTTAAGACTTTACTTCCTCTGACATCGAGATTGGCTTTTCTTTACTCATCGTTTTGTAGTGTTTTTTCTTTGTCTTCTAAAGTTCGGAGGTATATATATTTTTAAACCATCCTTTAATAATATCTATACCTGAAAAAAAGTACATTTTAGCAAACAATTGAATGATTAAAAAAGTTAGATTGGTACCCAGTGTAAATATACAAACCTCCGATAATCTTTCATCGTCCAAATGGATTCTTCACCTCTGGTTCATTTCCTACTTTGTCAAATGAATCTATTTTTCAGTTTGGAGTATCAATTCTTTTCTTCAGAATATCGTAATCGATGTCAATTCAGACTGTACTTGAGATTACTTCCCTTATACTGCCTGCTTTTTTCTTCTAAATATCGGAGGGATACATATTTTTAATCCAACCTTTAAAAATATCCATACCTAAAATAAAAATTCATTTTTAATCATAAATTCAATCGAGAGAAATTATTAGCATCTTAATCATTGTAAATATACATACGTCCGATAAACTTTCGTTGTGAGGGCTCTTCTCTCTTGATTCCATGACTTTTACTAAGACTTTTCTTCCACTAACATCAAGATTGGCGTTTCATTTCTCGGCGTATTGGAGGGTCTATTCTTTGTCTTCAAAATTTCGGAGGCATACATATTTTTAAACCATCCTTTAATAATATCTATACCTGAAAAAAAAGTACATTTTTAGTAAACAATTGAATGATTAAAAAAGTTAGATTAGCACCTATTGTAAATATACATACCTCCGATAACCTTTCATTGTCAGGATTCTTCAGTCTCGATTCCATCATATTTGCTTAAGACTTTTCTTCTGCTAACATCAAGATTGGCGTTTCTTTTCTCATCGTTTTGTAGTGTTTTTTCTTTGTCGTCTAAAGTTCGGAGGTATGTATATTTTTAAACCATCCTTTAATAATATCTATACCTGAAAAAAAAGTACATTTTTAGTTACAACTGAATGATTAAAACAGTCTTAGTACCCCGTGTAAATATACATATTTCCGATAACCTTTCATTGTCAGGATTCTTCACCCTGGAGTAATTCAAGCATTGGCACTTACTTTTCCATTGGCACTTACTATTCCAAACATTGGAACCTACCTTTCCGCTAGCTTCAAAATCATTGTCTTCAAAATTTCGGAGGTATATATATTTTTAAGCCATATCCATCCTTTAATATTATCTATACCTAAAAAAAAAAATACATTTTTGTAACCAATTAATTGGTTAAAAAAAGTTAGATTCGTACCCAGTGTAAATATACATACCTTCGATTTCCTTTCATTGTCAGGATTCTTCAGTCTGTATTCCATCATATTTACTTAAGACTTTTCTTACGCTAACATCAAGTTTGGCGTTTCTTTTCTCATTGTGTTGTAGTGTCTTTCCTTTTGCTTCAAAAGTTCGGAGGTATATACATTTTTAATCCATCCTTTAATAATATCTATGCACGAAAATAAATTATATTTTTAGTAACTACTTAAATGATTGAAAAATGTTAGATTTGTACCCAGTGTAAATATACATACTTCCGACATACATCCGATATTCTTTCATTGTCCGAATGGATTCTTCACCTCTGGTTCATTTCCAACTTTATCAAATGAATCTATTCTTCCGCTTAGAGTATTTTTTCTTTACTTCTGAATATTGTCATCGATGTCACTATAGACTTTACTTGAGCTTTCTTCCATTTTACTGCCTGTTTTCCCTTCCAAATATGGGAGGGATATATATTGTTAATCCAACCTTTAACAATATCCATACCTAATATAAAAATTCGTTTTTAATAATAAAATCAATCGTAAGAAAGTATTAGCGTCTTACTCATTGTAAATATACATACCTCCGATAATCTTTCGTTGTCAGGCTCCTTCATCCTGGATTCCATCATTTTTAATAAAACTTTTCTTCGGCCAACTTCAAGATTGGCGTTTCTTTTCTCTTCTGGACTTCGGAGGGGTGTATATTTTTAATCCATCCTTTTAAAATATCTATACCTGAAATAAGAGCTCATTTTAAGTTATCAATTGAATCAATTGAATGAATTTTTATTGCAGGTATAGCTATTTTTAAAAGAAGAATTAAATATATATATATATATCTCCGAAGTTTTGAGGAGACAAGAAACGCCAGTCTGGAAGTTAGCGGAAGAAAATTATTAAGTAACAATGATGGAAATAATCTCGGGATGCAGAATCCGGAACAAAAAATATCGGATGTATGTATATTTACAATGATTAAGAAACTACTATTTTCTTACGATTGAGTTGATTATTTAAAATGATTATTCATAGGTACAGATATTTTTAAAGGATGACTTTAAAGTATATATCCCTCCGAATTCCAGAAAGAAAAAGACTCTGGAAGTTGTTATTTGGAAGTAAGCATAAGAAAATATTCAAACGACAATGACTGCGACAATCCAACTTTGGAGAGTTAGACAATTGCAGAATTATCGGAGGTTTGTATTTTTATATTGGATAAGAAATTATTTTTGCTTGTAATTGAATTTATAACATAAGATGAACTTTTTTTTCAGGTATAGATTTTTTTTAAATGTTTGATTAAAAATATATATTCCTCCGAAAGTTTGAAAACAATGAAAAGACACACCAACAGGTTGAGAAAAGACATGTTAATAATGAAATCATGAAGTTAACGGAAGAAAATATTCAAGTGACAATGATGTAAATAAATCTGTTGTCTAAATCTCTATCGTTGGATTTAGCGCCGTCATTGTCGATTGAATATTTTATTTTGCTTGCTTCCATATTACTTCGTCTTTTTTTTTTTTTATGTGTGACCTTCGGAAGGACATATATATTTTTAATCCATCCTTTAAAATTATCTATATCTAAAATTAAAATTCATTTTATATGAGTAACCCCAAATTTTTAAGAGAAATTAGATAAAATCTTGTGCAACTTACTTGTAAACACTAATTATTTTGAAGCAAACCATCTTTTAAAAAGAATTTTATCTCTTAGGTTAGAAGCAGAAAACATTTGAAAACGCTCCAACATATCTTTCAAAGAGCGACATGGGGTCTGCGTATGTCGCATTGGACAGCGCTGTGATACATAATTGTAATTATGGATGGCGTATATATATTGCATATGTATGAGTCGGATATGATGTGTATATGACCTATAAGGCTTATATATTACAAATAACTGTATTAAATGTAATATAAAATGAAAAATACCTGGTAGACCAAGCTAACTCGGTATTTTTATTACCTTTCATTCATACTGTATTTGAGTAAAGACAATTTTTTATTATTCATTTCTACATGAAAGTATATTTTCTAGTCTCTAAAAGTTATTATAACAAATGCTAACAATTCACTTGTTGCCTTTTTTTTATGTGTATATATAAATACTATACTTTTATATATTTTATTTTTGTATACATATTTTTTGTATACATATTTTTTGTATATATATTATCAAATTATTCATTTTATAACTCGATTGTGAATAACAGTAAGTGAAAAGCGTATTAAGAATTTTTAACCTATGAAAATAAATTTTGCTAAAGTCGATACTTATTCTTAGCATATTTACAGAAAGTTTGTGGAAGTACTTGGTGTTTTTTCGTTAAAACTCCATTACATATTAGCACAGTGAAAGCGAGAATCGACATTCGTACACTCAACTCAGTCAACAGTTCCCCACTGAAGAAGATCGCGTTAGTGATCGAAAGTCTCGGGATGTAAATGTTTGTATTTTAACGTTTTTAACACCTTTTGTCACCTTTTAAGCATGTTTTAATGTATATTTTATTGACTTTAAATACAAGGTGAATATTTCATTCCACTTCAATTTCGCTTTTATTTTGAAAATTTCTGTTGTTGTGTTTTTTCCTGTTAGTTGGGAGCAAATCTTGCCAATAGCATTTTTTCTCTCACCAAAAGCAGCATTTATTTTTCGGGTGTGAAATTAGAAACAATGCTTTTATGTTGAAATAAAATGTTTTGGTGCATGGTATCATTAATTGTTATTGATAGTTTTTTGTTAGTCGGACAAAAATCTCGCCAATAGCAAATTTTATTCTTCGCTTACGTAAATTAGAAACAATGCTTTAATGAAATGTTTCGGTTTATGGTATTATTTCTCATTTTAAAAAGTACTTTTTGAGTATATTAAATAATATATGTGAAAGGCACGCATTTTAAATTTAAATGTATGTATTTTAAATGAAAATTGTGTTTTTTTTTTAATGTTAAGTGAGTGGAAGGTTTATATCTTAAATGAAATACATGCCAATAAAATGATGTCCATAATCAAATATTTATCACCTGCGCCCGGCTAACATAGTATTAACTATTTATTTAAATACTTAATTTGGTATTTTAATGTATTTTTTCGTATTCTGGACTTAGCTAGGCTTTTATCTCGTGCTCTATTTAGTATAGAAGGGAAACCGTTTTTACCGCCTTCGAGATCATCCTTTATCGTATTTATGATCATCGACCAAAAGTATTGTCGAGAATTCAGATTACGGATGATTAGATATAAAGAAATGCTTAAACAAAAATGTATATAAGAAAATTGCAGCACGCGATTTCTGCAGACAATTTTAATCCCACTAAATACAACCATAACTTTCTGCTACTGGGATTCAGATGGGGTAGAAGATTTGTATTCGTCTTTCACTCAATGTTGCCAGTGGGCTACTTTTTTTAAATTCAGATTGCTTGATTGGCACCAGTTTTTTGAAACGGTATAATTCGCTTTGTTTTCGCTTATTTAGTCTGTCATTAAATAAGGCGAATTTTACTTTCTCAAAAAACTGGTGTCAATCAAGAAAACGGAATTTTAAAAAAGCAGCCCACTGGCAACACTGCTTGCACTATGTCTAAAAATGGGTCTTTTACAATAAAAGAGGGTGATTAAAAGTTTTTAGTAAAACTACTATTCTTTAAATATACAAAGCATAATTTACAATTAATCAAAAATCTCTCCAAAACTGAAATCAGTTTTTGACTGAAGGTCTTGCACACATGATAAATTGAGTTAAAGTTTCCAAACAAATCATATTTGAAAGTACTTTTTTTTCCTGTTCGGTTGTGCTAAACTTGAAATTATTCAATTATATGTTAAATTTGTGCTCTATTTTATTTTATTTTACATTATTTATTTATTTATTTATTGATGAAGATTTAATTCCGTTGTGGAAAATTAGCCGAAGATAAATGCTGAACTACTTATATTGTCTTAAGTGCAAATGGGTTATTATTCTTCCTTAAAGGAGCCTGTACATGTAATGGAGATATATTTAAAAAATTCACGCTTGAGTAAATTGCGATACAGTTTTCAAACAAATTGCATTTGAATGTACATTCTTTTCGCTGTACGACGGTGTAAAAATTTGAGATAAACTATAGAAATGTGCTATGTTTAGAAATTTAAAACATTACTGTAGCAAAAATTGCAAAATGGAAATTTTATCATGAGGTTTTGCCAACCTCAAAATGACGTCAGCGTTACGGGCGAATACGTTTGTCCTTTATAAAATAGCTAGATTAATGTAAATACAAGTTATGAATTGTCATAATTTTGGGAGATTTTTCTGTGGTTAACTTGCTTGGCTCTTTAAGTAAATAAGTAAGTTATGTCATTCTTTGAAATTTTCAGTCATCATAATAAAAATTACAGAATAAAAATATTTTAATTTAATAAATTTGAGTTTTGAAGTTTACCATAAGAGGTTTATCAAAATATAAAAATATAGACAACTATTTTTCATGTTATTCAAAAATTTAGCCATGTTTTGTAATAAGATATAATGCACATTCGACGATAATATTTAAAGTATTGGAAGAAAAAAAAACTTTGAATATAAGTTAATATCTTATAAAACACAACATATTTAACATATATAAAATTTCTATTCAGCAATAGTTAAATCGAGATATTAAAATGTAGTAAAATCCATTATCATTATGGGACTGTAGTGAACTTTTCATGCGATTTATTTTATTTAAGAAATATTTTTGTTGCTATTTCTTAATTAATATCATTATTAATACCAGAGGAAATACCACCCAAGCTTCTTGGGTTACAAAACATACTGGCCAAGGACATAAATGAAATATATATTTTTAATATACTTTTAATATATACTTTTAGATTCCCACTAACAATACCAAAAAGTATTTTAATATAAAAAATATCAATTATGTACTCAAATAAAGTTTTGAAAAATTTTAAAAACGGTAATTTCGTTTTAGTCGCATGCAAAAGGCTAATAGCAGCAGATTTCGTAACTAACAGCAGAATTTTTCATTCTAATTATGTCAGTGTTTAAGCATTTGGTTCGATTTATCTGTTAAATTTGTGTTTTATTTATCTTATTATATTTAATTTATTTATTGATGAAGTGTTAATTTCTTTAATGGATATCGGCCGGAAGCGAATCCTGATATATTTGTATTGTTTTAACTGCACAAGGGTTAATCTTCCGTAATCGAACTGCATGCGACATGGATAGGTTTTCTTTTTAAAAAATCATGCATGAAAATTATTTTAAAAACTATTAAAAACCGGTAAATTGAGATACGTTTTTCAAAGAAACTGCATTTGAAATTACACTTTTTATTCTGTTGGACATTGGAAAAATACAAATTGTGTGATATTTATATGTTTAATAAGTATCGAAGTAAAAATAGTTTTAAAAAACACTCTTTTATAAGCATTTAATGTTTATCTTAAAAATCACGCCTATTTTCATGACTGCAATTCATGTTTAGTTCCCAAAAATGTCATTTATTTACACTAATTTGGCGTGGGCGCCGAAATCGATTGTGAAAAATTCACTACTATTGTTAACGTTTTGTAGAATGCACGAGCTACTGATTTTTTTTTTTTTTTAATTAAAACTTTTTCTTTGCTTCTTTTTTAAGATACAGCAACAGAGAAGAAACAATTAAAAATTATTTACACTATCTTTTGGGGATTTCTAAACGTATAATCATATTTTAATTAATATGAAATTATTAATTGATTAAAGCGTATTTTTTTTTAAATATATATATTGCACTCTTCATTTTTTTTTATTTAAATTTTCTTTACTGTTTAGTGTTTAAAATATTTCATTGTTACAGTTTTCGCAGCCAGATGATAAAATGGTTTTGGCGAAAGTGGTTTGGCACATAATTAACTCAAGTGTTTTTGTAACTCGTAAATATTTGTAACTATAAAGAATATTTAACGATATATCGCCTGCGGCAGGCAGACGGAAAAAATGGCCTTACAATTATTTTATTTATTTATAATTAAGTTCTACAAATATTAAAATGTTGTATTGTCATTGAAAATACACTTAAGTATATAAATTTTACAATTCTAGCACATCGCGAAAGGAATGAAAAAAATCTATTACAAAATTCCATCTGTTGAGTTAAATAAAATATTGTAATAAAAAAAAAGCTCAAAAAAAAAAAACCTGCAGTAAAAGCGAGTTTATTAGTCATTTCGTTGCCACCGTCCATACGACGTCAGCATTATTCATGGACATGTTTTTGTTTTATAATATAGCTTAATCTTTTAAAAGAAATAAACAAAAATATTAGCTAAATTTCAGTACCGGCTGCCCACTATGTATGTACGGATTTCCTGGTGAATAATGTTTCACTCCTTAACAAATAATTGTTAAATCATTACTTTAATAATAGTTTTAATGGCTGTAACACTCAATCTTCAAATGGCATTTCTCAATATTGATTTATTTTAACTCATATTTAACGTATTTTTCGAGGTAGAGCAATAAAAATGTATATTTAGAGTAAATGTGGCATAGCAAATTGATTGAAAGACAGAAATATAAAAGTTCATATTGAGATTTTTAAAGTTCGTATAAAAATAAATATACATACGGCCTCTCAAAAACTTTAACTATAACGGCAATATAGAAAATCATAAACAAGGAGTTTTGGAGCAGACATATTTATTCTTGGATTTTTAAAAGTAGAATTCATATTTTTTTCCTACTTTGCATTTAATAAATAAATAATTTAATAATTAATAATCACATAAATATACTTTATATATTTACACTATTTATATTAATGTATCTTTTACAATATAGATAGTTAAAAAAAATAATAATAATCCCCAAACTCCTACCACTTGATGGCGAATTTGCTGCAGTCTTAGAATATACTTGTCAGAAGAGATAACTTAAACTAAACTAATATAAATGAGTCCGCCATCCTTTTCCAGTTTACTAATTTAATGTTCGCTGTGCTACTGGCGCACACGAGCAAAATATATTGTTAAAAAGTATCTGTCTTATTATTAAATATTATGAATATTTTAGATTGTTACAGCAAACATTCATTGTTGTGTAATTTTAAAAATGCATTGTTAAAAAGAACTTGCTTTATTGTTGAACAGGATTTATATTTTGCGTTGTTACAACAAGCATTCATTGTTGTCTCATAATTTTGAAAACCATTGCTTTAATCGGTATTATACATACCTACAGATTAAATAATCTTTTTCTATATTACAAATGAAAAAATGGAATCTATAATAATTCACAAACTATTCAATTTACAATTAAATCCAACACTTTTGCTTTATTCAGATCATTTAAAATACATTAAATATTTAATATTACAAATTAAAAATATAGCACTTAAATTATGCTATGCAATTATATCCAGTGTCTTTACAGAGAGTAGATAAACCTTCCATGCTATTTATTTCATATATATAAATATAACTTTCGTTTAATATCTCTCAATCAGTATACAATTTACTTATCTTTTTTTAATGCAAATATAAATGTAAAGTTAAGTTTTAATGTATTTACAACTATACTTTTCTAAGTTAGCAATTATTTTCTTTTTCCATGACTGCTAGAGTATAAAACTGTCAAACTCAAAATAATAATAATAATAATAATAATAATAATAATATGATACCTTCAATTTTATCTTTAATCAACAAATTAAAAGAAAATAACAAATTTACAAACACAAGCAATGACGTAGCTATATATTCAGATTCCTGCGGCAAAAAAATTAATGCGTCACCCTGTCTCCGGAAAAAGATCGGGCAAATTTTGTTTTAAGGGTGTAAAATCGTATATGTACATATTTTTATTTTGAACCATGCTTAATTTATTCAAAATTCAAGGCCTTTTAACAATAAGATACTCAAAGCAATAAATGCAAATAAAAGAATAAAATAGGATATAACTCTTTAAGTACGGGGTAGGTACTTGTTATTATCTAAATGTATATCTATATTAGCTAAATTTCAGTGCCGGCTGCCATTTATGTACGTACGATTTTTCTAGTGAATAATGTTACCCTCCTTAACAAATCATTGTTAAATCATTACTTTAATAATAGTTTTAATAGCTATAACGCATTATCTTCAAATGGCATTTCTCAATATTAATTTATTTTAACTCATATTTAACGTGTTTTTCAAGATAGAGCAATAAAAGTGTATATTTAGAGTAAATGCGGCATAGCATATTGACTGAAAGACAGAAATATAAGAGTTCATATTGAGAGTTTTAAAGTTCGTATAAAAATAAATATACATACGGCCTCTCAAAAAAAAAAATAATAATAACTATAACGGCAGTATAGAGAATCATAAACAAGGCGCTTTGGAGCAGACATATTTATTCTGGCATTTTTAAAAGTAGAATTCATTCAGATTATTTTTTTCCTACTTTGCATTTAATAAATAAATAATTGCACACGAATATATTTTATATATTTACACTATTTATATTAATGTATCTTTTACATTATAGGTAATTAAAAAAAAGTAATCCCCAAACGCTTACCACTTGATGGCGAATTTGCTAGAGACTTAGAAAATACTTCTCAGAGGAGGTAACTTATACTAAACTAATATAAATGTATCCGCCATCCTTTTTCCAGCCTACTAATTTAATGTTCGCTGTGCTACTGGCACAAACGAAATTTGTTTTTATTGTTGAAAACATTGATATTTTACATTGTAACAGGAAACAGTCATTGTTGTGTAACTTTTTAAATGTATTGTTAAAAAGAACTTTCTTTATTGTTGAACAAGTTTTATATTTCGCATTGTTAGAACGAACATTCATTGTTGTCTCATAATTTTGAAAATCATTCCTTTAATCAGTATTATACGTACCTACAGATTAAATAATCTTTTTATATAATGCAAATGAAAAATAGAATCTCTCATAATTCCCATTGGTATTCAATTTGCAATTAAATCCAAAACTTTTGCTTTATCCAGATCATTTAAAATGCATCAAACATTTAATACTACAAATTAAAAATATAACATTTTAATTGTGCTATGCAATTAAATCCAGTGTCGTTACAGAGAGTAGATAACCTCTCATGCTATTTATTTCATATACATAAATATAACTTTCGGTTATTATTTTTCAATCAGTATACAATATACTTTTCTTTTTTTAATACAAATATAAATGTAACGTTCAGTTTTAATGTCTTTACAACTATACTTTTCTAAGTTTGCAATTATTTTTTTTCTATGAAAACTATAGTATAAAACTGTGAAAGAAACCCAAAATAATAATAATATATCATCAATGTTATCTTTAATCAACAAATTAAAAGAACATAACAAATTTATAAACACAAGCAATAAAGTAGCTACATATTCAGCTCCTGCAGCAAGAAAAAATAATGTGTCCCCTTGTCTCCGGAAAAATTCTAGCAAATTTTCTTTTAAGGCTTAAAAATCGTATATGTACACATTTTTGTTTTGAATCATATTTATTTGTTCGAAATTCAAGGCCTTTTTACAATAAGTTACTCAATGCAATTAATGCAAATAAAAGAATAATATAGGATATATTTTTTTAAGTACGGGGTAGGTACTTGTTATTATTTAAATGTGTATATTAGCTAAATTTCCGTACCGGCTGCCAACTAAGTACGCACGGATTTCCTGGTGAATAATGGTACCCTATTTAACAAATACTTGTTAAATCATTACTTTAATAATAGTTTTAATAGCTATAACACTCAATCTTCAAATGGCATTTCTCAATATTGATTTATTTGAACTTATATTTAACGTGTTTTTCAAGATAGAGCAATAAAAATGTATATTTAGAGTAAATGTGGCAAGACAAATTGAATGAAAGACACAAATATAAGAGTTCATATTGGTATTTTTAAATTTCTATAAAAATACATATACATACGGCCTCTCAAAAAAAATTAATTATAACGGCAGTATAGAAAATCATAAACAAGTAGCTCTGGCGAAAACAGATTTATTCTGGGATTTTTAAAAGTAGAATTCATTCAAATATTTTTTTCCTACTTTGCATTAAATAAATAAATAATTGCACATAAATATACTTTATATATTTACATTATTTATATTAACCCCTTCGGGACCGGCGGCTTTTACACAAATTTTATTCGGGTGGCACCACTTTAAAAAAAAAAAAAGCTACCTTTACTTAAACTATCACAAAAATGCTCTAATAGGAGAAAGCAAATATTACTTTTATTTTGTACTGGTGCCTAAAACAAATTATGTATGCTCTTTTTGAGGGTGCATATATACACCCATGGTCCCGAATGGGTTAATATATCTTTTACATTATAGATAATTAAAAAAAAAATCTCCAAACGCTTACCACTTGATGGGGAATTTGCTAGAGACTTAGAAAATATTTGTCAGAAGAGGTAAATTAAAATAAACCATTATAAATGTGTCCGCCATCCTTTTTCCAGCCTACTAATTTAATGTTTGCTGTGCTACTGATGCACACGAGCAAAATATATTGTTGAAAAGTATCTGCCTTATTATTGAACATTATGGATATTTTATATTCTTACAGAAAACATTCATTGTTGTGTAATTTAAAAAATGCATTGTTAAAAATACCTTGCTTTGTTGTTGAACAAGATTTATATTTTACATTGTTACAACAAGATTCTTTGTTATCTCATAATTTCGAAAACCATTGCTTTAATCGGTATTATACATGTCTACAGATTAAATATTCTTTTTCTATATTGCAAATGAAAAATAGAATCTATCATAATTTACATACTATTCAATTTACAATTCAATCCAAAAATTTTGCTTTATCCAGATCATTTAAAATCCTCAAATATTTAATACTATAAATTAAAAATATAACACTTTAATTGTGCTATGCAATTAAAATCCAGTATCGTTACAGAGAGTAGATAACCATCCATGCTATTTATTTCATACATATTAATATAACTTTCAGATATTATTTCTCAATCAGTATACAATATAACTTTTCTTTTTTTTTTCTTTTTTTTTTAATGCAAATGTAAACGTAACATTAAGTTTTAATTTATTTACAACTATATTTTTTTAAGTTTACAATTAAATTCTTCTTCCATGAAAACTATAGTATAAAAATGTGAAACTCAAAATAGTAATAATAATATGATATCTGAAAATTTATCTTTAATCAACAAATTAAAAGAACATAACAAATTTATGAACACAAGCAATAACGTAGCTACATATTCAGATAGCTACCTGCGGAAAAAAAAAATTAATGTGGCTTTTTGTCTCCTGAAAAAAATCTAGCAAATTTTGTTTTAAGGGTTAAAAATCGTATGTACATATTTTAATTAACTATACTTAATTTATTAGAAATTCAAGGCCTTTTAACAATAAAATACTCAACGCAATAAATGGAAATAAAAGAATAAAATAAGATATAATTCTTTAAGTATGGGGTAGGTACTTGTTATTATCTAAATGTATCATATTAGCTAAATTTCAGTATCAGCTGCCAACTATGTACGTACGGATTTCCTGGTGAATAAGGTTACCCTCCTTAACAAATAATTGTTAAATCATTACTTTAATAATAGTTTTAATAGCTATAACACCCAATCTTCAAATGGCATTTCTCAATTTTGATTTATTTTAACTCATATTTAACATGTTTTTCAAGATAGAGCAATAAAAATGTATATTTAGAATAAATGCGGCATGACGAATTGAATAAAACACTGTAATATAAGAGTTCATATTGAGATTTTTAAAGTTCGTATAAAAATAAATATACATATGGCCTCTCAAAAAAATTTAACTAAAACAGCAGTATAGAAAATCATAAACAAGGAGCTTTAGAGCAAACAGATTTATTCTGGGATTTTTAAAAATGGAATTCATCCGGATATTATTTCTTCCTAATTTGCATTAATAAATAAATAATTACATATAAATATACTTTATATATATCTACACTCTTATACTAATTAATCTTTTATATTATAGATAATTTTTTAAAAAGTTATCCGCAAACGCTTACCACTTGATGGCGAATTTGCTAGATACTTAGAAAATACTTGTCAGGAGAGGTAACTTAAACTAAACTAATATGAATATGCCCGTCATCCTTTTTCCAACCTTACTAATTTAATGTTCGCTGTGTTACTAGCGCACGAGCAAAATGTATTGTTTAAAAGTATTTGTCTTATTGTTAAAAATTATTGTTATTTTACATTGTTACAGAAAACATTCATTGTTGTGTAAATTTGAAAATAGATTGTTAAAAAAAACTTGCTTTATTATTGAACAGGATTTATGTTTTGCATTGTAACAACAAGCATTCATTATTGTCTCATAATTTTGAAAATCATTGCTTTAATTGGTATTATACATACAGATTAAATAATATTATTCTATAATACAAATGAAAAAAAGAATCTAATTCGTATGCTATTCAATTTACAATTAAATCCGAAACTTTTTCTTTATCCAGATCATTTAAAATGCATCAAACATTTAATTGAAAATATTTCAAAATTGTCATCGAAATTGAAAATACAACACTTTAATTGTGCTATGCAATTAAATCCAGTGTCGTTACAGAGAATAGATAACTTTCCATGTTATTTATTTCATATATATAACTTTCGGTTATTATTTTTTAATCTGTACACAATATACTTATCTTTTTTTTAATGCAAATATAAATGTAACGTTAAGATTTAATGTATTTACAACTATACTTTTCTAAGTTTGAAATTAAATTCTTTTTCCCATGAAAACTATAGTATAAAACTGTGAAACCCAAAATAATAGTAATAATATGATATCTGCAATATTATCTTTAATCAACATAATAAAAGAACAGAACACATTTATGAACACAAGCAATAACGTAGTTACATATTCAGTTCCCTGCGGCAAAACAAAATTAATGCGCCGCCTTGTCTCCGGGAAAAATTCTGGCAAATTTTGTTTTAAGGCTTAAAAATCGTATATGTACATATTTTTATTTTGAACCATACTTAATTTATTCGAAATTCAAGGCCTTTTAACAATAATTTATTCAACGCAATAAATGCAAATAAAAGAATAAAATAGGATATCATTCTTTAAGTACGGAGTAGGTACTTGTTTTACTTACTAAATATATTAGCTGATTTCCGTTTTATATGCGCCCATGGGCACAATGTAATCTGCCACTCATCAACCTCTGTTGTCGGTTCCAAGGTTTTCGAAGAAAATGTAGAAGGCTTGTTTGTTTGTTTATTAAACATATACATCAGACTTTTGTGCTTGATACAAATATCTGCTTATAAATTTTCGTCAAGATAAGGGCTGGTTAGGCACAAGGAAATAACAACACTGATGAATTACAGCCCGAATCTCCACAAAGAGTGGGCAACGGAGTTGACGGTAGTCGAACCCGCCGCCTTCTCCTACACTCTCAAGGGTAGTGTCTTAAGTACCCGGCCACGGAGGGCACATGTAGAATGCTAATAAGGAAACGTACTATCACTGAGAAAATGTTAATGTTGAGGGCACATGCGATTTGAAGCATTTCGATAAACAGTAAAAATGACAAAAAAGAAGGAAAGAAAAAGAAATGTGCCTATACGTCATTACAATGTCGTGATTGTAAGTATGACTATACAAAGAAGACGTCTTTAGAAAAGATAGATTGCCCACTCTGTTAAAACCATAGACCTTTAATAGATTATTCCTCTGACGTTAAAACCCAATTAAGATATTTTGAGACCCTAGGCACAGTATGCATTTTAGGGGCATCCCAACCAATGCTATAACAAAGCTCAAAGTTCAACATATTTTTGCCCTCTCAACTTTTGCGTACTGAAGGCAAAGTTTGCACAAATAGTGCTAGCTCAAAGCATTATTTGAACACAATATAGCAAGGCCATATTACCAAAATGGCCAAACGAGTAATTTCTTTACAGCCTCTCACTCAGATTAGAGGACCCTCCCAAATTATATAAGATATAATCATTAATGTAATTTGTAATGAGAGAGGCTATGAAGTAACAACAAAGGCAATTTAGGTTACAAAGGCAATTTAAGTCATTTGTTGCATTGCCTCCCCTCCCCCCTCGGGTTCCGGATTATTATAATCGGGTCCTGCACAGTAAATTTAAACTTTTCAATTCGGAATGAAATGTAAAACCACATATGGAATTCACATAGAAAATGGTACAAAGCTCAAAGTATTTCTCCCAGTTTCATTAAAGATTCTTTATAACAGCATATTACTAAAAAGAAATATTTCGAGAAAATCATTATTTTCACCACTAAGCACTTCTTTTTACCAAGCATTATTAATCAAATATGTAGTACATGATATATTTTTTTACATCTCAATTTTCAAAAAGATCCTTTTAAAAAAATATACATTGCTTTACTTATTTAATACTACATGTTATTACCGTTTAAAAGTTTTCGGATAAGTTATCGTAATACGCATGATTAAATCCTGAATAAGATCAACTTTACACAGTAGAACCTACTTCTTGAGTTTTCATATAATTAACGATATTTTACATTAGATTTGTTGCTGGGATTGAGTAACGCCTCCGATAAAATTTCATGCCTAACAAGTTGTTTATAAAAATAAATTCATAACGTAAGCGAACACTGGCAATGGAGTTTTAAGTGATTGCACAGTCATCGAAGAGATTTTGTTCCTTAGAGTAATTGTACTCATTTTATGACGCTTGGCCATTTTAAGTGGAGGTTCTGGTCTAAATTGGCAAATAATGGGAAATTTTTTTTAAATAAAAAACTAAAGGAGATTTCAGTCTGAGGGCGAAAATCAGTGTCAAGTCAAATCCTAACATCTCACTGGTTATTATTGAGTCGCGTGCTTTACACGGAGGTTGCAATTCACTGAGGTAAGGGAAACGTCGCCAACTCATTTGTCCAGAAGAAATCATGCCGACAGTTTTGAAGCGATTGTTATATTGTTTTCATTTAAAATAAAAAATCGAAATTAACTCACTTAAGATATTTTGATGGTTTTTTACAAAACGGGAGTGAAACGTTTTGATTTTAAGCGGTAAAATTTTTTTAATGATATTATGGCAAGTACTTTTTTAGAAAGTGGAAATTAAAAATGAAATTTGCTTTTTTAGTTGCGGTTATTTTTTAAATCCAAAATAAGACAAAAATTACCACACATTGATCTAGAAAAAATTATTAACTAAGGTTAGAAAAAAACCTTTTCTACATTTTAAGATGCTAAATAATCATTTAAAAAAATAAATTATAAGCTTTGAACAGTTTTGAAGAAATATAATGCTATATAATCCTTTAAAAAAATAAATTATAAGTTCTTATTAAATAAATATCAACGTGAATATTAAAAAATATTAAAGTTCTGTCTAACAGAAAATCCAAAATAAGACAAAAATTAGCACATTGATCTAGAAAAAATTATTAACTAAGGTTAGAAAAAACACTTTTCTACATTTTAAGATGCTATATAATCATTTAAAAAAATAAATTATAAGCTCTTATTAAATAAATATCAACGTGAATATTAAAAAATATTAAAGTTCTGCCTAACAGAAAATATTTTTAAAAAAAAACTTTTAAAAATAACCATAAAAATATTATATAAATTTTTTTGTAGATCTATAATATTTTTTTATGCTACGCTGTCCTTTAAAAATAAAAGTTTATGAAAGAAATATTCTGAAAGTAAGTTTTTTTAAATTATTTTTTAAAACCCAGTATTTATTTAGATCTAGTCTAATAAAGCTTTGTGCTATTTTTTACTAATCTAGTGTTTTAAATATATAATGCGCTACGCCATCTCATAATACAGCAGATTTCTTATTATGAATCTGAGGATATTTGTATAAAGGTTATACTTTCCATACAACCTTAATATTCAAGGCGTACGTAGAAGAATGCAGGAGAAAACTACGCCCCCCCCCCCCTCTAAATCTGTGAAAAAAAGGTAAGCTTATTTTAAGTAGTCCACTCGCTAATGTTAATCCAATGAGACAGCTATTTTATAATATCTTGTTTGCATTTTAATATTTGTAACCGCTTTTTTGCAATGACTGAGATTGACCTCTACAATCGCCGTTTTTTACTTTTTCTATTTTGTTTGCAGTTTTTTTTTTTTTTTTTTCTTTCTTTTTATGAGGATATCTTTTATCGGTTCCGAAAGTGAAAGTATCCTTATAAAAACAATTCTGAAAACAAAATCGAAATGGTAAAAAACGGCGATTGTAGAGATCGAACTCAGCTACCCAATGCAAAGAAAAAAATTATTTAAAAATATTAAAATGCAAACGAGATATTATAAAATAACTGTCCCATAGAATTAACATTTGCGTAAGTCAACGGAAGTCTTAACTATAAAGAAAGAGAAGCTGATGTCAGTGTTGGTTAAATTACTGTTAGATAGCAAGTAACACCTGTCCGTTTTGTATGGCTCCCACTGTACACATGCGTACGAGCGCTTTGGTTGGTCTACGTTTAACTTTGTTCTGCAGACTCTAGCCGGGCCGGAACAGACTTCCTTTTTTCTATTGCAAGCTGAGTTTGGAATTCATTCTTCCTAGGGCATTGCCCAAAATTTTCAGGCTCGTGAAATAATCAGTAAAATGAGACCAATTCATTGATGAAATTTTGGATTCATTGATGAAATTTTGGGAAATGAGGGATTTTGTGGTAAAATTTAGCGAAATATGGCCCAATACGCAAAACACGCTATAGAAAAATATATTGTATGTATCTTAATTTCCTTTTTACACTTCATACTTATGACAATGGTGAAAGCAACGAACTAAAATCTAAGAGATATTTTAAATGTTTCAAAATTTATAGCATATCGCACCTTTTTACATGCTGATTTTCATAAAATTCATCAATGTCTTTTTACGAAAACATCCATAAAACAAAAAAATATTTATTCTAAAATTAATTCTTTAGTTCATTGCCTTTACAATAGTGTAAAGAAATGTCGTAGTGATATTCCAATAGCTTTTTGAGAATCATGTTTTGCGTATGGAATTTTCGCCAAAAATTACATTTTCCAAAAAATGCATTTAAAATGCATTTAAGCTACAAGACTTTGCACAGTAATATGCATCTACACTTTACTGTTTTTATGAGCCACACACATTTTTTTAAAGAACTGATCCTTTGTTTATTTCTAGAAGGCCATTGTTTTGCTTCCCCCCTCCAGTTAGTACCTTTAAATAGTACTTCCGGTCCTTTAAACAGTACTTCCGGTTTGAGTGACAGCGATTGGTTTATGTATCAGAACACAAATTTTTCCCCATTCACTCTCCATTCCTCCGAATGATTTGAAAAGTCAATGTCGAAAGCCGTATATTTTTCCCCCCATTTATATCTCCCTCTTAGTTGCGTTATATACCAGTCACCCAGCGATTGAGTACTATAAAAACCGCTACAACTCCAGTTCTATTTATCGTACAATAAAAATAAAAACAGATTTGGAAAGGTACAAAGCTGGGCTTTAATAAAATGTAATAAAATCGTTTTGACAATTTTGGTCGAAAACCACTTTTTAAACGTAGTCAGATACCTTAAATAAATGTGACATAACCAAGGGCATTACAAAGTTAGGGAAGATCGAGGGAAAAAAATGTGTTTGTCTTCAAAATGGTAAGTTTATACGCATATTACAAATTTCGTGGCATAATTAGCAAAGGTATTCTAATCTAGAAAATTACAGAAAAACAACTCTAAATGTGAACAATAAATGAATCTGTAAATAAACCGGGCGTTAAAACATGAAGAGTTAACGGGTAAATAGACAAATTTTGCCAGCAAGAAAATTAATTCCTTTGGCGGGTTAGTACGTGATTTTAGCAACAAGTGTCAATGAAAAAAAAATCTATGACTTCATACGATACGTTACTATACACTGCAGCTGAGATTTGCCGCTGAAATTCGCAAAATGTTGAGGAGAACAAATTTTGTACAAAAGAAGCAAGTTTCTGCTACGTGATTTTTAAAATGGCATATTTTCCCCCCTGCTGTAGCGTAAAAAGTAGCTTGGTTCTCGCTACAAACTACTGATTTTTTGTATCGCTCTACTCGCTACAGTGCATTGTTCAAAATGTAGCGCTCTACACTACAAACTACTGTACAATTTAGCGACTACTGTAGTTTCGCTACATGTAGCGCACTACTACCTATCCCTGCTTAAACGTCAATACTCCAACTTTATATGATAACCGACTCCAATTTTGCTAACAGATGAATATTGTTGAAAGCTCAAATATCATATGATGTTGCATAGCTGAATTTAATGTTGTAGCTTTAACCGATAAAAAAAAAAAAAAAAAAAAAAAAAAAAAATCAATCATATTTTTAATTTCTAATTTTATCAAGTTTGGGTAAGAAAGAAATCCCCTAGCCTAAATAATTTGGAAAAATTATTATTTATTTACTTTTATTTAAAATTAAGGCATTGAAGCAGAAAATGTATTAGTTTCTAAACCATACAATAACTATGAAAGTAAAAATATATTTTTTTTAAAACACTCTTTTATAACATAAACATTCATTGTTTATCTTAAAAAATCACGCCTAATTTCATGACTGCAATTCATATTGTTCCAAAAACAATTCCATTAAACTGTGTTAATTTGACATGGACCCCGATTATAGAAAATCTCCCCTTCCTTTAATTTATGCTTGGTATAAAACGTAAACTAGTGAATTTCAAATCTTAATTTTTATCCGTTTTCTCTTTTAACATATGCAACAGAAGAAAAAGAAAAAAAAAACAATGTTTAAAAGTATCTATCCAGGATTTCTAAATTGTTTTTGAAACGTACAATCATAATTTAATTAATTATTAAAATATTAAATGATAAAAGTGTAATTTGTAAAATATATATACTATACGCGTTATTTTTTACTTGCATTTTATTTTTGGGTTGTCTGTTCAAGTCGACTTTTGGTAAATATGTATAAGGAAAGGGCATGTTTACAAACAACACTTCCGTCAACCAATCTACTACAACCAATCTAATTTTTGCTTACCGATCATTGCAGGAATCATCACTGCGACTTACACCAATCGTATCATAGACCTGCTAAACGTAGACCAATGAGATCACCCGCACTCTTGTGTACAGTAGGAGTCATAAAGGCGGGCAGGTATTCCATGCTTTGCCATCTAACCTCAGTAGTAAGAGGTAAACCAGAGGACTTTACCCGTCACATCATCTGCGGGTATATACAGGGTGACAATTATTGAACTATATGAAATTAAACCGGCATAACTTCTGAACGGTTTGCGTAATGAAGTTCAAACTTCGTGGTTGGCCACAGGGCATGATGGGAATTAGTACGCGTATGAGCACGTAACTTGTTGTTGTCGGCCATTTGCAAATGAAAATGTCACGGTACAGCGTGCCTGAGCGTATATCGCTTGTGAAGGCCTACTACGCGAGCAATAACAGACCTATTGCGGCTCAAAGGCTGTTTGCGACCGAGTACAATCTGAAGACAGCCGGTCCAAGTGTGTTAACAATCAAGAATTTTATTCGCAAGTTTGAAAGAACTGGTAGTGTTTGTGATGACAGTGTTGACAATGTCGGTTCGATCCCATCGATCCAATAAAGTGTTTGATGTCCTGGAGGATCACTTTGGGGACCGCATTCTGGCTCTGGGGTAATCAGAGACCAAAAATGACCCACTAATTGAATTTTCTCGGACATGTGACCTAGCCCAATGATTTTCTCGTGCCCGAAACTCGTAGAATACAAAATTTAATCAAAATCGTTAGAGCCATTTTTTAGATAAAATTCACTTGACCCGCGTTGACCCAAAAATGACCCATTAATCGAAGGTTCTCGAACATGTGACCCAGCCCAATGGTTTTCTGATGCCCCAAAACGGTAAGATACAAAATTTCGTCAAAATCGTTAGAGCCGTTTTTAAGATAAAATTTGCATATACATATATATATAACCACATACACATACACAAGATTTGCTCGTATTAGAATATATGATTACTATATTTTTTTACAAACCAATAAGCCTTAAAATGATCTAATAATAAAACTCTGGGATCCTGTGGACATCAAAAAATTGCGCATGAATAAATTAAACTTCTTAAATAAAAAATGTAGCAGATAACTTATTTATCATCATTTTTCATGATTACTATACTTTATTGATATCCTGATAAATAATACTAATATCAGAAATGCCTTTTAAATAAAATATTGTTATTCTACATAGGATAACACATTCCTCAATTAATATAAATAATGCATGTGGGAAAAAAAACTAGATTTTTCATTTTTAAATCAAATTTTCGGTAATCTGTAAAACAAATTTTTCTTTCTTTTTTTGATTGAAAATGTAGCAAAATTTTTGAAGAAATGTTCAACTATTATCTAACCATAAAATATGAAATTGATTATATATTGTGATGATAAATGAAATAGCTAAAAAGATCTTACCAAAAAACTAATTTATCATAATTTTTATGATTGCTATAATTTGTTCATATCCTCATAAATAATACTAATATCAGAAATTCCTTTTAAATAAAAATATTTTTTATGATGCATAATATAGCACATTCTTTCATTAATATAAATAATGCATCTTAAAAAAAGTAAACTAGATTGTTCATTTCAAAATCAAATTTTCGCTAATTTGAAAAACAGATTTTTTTTTTTTTTTTTTTAGATCGAAAATGCATCAAAGTTTTTGAAGAATTGTTTAAATGTCATGTTAGCATAAAATTACGAAATTGATATGTTGTACCATTTCTATTATTATGTGCACATACATATAGTGCTGATCTCAAATTTTTGGTATTTTTTTTTTTTTTTAATCATCTTTTTTCCCCATAAAATCACTTTCATATAGTTATAAGTTGATATTTAAAATTATGTTTAAATATTGTATTAAAGTAACTCGTAGTTAGCATGGAACAAGGTTTTTTGTTAGAAGCATTTCACTTATATTCCAGGCAGAAATGGAAATAAGACAAAGAATATAATTTGACAAATGAAAATCTTGAAAAAAATTACTGAACCAAATAATACAATTTTTTCATACACTTATATTCACACTTGAAAATAGTGAAAGAACATTCTTTGTTTTAAATAATTTACATAAAGTCCAAGAATACCTCATGGTAATCATAAATACAACATAGCTTCATTACAAAATTTATTTTGTTAACTTTTGAGCTTTGAAAATTTTTGCTTAGATTTTTTTTTATAATATTGGGATTGGAAGAATTACTAGATTTTACAGAATCCTTTTTTAATACAAAAGTTTAATATTATTTTTTGTAACATAAATAGTTATCCTGTTACTTTTTCCTTGATTGTCGATTACACAGAATGGTACTATAAGATTTCTGTTGCATAAATAGTCAAGTTACATTAAAATTTTTTTTTTAAATTTGGTGCATTTAAAAACATATTTACATATTTCTCATCAGTTAATTTCCGAAGAATATTGAAACTGTAAGTAGCTATTACAATCATTTGATCAATTGAATATTTATCCCCCCCTCCCACGATCAGATATATTATGAACATATATGTTCAAAAGGTGGATAAATCGTTGTCTAATGTAACATTAAATCTACATATTTATTTGTTTATTTAGATAAATATATCGTTTGCCAGCTAAACGTGGAATAAAACTATTATAATTAGGTCTGCTATTTAAAATGTTATATACGCTTCTTTTTTTTCTTAATTAGAAAGTTAAGCCATGGATTTGTTACGTATAGTTTTAACATAGGTTTATTTGTACCAAAATATTACAAGAATAAATCTTTTGATTTCTCAGACATATTTGTAAAATAACACAAAAATAACGTTTTTAAAGCAAAATATAACCAAAATTGAATTACTAGACAATAAAACCATAAAAGAAATTTCACTTACCATATTTACTGTAAAAGTTGATAAAAGTTCCATACCTTTACGTCATTTTTACTATAATAAACACATATATCAATATTTTCAATCGACATTCGCGACAACTTGCTTCTCCAACTCCTGAAAACTACATTCTGCCTACTACACGTGACGTTATTGGTCAACCTCCACAAATGTGAAAATAAAGAATTTTTTTTTTTTTTTTTTTTTTTTTTAGTAGCCAGTTACTGACTAGTGAGAATAATTTCTTTAGTAGCCAGTAAGTACATTTATGTCACTGAATATTTATTTTTTTTTAATATAATGACTTTACAGTAAACAAGTAATTCATTTACTAAATAAAAATATTTTAATTTATATTGTTTCGAATAAACTTGAAATATTATTTTCCAATCTATTTTAAATTTAAAAATAAGTTAACAGCAAAGTTATACACAACATGCTTATGTAGCTAATTACATAAGTCACAATAAGCTTCGGAACTTGTGTAGCTAACTACATAAGTACCTTTTTAAAAAAAAATATTTGTCTAGAATTAAAGTATGACAATAATAAAATAGGTATGTTTATGCATTAAATAATAACCCATAACATGATATGTATTACACATGCACAACCTGTGGCCAGCGGGCCAAAATCTCCAGAAATTCAGGAATTTCGTGTATTTCGCCAATTAGTTTCCGAGAAAATTGCAAATTTCGTCATTCGGGAACTTAAAAATCATGAATTTCGTCGATCGCGTGCGTAATAATCAGGAATTTCGTCTATCGCGCACGTAAAAATAATTAATTTCCTCGGTCGGGCGCATAAAAATCACGAATTTTGTCGATCGGGTCCGTAAAAATCGTGAATTTCGTTGAACGGGCGTATAAAAATCAGGAATTTCGTCGAACAGGCGCGTAAAAATCACGAATTTCGTCGATTGGATGCGGGAAAATCATGAAATCGGGGATCGGGAGCGTAAAAATCATGAAATTTGCCGATCGAGAGCATAAAAATCATGAATATCGTCGAACGGCTGCGAGAAAATCATGAATTTCGTTGAACTAACGCGGAAAATTCGCGAATTTTAGGAGAAAAAAGATAATCAGGAAGTCGTGCATTTGGCCGGCTCTTTCCATAATTTCAATCGCTAGTTTTTCAAATTTAATCGCCAAGTGGCGGGTGCTTATTTTCACCTTTAAACCTCCAAACTGGTTTACTATCTAGGTGGCAATAAATGGCAATGTACCCGAGAAAATCTAATCCCAAGTGATTGACACTTATAGGATTAGTAAAACTCGATTTTTCCCTTTGAAAAGGGGAAGGGGCTGGAAGAATCGAGTTTGGCCGTTGTAAAACCAAAAAGTGGGAAGGTAAAGTAGAGTAGCTTCTGGTGGCTAATAAAGGAGAGAGCTGGAAAATGTAGTGATCCTGAATGTAGAGAGACTGGAGATTGAGGCACCGGGAGATTTGGGATATCCGCTTTTTAGTTCCAACTTCAGCATTCATCACCATTGTGCTGTGAAAGATTTTTTGATAATTGCTCATACAGCTTTAAACAAAATTATTCTGCAGTACTGAAGTTCAGTACCTTCATCGTATTTGAACTTCATTTTAATTCACGCTATTTATTTTAAAAAGTAAATATAGTTTTTTTTTTTTTTTTTTTTTTTTTTTTTTTTTTTTAGATTTTTAGATTTTTATGCAAAATGATCCCCAATGTCCTTAGTTTCTTATACAGATCTAAACAACAACTATTTTAAATTAACTATTTTTGCATCAAAGATTTTAAAAAGTAAGCAAATATTGAGCATAAGATCTATCTCTCCTCCAAAAATATACATTATTTAAGTTTAATTTAAAATTTGCTCTCAAGATATTTCTATTTTATCTTCTAAAATAACCTCTAGATACTTGCTATGGCTTTAAAAAATCTAAATATACAGATCCAATAAATATAGTTTCAGAATGAGTAGTGTGACTGATATTGAAATAAATTTTTTAAAGTATGATAATTAAATAGGGCAGTGTTGTTAAGAGAAGCTACTCAGAAATATGACGGCTGAAAAACGTGAATTTTATACATAAAGAAACATTCGATAATTAAAAATTCGGTAATTTATTTATTTATTTAAAACATTATATTTTTATTTATTTTATTTTATAAATAAAGCCATCGAGTTTTTTATTTATTAACTTAAATACATAATATAATTCATTAATGATAATTAAATTAAAATTATTCTATTAATAATTTTAATATCTGTTGTTAAGAGAGGGTCAAAAACTCAATAATAATAATAATAAACATGAATTCTATAAAGTATATTTTTGTATTTTTCTCTTACCGTTTAAGAGCATCAAAATTAATTAACCTCTTTCAAGACATTCATCTACTTCCGATCATATTTGAAATAACTGTCCAAATAAAATTTGGCATTTCATAGATTTCTTGTACAATAAACTGAAAAATACGCGTAAATTTAGTTTTGCATAATTGTATTTCTGAAGTGATGTAAAACGATTTTTGCATTATTTTAATTAATCGAAAAGTGTAAAACGCTGATAAAATTGTATTGCATTCAACAGTGATTCGTCGAATTTGGAACTAAAAGGCGAACATTTCGTCAATGTCCAATGTCTCTTATGTAGGATTATAGTGTCTAGAAATATTTCTAGACACTGTAGTAATTTCTAGGGAAATGGCACTGCTAGAAATTATCACCATGGTAATGAACATGTTGTTAGGGAACTCTTCAATTTGTCACATTCTTTTGTAGTTCCTGAATAAAATCCCAGCATCAAAGAAACTGAAAAAAAGCATCACTTTCTGTCGAAGTATGTTAAATTAGTAAAGTGACTCTACATAAAGTAGTATTTCCAGCAGAGAAATCCCTTATCTCTAGTTCTGAGTATTTCAATGTCATTCATAACCTATAATAATCAGGACCACCGAAGTTCCATTGTACTTCCTGATAAGATTTTGGCTACTTTAAAAACCCTTTGGAATTCTTGTATTAATTTAAGGTGAAATGTAAAAGAAAGAAAAGGGGAAAGAAGCTATTAAACAAAGACTGAAGATAACAAAGAGAAATATTTTCACTCTTTGAAAAACTCAAAGCTTACATGAAAGAAAATCCCTAGAAACTTTTAAAAGAACACTACAATTATATTTGTAATGTTTCCTGTCATTGGAATGCAACATTTCATGTTATTATCATTCTGTCGTTGCATTCAGTAGAATGATAAGGTAAAATATATTGACATCTGCTGACATCAGGTAGGAGGTGAGGGGGGGGGGGGGGGGGAGCGTAGTCTCATCAGTATATCTGTGGGTACGTCTTTGCTTCTTTAGGATGAAAAATGGCATTGTAAGATTAAATAAAGATTTGAGACTTTTAAATTGTTCGTTATAGCATAAGAGTCCTTGTATTGGATGTTTGATATATTAAGAGACTTCACTTACGCGAAAACATACGCTCGCTAATATTAATCCTATGGGAAAAATTTCGAAAAAATTTTCGTTTGCATTTCAATATTTTTAGCTGATTTTTTTTCCATTGTGTAGTTGAGGTTGATCTCTACAATTGCCGTTTTTTACTTTTTCAATTTTAGTGCAGATTTTTTTTTTTTTTTTTTTTTTTAAGGATTTGAAAGCATCCTTATAAAAAACCCTGCAAACAAAATAGAAAACGGTCTTTATAAAGATCAAACTCAGCTATTCAATGCAAAGAAAAAAAGTAATAAAAATAAATAAATAAATAAGAAAATAAATAAATCAAAATATTGAAATGCAAATGAGATATCTTAAAAAAAAATTCTTCATAGGATTAACATTAGCCAGCGAGTACTCTTAGCAGGCGGGTGATTTCACGTGAGTGAGTTAGCTTCTTAAGCGCACACACAATATATAAACAATGTTTCCGGTTTACATATTGAATTAGGCTACCCACTGCCTCCCGCACACAGAATTTAAAAAAAAGAATATGACTTTTTTTATTTTAAACAAATATTCGCTGTAATAATTCTGAAGCTGCGATTATTTACTGCTTATAAGGATGCCAACACAGACTTCTCGAGTTATTCAAAAACTCCAACAAATTGAGTACAATTAAAACAATGAATGAATGAATGAATAAGTGTGAAAATATCTATCTATACATTTTAAAATATAAATAAAGAAAAAAATCTATTCTAAAGATTCATAATGAGCAATAATGCATACGAATGCATTATCTATCTCAAAATAATAATAATAATTATTATTATTATTATTATACTAGTTGACCCGCCTGGCGTTGCCCGGGGCCCGTTGTAATAACCTTAAACAAAACTCAAGTTTGTATGATTTTATATCTTTTGAAAACATTTTGAATGAACCTAGTTTCGGGGACCCATTGCCTTCCGCAGCGCCTAGTATGTTCGCAACAAACTTCTTTCCTAACGAACCTGTGACCTAGGTCCCCGCTGCTACCTAAAGCTAAGGCTCCTATAAGGGGAGCTGACGCATATCCATTCTGTTGCCCAAAATAACCGCCATATTGTGACCTAGCTCAGCATTAGGAAACCGCCTGAGCAGGTGTTTGCCGTCCCCGTTACTGTCACTCGCCGTCCACTAGTACGGTAAGCTAACCGGTTTTAGCTTGGTATTTGGTCCACTGGGTCATTAAATGGCGGTATGATTCAGCCTGTATTATAGGAGCTCTACCTAAAGCAGCCTGTACAAGAAGTGCTCTGCACGATCCGAAGACAATCAAAAAAGAAGTTGAGTGAGCCAAACCTCGTAGTAATCAAGCCCATAGAACCCGAAAAAAGAATGCACTAGGAATTTTCAAAAATGTTGGTAACTAAAGTCTAGGATAAAATTTCATAATGCAGAAAGTAGCTGAATTGTAATAGAAGTTTAATGACCTGAGTCCCGCTGAAATTGGGCCCTTAAAACTCGAGGAAAGAATGCGCATCCAAGCGGTGGAAGGTGCACCCCCCCCCCCCCTGTAAATTTCAAAAATTACTTTTAACATTAATACAATATTTAATTAACGGATGAAATTCCTTATCTATAGTTACCTTTAAAGTAACGCGACTTTTAATTTACGGCTGTAGTGAGTAAACGTAATTTTTTGCCGAATGTTCGAAAAAGTGGTAGCTGAGGTAAAAAGAAGGAACGGTCCATGGGCAAGCCAGGATCTTAACAGGACTGTAGTTGGGTATAAGAAAAATATTAAATAGCTTTAAAGTAGCTGGAGGATGCTAGAACTATGTTACTGGAAATTGTAATAAAATCGGATCGTTTTTAAGGAAGCTGCAACAAAGTCCCCAAGAAGGAGATTAATACTCAAAATTGGTGGTAGCTGAAGTCTGAGAAATTTTGTTATTGTTCATGTAGTAGCTGGAGGACCTAAGAAGTTGTTAGAAAGAAAAAAAAGCTAGTGAATCGGGTAATTTTTAAGGGAGCTATAACAGAGGGCCTAAAGGGGGACAACTGATAGTTAAGAGCAGGTCCCTAGCATGAAAACATGTTAAATGGTCTTAGTTCTTACCACCTGAGATCTTCAATTGATCAAAATTAAGCATAGGTAATCATTAGAATAAAATTTTGAAGAAATTCGCAAAAAATGGGGGGGGGGGGGAATGCTTAAAAGATGGCCCTAGGGTCGCAGAGTGCTAGTCAGGGGAGAGTATAGTCCATGACTCAACTTTAAAATTTTGCATTGCAAATGCGAGAAAATTGGAAGGTGAACAATGCATGCCACACAAAAAGTTCAAGGGTCCCCGGATCGGGCCTAACGTGACCCTAGGATGCCCAAGATTTTAACTGGAATCTAGAAACGGGAGAATAACTAAAAAGGAAAAAAATGAAGGAAAAGGGATTCCAAAAATGAATATCGGATTAAGAGAGAGCAATTATTAACAATTTATGGTGCAAAAACTTCAAGGGGGTTGGTGCCGGGCCCCAAGGTGCCAGGGACTTAAGGGGGTAGGATACCTTTGAACACATAGAAAAAGCCAAAATATATGACTATGTTCCAAGCTTCAAAACTTGTGTAATAACTCAAAAATAAAAATAAAACTTCATTTAAATATAAAGTTCGTATCTAAATTTATATTTTAAAACATATATATACTTGTAAATTCGTAAATAAATATTGAAATGATAAGTTTAAAATTATATATGATAGTAAGAGAAAAAAAAACACAACACGTCCTGCGCGCAGTGTTACTAAAAAACTATGGATGACAATTAAAAGAAATTTTCATCACATATCATTTCTGTATTATCTACAACTTAAAACCAGAAAAAGTAAGAATTATTTTTTGTTTTGGTTTTTGTACTTTGAAAATATTTTTAAAAAAATTTAAAAATTTTAATTTTTTTTAATTTATAAGTTCATATTTTAATTTAGTCAATATTTTTTATAAATATTCTGGTTTTAGTATAAAGGTAACAGTATTATGTATTTATTTTCACCAAAGTTTCCTCTTTATATGCATATTTTCAGATTTTATCATTGCGCGCAAGACGTGGTATGTTTTTTTTTGCTCTTATTATCATATAAATTTTTTAACTTATCATTTCAATATTTATTTATGAATTTACAAGTATATATATATTTTTAAATATAAATATAAATACGAGCTTTATATTTAAATGAAGTTTGATTTTCATTTTTGACTTATAACACAAGTTTTGAAGCTTGGAACATAGTGATATTTTTATTTTGCTTTTTCGACGTGTTCAAAGGTATCCTACCCCCTTAACCGGCATGTAGTTGGGTATAAAGACAGTTTTTAGTAATTTTTAAAATAATCGGGGGACGCTAGAACTATGTTTAAAAAATTGCATGCAATTCGGATCTTTAAAAAAAACTGCACCAAGAGCTCCAGAAGCGATTAATATTCAAAATTGGTGGTAGCTAAAAATCTAATTTTTTTTTGTCTTTTATGTAGTATATGGATGACTTAATAAGTTGTTAGAAAAAAAAAAGGTAGTGAATCGGAACATTTTTAAGTGAGCTATAATAGGGACACAAAAGGGACCAACTGATAATTAAAAACAAGGCTCTAACATAAAAACATGTTTAAATGTCTTAGTACTTAACGCTTTAGATCCACAATTAGTTAAAATTAAGCATAGGGTATGAATTATTCGTTAGAATAATATTTTAAGGAAATGCACAAAATATTGGGAAATGTTAACAAAGGGCCCTAGGGCCCCAATAAAATATGAGGGTGTTGCTCCGGGAAGAAGAGTGCAAGACTCAACTTTAAAATTATGCACTGAGAAGGTGAGAAAATTAGGGGGGGGGGGGGAATGCTTGGCGCACAAAAAGTTCAAGGGACTCTGGACCGGGCTCTAAGGAACCCTAGAGGGGCCCAGGATCTAAACTGAAATGTAGAAACGTGAGAATAACTAAATGGAAAAGGATCCCAAAAATGAAGACCAGATTAAAAGGAAGCAATTTATTAACAATTTATTTGCTCAAAAACATCAAGGGGCCCTGTATCGGGCCCAGGGACTGAACTGGCATGTAGTTGGGTATAAAGATATTTTTAGTAGTTTTTAAAGTAATCGGAGGACGCTAGAACTATGTTGCGTGGAATGGATTCGTATTATTTAAAATATCTCGTCTCTTTTATTGTTAGTTGTCAAAATATGTCTAAAAATCTATACTTAATTTAATATTTTATGTATTAAAAAATGACGAACTGTGAGTATATTTTAACACTTCACATAAAATTAAGTATATATTTTAGAAATATTTTGCCAACTAAGAAAAAAAGTGACATAATTTTAAGAAGAGTGCACAGAAAAAAGACGTTAAACATATTAATTTCCAGAGGAGATAATTTAAATATATACGAATGCATCTACGCCCATATCTTTAACATTTCTGACGGTAATTGGTAATTTGGCTAACTATCAGCTTTAACCCATGGAATACTGTTTCTGTACTAATATACAGATTTTTATACTACATACGACGTACAGACTTTTATAATTAAAATTCACCTATTCAGAAGTATCTGGTAATAGTACTAGGGCTTAAAAGAAACAAATTTCATTTGTATTTGTAAATAAACAGAAAGTTACAAGTTAAACTGGGAAAATTGCAAAAATCAGCAGTCTATGAGACCGCTAACAGCAGTTAAGAGCCTACACAAGTCATGGGGAAAAAATTGATCTAAAATTGCAAATGTCCACTTTTTAAAAAAACTTTAACCAAAATCAAAAAAGTAAAAACTAACAACGTTAGAGATCGTTATAAGCGAGCTTCGTGTAACCGATTTTCTTGCACAGGCTCCGATTTGCAGAGAATTGTAAAAAAGTCCAATTATCCGATATTTCGATTTAACCGGGCTTAATTATCCAGGTGGTCACAACATTAAAATCGACCTCAACTATACAAAAAAAAAAAAAAAATCATTTGAAAATATTAAAATGCGAGCGAGAATTTGAAAATAACTTTCCCATAGACTTAACATCTTAACATTAGCTTGAGCGTTTCTTTCCGTGACTAGTGTATGCTCTTAAAGGTTACAGTCTTACTCAGAGCTATACAGTTCACTCTTATGGAAAATATGAAAAGTATAAATGCATTTCAAACCCATAGAATTAACAATAGAGAATGGAATTTCAGATGAAGACTCCTGACCTCCATTCGAGGCTTCTGAGCCCGATTAACTTTGGGGGCTCCTTACAAATTTATTTAGGTTCAATTAGAGTAAAATTTCCATAACGGACACTCCCTAATAGCAGACACGTCTATTTAGCGAACACTTTTTCAATCCGTAACACCTATATGCATTTGCATATTTTTACCTCTGAAGAGCGGAGAAATTCCACGATCCCGAGGTGTCCGCTTTTCAGAGGTTTTACTGTATTAATTTTCTAAAAGTATTCATCTGTGAAAAGATTGTATAGGCTACAATATCACAATTTATAATCACAAGATCTATGTATCTTGTTGTTATAAAATAGAATCTGTTGATCTTCATATCTGTTGTTACAGAGGAAAATTATCGCAAAAAAAAAAAAAATAAATAAATAAATAAATAAATAAATAAATAAAAATAAAAAAAATTAGTCAAGGTGCGATAGAAAAATGCGATAATTAAAATTAATATAATTCTCGGAGTAAACGATTAAGTTTCTAATAATGATAATACAGCAGAACCTGGATAATTAAGCCCAGTTAAATCGAAGTATCGGATAAATTGAACTTTTTAAAATTCCTTGCAAATCGCAACCAGTTGTAAGAAAACCGGTTGTACGAAGCCCGCTTATAACGAATAGTTTTCACACTCCCTTCAGCTTTGTTATAGGCGGTTTCCATTGTAACATTAATAATAAAATGAAATTTAGTTATTCCCGATCATTGGGATTATTTTGAATTCTTAATATATTTTCTTGATATGTTTAAAAAAAAAAGAAAGTGTGTGACGGCTCACATTTTGCTAATCCCGGACCCTTTACTGAGTTCAACTACTACAGTACCTTTCACCACTCAGTACCTTTCAACCACTCAGTACCTTTACTGAGTTCAACTACTACAGTACCTTTCACCACTCAGTACCTTTCAACCACTCAGTACCTTTACTGAGTTCAACTACTACTACAATTCTCTGCAAATTGGAGCCTGTTGTAAGAAAACCAGTTATACGAAGCTCGCTTATAACGAATAGTTTTCACACTCCCTTCAACTTCGTTATAGGCGGTTTCCATTGTAACATTAACAATAAAAGGAAATTTAGTTATTCCCGATCATTGGGATTCTTTTGAATTCTTAATATGTTTTCTTAATATGTTTAAAGAAAAAAAAGAAAGTGTGCGACAGCTCACATCTGCTTATCCCGGACCCTTTACTGAGTGGAAGCCCTAGGTGGGTCCGCTATCCCACTCGTAAAGACTTAAATGTCACAACAAATTTCTATTAGTGCAATCATATTAAATGCTTAACACATTCAAAATCGCTTGATAGTATTATTCACTGTCTCGTTTTTACTTCATCATTTAGACGAGCGAACCTCTTCATGCATAAGACAAAAAAAGCCAGCTCTTCATGAATTTCCCGAATAATGTTCGCCCTTGGAATATGTCACTCCTAATCATAACGACGGGATGTCAATTTCCTGTTTCATCTGTTTCTTTTATTTTTGTTTTCTTCAATTTATTCCTGTCCAACCTTTGGACTTAAATTTTTATTCCATTGGAAAAAAAGATAGTAAGCCCAGCATCGAAATTAATAGGTATGAAGCAGTTAGACAGATGTTTAATGTGTCATCAGTTGTGCACGTTTTAAAGTAAAGAACTTTTATAAAAGAAAAAAACTTTTATAAAAGTATTATACATTAGATGATACTGTATCTATGAAATTATTGGAATTCCTGTTTTTCACTTTCGTTTTTTTTTTTTTTTTTTTTTTTTTTTTTTTTTTACCACTTTTCTCTCGCTTGCACAGATTTAAAAAGGCAACAAAATTTTACAAAAATGTACATCTAAAGTTTACAACGCGTCTTTTAAATTGAAAAATCGTGAGGAAGCATTACATTAGCATTGAATAGTTTGAATTTTTATTCCATTTGAAAAAAAAAAATAAGAAGAAGAAATTCAGCACCGAAACTAGCAGGTATGGAGTTGTTGGAACCGGATAAAGTATAATTTGCTTATGTGACATCAGTGCATCGCATCAGTTGTGCGCATTTTAAAGTAACGAACTTTTATAAAAGTATCATACATTAGAAGGTACCATACCTTTAACTTTTTTAAATTGGGGAAAGTATTACAATGGAGTATATTGTTTGATTTCAGTAAATGCTGATATTATTGGATATACTTTTGCAACATGAAATATTTTTATGTAGCAGTTGTTGTAAAGATTTATTTCTATCTATGTCATCATAAAGCAAAAACATGTCCGTCAATAACATTGAGATCATAATGATGGCGACAATGGTCTGTGTTATTGAATTAGCGTGTATATATATATATATATATATATATATATATATATATATATATATATATATATATTATGCTGTAACTCAATTAACTAATTTTTTAAGATCTTTAAAAATATTTTCCAAGCATGATTTTTGAAAATCTATCTTAACAATAAAAATTTGCTTGCTACAATACTGTAAAATAACATTTACAATAATATAAATAAAGATGCAAAACTAAAGAGAAAGGAGCACCGTTAGCACAATTAACAAATGATTGCCTTTGCTTGACGAGAGCTTTTTCTTCATCTTCCTAACACAACCAAACGAACGAGTGTATGTTCTTATGTAAGATTTTTTAAAAATGTCTTAACTAATTATTTTGAATTTTTGTGAATAGATAGATTACATGCGAGAAAAGAACATAAGCTACTTATTTCATTTAAACATGTAGATTCTAATAAATTTCAGAATTTTATTATTTAAATCCATAATTGACGTTTTTCATAAAGAGCTTTTTATATAGTTGGTGTGTAATCTAAAAAATATATCTATATTAATAAAAGAAAGTTTCGCTCTGTATGTGTGCGTGTGTGTGTATATCTGTTGGTAATGGCTAGAAAAATCTACTGCACGTAGAAGTCTGAAAATTTGGATGAAGATAATCCAAGGCAGGTTCTTTTGATGCACCTGAGGTTCAGATTTTTATTATATATATCTATATATAATTAGCCGAGATAATAATTAAAAAATGAAAAAAAAATATCCTTTTTTTGTAAAAATCAGCAGTAGCGGGCGCATGCCCAGTCCTTGCTTTCCAGGCGCACAGAAAGGAAAAACCAAATGCTTTTTTTTTTTTTTTTTTTTTTTTTTTTTTTTTTTTTTTTTTTGGGGGGGGGGGGGTGTTGGCGTTTGTCTTAACGTTTATCGGTCAAACGTTCGGGGTTCGGAAAAGGGGAAGACATATCCTTAAATTTCGTACTTTTACGTCTTAAACGCCGCAAACAACATGAAAAAAACATTGTTGTTAGCACTTTGAAAAGAAAAATTTAAAAAATTATTTCGTTTTCGTGGTTGACTTTTTGCACCTTTCGACGATACTCCCCTGGGACTCGATCGCAGAGAGACCCCCATTCACAAAAAATATATTTAAAGCTGAGACCTTCTTCTCTTCGACGATGCAATCGGGTTTGAAAAATACAAATTTTAACTCTCGAAAAAATTCACGATTACAAGTCACGAAGACGATATTTCTTCTACGCTAACAGTAACTAAAGGTCAGTATTTCGATACGGTGTTTTTAGAGCATCTCGGCAGACCGTATTTACATAATTTACAAAGTTCGGATGAGTAGAAGTATTTAAAAATATATAAAATTTGATAATTTTTTTATTAAAACGCTACAACGCGGGTGGTTTCGGCTCATGTTTTCACGACTAAATATGCATATTTTTCCATGTAATTTTAAAGAGGGCTTGGATACAGTTATATTTATAACCGATTAAAATTTAAGAGAGTTCGGACGGTAAGAATTCTTTTTCGTCATATTAAAAGACCCGACGCGAAAACAAAACAAAGCAAAATCGAGAAGAATGCATATTTTTGTTACAACTAGATATCAATATTTTTTCACGAAACTTTTAGACGGGCTGTAAAATAGTTATATTTATAACCGATAAAAATTTCAAAGGGTTAGGACGATAAGAACAAGATTTTTTTTTTTTTTTTAAACTATGAAACGACCCTACGTGAAAAAACAAGAAATGTTTTACATTTAAAAATATAAATTCACACAAAATCGGGTTAAAGATATAAAATCATACAAATTTGAAGTTTATTTAATGTTATTACCATGGGCCCAGGTGGGTAAGCTACTTATTATAATAAAAACTATTAAAGTTCCAATTAAAACCGTTTTTCACCTCTATTCTGTAAGCCATGACTGAGTTTATGACCCAGGTAAGGCCGGAGTGGTAACTCGGATTTATTTAATGTAAATCCGTAAATATCCATGTAAATGTAGTTTTAAAAAGGACTTTTCCCTTTCGTTTTTTTTTTTTTCCTTGCACATTTTCTTCACTTGCACATATTTCAAAAGCAACAAATATTTACAAGAGTGGATACCAAAAGTTTACAACACGTCTTTTAAATTTAAAAATCGTGAGGAAGTATTACAATAGCGTGTTCTTGTTTAAATTGAGCATGTGTTTTTTGTTGGAAATATTTCTGCATCATGAAATATTTTTCATTGAGGATGCCATAACAATTTTTTGAAAATTCTACATACAAAATGTGGTTGAAAGCATCGTATCCGCTCGATCTCACGAAACCCTATTCGTCCCGCTACGTTGTCTGTCACAGAGCCGGTTCTCAGAAACTATATAACTTAGAGAAATGAAATTTTGTGTACTTATAGCTGAATACTTACTACGAAGCTCAAAATCATAAAATTTGAAAAAATCGTATTATTTTAATATAGAGAGGTAAAAAAACGAAAAATCTAACCGCCTTTTCCTATTTAATTTAAAAATTCTTCATTATAGCAATTACCAACAATTAAAAAAAAACACAATAAAATTCTTTCTATAATAATTAATTTTCCATTGAAAGATTTCCACGTGAAAAATGAAAATGAAATAAAAAGTTTCACCAGTTGAAAAAAAGATTAATATGACGTCATATTGGTAATAAAGCGGAAATTTTCAAACATTTCTCAATAATACAAGGAGTATGAGTATGTGTAAATACAGAAAGCAGCTTAATATGACGTCATATTGGAAGTTTAACTGACTTTTTCAAATGTTTGATAATAGTACAAAGATAGTATCAATATGAGTAATAGATAAAGCAAGTAGATATGATGTCAGCAAGTGATTATAACATCATATGAGTTTGAGGAACGTATTGAATCATGATAAAAAACCCGATTATGGAAATATTGGCATATTTTAACATTTTGTAGGTCTCTATACAAAATGTTTAATTTTGAAATTGATTTTTTTTTTAAATATCGCATTTAGTCCACATGACAGATATTATATATGACAGAAAAAAATAGCAGGATTTCTTTTTACTTTTTATTTATTTATTTTATTTTAATTATTTATTTATTATTATTATTATTATTGTTATTATTTTGTAAAATGAAATTTATTTGGATTTATTAAAGAAAGGATAAAGTGTCTTGAAAGGAATATTAAACGAAACCCTTTGTACGATCTTCGATCACACTTACCCACTTGTTGAAAAAATCTTTTGTGTATCGGAGTAAGCATTTTCTCACTAACTTAATGTAGACTGTTTTTTTTTTTCATAATTGTATTAAAATAGTGGATTAGTTATATTTTACTTTGCGTTCGAATCGGATTCGGGTTTGAATATTTCTGGTTCGGATCGAGTTTCGGGTTGAATTTAAGAATAAATTCGAACTCTTATTTAAATAATTTATTTAGGATTATGAAAAATAGGGCAATGATTAAATGCTTTTACTTTCTTTTTTTTTTTTTGTTGTTGTTCGCTTTTTAAGTCGCCCTGCATGATATTTCTGTTTAAATTTATCTGTTTAAAAAATCCTCGGAATCCACCCTGAATAAATACTTTTACTGATATGAGCTGTATAAATTATCCTATATCCATGTACAGTTTGACATTTTTACAAATCAAATACAGAACAAAAATTGTCCTCCATCAAACATTATAATTTTGCCAGTCAATAGGTCTGCCATCTCCTTTCCATGTACAGCAATGACAGGCCAGTAAAAATGAAAGATGCATGAATTTGAAAAATAAAAAAGGCGATATGTAATAAATCTATAATCATTTTAAAATGTTTCATTAAGCTTTTAAAACATATTGAGTGTTTGCAGTGCCACGAAAACGGCAAAATTAAAAGCTACCTCCGAAATTAATAATATGTCTGCTTAAATATTTATTACAAAATCTATCCATACAAAACTATCAACCACATACTGCTGAGATATACCCAGCAAGTTTAGCAGTTCTGTGCTGCCCCCGGGTTCATGGGAAAAAGGAATTTCTTTTGTTACAAATTTTACAGATATATAAGGAATATAAGGAATAGCATAGTAGTTCCATTTGACTAAAGATCAAACGAGTTCCGCTCAAGGTGTTTGGGGCGACAGCTGGCTGAGTGTATCCTATTGACCAAGAAAGGTATAAGAATAAAGGAATGAAAAGACGCTGGGAGATATGCAACTGCTGCGCACGGTGGTCATTTAGGGTTTTAAAAGGTAGGGTATTTTCTGTAAAGAAAAGGAATTCGAATGCACGACTTCACGTAAATTGAATAAGTACGTCCAGTAAGTTTTGTGTTCTATTGACCAGAAAAGGTATAGAGAATAAAAGAGACGAAAGGCGTTCAGAGACTTGCAGCTGGATGAAATAGTGATGCAAAAGGGGATGCCGCCTCTAGAAATAAGCTTTTCTATAAGATCAAAGAAACCGTCAAAGTTATGGCTTTAACACCTGATATCTTGGCCAGAGAGGGGGAAGTATTTAATGTATCCAAAATTATGGTAATGTAAAGCGAAATATGTTTATAGGAAAATCCAGTAAAATGCTGTCTTGAAATGGGGGTCAGGATGAGAAAAAAGGATTGGACGACGAGATTTAGGGGAGAAAAAAGGGTGTAAGGATTACTAAATAGTTAAGTAAGAGAAAGGAGATGACCAGGGGCAAAAAGGGAATTTTGCGGATAGAGAAAAAGGTTCTCAGAAAGATGATCTTGGAGTAGTGTCCTCAGGGTATTTGTAACCCGTGATTTTTAGGTGAAAAATATAAGTTTTTTTTGTTGTGTGAAACCGCCAACCGCCAATATCAGGAATTGGATTTTGGACCCCCTAGATGATGATGATGTCTACCAGATGTATAAGGGGTAAGCAGGCTTTTAATTCCGAGCAAATTTCTGTATTATATTTAATTATTTAAACTGATATTAATTACGCGATGAGGCATTCTCGGTGGTAAATATATTATTAAAACATACGGTCGAGTTTACTGTTAAGTACGTTAAACTATGCATAATGATTTACACTTATGTATTTAAATATGTTAATCTTTTAAAATAAATTCAATTTAATCAATTTCAGTTTGCTTTATTTAAATGTTTCTTTCTTGTATATTAGATCTCGAGTATGCTCCTGAATCTGGGATCACTTTACGTGAGACATACGGCCTAATTAGTTTCAATGTAATTTAAATATATGAATTCAATATAAGATGAGGAAAACAGAAGGAGCGTACCCGAGCAATGGTTCCCGTGACAGTGTGCTTTAAGCACTATTTATTTAATAATTTGCAAACTGAAATTTTCTTTAAACTTAGCAAATTAAATAAAGTAAAATAAAATTTAAATACGTAACTCCCTTTTCACAAACTAATGGAAATTGTAAAAATAAAAGGGTTCAATGAATAATGAAAATAAATAGATAAAATAAAATAAATAAATTAAGGATTTGTAATTTTAAGAGAATTAAAAAAAAAAAATTGAAGAATGCCATCTGTACTTGATGCTGTACGTTATTTTACTTCATTCAAGCAATGATTCTACACGCTTTATAAGTAATTTAATAAAGGAGTAATAATAGTGATATACATACTCTAAGAGTTCATGCATACAATTTCAAGCAATGATGGTGTATGTTACTTATAAAGAATTGATGTATATTTTATTCCTGGAGTATTCTTTAAAATACGCAAAATACATATATGTCATGAAAAGAACATAAGATGTTTACAGGAAAAGAACTGATTGTTAAGAATTATTTCATACTTAATAACATTTAAGATCATTTATTATTAATTCTTACCAAATTTTATTCGGAAATAACTATATTTTGAAATATTTTCTTCTATATTTAAACATATTACAAATTTCTTTTTTTTCTTCCGAAAATTGAAATTTGGAAAATATTTATTACCTAATAATATTTGAAATTTGAAACATTTATTATTTACTATTAAGAAAAGAAACAAATTATTGAGATATAACTATATTATGAAATACTTTTCCTTTTATAAATTTTCTTTCTTTTCTACACTTTGAAAAGTTGGGAAATTATTTATTACCTAATAACATTTGAAACATTTATTATTTACTATTAAGAAAAGAAAAAAAAGTTATTGAGATATAACTATATTATGAAATACTTTTCCTTTTATAAATTTTCTTTCTTTTCTACACTTTGAAAAGTTGGGAAATTATTTATTACCTAATAACATTTGAAACATTTATTATTTACTATTAAGAAAAGAAAAAAAAGTTATTGAGATATAACTATATTATGAAATACTTTTCCTTTTATAAATTTTCTTTCTTTTCTACACTTTGAAAAGTTGGGAAATTATTTATTACCTAATAACATTTGAAACATTTATTATTTACCATTAAAAAAAAAAAAAAAAAAAAAAAAAAAGTTATTGAGATATAACTATATTGTGAAATACTTTTCCTTTTAAAAATTTTCTTTCTTTTCTACACTTTGAAAAGTTGGGAAATTATTTATTACCTAATAACATTTGAAACATTTATTATTTCCTATTAAGAAAACGTGAACATTTGATTGAAACATAACTATATTGTAAAATATTTTCTTTTTATATAAATTTTCTTTCTTTTCTGCACTTTGAAAATTCGGAGAAATTATTTATTGCATAATAACATTTGAAACATTTATTATTTACTATTAAGGGAGCGTAAAAATTTATTGAGACATAACTGTATTGTAAAATATTTTCCTTTTGATAAATTTCTTTATTTCTGCACTTTGAAAATTTGGGAAAATTATTTATTACTTAATGATATTTGAAACATTTATTATTACTTATTAAGAAAATCTGAAAAATTTATTGTGAAATAACTATATTTTGAAATATTTTATTTTATATTTAAAATATATCAATATAAATTTCTTTCTTTACTGAACTTTAAGAATTTGAGAAAATATTTATATTTTAATAATATTTAAAAACATTTATATTTTATTACTAAGAAAATTTGAAAATCTTACTGAGAAATAACTGCCTTTTAAATTAATTTTTTTTGCATTTAAATATGTCATTATAAATTTTCTTTTCCTTTTCTGAATTTTGGAATTCGGAAAATATATTTTACAATGAAAACGTGAAAATTTTCTTGAAAAATAATTATATTTTACAATATCTTCTTTTTATATTGAAATATATTGCATTATAATATTCTTTTTTCTTCAATTTATACCTTTGAACGTTGGAAGTTAGAAAAACATTTATTATCTAATGACATTTGTAAACATTCTTATTTATCTTCAAGAAAACGTGAAAATTTTGTGATAATAATAACAAATAAATTAAATTAAAAATAAATAATATAAAATAAATTTTTTATAAAATATAACTTTGTGAATAATGTACATTTAAATACGTCTTTATTTTATTATCAATTTATTTTACCTTGTACTTTTCTAAGCGTCATAGAGTTTGTTTTGTTTTATAATTTTCTTATAATATGCATCAGAAAGTATAATCTATTATGATACGTAAGTGAGAAAATAATCAATATTAATTTTAATTAATTTTAGAAATTACTGTCTTATTACAACTTTCTTATTACATTATATGAATTTTAAAAATGATTTCATGATGAATTAATTTATAAACTTTTACTTATACGAAAGATGGAATTTTTTTTTAATATAATCAGTATCTGGTTCCATATTTGTGTATTTGATTAATCATTTACTAGTTCGATGACTACTAATGAGATATTTTTTTTTTATTTATGATATTTTCCTGATTACAATACCATGATAATTATTTTATTTTCTCCACGTTTTATCTCTACTCTTAGTCTTTTATTTATATTCTGAGATATTAATACTGATATTACTTGATATTATTACTATTATTAGATTATTATTTTACGATTATTGCAGATCAAGTAAAATTTTCCTGCGTTATTAATGCTATATTCTAATTGCAACGAATTTTAAGATATACTACTATCGTATTTTCTGGAATTTTAAGTAATTATAAAAATGTGTCTAACCGACAAAAATAAAGAAGACTCGGAGGCCCTTATTCGAAAAATTGCAGGATTTCAAAACGTAATTCCACAATTCGATAACCTTTCATCGATAACGCCGAAATTTTTCGTAGAAAATTTAGAAAATATTACTGAATTGGCTAAATGTACAAAACCCGAGAAATTACTAATAATGAGGTCGCGAATTCGTGGAGACGCATTAACTAATATAATCCATTCACCTGATTTGAATAGCGAGAAAGATTATGACGAATTTAAAAAGAAATTCTTGTCATATTTTGACACTCAATATAGTCTAAGTGCTAGACAAAAACAGTTTTCGAACTGTAAGATGCTTCCGAATGAGCAAGTTAAGACTTATGCAGCCAAAGTCAGTCTTGCAACGGAAAATTTTTTCAATTCTCCGGATTTAACAAATGATGCTATTAAAACAATTTTTGAACAAACGAAATTAGCAAAATTTATCGACGGTTTGCACGGAACATTCAAACAATCGGTAATATTAAAAGACCCTAAAACGTTCCAAAACGCAGTGGATTTTGCACAATTGTTGCAATCTAATGAAATAAATGCTGTTGATTCACCTGTCGAACAAATTGTAAATAATATGTCTACGACTACGAATACGAATAACAGTGAGATTAAAAACATTCTTGAAGCCCACGCCTTGAACACTCAGGAAATGATAAATGCTTTGAGTAAAGAAGTTGAAAGCTTAAAATTACAAACAAGGCAAGACCCGCCTCGAGCATATACCAATTATTCCGCTCGTCCTTCCTTTCAACGCGGTTCAGCATATCCACGCTATACACAAAATAGAAATTTCACTCAAAGAAATGTCCCCACCTGCAGAATATGTCACAAGTCACACTTTACTTCCGACTGTTTTTACAATCCGGCTAACAGGGACAATTTTAGAGGCAGAAATAATGGGTATAGAAGGAATGACCGAGCCTCTTATTCCTCACACAATAACAATAGAGGACGGCGTCCAAATCAACACCGTGAATATCGAGATAGTAAAACCTCGGGAAACTATTAAAGGGAGCCCTCCCTCTCAATAGCCCTGGGCGAGTAGGTTCCCTGACCCACAAGAATCTTTTTAAAGGGCAGAAGAAAGCTTTTATTGAAAAGGTAAATACGCAAATGATACAGTATAATTCTTTAAAGAATGAACAAAAAAATACTTTGCCGGTAGTTAATTTAAAATTAGCGGGAATTTTAGTCAAGTCTTTGATCGACACGGGTGCATCGGCCACTCTTTTAGATAATAGAATTTTTCAACAAATAAAACATGACGACAGAGTTAAAAAATTAAAAATCGACGCTCAAATTACATCGGTGACAGGAGGAAACTTAGAGATCACAAACTGCGTTTCATTACCCATCAACATTGGTAATAAACATTATCAGCATAAGATTTATATCGTTAACAATCCCTTATCCGATTATTACGATGCAATAATTGGTTACGATTTTTTAAAATCAAAAAAATTTACCATCTGTTTTAACACAGACACAATTAAATCAGAAAGTGCTGTTATTAACATACACGACGCACTAACAAACGGAGAAGTTAATCAGACAACTTATGCATATCTTCCGAAGAATGTTATTTTAAAAGCTGGTGAATCTAGAAATATTGAATTATCATTAAACAAAACTATAAAGAAGGGAGATTCAATTAAAATTTTTTCAAACTTAAAAAATCAAAACATTAAATTTGTTAATAATGTATGCCCGGTTACTACTGAAAGACAGATAACAGTAAATATATCTAATCTTTCCGATTCTCCCATTCCCATTAATAAAAATACGAAAATCGGGACAATTAGCAGTAATTTCGATACAAGAAATATAGAAGTAATTCGGCAACTCAGGAAAAATGAATTAAAACCCTCTGATTTTAATTTAGAACATTTAGACGAAGTAACGAAAAATAAATTACTAGATTTACTTATGGAATTTGCTGATATATTTAGTAAGCGCTTGTATACTATAGGTAGAACTGAAGCAATACAGCCCAACCTACATGTTGACGATGATAAATTACCATCAATTAAGCCTTACCGTATACCAGAAGCGCTGCAAAACGAAGTGAATCGCCAGTTATCGGAATTAGAAGCTGCAAATATTATCGAACGTTCCAACTCACATATTAGTTCTCCACTTATTTTAATAAAAAAGAAAAATCCAACGGGTGACCCTCTAAAACAAAAATGGCGACTTGTAGTGGATTATCGCAAATTAAACGCGCACGTAAAATACCCCAGGCATAGACTACCAATAATACAACATTTGTTAGACAGGTTAAAAAGAAAAATAATGTTTACAACCCTTGATTTAAGTAGTTCGTTCTGGCAAATACCGTTAAAAGTTAAAGATCGTGACTATACAACATTTAGCAGCCCTAAAGGGAATTTTCGTTATGTAACTACCCCTCAGAGCTTAAATGCTTCAGCAGAGGTATTCGCAGATTTAGCGGATCAAATACTGGCCCCATTATCAGATCTTGAAATTTCTAATTACATTGATGATTTTGCCATGGGATCGAACGGAGTAGACGAAATGCTCCACAAATTGAGATTACTCTTTGAAAGATTCCGGCTATTTGGAATTACAATCAACCCGGAAAAATGTTCTTTTATGTTACCCGAAATTAACTTCCTGGGACATAAATTAAACGCAGAAGGCATAAGACCGATAGAAGAAAATATAATCAAAATACGAGATTTTCCGCCACCGAATACGGTTAAAAAAATACGACGTTTTGTTGGTCTTGTTTCTTATTACAGAAAATTCATTAAAAATTTTTCGCAGTTATCCGCCCCACTCACTGACCTCACAAAAAAAAACGCACGTTTCCGCTGGACGAAAGAAGCACAAACCTCATTTGATATACTTAAAGAATGTCTTTCACGACCGCCTATACTAATTCACCCTGATTATGAGAAACAATTTGTTTTATCAGCGGACGCGTCTGACAATGTTTTGGGAGGAATGCTAGGGCAAACGGACAAAAACGGAATAATCCGCCCAATTGCCTACTTTTCAAAGAAACTTAACTCAACACAAAAGAGATATACTATCTTAGAAAAAGAACTTATGTCTATTGTTTGTTGTGTTTCTACTTTTAAACATTACCTGTACGGAAGACATTTTCTTATACGTTGCGATAACAAAAGTTTAACCGAAATGTCTAAATTAGAATGTCCGGGGAATCGCGTCGCCAGATGGTTCACGTTCCTCGCTGATTATAATTACACCTTCGAACATATATCTTCATCAGAAAATATTGTCGCTGATATACTCTCGCGTGATTATTTTGATAATTCAGTAATAGAAACAAAAACTGTTACCCTACCTAAGTACGCTAATGCCAATACACACGAAACAAAACCGAAAGAAAACATAAAAACTTTAGCAAGTACAAGCACCGATAATGTTAAACACGTAAATACAATGAATTGCGGCGGCGAAACTCAAACCAACACAGATCAGTTTATTGAAAATGGCACAGGCTTAGAGAACCTAGGAAATTCGTGTTTTATGAATGTTGTACTGCAATGTCTTATGTATTTGTCTCCATTGACAGATTATTTATCACATGACATTATAAATTGTGAAAATACAAAATTTTGTATGATATGTTCATTAAAGAGACATCTAACTTCAGTTGTTAAAAACATAGGGAAGGTTATTCAACCACTAGAATTATACGAGAATTTAACCAAAATCAGTACACAGTTTCGAATGAATAAACAATCGGATGCACAGGAATTTCTTCTTCAGGTTATCTGTATGTTAGAAAATGTTGCTAAAAATCATACGAATGAAACTTTGAACATTACCAGCATTAATAATCCAATTACATCTTTATTTGGAGGTAATTTTCAGAGTGAGATAAAATGTTTATATTGTAATAAGAAAAGCATTACTTTTGAATTATTTAAGAATATTTCTTTAGCTATTACACAAGAAATTGATTCACTTGAAAATTCGTTACAACGTTTTACGAACGTAGAATATTTATCAGATAATTATCGCTGTGTTAATTGTAAACTAACTGGTAAAGCAAATAAAGTTACGTCTATTTCAAAAAATCCCAAAATATTAACGATTCATTTCAATAGATTCAAATTTTCGAATTCGCAAACAAATAAAATAACAACATTTGTACCTTATCCTGAGAAATTAAATATTCGACCTTACATGACTAGTAAGAAGAGTGATAAGCCACTATGGTATTCTCTCAATGCAGTTATTGTTCACGACAGTGAAATAACGGAAAACGGACATTACTATTGTTATAATAAGGATAAATACGGCGATTGGTATATATTGGATGATGAAAAAGTCGAAAAAGTAACGATAGAAGACGTTCTTAATAAGCAAGCGTACATTCTTTTTTATGTAGACATGGAAAATAATACAAAAACTTATAAATCGGAACTATTCAACGTAAATGCCATTCAAATCGACCTTCCCACGATTGAAGATATTAAATTAGCCCAGGGCGAAGATAAAAAACTTTCATTAATTATTTCAACGTTGAGAAATCCATCTAAAGGTGATTCTCAAAATTTTACCGATTATTTCATACGTGATGGCTTACTGTTACATAAAGCTTCAATACCACGAATTCGGAAATCCACAAAAGTAGAACAAATAGTTGTTCCAGATAAATTTAAACCACATATTCTAACTGCAAACCATTTGGCGCATTTCGGAGTTCTAAAAACTTATCATGCTATACGTGAAAAATACTTTTGGCAACATATGTATTCCGATACAAAACACTTTGTTAATTCTTGTAAACAGTGTGCCGCATTTAGGTCACCAAATAAGTTATTTCCTGTTCCATTAGAACGACACTATCTCCCATCAAGAGTTAACGAATTCATTAGCGGTGATTACATTGGGCCTTCCCACAAAACTGATAAAGGAAACCAATATATCCTAACATTCATAGATCATTTTTCTAAATTTATTAAACTTTATGCTGTACCGAACACTACAACACGTTACACCGCTGACTGCGTCTTAGAATACATTTGTACTTATGGAATTCCCACGAGATATCTCACTGATAACGCCTCGTGCTTTACATCCGAAGTATTTAAGTACTTATGTGAGAAATTTAGCGTAACTAAATTAACTACATCACCTCAACATCCATCTGGAAATGGATCGGCGGAGGCAATAAACAAAAATATAAAAAAATCACTCGCAATTTTTGCTGAAGAGACATCACAATGGGACGATTTTATCGACTACTACGCCTTAATATATAACAATACGGTACATTCCGCAACTAACGAAAAACCGGCGTTTATACAATTGGGATTCGAACCGATTTTACCGACAGATATACTTAATGAAAGACGCCCAGTTGAACATGTATCACATGCAGATTTCGTAGCTAAAAAAGCATCTCAATTAAATTACGTAAATCGAAAAGTTAAAGAAAATATCTTGAGGGCAACCACTAAACAGGAAAATTACCAACATCAATTTTCTAGGTACCGTAAATTTTCTCCTGGTGATTTAGTATTTTTAAATAATAGAAGCACGGACAGGAATAAATTAACGACTAAACGGCGTTTAAACGTTGGTCCCTATGAAGTAAAAAAGGCTCACAATAAAGTCGATTTTACAATCATAGACCCATCGAATCCTTCGGCTCGAAGTACAAAGGTCCATGCACAAAGACTTATTCCTTTCACTGCGAGAAAACCAGAACTGGACTTATTCCATTCTTTAGTGCAAAAACAGCATTGTGAAATACCCCCACAAAATAAAAAGACACATGCTATCTTTGACGACACCCCAGACATAGAAATCTTATGGCCTGCCCCAAGCACAATTAATGCTGAACCCCAACACAACGCAGGTGAAGAAATCGTATCATATTCACCCTCAGGTGAAACACTTACAGAAGACAACAATGATGACAGTATGAATAGCATTTCCCAGGTACCAGATACCACTCTCGCTTCAGGCGATGATAGCAATGAAACTATTATATACGATCCAGTAAGGGATGCCACGCACACTTCCCAAACATATCCTTATGACTTGAGACAAATACAGCCCCGCTATGACCCTCAGCGTTTTCTTCAATGGGCCTTAGACATCACGAAATAGTGACTAACTTTCCATCCTTATTGTTAAGCATTTGTTACTATACGTGTTAAGAAAGAGAAAAAGAGAGAGAGAGAGAATGAGGCCTACAATTTTCCTTTTACTTTTCTGAGTTAAGAAATGTTAAGATAGTATTTTATTCGAACGTAGGGGACAAACATTAAAATGTACATATTCGAGCGTTTATCACTACTATGTGATTTGAAATTTGGTTTTATTTTAATGTAATTTTTTTTTTATTTAGCTAACTATAATCGAGGAGTTATATTTATCATGTAATTCATCATATGATTCTGGATCTTTATTTAATACTTTTTCGTTATTTATCTATAATTTAGCAAAATTATTTTATTTATGAACTATGCCACGATACTCCTTAAGGCATTATATTTCTTACATTTGTACATATTCTAGTGTATCATTTTAGAGTTTGAATCTAAATTTCATTATTTACTGCATTAATCACTTTGCTATCAATTTTGGAATTATACTTTATTTACAGTTAAGGTATAATACTCATTTAGCGCATAGTACTTATCATGTATAAACGTTCAATGTACTTACTTATTTATATTAATTTACAATCCAAATGTACGTTTTATATTACTGAGGAAATTAGCTAATTGACTAATTTTTTTTATTCATGTCTTGAATTTAGTTACTGTACGTCAAAATAAATTCATTATGTTATCTCGTACAGACATATGTACATATTTTAGTATTATTTTAGACTTATTGTATTTTATTCAAGTGATTTAATTAAGTAATTCATTATAGTTTTGAGAATTGCATTTGAATATTAGGAAACATATGATACTTATCTTATACATTATATTATTTCATACCGACATTGTGTGTATGAATTTTACTATAGTATGTTACAAGTTCAATTTTAAGATTTTAATGTATTAATTAGCTAATTAACTACTAATTTTGGAATTTAGTAATGAGACAAGGCGGAGTTTTATTGTGAGTAAACCCTATCGAGAGAAGTATTTCTTATTTAGGCAAACTATACGTTATGTAACAGTCTTATCACATATAGAAAGAATTTTGATAACTTATTAAGTGTACATAGAGTAATTTTTTTTCCTACTTTATTCTAGGATTGTCTACCTTCACTCTCAATCTTATTATATTATACTAATTAAGTACATCGATTCTCATAAATTTGAACCGGCTCAAGAGCGACTTATAGTAAATTTGTTTATAATAATAATATTAATAATAGTAATAAATAAATAAATTAATTAATTAATTAATAATAATAATAAAAAAAAATAAATAAATAAAAATCTATACAGTTAAACCTTACTTGTTTTAAAAAATTTTTTGTTTATATTTATAAACATTGACCATACCTATTTAATGTTTTTCATTATTGCAGTTGTAACATATATCAAGTTACATACATACAACTGCATGTTAATCAATTTCAAACAATTCCGTTAAATAACTAATCATAATCTTAGAATATTTCAAATCGTTTGTTGTTATTTATCCTTGCAAAATGGCCAATTGCAGGGGTAAAAATTTGTTAGAACGTTAGATTTATTGACGGATTATGTATTGTACTATTAATAACTACATTACTTAAAGTATACATTATTTTAGTTATGAATTAATTTCTGCACATATTTCATTTCCTTTAACGTTATCTCCAGATCAAAGCGGGTTTTTTTTTCTTACTTTCCTTATAATGAATTAAACTTTACAGGTTCACATATTTATACATTCCAATTTCTTTTCCCACAACACAGAATCATTGCTTGAATGAAAGGAATTTTCCTTGTAGTGTGACAGTACAATTACAGCAAATTTCTCTCCATACGAAAGCTGTATATCTACAGTTAGATGCAACAACCCACACAGTTAAATTCCAGGCTGAAGAAAAATGTGCTGCCGAAAAAATTTGCTTGAAATCTGTTGCGTTAATACAATGCCACTCCTTTAGATACTGTCTAGATGAGCCGTCGGTGGAATTGTTACAACTTAACACTAATTATACTCGAACTGTGAGTTCTGTAACAGCATCCAATATGTGGGACTGGTTGAATATACCTGATTTGAACTCTTCGATTTTCCTTTTGAAACTGATTGGCTCGGCTTTATTTATTGTATGCTTAATCATAACAACCCTAGCTACTCTCATAACATGCTGTTGCAAAGCACGCTAAAAACGACTGAAGTTTTATTAACAAAATTATGCTTGTTAGCTAAGCAGGAAATAATTCTTCTTTATTTGAATCTTCTAACCTTATATACATATGCAATTGGATAGGAAAATTTATTCATTTTATGCTTTCATTATTATCAATGTTCTTTGAGTTTACATATTATTAGAAGTTTTGATTTCTAATTGTAGGCACTTGTGGCCTGTTGTTTATAATTTTTTTTAAAATTTTCTCATTATTTCCTGATTAGTATAGTTATCTTATGTTATTTGTATAAGTTGTGTGAAATTTCATGTTATACTATTAATATCGTGTTAACTTTGTTTTGTATCACATTGTGGGAATGCCTCATCACAGTTCAGCGTAACTCATCTCATTTTTCTTTTTTTTTCCTTTTTTTTTCTTTTCGGGGTTTTTTGCATATTGCTGAGATATACCCAGCAAGTTTAGCAGTTCTGTGCTGCCCCCGGGTTCATGGGAAAAAGGAATTTCTTTTGTTACAAATTTTACAGATATATAAGGAATATAAGGAATAGCATAGTAGTTCCATTTGACTAAAGATCAAACGAGTTCCGCTCAAGGTGTTTGGGGCGACAGCTGGCTGAGTGTATCCTATTGACCAAGAAAGGTATAAGAATAAAGGAATGAAAAGACGCTGGGAGATATGCAACTGCTGCGCACGGTGGTCATTTAGGGTTTTAAAAGGTAGGGTATTTTCTGTAAAGAAAAGGAATTCGAATGCACGACTTCACGTAAATTGAATAAGTACGTCCAGTAAGTTTTGTGTTCTATTGACCAGAAAAGGTATAGAGAATAAAAGAGACGAAAGGCGTTCAGAGACTTGCAGCTGGATGAAATAGTGATGCAAAAGGGGATGCCGCCTCTAGAAATAAGCTTTTCTATAAGATCAAAGAAACCGTCAAAGTTATGGCTTTAACACCTGATATCTTGGCCAGAGAGGGGGAAGTATTTAATGTATCCAAAATTATGGTAATGTAAAGCGAAATATGTTTATAGGAAAATCCAGTAAAATGCTGTCTTGAAATGGGGGTCAGGATGAGAAAAAAGGATTGGACGACGAGATTTAGGGGAGAAAAAAGGGTGTAAGGATTACTAAATAGTTAAGTAAGAAAAAGGAGATGACCAGGGGCAAAAAGGGAATTTTGCGGATAGAGAAAAAGGTTCTCAGAAAGATGATCTTGGAGTAGTGTCCTCAGGGTATTTGTAACCCGTGATTTTTAGGTGAAAAATATAAGTTTTTTTTGTTGTGTGAAACCGCCAACCGCCAATATCAGGAATTGGATTTTGGACCCCCTAGATGATGATGATATCTACCAGATGTATAAGGGGTAAGCAGGCTTTTAATTCCGAGCAAATTTCTGTATTATATTTAATTATTTAAACTGATATTAATTACGCGATGAGGCATTCTCGGTGGTAAATATATTATTAAAACATACGGTCGAGTTTACTGTTAAGTACGTTAAACTATGCATAATGATTTACACTTATGTATTTAAATATGTTAATCTTTTAAAATAAATTCAATTTAATCAATTTCAGTTTGCTTTATTTAAATGTTTCTTTCTTGTATATTAGATCTCGAGTATGCTCCTGAATCTGGGATCACTTTACGTGAGACATACGGCCTAATTAGTTTCAATGTAATTTAAATATATGAATTCAATATAAGATGAGGAAAACAGAAGGAGCGTACCCGAGCAATGGTTCCCGTGACAGTGTGCTTTAAGCACTATTTATTTAATAATTTGCAAACTGAAATTTTCTTTAAACTTAGCAAATTAAATAAAGTAAAATAAAATTTAAATACGTAACTCCCTTTTCACAAACTAATGGAAATTGTAAAAATAAAAGGGTTCAATGAATAATGAAAATAAATAGATAAAATAAAATAAATAAATTAAGGATTTGTAATTTTAAGAGAATTAAAAAAAAAAAAAATTGAAGAATGCCATCTGTACTTGATGCTGTACGTTATTTTACTTCATTCAAGCAATGATTCTACACGCTTTATAAGTAATTTAATAAAGGAGTAATAATAGTGATATACATACTCTAAGAGTTCATGCATACAATTTCAAGCAATGATGGTGTATGTTACTTATAAAGAATTGATGTATATTTTATTCCTGGAGTATTCTTTAAAATACGCAAAATACATATATGTCATGAAAAGAACATAAGATGTTTACAGGAAAAGAACTGATTGTTAAGAATTATTTCATACTTAATAACATTTAAGATCATTTATTATTAATTCTTACCAAATTTTATTCGGAAATAACTATATTTTGAAATATTTTCTTCTATATTTAAACATATTACAAATTTCTTTTTTTTCTTCCGAAAATTGAAATTTGGAAAATATTTATTACCTAATAATATTTGAAATTTGAAACATTTATTATTTACTATTAAGAAAAGAAACAAATTATTGAGATATAACTATATTATGAAATACTTTTCCTTTTATAAATTTTCTTTCTTTTCTACACTTTGAAAAGTTGGGAAATTATTTATTACCTAATAACATTTGAAACATTTATTATTTACTATTAAGAAAAGAAAAAAAAGTTATTGAGATATAACTATATTATGAAATACTTTTCCTTTTATAAATTTTCTTTCTTTTCTACACTTTGAAAAGTTGGGAAATTATTTATTACCTAATAACATTTGAAACATTTATTATTTACTATTAAGAAAAGAAAAAAAAGTTATTGAGATATAACTATATTATGAAATACTTTTCCTTTTATAAATTTTCTTTCTTTTCTACACTTTGAAAAGTTGGGAAATTATTTATTACCTAATAACATTTGAAACATTTATTATTTACCATTAAAGAAAAAAAAAAAAAAAAAAAAAAAAGTTATTGAGATATAACTATATTGTGAAATACTTTTCCTTTTATAAATTTTCTTTCTTTTCTACACTTTGAAAAGTTGGGAAATTATTTATTACCTAATAACATTTGAAACATTTATTATTTCCTATTAAGAAAACGTGAACATTTGATTGAAACATAACTATATTGTAAAATATTTTCTTTTTATATAAATTTTCTTTCTTTTCTGCACTTTGAAAATTCGGAGAAATTATTTATTGCATAATAACATTTGAAACATTTATTATTTACTATTAAGGGAGCGTAAAAATTTATTGAGACATAACTGTATTGTAAAATATTTTCCTTTTGATAAATTTCTTTATTTCTGCACTTTGAAAATTTGGGAAAATTATTTATTACTTAATGATATTTGAAACATTTATTATTACTTATTAAGAAAATCTGAAAAATTTATTGTGAAATAACTATATTTTGAAATATTTTATTTTATATTTAAAATATATCAATATAAATTTCTTTCTTTACTGAACTTTAAGAATTTGAGAAAATATTTATATTTTAATAATATTTAAAAACATTTATATTTTATTACTAAGAAAATTTGAAAATCTTACTGAGAAATAACTGCCTTTTAAATTAATTTTTTTTGCATTTAAATATGTCATTATAAATTTTCTTTTCCTTTTCTGAATTTTGGAATTCGGAAAATATATTTTACAATGAAAACGTGAAAATTTTCTTGAAAAATAATTATATTTTACAATATCTTCTTTTTATATTGAAATATATTGCATTATAATATTCTTTTTTCTTCAATTTATACCTTTGAACGTTGGAAGTTAGAAAAACATTTATTATCTAATGACATTTGTAAACATTCTTATTTATCTTCAAGAAAACGTGAAAATTTTGTGATAATAATAACAAATAAATTAAATTAAAAATAAATAATATAAAATAAATTTTTTATAAAATATAACTTTGTGAATAATGTACATTTAAATACGTCTTTATTTTATTATCAATTTATTTTACCTTGTACTTTTCTAAGCGTCATAGAGTTTGTTTTGTTTTATAATTTTCTTATAATATGCATCAGAAAGTATAATCTATTATGATACGTAAGTGAGAAAATAATCAATATTAATTTTAATTAATTTTAGAAATTACTGTCTTATTACAACTTTCTTATTACATTATATGAATTTTAAAAATGATTTCATGATGAATTAATTTATAAACTTTTACTTATACGAAAGATGGAATTTTTTTTTAATATAATCAGTATCTGGTTCCATATTTGTGTATTTGATTAATCATTTACTAGTTCGATGACTACTAATGAGATATTTTTTTTTATTTATGATATTTTCCTGATTACAATACCATGATAATTATTTTATTTTCTCCACGTTTTATCTCTACTCTTAGTCTTTTATTTATATTCTGAGATATTAATACTGATATTACTTGATATTATTACTATTATTAGATTATTATTTTACGATTATTGCAGATCAAGTAAAATTTTCCTGCGTTATTAATGCTATATTCTAATTGCAACGAATTTTAAGATATACTACTATCGTATTTTCTGGAATTTTAAGTAATTATAAAAATGTGTCTAACCGACAAAAATAAAGAAGACTCGGAGGCCCTTATTCGAAAAATTGCAGGATTTCAAAACGTAATTCCACAATTCGATAACCTTTCATCGATAACGCCGAAATTTTTCGTAGAAAATTTAGAAAATATTACTGAATTGGCTAAATGTACAAAACCCGAGAAATTACTAATAATGAGGTCGCGAATTCGTGGAGACGCATTAACTAATATAATCCATTCACCTGATTTGAATAGCGAGAAAGATTATGACGAATTTAAAAAGAAATTCTTGTCATATTTTGACACTCAATATAGTCTAAGTGCTAGACAAAAACAGTTTTCGAACTGTAAGATGCTTCCGAATGAGCAAGTTAAGACTTATGCAGCCAAAGTCAGTCTTGCAACGGAAAATTTTTTCAATTCTCCGGATTTAACAAATGATGCTATTAAAACAATTTTTGAACAAACGAAATTAGCAAAATTTATCGACGGTTTGCACGGAACATTCAAACAATCGGTAATATTAAAAGACCCTAAAACGTTCCAAAACGCAGTGGATTTTGCACAATTGTTGCAATCTAATGAAATAAATGCTGTTGATTCACCTGTCGAACAAATTGTAAATAATATGTCTACGACTACGAATACGAATAACAGTGAGATTAAAAACATTCTTGAAGCCCACGCCTTGAACACTCAGGAAATGATAAATGCTTTGAGTAAAGAAGTTGAAAGCTTAAAATTACAAACAAGGCAAGACCCGCCTCGAGCATATACCAATTATTCCGCTCGTCCTTCCTTTCAACGCGGTTCAGCATATCCACGCTATACACAAAATAGAAATTTCACTCAAAGAAATGTCCCCACCTGCAGAATATGTCACAAGTCACACTTTACTTCCGACTGTTTTTACAATCCGGCTAACAGGGACAATTTTAGAGGCAGAAATAATGGGTATAGAAGGAATGACCGAGCCTCTTATTCCTCACACAATAACAATAGAGGACGGCGTCCAAATCAACACCGTGAATATCGAGATAGTAAAACCTCGGGAAACTATTAAAGGGAGCCCTCCCTCTCAATAGCCCTGGGCGAGTAGGTTCCCTGACCCACAAGAATCTTTTTAAAGGGCAGAAGAAAGCTTTTATTGAAAAGGTAAATACGCAAATGATACAGTATAATTCTTTAAAGAATGAACAAAAAAATACTTTGCCGGTAGTTAATTTAAAATTAGCGGGAATTTTAGTCAAGTCTTTGATCGACACGGGTGCATCGGCCACTCTTTTAGATAATAGAATTTTTCAACAAATAAAACATGACGACAGAGTTAAAAAATTAAAAATCGACGCTCAAATTACATCGGTGACAGGAGGAAACTTAGAGATCACAAACTGCGTTTCATTACCCATCAACATTGGTAATAAACATTATCAGCATAAGATTTATATCGTTAACAATCCCTTATCCGATTATTACGATGCAATAATTGGTTACGATTTTTTAAAATCAAAAAAATTTACCATCTGTTTTAACACAGACACAATTAAATCAGAAAGTGCTGTTATTAACATACACGACGCACTAACAAACGGAGAAGTTAATCAGACAACTTATGCATATCTTCCGAAGAATGTTATTTTAAAAGCTGGTGAATCTAGAAATATTGAATTATCATTAAACAAAACTATAAAGAAGGGAGATTCAATTAAAATTTTTTCAAACTTAAAAAATCAAAACATTAAATTTGTTAATAATGTATGCCCGGTTACTACTGAAAGACAGATAACAGTAAATATATCTAATCTTTCCGATTCTCCCATTCCCATTAATAAAAATACGAAAATCGGGACAATTAGCAGTAATTTCGATACAAGAAATATAGAAGTAATTCGGCAACTCAGGAAAAATGAATTAAAACCCTCTGATTTTAATTTAGAACATTTAGACGAAGTAACGAAAAATAAATTACTAGATTTACTTATGGAATTTGCTGATATATTTAGTAAGCGCTTGTATACTATAGGTAGAACTGAAGCAATACAGCCCAACCTACATGTTGACGATGATAAATTACCATCAATTAAGCCTTACCGTATACCAGAAGCGCTGCAAAACGAAGTGAATCGCCAGTTATCGGAATTAGAAGCTGCAAATATTATCGAACGTTCCAACTCACATATTAGTTCTCCACTTATTTTAATAAAAAAGAAAAATCCAACGGGTGACCCTCTAAAACAAAAATGGCGACTTGTAGTGGATTATCGCAAATTAAACGCGCACGTAAAATACCCCAGGCATAGACTACCAATAATACAACATTTGTTAGACAGGTTAAAAAGAAAAATAATGTTTACAACCCTTGATTTAAGTAGTTCGTTCTGGCAAATACCGTTAAAAGTTAAAGATCGTGACTATACAACATTTAGCAGCCCTAAAGGGAATTTTCGTTATGTAACTACCCCTCAGAGCTTAAATGCTTCAGCAGAGGTATTCGCAGATTTAGCGGATCAAATACTGGCCCCATTATCAGATCTTGAAATTTCTAATTACATTGATGATTTTGCCATGGGATCGAACGGAGTAGACGAAATGCTCCACAAATTGAGATTACTCTTTGAAAGATTCCGGCTATTTGGAATTACAATCAACCCGGAAAAATGTTCTTTTATGTTACCCGAAATTAACTTCCTGGGACATAAATTAAACGCAGAAGGCATAAGACCGATAGAAGAAAATATAATCAAAATACGAGATTTTCCGCCACCGAATACGGTTAAAAAAATACGACGTTTTGTTGGTCTTGTTTCTTATTACAGAAAATTCATTAAAAATTTTTCGCAGTTATCCGCCCCACTCACTGACCTCACAAAAAAAAACGCACGTTTCCGCTGGACGAAAGAAGCACAAACCTCATTTGATATACTTAAAGAATGTCTTTCACGACCGCCTATACTAATTCACCCTGATTATGAGAAACAATTTGTTTTATCAGCGGACGCGTCTGACAATGTTTTGGGAGGAATGCTAGGGCAAACGGACAAAAACGGAATAATCCGCCCAATTGCCTACTTTTCAAAGAAACTTAACTCAACACAAAAGAGATATACTATCTTATAAAAAGAACTTATGTCTATTGTTTGTTGTGTTTCTACTTTTAAACATTACCTGTACGGAAGACATTTTCTTATACGTTGCGATAACAAAAGTTTAACCGAAATGTCTAAATTAGAATGTCCGGGGAATCGCGTCGCCAGATGGTTCACGTTCCTCGCTGATTATAATTACACCTTCGAACATATATCTTCATCAGAAAATATTGTCGCTGATATACTCTCGCGTGATTATTTTGATAATTCAGTAATAGAAACAAAAACTGTTACCCTACCTAAGTACGCTAATGCCAATACACACGAAACAAAACCGAAAGAAAACATAAAAACTTTAGCAAGTACAAGCACCGATAATGTTAAACACGTAAATACAATGAATTGCGGCGGCGAAACTCAAACCAACACAGATCAGTTTATTGAAAATGGCACAGGCTTAGAGAACCTAGGAAATTCGTGTTTTATGAATGTTGTACTGCAATGTCTTATGTATTTGTCTCCATTGACAGATTATTTATCACATGACATTATAAATTGTGAAAATACAAAATTTTGTATGATATGTTCATTAAAGAGACATCTAACTTCAGTTGTTAAAAACATAGGGAAGGTTATTCAACCACTAGAATTATACGAGAATTTAACCAAAATCAGTACACAGTTTCGAATGAATAAACAATCGGATGCACAGGAATTTCTTCTTCAGGTTATCTGTATGTTAGAAAATGTTGCTAAAAATCATACGAATGAAACTTTGAACATTACCAGCATTAATAATCCAATTACATCTTTATTTGGAGGTAATTTTCAGAGTGAGATAAAATGTTTATATTGTAATAAGAAAAGCATTACTTTTGAATTATTTAAGAATATTTCTTTAGCTATTACACAAGAAATTGATTCACTTGAAAATTCGTTACAACGTTTTACGAACGTAGAATATTTATCAGATAATTATCGCTGTGTTAATTGTAAACTAACTGGTAAAGCAAATAAAGTTACGTCTATTTCAAAAAATCCCAAAATATTAACGATTCATTTCAATAGATTCAAATTTTCGAATTCGCAAACAAATAAAATAACAACATTTGTACCTTATCCTGAGAAATTAAATATTCGACCTTACATGACTAGTAAGAAGAGTGATAAGCCACTATGGTATTCTCTCAATGCAGTTATTGTTCACGACAGTGAAATAACGGAAAACGGACATTACTATTGTTATAATAAGGATAAATACGGCGATTGGTATATATTGGATGATGAAAAAGTCGAAAAAGTAACGATAGAAGACGTTCTTAATAAGCAAGCGTACATTCTTTTTTATGTAGACATGGAAAATAATACAAAAACTTATAAATCGGAACTATTCAACGTAAATGCCATTCAAATCGACCTTCCCACGATTGAAGATATTAAATTAGCCCAGGGCGAAGATAAAAAACTTTCATTAATTATTTCAACGTTGAGAAATCCATCTAAAGGTGATTCTCAAAATTTTACCGATTATTTCATACGTGATGGCTTACTGTTACATAAAGCTTCAATACCACGAATTCGGAAATCCACAAAAGTAGAACAAATAGTTGTTCCAGATAAATTTAAACCACATATTCTAACTGCAAACCATTTGGCGCATTTCGGAGTTCTAAAAACTTATCATGCTATACGTGAAAAATACTTTTGGCAACATATGTATTCCGATACAAAACACTTTGTTAATTCTTGTAAACAGTGTGCCGCATTTAGGTCACCAAATAAGTTATTTCCTGTTCCATTAGAACGACACTATCTCCCATCAAGAGTTAACGAATTCATTAGCGGTGATTACATTGGGCCTTTCCACAAAACTGATAAAGGAAACCAATATATCCTAACATTCATAGATCATTTTTCTAAATTTATTAAACTTTATGCTGTACCGAACACTACAACACGTTACACCGCTGACTGCGTCTTAGAATACATTTGTATTTATGGAATTCCCACGAGATATCTCACTGATAACGCCTCGTGCTTTACATCCGAAGTATTTAAGTACTTATGTGAGAAATTTAGCGTAACTAAATTAACTACATCACCTCAACATCCATCTGGAAATGGATCGGCGGAGGCAATAAACAAAAATATAAAAAAATCACTCGCAATTTTTGCTGAAGAGACATCACAATGGGACGATTTTATCGACTACTACGCCTTAATATATAACAATACGGTACATTCCGCAACTAACGAAAAACCGGCGTTTATACAATTGGGATTCGAACCGATTTTACCGACAGATATACTTAATGAAAGACGCCCAGTTGAACATGTATCACATGCAGATTTCGTAGCTAAAAAAGCATCTCAATTAAATTACGTAAATCGAAAAGTTAAAGAAAATATCTTGAGGGCAACCACTAAACAGGAAAATTACCAACATCAATTTTCTAGGTACCGTAAATTTTCTCCTGGTGATTTAGTATTTTTAAATAATAGAAGCACGGACAGGAATAAATTAACGACTAAACGGCGTTTAAACGTTGGTCCCTATGAAGTAAAAAAGGCTCACAATAAAGTCGATTTTACAATCATAGACCCATCGAATCCTTCGGCTCGAAGTACAAAGGTCCATGCACAAAGACTTATTCCTTTCACTGCGAGAAAACCAGAACTGGACTTATTCCATTCTTTAGTGCAAAAACAGCATTGTGAAATACCCCCACAAAATAAAAAGACACATGCTATCTTTGACGACACCCCAGACATAGAAATCTTATGGCCTGCCCCAAGCACAATTAATGCTGAACCCCAACACAACGCAGGTGAAGAAATCGTATCATATTCACCCTCAGGTGAAACACTTACAGAAGACAACAATGATGACAGTATGAATAGCATTTCCCAGGTACCAGATACCACTCTCGCTTCAGGCGATGATAGCAATGAAACTATTATATACGATCCAGTAAGGGATGCCACGCACACTTCCCAAACATATCCTTATGACTTGAGACAAATACAGCCCCGCTATGACCCTCAGCGTTTTCTTCAATGGGCCTTAGACATCACGAAATAGTGACTAACTTTCCATCCTTATTGTTAAGCATTTGTTACTATACGTGTTAAGAAAGAGAAAAAGAGAGAGAGAGAGAATGAGGCCTACAATTTTCCTTTTACTTTTCTGAGTTAAGAAATGTTAAGATAGTATTTTATTCGAACGTAGGGGACAAACATTAAAATGTACATATTCGAGCGTTTATCACTACTATGTGATTTGAAATTTGGTTTTATTTTAATGTAATTTTTTTTTTATTTAGCTAACTATAATCGAGGAGTTATATTTATCATGTAATTCATCATATGATTCTGGATCTTTATTTAATACTTTTTCGTTATTTATCTATAATTTAGCAAAATTATTTTATTTATGAACTATGCCACGATACTCCTTAAGGCATTATATTTCTTACATTTGTACATATTCTAGTGTATCATTTTAGAGTTTGAATCTAAATTTCATTATTTACTGCATTAATCACTTTGCTATCAATTTTGGAATTATACTTTATTTACAGTTAAGGTATAATACTCATTTAGCGCATAGTACTTATCATGTATAAACGTTCAATGTACTTACTTATTTATATTAATTTACAATCCAAATGTACGTTTTATATTACTGAGGAAATTAGCTAATTGACTAATTTATTTTATTCATGTCTTGAATTTAGTTACTGTACGTCAAAATAAATTCATTATGTTATCTCGTACAGACATATGTACATATTTTAGTATTATTTTAGACTTATTGTATTTTATTCAAGTGATTTAATTAAGTAATTCATTATAGTTTTGAGAATTGCATTTGAATATTAGGAAACATATGATACTTATCTTATACATTATATTATTTCATACCGACATTGTGTGTATGAATTTTACTATAGTATGTTACAAGTTCAATTTTAAGATTTTAATGTATTAATTAGCTAATTAACTACTAATTTTGGAATTTAGTAATGAGACAAGGCGGAGTTTTATTGTGAGTAAACCCTATCGAGAGAAGTATTTCTTATTTAGGCAAACTATACGTTATGTAACAGTCTTATCACATATAGAAAGAATTTTGATAACTTATTAAGTGTACATAGAGTAATTTTTTTTCCTACTTTATTCTAGGATTGTCTACCTTCACTCTCAATCTTATTATATTATACTAATTAAGTACATCGATTCTCATAAATTTGAACCGGCTCAAGAGCGACTTATAGTAAATTTGTTTATAATAATAATATTAATAATAGTAATAAATAAATAAATTAATTAATTAATTAATAATAATAATAAAAAAAAAATAAATAAATAAAAATCTATACAGTTAAACCTTACTTGTTTTAAAAATTTTTTTGTTTATATTTATAAACATTGACCATACCTATTTAATGTTTTTCATTATTGCAGTTGTAACATATATCAAGTTACATACATACAACTGCATGTTAATCAATTTCAAACAATTCCGTTAAATAACTAATCATAATCTTAGAATATTTCAAATCGTTTGTTGTTATTTATCCTTGCAAAATGGCCAATTGCAGGGGTAAAAATTTGTTAGAACGTTAGATTTATTGACGGATTATGTATTGTACTATTAATAACTACATTACTTAAAGTATACATTATTTTAGTTATGAATTAATTTCTGCACATATTTCATTTCCTTTAACGTTATCTCCAGATCAAAGCGGGTTTTTTTTCTTACTTTCCTTATAATGAATTAAACTTTACAGGTTCACATATTTATACATTCCAATTTCTTTTCCCACAACACAGAATCATTGCTTGAATGAAAGGAATTTTCCTTGTAGTGTGACAGTACAATTACAGCAAATTTCTCTCCATACGAAAGCTGTATATCTACAGTTAGATGCAACAACCCACACAGTTAAATTCCAGGCTGAAGAAAAATGTGCTGCCGAAAAAATTTGCTTGAAATCTGTTGCGTTAATACAATGCCACTCCTTTAGATACTGTCTAGATGAGCCGTCGGTGGAATTGTTACAACTTAACACTAATTATACTCGAACTGTGAGTTCTGTAACAGCATCCAATATGTGGGACTGGTTGAATATACCTGATTTGAACTCTTCGATTTTCCTTTTGAAACTGATTGGCTCGGCTTTATTTATTGTATGCTTAATCATAACAACCCTAGCTACTCTCATAACATGCTGTTGCAAAGCACGCTAAAAACGACTGAAGTTTTATTAACAAAATTATGCTTGTTAGCTAAGCAGGAAATAATTCTTCTTTATTTGAATCTTCTAACCTTATATACATATGCAATTGGATAGGAAAATTTATTCATTTTATGCTTTCATTATTATCAATGTTCTTTGAGTTTACATATTATTAGAAGTTTTGATTTCTAATTGTAGGCACTTGTGGCCTGTTGTTTATAATTTTTTTTAAAATTTTCTCATTATTTCCTGATTAGTATAGTTATCTTATGTTATTTGTATAAGTTGTGTGAAATTTCATGTTATACTATTAATATCGTGTTAACTTTGTTTTGTATCACATTGTGGGAATGCCTCATCACAGTTCAGCGTAACTCATCTCATTTTTCTTTTTTTTTCCTTTTTTTTTCTTTTCGGGGTTTTTTGCATATTGCTGAGATATACCCAGCAAGTTTAGCAGTTCTGTGCTGCCCCCGGGTTCATGGGAAAAAGGAATTTCTTTTGTTACAAATTTTACAGATATATAAGGAATATAAGGAATAGCATAGTAGTTCCATTTGACTAAAGATCAAACGAGTTCCGCTCAAGGTGTTTGGGGCGACAGCTGGCTGAGTGTATCCTATTGACCAAGAAAGGTATAAGAATAAAGGAATGAAAAGACGCTGGGAGATATGCAACTGCTGCGCACGGTGGTCATTTAGGGTTTTAAAAGGTAGGGTATTTTCTGTAAAGAAAAGGAATTCGAATGCACGACTTCACGTAAATTGAATAAGTACGTCCAGTAAGTTTTGTGTTCTATTGACCAGAAAAGGTATAGAGAATAAAAGAGACGAAAGGCGTTCAGAGACTTGCAGCTGGATGAAATAGTGATGCAAAAGGGGATGCCGCCTCTAGAAATAAGCTTTTCTATAAGATCAAAGAAACCGTCAAAGTTATGGCTTTAACACCTGATATCTTGGCCAGAGAGGGGGAAGTATTTAATGTATCCAAAATTATGGTAATGTAAAGCGAAATATGTTTATAGGAAAATCCAGTAAAATGCTGTCTTGAAATGGGGGTCAGGATGAGAAAAAAGGATTGGACGACGAGATTTAGGGGAGAAAAAAGGGTGTAAGGATTACTAAATAGTTAAGTAAGAAAAAGGAGATGACCAGGGGCAAAAAGGGAATTTTGCGGATAGAGAAAAAGGTTCTCAGAAAGATGATCTTGGAGTAGTGTCCTCAGGGTATTTGTAACCCGTGATTTTTAGGTGAAAAATATAAGTTTTTTTTGTTGTGTGAAACCGCCAACCGCCAATATCAGGAATTGGATTTTGGACCCCCTAGATGATGATGATGTCTACCAGATGTATAAGGGGTAAGCAGGCTTTTAATTCCGAGCAAATTTCTGTATTATATTTAATTATTTAAACTGATATTAATTACGCGATGAGGCATTCTCGGTGGTAAATATATTATTAAAACATACGGTCGAGTTTACTGTTAAGTACGTTAAACTATGCATAATGATTTACACTTATGTATTTAAATATGTTAATCTTTTAAAATAAATTCAATTTAATCAATTTCAGTTTGCTTTATTTAAATGTTTCTTTCTTGTATATTAGATCTCGAGTATGCTCCTGAATCTGGGATCACTTTACGTGAGACATACGGCCTAATTAGTTTCAATGTAATTTAAATATATGAATTCAATATAAGATGAGGAAAACAGAAGGAGCGTACCCGAGCAATGGTTCCCGTGACAGTGTGCTTTAAGCACTATTTATTTAATAATTTGCAAACTGAAATTTTCTTTAAACTTAGCAAATTAAATAAAGTAAAATAAAATTTAAATACGTAACTCCCTTTTCACAAACTAATGGAAATTGTAAAAATAAAAGGGTTCAATGAATAATGAAAATAAATAGATAAAATAAAATAAATAAATTAAGGATTTGTAATTTTAAGAGAATTAAAAAAAAAAAAAAATTGAAGAATGCCATCTGTACTTGATGCTGTACGTTATTTTACTTCATTCAAGCAATGATTCTACACGCTTTATAAGTAATTTAATAAAGGAGTAATAATAGTGATATACATACTCTAAGAGTTCATGCATACAATTTCAAGCAATGATGGTGTATGTTACTTATAAAGAATTGATGTATATTTTATTCCTGGAGTATTCTTTAAAATACGCAAAATACATATATGTCATGAAAAGAACATAAGATGTTTACAGGAAAAGAACTGATTGTTAAGAATTATTTCATACTTAATAACATTTAAGATCATTTATTATTAATTCTTACCAAATTTTATTCGGAAATAACTATATTTTGAAATATTTTCTTCTATATTTAAACATATTACAAATTTCTTTTTTTTCTTCCGAAAATTGAAATTTGGAAAATATTTATTACCTAATAATATTTGAAATTTGAAACATTTATTATTTACTATTAAGAAAAGAAAAAAAAATTATTGAGATATAACTATATTATGAAATACTTTTCCTTTTATAAATTTTCTTTCTTTTCTACACTTTGAAAAGTTGGGAAATTATTTATTACCTAATAACATTTGAAACATTTATTATTTACTATTAAGAAAAGAAAAAAAAGTTATTGAGATATAACTATATTATGAAATACTTTTCCTTTTATAAATTTTCTTTCTTTTCTACACTTTGAAAAGTTGGGAAATTATTTATTACCTAATAACATTTGAAACATTTATTATTTACTATTAAGAAAAGAAAAAAAAGTTATTGAGATATAACTATATTATGAAATACTTTTCCTTTTATAAATTTTCTTTCTTTTCTACACTTTGAAAAGTTGGGAAATTATTTATTACCTAATAACATTTGAAACATTTATTATTTACCATTAAAAAAAAAAAAAAAAAAAAAAAAAAGTTATTGAGATATAACTATATTGTGAAATACTTTTCCTTTTATAAATTTTCTTTCTTTTCTACACTTTGAAAAGTTGGGAAATTATTTATTACCTAATAACATTTGAAACATTTATTATTTCCTATTAAGAAAACGTGAACATTTGATTGAAACATAACTATATTGTAAAATATTTTCTTTTTATATAAATTTTCTTTCTTTTCTGCACTTTGAAAATTCGGAGAAATTATTTATTGCATAATAACATTTGAAACATTTATTATTTACTATTAAGGGAGCGTAAAAATTTATTGAGACATAACTGTATTGTAAAATATTTTCCTTTTGATAAATTTCTTTATTTCTGCACTTTGAAAATTTGGGAAAATTATTTATTACTTAATGATATTTGAAACATTTATTATTACTTATTAAGAAAATCTGAAAAATTTATTGTGAAATAACTATATTTTGAAATATTTTATTTTATATTTAAAATATATCAATATAAATTTCTTTCTTTACTGAACTTTAAGAATTTGAGAAAATATTTATATTTTAATAATATTTAAAAACATTTATATTTTATTACTAAGAAAATTTGAAAATCTTACTGAGAAATAACTGCCTTTTAAATTAATTTTTTTTGCATTTAAATATGTCATTATAAATTTTCTTTTCCTTTTCTGAATTTTGGAATTCGGAAAATATATTTTACAATGAAAACGTGAAAATTTTCTTGAAAAATAATTATATTTTACAATATCTTCTTTTTATATTGAAATATATTGCATTATAATATTCTTTTTTCTTCAATTTATACCTTTGAACGTTGGAAGTTAGAAAAACATTTATTATCTAATGACATTTGTAAACATTCTTATTTATCTTCAAGAAAACGTGAAAATTTTGTGATAATAATAACAAATAAATTAAATTAAAAATAAATAATATAAAATAAATTTTTTATAAAATATAACTTTGTGAATAATGTACATTTAAATACGTCTTTATTTTATTATCAATTTATTTTACCTTGTACTTTTCTAAGCGTCATAGAGTTTGTTTTGTTTTATAATTTTCTTATAATATGCATCAGAAAGTATAATCTATTATGATACGTAAGTGAGAAAATAATCAATATTAATTTTAATTAATTTTAGAAATTACTGTCTTATTACAACTTTCTTATTACATTATATGAATTTTAAAAATGATTTCATGATGAATTAATTTATAAACTTTTACTTATACGAAAGATGGAATTTTTTTTTAATATAATCAGTATCTGGTTCCATATTTGTGTATTTGATTAATCATTTACTAGTTCGATGACTACTAATGAGATATTTTTTTTTTATTTATGATATTTTCCTGATTACAATACCATGATAATTATTTTATTTTCTCCACGTTTTATCTCTACTCTTAGTCTTTTATTTATATTCTGAGATATTAATACTGATATTACTTGATATTATTACTATTATTAGATTATTATTTTACGATTATTGCAGATCAAGTAAAATTTTCCTGCGTTATTAATGCTATATTCTAATTGCAACGAATTTTAAGATATACTACTATCGTATTTTCTGGAATTTTAAGTAATTATAAAAATGTGTCTAACCGACAAAAATAAAGAAGACTCGGAGGCCCTTATTCGAAAAATTGCAGGATTTCAAAACGTAATTCCACAATTCGATAACCTTTCATCGATAACGCCGAAATTTTTCGTAGAAAATTTAGAAAATATTACTGAATTGGCTAAATGTACAAAACCCGAGAAATTACTAATAATGAGGTCGCGAATTCGTGGAGACGCATTAACTAATATAATCCATTCACCTGATTTGAATAGCGAGAAAGATTATGACGAATTTAAAAAGAAATTCTTGTCATATTTTGACACTCAATATAGTCTAAGTGCTAGACAAAAACAGTTTTCGAACTGTAAGATGCTTCCGAATGAGCAAGTTAAGACTTATGCAGCCAAAGTCAGTCTTGCAACGGAAAATTTTTTCAATTCTCCGGATTTAACAAATGATGCTATTAAAACAATTTTTGAACAAACGAAATTAGCAAAATTTATCGACGGTTTGCACGGAACATTCAAACAATCGGTAATATTAAAAGACCCTAAAACGTTCCAAAACGCAGTGGATTTTGCACAATTGTTGCAATCTAATGAAATAAATGCTGTTGATTCACCTGTCGAACAAATTGTAAATAATATGTCTACGACTACGAATACGAATAACAGTGAGATTAAAAACATTCTTGAAGCCCACGCCTTGAACACTCAGGAAATGATAAATGCTTTGAGTAAAGAAGTTGAAAGCTTAAAATTACAAACAAGGCAAGACCCGCCTCGAGCATATACCAATTATTCCGCTCGTCCTTCCTTTCAACGCGTTTCAGCATATCCACGCTATACACAAAATAGAAATTTCACTCAAAGAAATGTCCCCACCTGCAGAATATGTCACAAGTCACACTTTACTTCCGACTGTTTTTACAATCCGGCTAACAGGGACAATTTTAGAGGCAGAAATAATGGGTATAGAAGGAATGACCGAGCCTCTTATTCCTCACACAATAACAATAGAGGACGGCGTCCAAATCAACACCGTGAATATCGAGATAGTAAAACCTCGGGAAACTATTAAAGGGAGCCCTCCCTCTCAATAGCCCTGGGCGAGTAGGTTCCCTGACCCACAAGAATCTTTTTAAAGGGCAGAAGAAAGCTTTTATTGAAAAGGTAAATACGCAAATGATACAGTATAATTCTTTAAAGAATGAACAAAAAAATACTTTGCCGGTAGTTAATTTAAAATTAGCGGGAATTTTAGTCAAGTCTTTGATCGACACGGGTGCATCGGCCACTCTTTTAGATAATAGAATTTTTCAACAAATAAAACATGACGACAGAGTTAAAAAATTAAAAATCGACGCTCAAATTACATCGGTGACAGGAGGAAACTTAGAGATCACAAACTGCGTTTCATTACCCATCAACATTGGTAATAAACATTATCAGCATAAGATTTATATCGTTAACAATCCCTTATCCGATTATTACGATGCAATAATTGGTTACGATTTTTTAAAATCAAAAAAATTTACCATCTGTTTTAACACAGACACAATTAAATCAGAAAGTGCTGTTATTAACATACACGACGCACTAACAAACGGAGAAGTTAATCAGACAACTTATGCATATCTTCCGAAGAATGTTATTTTAAAAGCTGGTGAATCTAGAAATATTGAATTATCATTAAACAAAACTATAAAGAAGGGAGATTCAATTAAAATTTTTTCAAACTTAAAAAATCAAAACATTAAATTTGTTAATAATGTATGCCCGGTTACTACTGAAAGACAGATAACAGTAAATATATCTAATCTTTCCGATTCTCCCATTCCCATTAATAAAAATACGAAAATCGGGACAATTAGCAGTAATTTCGATACAAGAAATATAGAAGTAATTCGGCAACTCAGGAAAAATGAATTAAAACCCTCTGATTTTAATTTAGAACATTTAGACGAAGTAACGAAAAATAAATTACTAGATTTACTTATGGAATTTGCTGATATATTTAGTAAGCGCTTGTATACTATAGGTAGAACTGAAGCAATACAGCCCAACCTACATGTTGACGATGATAAATTACCATCAATTAAGCCTTACCGTATACCAGAAGCGCTGCAAAACGAAGTGAATCGCCAGTTATCGGAATTAGAAGCTGCAAATATTATCGAACGTTCCAACTCACATATTAGTTCTCCACTTATTTTAATAAAAAAGAAAAATCCAACGGGTGACCCTCTAAAACAAAAATGGCGACTTGTAGTGGATTATCGCAAATTAAACGCGCACGTAAAATACCCCAGGCATAGACTACCAATAATACAACATTTGTTAGACAGGTTAAAAAGAAAAATAATGTTTACAACCCTTGATTTAAGTAGTTCGTTCTGGCAAATACCGTTAAAAGTTAAAGATCGTGACTATACAACATTTAGCAGCCCTAAAGGGAATTTTCGTTATGTAACTACCCCTCAGAGCTTAAATGCTTCAGCAGAGGTATTCGCAGATTTAGCGGATCAAATACTGGCCCCATTATCAGATCTTGAAATTTCTAATTACATTGATGATTTTGCCATGGGATCGAACGGAGTAGACGAAATGCTCCACAAATTGAGATTACTCTTTGAAAGATTCCGGCTATTTGGAATTACAATCAACCCGGAAAAATGTTCTTTTATGTTACCCGAAATTAACTTCCTGGGACATAAATTAAACGCAGAAGGCATAAGACCGATAGAAGAAAATATAATCAAAATACGAGATTTTCCGCCACCGAATACGGTTAAAAAAATACGACGTTTTGTTGGTCTTGTTTCTTATTACAGAAAATTCATTAAAAATTTTTCGCAGTTATCCGCCCCACTCACTGACCTCACAAAAAAAAACGCACGTTTCCGCTGGACGAAAGAAGCACAAACCTCATTTGATATACTTAAAGAATGTCTTTCACGACCGCCTATACTAATTCACCCTGATTATGAGAAACAATTTGTTTTATCAGCGGACGCGTCTGACAATGTTTTGGGAGGAATGCTAGGGCAAACGGACAAAAACGGAATAATCCGCCCAATTGCCTACTTTTCAAAGAAACTTAACTCAACACAAAAGAGATATACTATCTTAGAAAAAGAACTTATGTCTATTGTTTGTTGTGTTTCTACTTTTAAACATTACCTGTACGGAAGACATTTTCTTATACGTTGCGATAACAAAAGTTTAACCGAAATGTCTAAATTAGAATGTCCGGGGAATCGCGTCGCCAGATGGTTCACGTTCCTCGCTGATTATAATTACACCTTCGAACATATATCTTCATCAGAAAATATTGTCGCTGATATACTCTCGCGTGATTATTTTGATAATTCAGTAATAGAAACAAAAACTGTTACCCTACCTAAGTACGCTAATGCCAATACACACGAAACAAAACCGAAAGAAAACATAAAAACTTTAGCAAGTACAAGCACCGATAATGTTAAACACGTAAATACAATGAATTGCGGCGGCGAAACTCAAACCAACACAGATCAGTTTATTGAAAATGGCACAGGCTTAGAGAACCTAGGAAATTCGTGTTTTATGAATGTTGTACTGCAATGTCTTATGTATTTGTCTCCATTGACAGATTATTTATCACATGACATTATAAATTGTGAAAATACAAAATTTTGTATGATATGTTCATTAAAGAGACATCTAACTTCAGTTGTTAAAAACATAGGGAAGGTTATTCAACCACTAGAATTATACGAGAATTTAACCAAAATCAGTACACAGTTTCGAATGAATAAACAATCGGATGCACAGGAATTTCTTCTTCAGGTTATCTGTATGTTAGAAAATGTTGCTAAAAATCATACGAATGAAACTTTGAACATTACCAGCATTAATAATCCAATTACATCTTTATTTGGAGGTAATTTTCAGAGTGAGATAAAATGTTTATATTGTAATAAGAAAAGCATTACTTTTGAATTATTTAAGAATATTTCTTTAGCTATTACACAAGAAATTGATTCACTTGAAAATTCGTTACAACGTTTTACGAACGTAGAATATTTATCAGATAATTATCGCTGTGTTAATTGTAAACTAACTGGTAAAGCAAATAAAGTTACGTCTATTTCAAAAAATCCCAAAATATTAACGATTCATTTCAATAGATTCAAATTTTCGAATTCGCAAACAAATAAAATAACAACATTTGTACCTTATCCTGAGAAATTAAATATTCGACCTTACATGACTAGTAAGAAGAGTGATAAGCCACTATGGTATTATCTCAATGCAGTTATTGTTCACGACAGTGAAATAACGGAAAACGGACATTACTATTGTTATAATAAGGATAAATACGGCGATTGGTATATATTGGATGATGAAAAAGTCGAAAAAGTAACGATAGAAGACGTTCTTAATAAGCAAGCGTACATTCTTTTTTATGTAGACATGGAAAATAATACAAAAACTTATAAATCGGAACTATTCAACGTAAATGCCATTCAAATCGACCTTCCCACGATTGAAGATATTAAATTAGCCCAGGGCGAAGATAAAAAACTTTCATTAATTATTTCAACGTTGAGAAATCCATCTAAAGGTGATTCTCAAAATTTTACCGATTATTTCATACGTGATGGCTTACTGTTACATAAAGCTTCAATACCACGAATTCGGAAATCCACAAAAGTAGAACAAATAGTTGTTCCAGATAAATTTAAACCACATATTCTAACTGCAAACCATTTGGCGCATTTCGGAGTTCTAAAAACTTATCATGCTATACGTGAAAAATACTTTTGGCAACATATGTATTCCGATACAAAACACTTTGTTAATTCTTGTAAACAGTGTGCCGCATTTAGGTCACCAAATAAGTTATTTCCTGTTCCATTAGAACGACACTATCTCCCATCAAGAGTTAACGAATTCATTAGCGGTGATTACATTGGGCCTTTCCACAAAACTGATAAAGGAAACCAATATATCCTAACATTCATAGATCATTTTTCTAAATTTATTAAACTTTATGCTGTACCGAACACTACAACACGTTACACCGCTGACTGCGTCTTAGAATACATTTGTACTTATGGAATTCCCACGAGATATCTCACTGATAACGCCTCGTGCTTTACATCCGAAGTATTTAAGTACTTATGTGAGAAATTTAGCGTAACTAAATTAACTACATCACCTCAACATCCATCTGGAAATGGATCGGCGGAGGCAATAAACAAAAATATAAAAAAATCACTCGCAATTTTTGCTGAAGAGACATCACAATGGGACGATTTTATCGACTACTACGCCTTAATATATAACAATACGGTACATTCCGCAACTAACGAAAAACCGGCGTTTATACAATTGGGATTCGAACCGATTTTACCGACAGATATACTTAATGAAAGACGCCCAGTTGAACATGTATCACATGCAGATTTCGTAGCTAAAAAAGCATCTCAATTAAATTACGTAAATCGAAAAGTTAAAGAAAATATCTTGAGGGCAACCACTAAACAGGAAAATTACCAACATCAATTTTCTAGGTACCGTAAATTTTCTCCTGGTGATTTAGTATTTTTAAATAATAGAAGCACGGACAGGAATAAATTAACGACTAAACGGCGTTTAAACGTTGGTCCCTATGAAGTAAAAAAGGCTCACAATAAAGTCGATTTTACAATCATAGACCCATCGAATCCTTCGGCTCGAAGTACAAAGGTCCATGCACAAAGACTTATTCCTTTCACTGCGAGAAAACCAGAACTGGACTTATTCCATTCTTTAGTGCAAAAACAGCATTGTGAAATACCCCCACAAAATAAAAAGACACATGCTATCTTTGACGACACCCCAGACATAGAAATCTTATGGCCTGCCCCAAGCACAATTAATGCTGAACCCCAACACAACGCAGGTGAAGAAATCGTATCATATTCACCCTCAGGTGAAACACTTACAGAAGACAACAATGATGACAGTATGAATAGCATTTCCCAGGTACCAGATACCACTCTCGCTTCAGGCGATGATAGCAATGAAACTATTATATACGATCCAGTAAGGGATGCCACGCACACTTCCCAAACATATCCTTATGACTTGAGACAAATACAGCCCCGCTATGACCCTCAGCGTTTTCTTCAATGGGCCTTAGACATCACGAAATAGTGACTAACTTTCCATCCTTATTGTTAAGCATTTGTTACTATACGTGTTAAGAAAGAGAAAAAGAGAGAGAGAGAGAATGAGGCCTACAATTTTCCTTTTACTTTTCTGAGTTAAGAAATGTTAAGATAGTATTTTATTCGAACGTAGGGGACAAACATTAAAATGTACATATTCGAGCGTTTATCACTACTATGTGATTTGAAATTTGGTTTTATTTTAATGTAATTTTTTTTTTATTTAGCTAACTATAATCGAGGAGTTATATTTATCATGTAATTCATCATATGATTCTGGATCTTTATTTAATACTTTTTCGTTATTTATCTATAATTTAGCAAAATTATTTTATTTATGAACTATGCCACGATACTCCTTAAGGCATTATATTTCTTACATTTGTACATATTCTAGTGTATCATTTTAGAGTTTGAATCTAAATTTCATTATTTACTGCATTAATCACTTTGCTATCAATTTTGGAATTATACTTTATTTACAGTTAAGGTATAATACTCATTTAGCGCATAGTACTTATCATGTATAAACGTTCAATGTACTTACTTATTTATATTAATTTACAATCCAAATGTACGTTTTATATTACTGAGGAAATTAGCTAATTGACTAATTTTTTTTATTCATGTCTTGAATTTAGTTACTGTACGTCAAAATAAATTCATTATGTTATCTCGTACAGACATATGTACATATTTTAGTATTATTTTAGACTTATTGTATTTTATTCAAGTGATTTAATTAAGTAATTCATTATAGTTTTGAGAATTGCATTTGAATATTAGGAAACATATGATACTTATCTTATACATTATATTATTTCATACCGACATTGTGTGTATGAATTTTACTATAGTATGTTACAAGTTCAATTTTAAGATTTTAATGTATTAATTAGCTAATTAACTACTAATTTTGGAATTTAGTAATGAGACAAGGCGGAGTTTTATTGTGAGTAAACCCTATCGAGAGAAGTATTTCTTATTTAGGCAAACTATACGTTATGTAACAGTCTTATCACATATAGAAAGAATTTTGATAACTTATTAAGTGTACATAGAGTAATTTTTTTTCCTACTTTATTCTAGGATTGTCTACCTTCACTCTCAATCTTATTATATTATACTAATTAAGTACATCGATTCTCATAAATTTGAACCGGCTCAAGAGCGACTTATAGTAAATTTGTTTATAATAATAATATTAATAATAGTAATAAATAAATAAATTAATTAATTAATTAATAATAATAATAAAAAAAAATAAATAAATAAAAATCTATACAGTTAAACCTTACTTGTTTTAAAAAATTTTTTGTTTATATTTATAAACATTGACCATACCTATTTAATGTTTTTCATTATTGCAGTTGTAACATATATCAAGTTACATACATACAACTGCATGTTAATCAATTTCAAACAATTCCGTTAAATAACTAATCATAATCTTAGAATATTTCAAATCGTTTGTTGTTATTTATCCTTGCAAAATGGCCAATTGCAGGGGTAAAAATTTGTTAGAACGTTAGATTTATTGACGGATTATGTATTGTACTATTAATAACTACATTACTTAAAGTATACATTATTTTAGTTATGAATTAATTTCTGCACATATTTCATTTCCTTTAACGTTATCTCCAGATCAAAGCGGGTTTTTTTTTCTTACTTTCCTTATAATGAATTAAACTTTACAGGTTCACATATTTATACATTCCAATTTCTTTTCCCACAACACAGAATCATTGCTTGAATGAAAGGAATTTTCCTTGTAGTGTGACAGTACAATTACAGCAAATTTCTCTCCATACGAAAGCTGTATATCTACAGTTAGATGCAACAACCCACACAGTTAAATTCCAGGCTGAAGAAAAATGTGCTGCCGAAAAAATTTGCCTGAAATCTGCTGCGTTAATACAATGCCACTCCTTTAGATACTGTCTAGATGAGCCGTCGGTGGAATTGTTACAACTTAACACTAATTATACTCGAACTGTGAGTTCTGTAACAGCATCCAATATGTGGGACTGGTTGAATATACCTGATTTGAACTCTTCGATTTTCCTTTTGAAACTGATTGGCTCGGCTTTATTTATTGTATGCTTAATCATAACAACCCTAGCTACTCTCATAACATGCTGTTGCAAAGCACGCTAAAAACGACTGAAGTTTTATTAACAAAATTATGCTTGTTAGCTAAGCAGGAAATAATTCTTCTTTATTTGAATCTTCTAACCTTATATACATATGCAATTGGATAGGAAAATTTATTCATTTTATGCTTTCATTATTATCAATGTTCTTTGAGTTTACATATTATTAGAAGTTTTGATTTCTAATTGTAGGCACTTGTGGCCTGTTGTTTATAATTTTTTTTAAAATTTTCTCATTATTTCCTGATTAGTATAGTTATCTTATGTTATTTGTATAAGTTGTGTGAAATTTCATGTTATACTATTAATATCGTGTTAACTTTGTTTTGTATCACATTGTGGGAATGCCTCATCACAGTTCAGCGTAACTCATCTCATTTTTCTTTTTTTTTCCTTTTTTTTTCTTTTCGGGGTTTTTTGCATATTGCTGAGATATACCCAGCAAGTTTAGCAGTTCTGTGCTGCCCCCGGGTTCATGGGAAAAAGGAATTTCTTTTGTTACAAATTTTACAGATATATAAGGAATATAAGGAATAGCATAGTAGTTCCATTTGACTAAAGATCAAACGAGTTCCGCTCAAGGTGTTTGGGGCGACAGCTGGCTGAGTGTATCCTATTGACCAAGAAAGGTATAAGAATAAAGGAATGAAAAGACGCTGGGAGATATGCAACTGCTGCGCACGGTGGTCATTTAGGGTTTTAAAAGGTAGGGTATTTTCTGTAAAGAAAAGGAATTCGAATGCACGACTTCACGTAAATTGAATAAGTACGTCCAGTAAGTTTTGTGTTCTATTGACCAGAAAAGGTATAGAGAATAAAAGAGACGAAAGGCGTTCAGAGACTTGCAGCTGGATGAAATAGTGATGCAAAAGGGGATGCCGCCTCTAGAAATAAGCTTTTCTATAAGATCAAAGAAACCGTCAAAGTTATGGCTTTAACACCTGATATCTTGGCCAGAGAGGGGGAAGTATTTAATGTATCCAAAATTATGGTAATGTAAAGCGAAATATGTTTATAGGAAAATCCAGTAAAATGCTGTCTTGAAATGGGGGTCAGGATGAGAAAAAAGGATTGGACGACGAGATTTAGGGGAGAAAAAAGGGTGTAAGGATTACTAAATAGTTAAGTAAGAAAAAGGAGATGACCAGGGGCAAAAAGGGAATTTTGCGGATAGAGAAAAAGGTTCTCAGAAAGATGATCTTGGAGTAGTGTCCTCAGGGTATTTGTAACCCGTGATTTTTAGGTGAAAAATATAAGTTTTTTTTGTTGTGTGAAACCGCCAACCGCCAATATCAGGAATTGGATTTTGGACCCCCTAGATGATGATGATGTCTACCAGATGTATAAGGGGTAAGCAGGCTTTTAATTCCGAGCAAATTTCTGTATTATATTTAATTATTTAAACTGATATTAATTACGCGATGAGGCATTCTCGGTGGTAAATATATTATTAAAACATACGGTCGAGTTTACTGTTAAGTACGTTAAACTATGCATAATGATTTACACTTATGTATTTAAATATGTTAATCTTTTAAAATAAATTCAATTTAATCAATTTCAGTTTGCTTTATTTAAATGTTTCTTTCTTGTATATTAGATCTCGAGTATGCTCCTGAATCTGGGATCACTTTACGTGAGACATACGGCCTAATTAGTTTCAATGTAATTTAAATATATGAATTCAATATAAGATGAGGAAAACAGAAGGAGCGTACCCGAGCAATACTACCTTTTCTGTTTTCTAGAATGGTGTATATTGAGTTTTCACCCTTTGTTATTGGAATAGGGTCCCGAATTGAACATCAAAGTGGTGGAAAGTCTTTGTTGGTAAACGAACAACAATCAGAAATCAGAAATATGTTTTATTATCCAATCTCTTTTTTCTCCCAATTTCTAGAGACTGCTGCATGGAAAAAGGTACTGAAAACTGTTGTGGAAAAAAACTGGCTGTAAATAGCACCCGAAAATATTTTACAGTATTGGGATTAAATAAACGCATACAGAAAATTCTTTTGAGTTCTTAAGGCAGTGTGACTCATAACTATGACTTGTTTAAAAAAAAAAAAAAAAAAACCTTTGAGCCCCTTTTTTTTTTTTTTTTTTTTTTTTTTTTTTTTTTTTTTTTTTTTTTGTAATGTCATCGCGTTTCACACAAAGAAATGTATTTCTGAGGAAATTTTTTTTTACAATATCTTAATTATATATCTTAATTATTTTTATGGCTAAGAACAAAAATATGGATTCGGTTTGAAGCGAATCCAGTTTCATCTATAAATATTGTTTGCAGTAGCGTACTCTGTCTAAAATCAAAATTTGTATCTATTTTTTTTTAGACATTCTGTATAGTATATAAGTATATTATTATAAAATTCTTGAAAACAGAAGCAAAAGAACATGATATTTACTTGAAGGGGGAATTCTTTATTTATTACTTACCCATCATACGTAGTAAAGGGTAAGTCTTGTAATCGTTTTGAAAATTAAAAAAAAATTTGACGGATTTACACGTTTCAGACACTAAAGATTCCGAAAAACATATTTTTAGAAAAAAAAAATTTGCCGTCCGTCTGTGTGTAAACGCTCTATCTCCCGAAAAAATTGAGATAGAAACTTTAAATTTGGTATGAACTTAGTATGTAATAATGGGAAGAAGCTTATTGAATTTCAGTAACCTCGATTAACCGGAATTATTTTTTTCGGGACTCTCGAAATATTCGTTCTGATAAAAGGTATATAAAAATTTATTCATAAATTTTACCAATTTCTCTCAGACATTACTTATAAAAAAGTATGGTCAAAATTTTTCATTAAAAATGTCCTTTATTTAAAAAATTAAAAACAGTCTCTAATAAAAACTTCCACCACCTAACAAAAGCGCTTTCACCTTCGCCAGGGCATCATCAGTTGTGTTCTCTATCCAACTTCCTCTCCTTTCACACACAACTGATGATGCACTGGCGAGGGGTGAAAGCGCTTTTGTTAGGTGGTGGAAGTTTTTATTAGAGACTGTTTTTAATTTTTTAAATGAAGGACATTTTTAATGAAAATTTTTTACCATACTTTTTTATAAGTAATGTCTGAGAGAAATTGGTAAAATTTATGAATAAATATATGTACAGGCATTAACGGGTGAACACCTATTTTTAATGGTATATAAAAATTTTCGAAATTGTTTATTTTAAGGAGTGAATATAAAGGACAATAAAAAAACAAATTTTGCATAACGCATGAAATCGATCGGATAATTAGTTGCCGAGGTATTTGGAATCCTATTTCCACACTCTTCGATTTTTCATGACCCTGTATTTCATCCAAATTTCAATTCAAAGATATATTTTAATTGGAAATGAGACGCTTAATCAGATGCAATAAACCGCTAGTTAATAGGATTATTTTTTATGGAGTTATAAGGATGTTTCTTTTAAGCAATTCAGTAATCGAGCCTTTAAAGTTTATGACGTCATCAAGCCACGATTTTATTCGAATTGCAATGCATTTTATAAGTAGTTTACACATTTTTTATTTTAATATTTTACATTATGGATATCCATGATGGGTAAGTATTACGGTGGCCCCCAAAGACTAGTTTACTTAAAATTAATTTCTGAAACTATTTTAATACGTTTGTACACTTAAACATTATATTACATTTATAATTTCTCAATTAAACTTAACTTGAGTACATCTGACCCCACTAAATGAAAAATTAAATACTTAGTTTAAAATTCCACATACGACGATAAATTGAAATAATAAGTTATAAATAGTTAAAAATTATATTTTGAAATAAAATCTTGTAAAAATAGAAATATTCTTTCAATTTACTTATAATTGCTTTATATAGCTTTTAAAAATAAATTTATAAATAAAAGTTATTCGTTGTTGAAACAAATGAAAAAGCTAGTATTTCTTTAGTAAGCACTAAGCAAGTGACCTTGACACAAAGAAATGTATTTCTGTGGAATTTTTTTTTTTACAATATCTTCATTATTTTTATTCAAGTCTTGACTCTATTCCTACAATTGAACTCGAAACTTCTGCTGAGCGGGCCCTCCGTGGGGGCTTTCTAAGGGATCCTAACCGTATTTACTGCAAGGTTCGAAGAAAACCACGGAAAACTCTGAACGGTTAGATCGACGAGCGTCACAGGGGTTTGAACCCAGCACCTCCCTACCGTCTACCAGCTTTGAGAGCAGAACCTCTCAGCCACTGGTGGGGCCTAAATAAAAAGCCCGTCACGCAGCATGCATCAAAATTTATAACTCTAGCTTCAGAAAGCCGTATATGGACTGCGCACAATTGTTTGCTTTAGTTAATAACGGGCGTAATCAGAAAAAAAAAATCACAATTAACAATATTGAAACATTCGCAAACTCATTTCCATTTATATCTGCTTGAACATTTTAAATACTCGCATTCTGGTACCAAAGACTCAAATAGCGTTTTCCCTTTTCCTTACAAATTACAAAGAGCGGGACTTGTAGCGGATTACTATACGAAAGCATCCTGTAACTGTCATTCTTCGGAAATTAAAAGGGGAATGGATCAGCGTCCGCATAAGCCGTGTTTTTGCCCCATGAAATAAGACTAAAACTCGATTTTGTTATACTGACTTTATTATTTCACTTTTTAATATTAGAAGGTTTATCCTGTGCGATTTCAACAATAGTTTTTGCATTTTGTTCGGATTTATATAACTTACACAAGCTCAAAGTTCCTATTCGTAGTTTTTGATGAAAAATACGCAATTTCTCCTAATTGTACCTCAATTTTTAATGTATTTTTGAATATTTTACTATGAGCGCAGCTTTGCAACACGTTTATTTTTTATATATATTGTACATTTTGATGTATTTTATAATATATGTAAAGAAGAAAGTGTTGCACGATTGCGCTCATATAAATAATTGAGGTAAAATTAGGAGAAATTACGTATTTTTCATCAAAAACTACGAATACGAACTTTGAGCTTGTGTAAGTCATATAAATCCGAACAAAATGCAAAAACTATTGTTGAAATCGTACAGGATAAACCTTCTAATATTAAAAAGTGAAATAATTAAGTCGATATAACAAAATCGAGTTTTAGTCTTATTTCATGGGCCAAAAACACGGCTTATGAACCCTGATCCTTTGCAGTGCCTGATTTATGGCAGGGCATTCGGGGCACGGGCCCAGGGCCCCCCGATTTTCAGGGGCCCCCAAATGCTACTGAAGATTTTTCAATTATTGGCCAAAACAGTTTTAACTGTCAAAAAACGAAATTAAAATGGAAAAATCTGTTTGTCAAAGATTGTCTCTGATTTGTCAAAGTAACTTCATTTTTACCTGATTGTCTTTTAACAATTTATGTGCCGAATTGTACAGAACTCCGTTTATGGGATCACTATTATTATTTCATCTTTATTTATTTTACCTGTAAGCTGTAGGCCCTCATGGTTAACATGAACAAAGGCATGTGGTTCTGCTAGTTACTTGTATAATTTTTTTTTTTTTCAGTCAAAGCTTGTATTTTAAAGAAAAGTTATTTGATTAATAGGATATGCTAATATTTTAAATAATTATAGCTTGATACTGCGGTAAATTTATTATTAGTTGTTGCATATTTTATCATTCCAGATATATGGACTTGCATAGAGAAAGGGAATCAGCACCACACAGTTTATTATAAAATTCAATTAAAAATTCATAATTATCAAATAATTATTTAAAAATAAATTAATGATTAACAAATTTAATTTTTTTAATTAATATTTTAAAGAAATTATTAAAGACAATTGTGATTATCTTAATAAGTACTGCTTTCGAGATTATATATTTTTTATTCAAGGCCTCTGTAATCATCGGTGCAAGAGGGCCCCATACGCATCTGTGCCCAGGGCCCCCAAATTTGTAAATCGGTCCCTGATCCTTTGATATCATTTTCTAAATGAATAGATGTTTTGTTGGAACCAGTGTTGTAATGAACTCAATATGCATACAATATTGGAGTTTCATTGGAAAATACTTCCAATGTAAAGCCAATATTTGTACAATATTCGCAGTTGATTGGAAATATGTCTAATGTAAAGCCAATATTTGTACAACATTGGCGGTTCATTGGAAATGTTTTTTCGCCCAGTCTTTATCGAGCCGTTCAAAATACGGACAAACTAAAAACGTATTCTTAAATTTCGTACTTTGTACTTCCGAATGCTGCAAACCGCATAATAAAATACATATTTATAACAATTTCAAAGAGTTTGGACATTAAAGAACTACTTTTTAACTACTAAATAAGCCGATGTGGGGAAAAAAAATCTTTTTACAAGTTTATCAGTATTTTTTTTCACGAATTTTTTTATACAGGCTTTGAAACCATTTATCGCTCATAAAATTTTCAAAGCGTTTGGACGATAAGAAATCTTTTTTTTTATGTTAATGACTCGTAAAAAAAAAAAAAAAAAAAAAAAAAAAAAAAAAAAAAAAAAAAATATCCGCATACATTATAAATTTATATAGATTTGATATTTATTAAAGATTATCATACGGGCGAGGGCAACGAAGGGCTGGTCAGCGAGTTGGAAATATTTCCAAAGTTATACTAATATGCACAATATTGGCGTTTAATTGCAAATATTTCCAATGTAACACCAGTATTGTACAAACGTTGGTGTTACATTGCAAATATTTCCATTGTAACGCCAGCATTTGCAAAATATTGACATTTGATTAAAAATATTTCCAATGTAACGCCAATATTTGTACAATGTTGTCGTTTGACTGGAAATATTTCCAATTAATGCAATATTGGTTTGCTACTAGAGTAATGTTGACATTTAATGTACATGTCTTTAAATTGTTCGATTGTTCTACTGAAACTTTTCTGGGAGTCTGGCATTTTTTGCTCATTTCAGATTTATTGTAGCACACGAAAGCAGTTTTCAAAATTTTAAAATATTTAGCCATAATTATTTAAACAAGTCTTTCTGGATTAGCCAGAAGAGTGGGTTCATTTGTTTGTTTGTTTTCATTAAAAGTACAAGCATCAGATTTAATACAAATTAAACAGATTTATCTTACACCCTCTAAGTTCGCTGTTTTGGCAAGAAAGGTAATTGAAAGTACGGTAATTAAAACTTAGTGAGTGAAGGGAAAAAAACAACACAATAACTGAAACTAATGGGAGAAAGCACATGGTTCAGTTGGAAATAAAACAAGAATTACGAAAGGACAACAAATTATACAAATGGGATGGCTAATGGAATGGCGTGAATCATGGAACAACAAAATACTAACAAGAAAACTAGTACTTTGTGGGATGCAAAAGGAACAAAAAAAAAGTACTAATGCAAATAAAACATGATAATACTAATGATAAAAGTAGAATGGGGGATTAGCAGATAAAATTTAAAAAATAATTGTTTATTCTAGATAAAAGACACGAAAATAAAAAAAGCTAGTTTAACAATAATTAACCTTATTAATTATCAGATGCTGGTATGGGTATGAGAGATACTGCAGGGGGAGATCAATTACAGCAAACAATAATAAAAACATATAAATAAGAGAAGTATGAATACTGGCATATAAAAAAAAGAAATAATAGGAGTGGATTGGTAAACTAGTGGAATCCTTAGTTTATTAAGACCCGTCACAGAGGGCACTCTCCCCGCCGGCCTATATCCTTAGCGCAGATAATCGTCCGTAACAAATAACCAACCATCTTAGTTTATTGGATAAATGAGTTGGGTGGATTGTAAATAATAATCAAGGTTGAGTGGACATTAAATCATTGCATTAAATGTAGAAAGCTTGCCGAAGCCATGCTAATTAAATCGTGCTCTTACCTTTACTGACGTTGCCTTCGCCTAGAGGCCACTAATCCTGACGGGTGTACGCAGTGGCGTATCCAGGGGGTGGGCTGATGGGGCTGCAGCCCCCCCCCGAAATTGTCAAGAGTAAAATGAAATAAGTGCCTTTTTCTTTCTTTTTTAGATAAATTTCTAATTTTTTTTCTATTATACAGCGGATTAGCCATTCTCGTTAGACCATATTAGTCCGCATTGACATCACAGCATAAACATGGTAAGGGGGCTGATGGGGTTATAGCCCCCCCCCCCCCGCCCAAAATAGTCGAAAATCTCATGAAAAAAGTGCTGTTTTCTTCTTTTTTCAGATAAATTGTAATTTTTTTTTGGTTATACAACAGACTACCCACTCTATTCTTTTTAGCCCCATATTAGTTCACATTGACATCAAAGCATATCTAAAAAATCCCTGACGGCTCGGCCTACAGGCACAGGTAGATTTCGAAGACGCAGACCGTGGGGCGCCTGTTTGTCGGGAATTGCGGAAGAAATGACCTTTTTTACGATGATGCGACAGTTTGAACCACCTACTTCGAAACCTAACTTGTTTGCAGGCGGATCCGGCAGGGATTTTTTTGTTTTTAATTTTTTTTTTTGGTATAACGGTTGGTCCTATAAAAAACTTGTCAATATAAAAGTTTTAGATAATATGAAGAGGATTTATAATAAATTTAAGCGGATTTGAAATCTTGGGAATTGACGAAGTTATGAATTTTTTTCTTCTAAAACCCCCCTTCCCCCCCTCTTAAGGCAATTTTTAATTATATCAAAAATCTGTCATACATAAATTTTCGGCCCTTCTCCTAGAAGTAACAATAACTTCAAACGGATTCGATACGTATCATAATTAAGAAATTATGGTTTTTTTCTGTTTTCACAAAAAGCCCCCCCCCCCCCCTGGTTTGATTTTGCCCATTAACGAACTTCACCGAGATTTTATGCCTCTTGATTTTATGTATCAGTTTCGAACAGATGCGGGAGTTGGAACCGCTTACTTCGAAAAATAACTTGTTTGCAGGCGGAGCCGGCAGGGGTTTTTTTTGTTTTTAATTTTTTTGCTATAACGGTTGGTCCTATAAAAAACTTGTCAATATAAAAGTTTTAGATAATATTAAGAGGATTTATAATAAATTTAAGCGAATTTGAAATCTTGGGAATTGATGAAGTTATGAATTTTTTTCTTCTAACCCCCCCCCTTCCCCCGCTTAAAGCAATTTTTAATTATATCAAAAATCTGTCATACATAAATTTTCGGCCCTTCTCGTAGAAGTAATAATAACGTCAAACGGATTCGATACGTATCATAATTAAGAAATTATGTTTTTTTTTCTGTTTTCACAAAAAGCTCCCCCCATCCCCCCCCCCCCCCTTGGTTCGATTTTGCCCATTAACGAACTTGACCGAGATTTTATGCCTCTTGATTTTATGTATCAGTTTCGAAAAGATGCGGGAGTTGGAACTGCCTACTTCGAAAAGTAACTTGTTTGCAGGCGGAGCCGGCAGGGATTTTTTTTTTGTTTTTAATTTTTTTTTTTGCTATAACGGTTGGTCCTATAAAAAACTTGTCAAAATGAAAGTTTTAGATAATAATAAGAGGATTAATAATAAATTTACGCGGATTTGATATCTTGTGAATTGACGAAGCTATGATTTTTTTTCTTCTAAAACCCCCCTTTTTCCCCCCCCCTTGGAGCCATTTTTAACTATATCAAAAATCTGTCATACGTAAATTTTCGGCCCTTCTCCTAGAAGTATTAATAACTTTAAATGGATTCGATACGTATAATAATTAAGAAATTATGGGGTTTTTTCTGTTTTCACAAAAAGCCCCCCACCCTCCCCCCCGTGGTTCGATTTTGCCCATTAACGAACTTGACCGAGATTTTATACCCCTTGATTTTATGTATCAGTTTGTAAAAGATTAATGCAGAATTTTTCCAGTTATCGTGGCAGAAAAAAGTGACATAGATAGATAGATAGATAGATAGATAGATAGATAGATAGATAGATAGATAGATATATAAAGTTTTGAACTGGGGGTGGTTTTGGGTTCTGGGAGTCATGATCGGCGTAGATCTGCAAAAATTTTTCAAAATTTCCAACTTAGGTGAGAATGTAATAGGTAGTATTTCTTACGAAATCTACCTAAAAGAGGAAGGGGGCTGATGGGTTTACAGCCCCCCCCTTTCCCGAAATAGTCGAATATCTCATGAAAAAAGTGCTGCTTTTTCCTTCTTTGAGATAAATTTGTATATATATATCTATATTGTCATACAATAGACTACCCACTCTCTTCTTTTTAAACCCATATTATTTCACATTGACATCAGAGCATACCTAAAAAGGAAAAGGGGGATGATGGGGTTATAGCCCGCCTCTTCCCGAAATAGTCGAACATCTTATGAAAATAGTGCTGTTTTTCTCTTGATGGAATTACAGCCCCCCCCCCCCTTTTCCCGAAATAGTCGAACATCTCATGAAAATAGTGCTGTTTTTTCTTGATGGGGTTTACAGCCCCTCCCCCCCCCCCACTTCCCAAAATAGTCAAACATCTCATGAAAATAGTGCTGTTTTTTTTCTTCTTACAGATAAATTTGTATTTTTTTTTTTTTGTTATACAACAGACTATCCACTCTCTTCTTTTTAGTCCCATATCAGTCCACATTGCCATCAGAGCATATTCAAAAAGTAAAAGGGGGCTGAAGGAGTTACAGCCCCCCCCTCCCCAAATAGTTGAACATCTCATGAAAATAGTGCTGTTTTTTCTTCTTTGAGATAAATTTGTATTATTTTTTTGTCATACTATAGAATACCCACTCTCTTCTTTTTAACCTCATATTAATCCATAATGACATCAGAGCATACCTAAAAAGGAGAAGGGGGCTGATGGGTTACAGGCCCCCCTTCCCGAAATAGTTGAAAATCTCATGAAAAAAGTGCTTTTTTCTTCTTCTTTGACATGAATTGTTAATTTTTTTTTGGTTATACAACAGGCTACCCACTCTCTTCTTTTTAGCCCCATATTAGTTCACGTTGACATCAAAGCGTATCTAAAAAGGGGAGGGGGCTGATGGGGTTACAGAAGGCCCTCTTCCCGAAATAGTCGAACATCTCATGAAAATAATGTTGTTTTTTCTTCTTTGAGATAAATTTTTATTTATTTTTTGTTATACAATACACTACCCACTTTCTTCTCTTTACTCCCATATTAGTACAGAGTAACACCACAGCATATCCAAAGAGCGGGAAGGTGCTGATGGGGCACAGAACCCCCCCCCCCCCCATCTCCCAAAATGGTAAAAAATGGAATGAAATAATTCTCTGAATGAATTTCTCTCTTTATGTTTCAAATAAAATTAGAATTATTTTTTCTGTCATGCAAAGCACAACCCAATCTATTTTCTTTAGTCCCATATTAGTACACAAGGGGTGGAGGTTATGGGGTGACAGCTCCATCCCCCTTCCGAAGTGGTCGCAGTGAAATTTTAAAAAACTGACTTTGTTTCTTTTTTTATGAGATAAATTTGTTTTATTTTCTGGCATGCAACAAATTTGTTTTCTCGTTAACCCCACACGCCTCCCAGTCTTGCAATCAAAATTACTTGAGACCACAAAATCTATTTTCAACTGACTGAAAAACAGTTCTATACATGTTTTAGTGGATAATTGAAAACGTATAATATGCTCAATTGGCAAGATCTAGATGACAAGACTAAGGAGGTATATTAGTGCGAAGTGACATTAAACATTATCGCCAAATCAGCAAATGTACGAACTGAAATTTTTTTGTGAATGGCAATGTCAAGCAAGATTATTGATTTTCGGTTTTGGAAGAGTCTTTTAAAGATGCCCAGTAGTAATACTAAAAAAATAATCTCCTGTTGATTTGTTTGTTCCTGGTCTTTTTACTAGCGAACTAGTTTTATTTAACGTTACGCGCATTTCCAGATTTAAGGCTGTTCTCAAATACAAACTGGCTACTTTATGACATATTTTTAAATTCATTTTTGCTCAGAAACGCATGAAATTCACAGGTATTTTTATTCAGAAACTTTGCAATCGAAATATGTTTTCCCCTTTTTTTGTAAAGGTAGAAAATCTTTCAGAAAGCACTGTCCAAGTTGGCGTTTTGAATCTGATTCCCGACGCGGCAGCTTGAGAAACGTGAAAAACGAGTCGTTAATACGTTACCAGAATCACTTACAAATCGATAAGTAATCTATTTACCAAAAAATGAAAAACACATCTCGATTCCAAATCTCTTCCATAGTCAGGCCTGCCAGTCATCTTTGCCTTTGCGTTTAAAAATGTGTCAGAAAGTTTCCCGTTGATGAGCAGGGAGGAAGATGCCTTTTTAAATATTTCAGTGTACGAGTGATCCAGCAAAAGATAAAAATTAAAAATTCTTAATTACTCTTCTATGAATGTACAATATTACGAATAGTGTTTTTTTCTAATCTCTCTTATTTTGACACGACACACTTTAGTATCGGTAGCATTTTTACCATTTGGAATATTTAACAAAAGAAGAATAGCATTAAATAAATTCACAGGTTAAAAATAAATTTTCTTACAATTTTACTTACCGTTTTTTTAAAAAAAGTCCAGTAATATTGTTAGCCATAATTCAATAGTTTTAACTCTTTTTTAAAAAAGGAGAATCTGATGTTTAGTTTCCAATTAATTGTTAACTTGTCCCTTCCTTCACAAATTTGATGAGTTTTTTTTAACATATATTTTTTGAAGGTTAATAGCCATACGTTTGATCAAAATCCCAGGAGCATGTATACGAAGGGAAGGAGGAGATCAAGAAGGAATACTTGCTACCCCCAAGATTTCGAATTAAATTTTTGTTGGTATTAAAAAAAGAGATTTTGCAAAGAAAGCGTGTTTATCCTGAATAGACCCTGACCATCAAAATTTTGGGCCATGGCAACAGAAAATATTTTTGGCCCTAATCGTAGATTATCACATTTTTACAAATACTGTGAATGAGAAGGGTATGAATATAACTATGCAATGCACATATTTAAATGAAAGACAGAGAATAAATGCAAACTTGGATTATTATTATTTTTATTGAAATTTTTTCGTAAAAATTAACTTAACAGACTCAAATATCAGGTTAAATAAACATGAACTAATGTTGCACGAACTTTAAAAACATACACAACCCAAAGAAAATGATATTTTATAAATAAGATAGTCATAAAAAAAAAAAAAATTAAACAAGTTTAAAACACATATGAAGAAGCTGAAATAAATTGGACGCACTCTGAGAAACTTAAATCTTCAAATGAGAAGAAAAATTATAAATATACTTATGATATCACTGACAATTTTAGTTTACATAAGTTGTGTAATGAATCTAGAAATTTTAATTTCTTAATATATTAAGATTGTTTACAATAAAATTGATTTGAAACATCATAATTTTTTGGGCCCCTTAAATATGTGGGTTCTGGGAAAGTGCCCCACGTACCTTAGCAGTAATAGGGAATTGATCCTAAAATAGAAAAAAAAATTATGAAAAAAAAATTTGTTTGAGATTGTCCCAAGCAAAATTAATTTATTGTCAAGCAAGAATCGTATCCAGAATTTAGGGGAGAAGGAGGCAACTTTATAGATTATAAGCTACAATGACAATGACTTTCTTTTAAATGAAAGTATATGAAACAATCCATTATCACTTTTCAACTTATTTCGGCGAGGGTGGGGGTGCTCAAGTTCGACCCTGTACCTCCCCCCTCCGTTTTCCCCCCTCGGTCTTGTTGTCAAACATGATTTCTGTTTATAACGCAGTTCAACATATTTCGTAAGACTCAGAACATTATCGAAATTTAAGTCAGCCCCCCCCCCCCGAAATTAAATCCTAGATACGCCACTGGGTGTACGTCGCCTTTTTTAACTTTATTTACAAGTAACTAAATCACTATTAATAACACAATCCGAGCGGGTTAGCACGCCTTAATTAACATATGTTTACTATTTACTGCGTTGATACTCTTCAAGGGTCTTGGAGATGGGTTGGTGAAAATGGGAGCCGCTCTGCGAACGCCGTTCAGTTCCTTCACGGGAGAATCACTTTGAGCTGCCGTTGGCTCCATGTTAAAATATTCTGGTGTCAGACGCGGCTAGTGTAGGTAGCAAGAATCCACGGCGATTTGCCATTATATGATCAGAAACAGCTAGCTACCCAAGAGCATCATCTGGATATAAAAATCCAGATCCAGCGATGACTAATTAGGAAGATAATAACAGGACCACGTGGCAGTGGATAGACGAACGAGTCACTGACTCAGCCAGAGAACTTGGAATATAACATTATTCCTACTTCCATGGTTGCAAGTTATTTAAGGATTTTTGGAAAACAAAATAATTATCTGTCCTGTTTTGAATTGCAAAAAATCCTTTTGTAGAATGTCAAAAGAAATTTTCCCGCCTACAATGCAGACGCTTTCCAGTACAAACGCCTTTTGTGTAACTGATCCGTCCCCACGCTCCCAGTACAAAAGAATAAAGATAAGCCCTTCAGTCAAATAAAAGTGAGGATAGATTTGGGTGAAATTGGGTACTGATGTTCTGGGGCACCATTGTTATTTGACGAGCATTGTTCTCTTCCCTAATACATAATCCCTTCTTAAGCTGATAAACATATCTGGGGAACTGTACTGTATCTCAGTGGAGAATGTTTTATTTCTGAAAATTATAACTTGGTAACCCTTCAACCATACTTTGCGAAAATATCTTCTGTGATTATCATTAAAAAAAAAAAAAGAGGAAGTTAATTTTATTATAAATATTTTTTTACAGCTATAATTTGATTTCCTCTAAAATAAATAAATAAATAAATCATTCTCTATTTTTATTTATTGCTTAAAATTTTAGCTTTCGGTTTTGCAAAACTTGAGATACTGAAAACTAATTTTAACACTGTTTTTTTTTTATTATTATTTTTAGTAAAAATGTGATTACAAATATAAAAGGGAAAATAGAAAAAGCTAGACTTGTATATAGTCCAGTCAAATTAGGTTTTTTTCTGGACATAATTACGTAAGTTTTCAAACTTGGTGATATTGTTTGGGAGGGTCTACTAATGAACATACTAAAAGTCCTGATGGATGGGGGTGAGCGCGAGGGGGGGGAGGTAAAAGAAGGTACCATTTTTCGGTCTTTTGTTAATATCTCATAATCTATAAGACCTACGGAAAAATTGCTAATGCAAAAGATAAAGAGAATTAAATTCTCTACAAAATAGGTTATATACATTTTTCTCTAGAGTCCATAGTTAACGAGATAATCGATTTCAAAAATCAAGAAATTTGTCAAAAGTCACACCAGTGACAGAGAGCGAATCAACCGTTTTCGACTTGTTTTTCTCCGGCTGCTTTCGGTTGGTTGGTTGTATAATATTTTTGCAGAAGTAATTAAATAAACCCTAGTACAACGCAATTGGATCGTTTGATATTTCAAAAATTACTATTTTTTAAACTAAATATGAATATTTTAGCATTAAATTGTACACATGGTTCCAAAACATTATGTTTGACTGTTTATTTATTATTCACAAAAATTTCAAATAATTTAGATGAATGAAATTTATTTTTTAAAACATTAACACTAATGCGATCTATGAAATGCTCTGGAGGACTCACACGGGGACGAGGAATAAATGACAGCGTTTTGAGTAAGTGGGTTCTTGGCGCCACAGCTACCTTTCATATTTGTACCACCCTGGAAGAATTCTGTGGTTTGACTCTTTCTTCTGGTGAACAACATGAGGATTTTCGTGAATCTCGGATGAATAGAGATGCTGCGGATACATACAAACTTTCAACTTGGTTTGAAAATCACCCGCCCTTTCCTCAGATAGATAAAATTATATCAATAGCTTCTGGGATTATTGGAGATGAAAATGTCACTTGCTTCAAAGTTTTGGAAATCGGGAGAAAAAAGATGATTGAGGTGTCTGGGCTACTCAGATGTGAAACTAACTCGGAAAGGTGTAGCACAATCACTCAACAGTATGCATAATTCAATCAAATTTCATGATACCACTATAACTGTGGATCCTCTAGTTATATTCCAACGGATTTCTTTGTGCAAACGTAACAATGATGATTTAGAAAATGACCTACAATATGAATTGGCTCCTTAACCTCTCTCTCTTTTCAATGATTGCGGAATGTGCAAGACAAAAAAAAAGTGCTTTGTATCAAATATTTGATCAGATAATAGACCTCCAACAACAAACAATAGTTGTGGATGGTCGCTTCCTGTTACATAAGGTGGTGTGGAAGAAGGAATCTACAATACAGGATATTTGCAACACCTATATAAAGTACGTTAAGAAACACTATTGTGGAAAGAGCTGCAGAATTGTTTTCGATGGATATACTGACACTGTAAACAGTACCAAAGTAGCTGAACAAAATAGAAGGTGCTCAGTGAAAACGTCAGTTGACATACATTTTGAAGAACATACTGTCATCAATGTGCCCCAAAATCAGTTTCTCTCAAATAAGAACAATAAGACAAAGTTCATTCCCATTCTGTCCTCTAAACTAAATGAAAAAGTAGTCTTATGCCAGCAATGTCCTAATGATGCCGACATTCTGATTGTTCAGACTGCTATAGATGCACTGAGTGAGAGTGACAACGTTACTGTTGTTGGACAGGATGTGGATATACTTGTTCTTCTCACAGCCTTAACCCCTTCAGATAAAAATGTATACTTATACAAACCAGGCCAAGGGAAAGTCGTAACTCAGGTATTTTCATCACAACAACAGCAGCAAAAGGGCCTCAAACACATTATACTACTTGCTCATTCATTCTCTGGCTGTGACACAACATCATCTTGTTATAGGAAGGGTAAAGTTGCTATCTGCAAAATGTTGATGCGACGTAAGCGTAAAGTCTTCTTGAATATATATGGAGCTCCACATACTACAACGTCACTCAACTTACATAGGTTTCATGCCTTCATAAAGTCCGTTTCAAACATGAGACCAGAATTAGCATCCCTGCCTCCCACAGAAGGAGCAGCGATGCAACACTCATACCGGGTTTTACATCAGATACAGCTGTGGCAGGGCAATGAACTGTCTCCTGAGATTTGGGGTTGGAAACGCAAGCTCGATCATACATTAATGCCTATCACAACCACCGATCCTGTTGCCCCTGAGGAAGTACTACACCTCATCTTCTGCCAGTGTACAACCGGTTGTGGGAATAAATGTGGATGCAGAAAAACAGGAATAACATGCACTACTGCCATGGAGACTGCTCAAACAGTGCGCCACCTGTTGAGAAGGATGCCCTAATGGAAATAGAACACAAAACAACATCTTTTGAAATTTCACACTGAACCCGGGGTAATCAAAATGATCAAGGACTTGAATATATTGTTTAATCCTATATCATTGTATTTTACGCGTTTTTCATTTTTGTATGTTTTATGTTAACAAAAAAATGTCATTTGATAAAGTTATTGTTCAGGATTTCATTCTTCTGACCACATCATTTATTAATGTTCGTTTATGTTTAGGTTAAGTAGATGTAATGTAAGTGCAGTGGACCCGCTCTCTGGCGCTGGTGGGACTTTTGACAAATTTCTTCATTTTTGAATGCGATTATCTCGTTACCTACGGACTCTAGAGAAAAATGTATAAAACCTTTATTGTAGAGAATTTAATTGTCTTTATTTTTTGTATTGAGAATTTTTCCGTAAGAGCTATAGCTTACGAGATATTAACAAAAAACCGGAAAATGGTACCTTCTTTTACCTCCCCCCCCCCCTCGCGCTCACCCCCTACCCATCAGGACTTTTAGTATGTTCATTAGTAAACCCTGCCAAACAATATCACCAAGTTTGAAAACTTACGTAATTATGTCCCAAAATGACCCAAAATCTGCCTAATTTGACTGGACTAATATATTTACTTGCATAGCAGCATTTTGCACTTGCACATTGAATTACTGTTTTTTTCTTTTTTTTTTTTTTTTCTCAAAGTTTTTTCTTATCTGTATTTAGATGAAAAAAGCAGAAATAACAAATAAACAATTTAAAATTGTTTGTTTAAAATATTTAGATATTCAATTTTATTTAAATTTCTTAAAACTTTTAAAGTTTAATAATTAAAGTTGATTGCCAATTTTTAACACTTTTCAACATAGTTAAAAAGTGTTTATGAATTCGGTTTGTCTGTCTATCTGTCCGTGCTCTGACTCTTGTAAATATACTCAGATTGTCGTGAAAATTTTTTACATTATTGAATTTTACTATAGAATGTTCGGAATTGAATATGAAGTGTGTAGTATTAATAGTTCATTTACAGGGACACACAAAAGACTTCTTTTACATTATGGTCTATAGGGGAAAATCGTTTTCGGTGCATTTTATTGATGTTACTATATTTCGAACATAATGAAATTAATATGCATTATTGAGTGCAGCATGCTTTCACCAGAGTATACAATTAGTAGCCTTTATAGTACAATTACAGGGACGTACAAAATAATTCCTTTACATTATGAATTATGTGGAAAAATCGTTTGCGGCGCATTATGAACATGTTATGATACTTGAAACATAATGATATTTAAAAGGGTAACTAAGGTTCACTACAACTTATTTTCTATAGATTATGGAGTGCGTAGGATTTATCGTTCGTGTACAGGGACGCACAAGAGAATTCGGTTAAAGGACTGACTATAATCGGTAATTGCTAGAAGTGTTCTTTCCGTTGTGGTATCCAATTTTATGTAATTTTTAGTGTATTACGTGTTGTTTACGAATTCTGTAGATCATATTCATGGCTACACGAAAGAGTTCGAATATGGGCAGAAATTGCTGAAAACGGATTTTTCCTGAGTTATGTGGGGGTTTTTTATTGCTTATTTAGATATCTCATTTCATCGTATGAAAAAATTAAATTTCTTAATAATATTCTGTTAATGTTAGAAAATGTTTCATAATCTTTGCTGCATGCATGATTTTCCGTTCTTGTTAAATTTATGCTCGGTTTGTGGCAGAGCCAGATTATAGTAATTTCTTTTAAAAATTCCTTTATTTTCACATGAGATACGAATCATACTTCATTTCGTAAAAAATAAGCTAATTATTTTTATTATAAAGTTTCTTTATATATATATATATATATATATATATATATATATATACATATACAGTGGTGGCCAAAAGTGTGGACATTTTTTGAAAGTTTCATGTTTTTCAACTTTGTGTGCTTGTAGAATATATTAGTTTTCACTTAAATACAAACGTTTATACATCAAATTGAAGGTAATTTAATGTAGAATTTAATAATAAAAACAGTATTACAATATCTGTATTACAAAAAAAGTTATGCAACTAAGAGTAAGATCTGTCTTAGATTTGCATTTTTTTAAAGTGATACTTACACAATCAATACTTAGTAGGATAACCCTTATTTTTTAAGACAGCTTCACAGCGTCTTTTCATCGAGTGAATGAGTGTTTGGAGTTCATCTTTCGTAATCACATGGTGCCAAGAATCAATTATAGCTTCAATAAGTTGTCTTTTATTGGATAGACGTTTTTTTCGTACAAAAATTTTCAAACATCGCCACAAATTTTCAATTGGATTGAGATCAGGGCTGTTTCCTGGCCATGGTAATATATCTATGCCTTTATTTTGAAACCATGCTTTGCATACTTTTGCTGTGTGGCATGGAGTTGAATCCTGCTGAAAAATAAATGGTGCGTTGTTGGGGAAGAGATCCCTGATGGAAGGTATCAATTTTGGTTCCAGGGCAGTTTCGATGTATTTTTTGGCATTCAGGATGCCATCAATCACTTGAATTCGGCACACACCATCTGCAGACATACATGCCCAAATCATGACATTTGTTGGTTTTTTTGTAGTTGCTTCAATGCAATCAGGATGAAGCGCTTCTCCTACTCTACGTCTCACGTATTTTCTACCATCACTACCAAAGAGCGATATTTTACTCTAATCGCTCCAGATTACTTGCTTCCATTGATTTTCTGACCATTTAATGTGTTCTTTTGCCCACTTAACTCGCTTTTCGCGTTGCTTTTCATTTTAATATGGTTTTTTCCTTGGAATTCTAGCTTGTAGTCCAAATTGTAGTCCTCCTTATTGTTCTTGAACTTACTGCAATACCCGCTGCATTCATTTCACATCTAATGGCATCTGATGGATTTTTTCTATCTTGAAGACATAGCCGTGTAATTTTTCTATCGGCAGTAGCACTGGTGCAATTTTTTTCGGCCTGATTTGGCCTTATTTTCCACTGATTTCGTTTTTTCATAACGTAAACAGAACTTTCGTACACCAGAACAAGTCACTGAACCACCAACTTGTCTTGCAATTTCAGCATAAGAGAGGCCATTTTCTCTCAATATGACAATTCGGCTTCTTTTTGTAGATGTCCAATTAGTTCTTCTTGTTGATGACATAGTTTAAAATTAGTTTAATTAAAAAAAAGGACTTTAAATATTCAAAAACAGCAATACTCTATTTAATTGTACTAGTATGCATCATTCCGCAAAATATTTCCACAACAATAACTCTTTTACCATCCAAATAACCTAAACTATAGTTACAGACATTTGACTGGTCCTCAGAACAGTGTTTGTGATTGGCTTTTACGCTTTTATTACAAACCACGTCCTTATTCAAATCAATTTGTGTTTGTTTGTTCTACTAAAATGAGCATAACTTTTTTTGTAATTCAGATATTGTAATACTGTTTTTATTATTAAATTCTACATTAAATTACCTTTAATTTGATATATAAACGTTTGTATTTAAGTGAAAATTAATATATTCTACAAGCACACAAAGTTGAAAAACATGAAACTTTCAAAAAATGTCCAAACTTTTGGCCACCACTGTATATATATATATATATATATATATATATATATATATATATATATATATATATATATATATATATATATATATATATTCGACAGCGGCTAAAAAACTATTTTTCGCCTTTTTAGGTGCGTTCGTAACTATATAATTATGTAGTCCCTATAGTCGTCGTCTGGTCCGTCCGTCTGTCCGCATATAACAGCGCAAAAACTACCCAACCAAATGGTTTAAAATTTAATATATACGTATAACCGTTGCAGAATTTTGTCGAGTCATTTCAAATTTTATGAAAATCTAATCAAAACTTAAAAATATATTAATAAAAGATTTCTTCATTCTCTTAAATTTTATCATACGTAATTAATTGAATGATATCCCATGATAGGTAATGATTCTAGGTTGCCATGGTGATTACGTCATATTTAAGATGGAGTCATATTATTTCCGTATTACTAAATTTAAAAATCGAATTTGGATACTAAAATTATTTAATTATAACAATCATATAATCTACCGACAGTTTTTTGCATAGATATGTTTCCGGAGAAATAGATATTAAATGAAAAAAGAGTCTAAATATGGATTTCAAGTTCCGAAATTTTCAAAGCTAGGCTTAAGTTTCCCACTGAAATTTTCAGTAAATGTCAAAAAAGATAAAATTTTGTCAACTCAAAATGTATTTATTTTATTACGGAAATTAATCATATCATAATAACAGACGATATAATTTATTTCACTAAAATAATAAAGTAATAAAGATGTTTTTTTTGTTTTTGTTTTTTTACGTTGTCTTGTATTGGAAACTTGCGCATAGTATAATTTTAATGCAACATAATTGTAGTTAATTGTTTGTTTGTTAAAGTTTATTGAAACTTAATTTCATAAAATAAAATTAATATCTTATAAAAATCTGCAACAGCTATTGCACCAAGATCTGAATATTTATAAAACTAGTTACAGTACGAACGCACCTCATTTGTCACGTTTGACGTACACTTTCTGTTTAACACGTTAAAAAATTGAAAATTCAAATGAATTTTTTTCAAAAAAAATTACAGAAGTCATGTCCTATATTCAAAATACAAATAACATAAAACTTTTAACAATATATAAAATACTCACTTTAGGATAAAAGTCTAAAGCAATGTTTCCAAAATGGGAGCAATGGCGCCTAATGGATTAAGGTTATTATCACGGGCCCGGACAATTACGGGCGGGTCAGTTAGTAAATGATAAAAAAAATATATAGAAGATTTAAATATAAATATATATTTAACTATTCATTTTTAATGACACTAGACATTGTTTCTTTTTGTTGTTGTTGTTTTCCGAGAGTGGATGAATAAATATTTTTCTTTAGCAAATAAGCGACTTTTTCATTTTGCTGTTGTACGCAATTAAAAAATTTATCGGGTATTTAAGAGGGGAAAAAATCTTTTTCGATCCCAAACAAATAATGCTTTTTAAAAATCTTTATGATAGTAAAACAAATCCTAGTAAAACAAATTATCTTAAATCAGCATCTGTTCACATCAAGAAGAGCATTTCTATACCAGTCCTGATTTCTAATTTTCTTCTTTATTTCGCTCCCTATATGGAATTTACAGATTTTTGTCCTACAAGTTGCATAAAGTTAGCCAAAGGCAAAATTTCACACAATATTAGGAGATCTTTCTTACCGTACAATATTAATTCCATCAAGATTTTTCCCGTTTGGACTCCCCTTTGAATAAACGGAAAGTGTAGTGTATGCTTTACCTGGTAGAGGCGGGTATTTTAGAATTTTCGACTGTTTTCAAGAAGGCAGTACCATTTTTCTTTAAGTGCAGCATAGATTTAAAAAAAAAATGTAGGCAAAATAAAAAAGTCCTTCCGGCCTGTACCGGGAGGAAAAGGTAGCTTTCCTATATCTTCGCTTTAAAATTTTAGCTAATGTTACACGAAAACAGCAAGTTAAAATGCAAAGAAACGTTTACAAAAGATTCGTTAATACTGAATTTGAATAAGAATTTCGCCAAATTATTGAGCTATAGCCAAATTGGCTTCATTTATAAAGACTTATTTTGGTCGAAAACTTTGGCGATATTTCGCCAAATGTCACAAATTTTGCTAATTTTGTCGCCAATTTTGCCAATTTTGTCGCCAGTGTCGCCAATTTTGGCGCTAACGTATATGAATATATAGTTTTATGCGTATGATTGGGAAAATTATTACAACAATGAAAGAAAATAATTTGCGAGTAATCGCGTTAATGTGCTGCTTTGTTTCAAAATGTCAGCCACCCTAGAATTTCAAACTGCTCTATCTCAGCCATTTTTTAAGATAGAGGTAAACCAAAAAATGCTCTGGAATCCTTGTATCAAGGCCTAACACGTAATTAAAAAATAAATTTTAATTTTTAATTTTTTTGTATATTTATTTTAGTTTTAAATTTTTAAATGGCCGCCATCTTGAAACAAACTGGCGGACCAAGCTGGCCAACGAACTCGGTCGAGACATTGGTGACCTTAATACACACAATTAGTTTCATCAAAATCGATTTATAAATACGAGCGTTATCGTATGACATAGGTCATATATATATATATATATATATATATAAATCAACATTTGAACGGAGGGTGGTTTTGGGGTCTGGGGGTCATGATCGGTGAAAATATATCGAAATTTTCCGGAACTGCTTTCCTCCGAACGGCTTCAATAGGCAGCTTTATACATTTTTGTATTGAAAGCTACCTAAAACATTTTTGGAAAGGTAAATAATTAGGTTAGGATTGTGCTTTTACCATATTTTAAAATGTCAAACAGATTTTTCGCGATAAGACACTGAACATGAAACTTTAATAAACCTAAACTAACGCACTTATACCACATTAAAATTTTAAAAATTAAATAAATTTTGAAAAGAGAGTGCATAGTTTAAATGTTCAGGTTTTAAAATCTACAAAAATCCCCAAATTCGAGCAAAAAGCGAAAAAATGAGACTTCTACATTTATTCCATTGGAATAACGTTAGCCGTTCTATCTCGGAAGGTTAGTGAAATGGTCTCTTATGTGTGAAAAATGCAAAAATAAGCTGGCTACGCTGCATTAAAATACTGGGGGTGCAGAACGGTAATTAAAACTTGGCGAATGGAGGGAAATAAACAACACAATAACTGAAACTAATGGGAGAAAACACATGGTTCAGTTGGAAATAAAACAATAATTACGAGAGGACAACAAATTATACAAATGGGGTGGCTAATGGAATGGCATGAATCATGGAACAACAAAATACTACGAAGAAGAGTATGGTACTTTGTGGGATGCAAAGGGAACAGAAAAAAAAAAGTACTAATACAAATAAAACATGATAACAGTAATAATAAAATCAGAATGGGAGATTAGCAGATTAAATTAAAAAAAATAATTGTTTATATTAGATAAAAGACACGAAAATTAAAAGAGCTAGTTAACCCTTTCAAGGGTGGTAGTCACAAATGTGATCACTTAAGTTTAATTCCAAACTGGCATACGACACTCAGAATATTTTAATAAAATTTTGCTTTTATAATGAACATGGACGAAAGCAAGTATTAATTTTTTAAGAAATTCTCTTGTAAATTCTGGTGTCAATCAATTATATCATTTTTTTTCGAACAGAATTACTGCGCCTGAAAGGGTTAAACAATAATTAACCTTATTAATTACCAGATGCTGGGCGTGGGTATGAGAGCTATTGCAGTGGGAGATCAATTAAAGCAAATAATAATAAAAATATATAAATATGGGAAGTATGAATACTGGCATATAAAAAAATCCATAATAGGAGTGGATTGACAAACTAGTGGATTTCTTAGTATATTAAGACCCGCCACAGAGGGCACTCCCTCCGCCAGCCTATATCCCTAGTGCAGATAATCGTCCGTAACAAATAACCAACCATCTTAGTTTATTGGATACATGAGTTGGATGGATTGTAAATAATAATCAAGGTTGAGTGGACATTAAATGATTGCATTAAATGTAGAAGGCTTGCCGAGAGTCATGCTAATTAAATCGTGCTCTTACGTTTACTGACGTTCCCTTCGCCTAGAAGCCACTAATCCTGACGGGTGTACGTCAACATTTTTAACCTTATTTACAAGTAAACTTACTAAATCACTATTAAAATAACTATTAATAACACAGTAGCAGACTGTAAAGCTGATCTTTAACAAAATTCCATCTATTCGAATGTAAAGGTGAAAGATTTGGTAATCGGGGTGTTATGTCACATTAGACGCTGGTTGGGCACTATTGAAGTTTCTTTGTCGCATCGGTTAATCCAAAATATTATCGAATAATTGAATTATAAGTTCAGTTGAATCAAAATACTAAATTTTCACACAAGAACTTCAAAAACAATTAAGAGATTATCTTGAAACATTTAATGTAGCAAGTTTATTATATACATAAAGTTCAGGACTACCGACTTGTTGCAAGTTCAAATCAATTTTGATATCTACATTGCATCTTGAAGCACAAAATAAATTGGAGATTAAAATTGGATTGCCACACGCAACCAATACCAGATTTGGCTAGTAGTGGTCGTTTAGGGAGACATTCATAACACGTGGTGGTTAAGGTTCAACATCATCGACTAATCCAAACTGAAGCTTCAACAGCATTTCCAGCAGATTCAAATTCATGTCGCCCGGTTCAACTTCAACAATGAGAATATCATCTTTTTCCCACCTGCAATGGGGAGAAAAACTTTTTTTTTTTTTAAATAGTGGATTTCCCCGTAGATGATTCTATGATTCTTTCAAGCATCCATTTGGTTGCTCAGAAGCGGGCTTTCTGGGGCATTTTGTACATCTCTGGTTAACACATCCTACATCTTGTGTGATGTGTTGCTCTGATGTCCGCGTGGTTTAATAGATAAATATCATGGGTCCTTTAAGAATACTTGAAGTGAAAATATAGATCGCATGGTTGTATAGTCAATAAATATATCAATCACACAGGCTAATTCCGATTATTTTTAAAAATATACATCCTATTTTAAATTCTGCGTTAAGGGGACAGTTTACCTTTTCAACAATTTTCTTTATTTTAAAAAAATATGGTTCAAATTCTGAACCCAGTGCATTTCAATGCACAAATAAATGTACTTTTTAAGAAAAAAAAATGCATATTTAATTAAAAAGTTTTAAAAGTTTCAAAAATTTTTAACTTTTTAAAATCCCTACTACTTTTTTAAATATTAATATTTTTGCCCATTTTTTTTTTTTTTTTTTTTAGATTTTCTAATGTGTATTACACAATTGTGAGCATAGCTTTTTAGATATAGCTAATAATACATTTAATATAATTTTTTTACTGATATATACAGTGTAAAACGATTAAATCTAACACATTTTCATATGCTTTTATTAAAAATAAATAAAAATAAAAATCTCAAAGCTAATTCCGTGCGCATATTTGTCACATATATAATAATGAACATGTACAAAAAATTTTAAATCTCTATCTCAAATACAAAAAAAGCCTCAGCATTTTTAAAACATGAAAATGAAAGAAATATGAACACAAGAGAAAAAGCCGTTTAAAGTTACATTCTAAGGGAAGTATTCGTAAATGGTAAAGTTAGATACTCAATTCCGTTCCGTTTGCATCAAGCAACAATAATTCTTATACTATTTTGGAACAAAAAAAAAATGGCAAAATTTTATCTACAAATATTTTATAAATCATAGTATATTTTCTTTTTCTCAAGTTCGTTAATTTAACAAAAAATAAATAAAATAAAATATCATAATAAATGAAAAAAAAAAAAACAGTAAATTGACTGTTCATTTAACATTTATATTTAAAAAAATTAAAAACATTAATGTTAATGAAAATCTAATTCCTAATTTACATATGAAATTCAGAATAATCGAAAAATCTCTCTATCATTATAATACATGTGCATTTCGATTTTTATAACTACTTGCATCTTGCTTGTGAAATATTGTGTTGGACAAATGTTATCCACTTAAGAACTTTTGTAGACTTTAAAAAGTAAAAATAAATATAACTAAATACTATAAAAAAATCGTGCCCAAATAAATATAATTTGTTCTAGGCATATTTAGCACGACATGACGCTGTGTCATTTTTACAGTACACCGTTCAGAAGAACAATGTGATCTCCGTTTCGAATATGCTGTGTGAGGGGTAAAATTACATTTGAAGTTGTTCAATAGTATATCAGAAAATTTGCATTCTGTAGTTTATCTTTAATCAATAGATATTTATGAAATAATAGCTATAATGCAAGTAGTAAGTCAATGGTTTCTTTCAAAACTATGTTGAGGTCTAGATTAAACTTTTTTTTTCCTGTTTCACAACGGTGTATCATTTTATAAATGGTTGTATCATTTTATAAATGGTAGCTTTTGTGGTTTTTGTTTTTTGGAGATTTTGGTTGTCAAGGGGTCAGATCATCCGGAGGCAGATTTCGAAGAGGATGGCTCCTTTCTCCTTTCCTCTTAATTTTTGGGAGGAAAAGGGGAGAAAAGAGTGCTGAGCGAAATTACCTCGTCAGCATACAATTTCGTAACAGTTTTTTTTTTTTTTTTTTTTTTGAACAATGAAGAAGGAACCCAAAAACTTGGGATTCAATACTGCTAAGTTGCCTCTGATCTGGTACTTTACAACAATTATTTCGAAAATTAATATTTAGTTACGAAATTGCCCAAATAATTTGTGTACTGCCTGTATTTGTAATTAAAAAAAACAGAAACAATCTTTTTTTTCTCTTTTCTTTCATGGTTTTTGACTATTATTATTGTTGTTGTTGTTGTTGTTTTTGCTGTTATTGTTATTAGGTGCGTTCGTAATTATATAAATACGTAGCACCTATTGTCGTCGCTTGGTCTGTCCGTCTGTCGGTCCGTCCGTCCGTCTGTCGGTCCGTCCGTCCGTCTGTCTGTCCGTCTGTCTGTCCGTCCGTCCGCATATAACAACGCAAAAACTACCCAACCGAATGTTTTGGAATTTAAGATATATTATCTTTGCTGAATTTTGTCGTGACATTTCAATTTTTTTAAAAAACGAATCAAAACTTTAGGAGATATTAATAAAAATATTTATTAAGAAATTTGAATAAAAAAAAAAAAAAAAATCGGTGCTTTCTTGTTAGAGGAGCTTCCGAGGTTGAATCGTCAAGCGACCGAGATACTTATTTTATTACAAAAATTAATCTGCAGACGATATAATTCATTTCACAGAATTAAAAATCATCAAGATCTGAATATTTATATAACTAGCTATAGTACGAACGCACCTCATTTGTCACGTTTGACGTACAATTTGTGACCAATTTGACTCCAACTTGTTATTATTATTATTGTTATTATTATTCATTCGACTTCAGATATATCTTTTCTCTCCATGTTTTCTGTTCATGTTACAAACCATCATGAAAATTATTCTAAAAACAATTTGGAAATTGTACGTCAAACGTGACAAATGAGGTGCGTTCGTACTAATAGCTAGTTATATAAATATTCAGATCTTGATGATTTTTAATTCTGTGAAATGATTTATATCGTCTGCAGATTAATTTCTGTAATAAAATAAGTATCTAGGTCGCTTGACGGTTAAACCTCGGAAGCTCCTATAACAAAAAAGAACCAATTTTCTTAAAAAATTCAAATTTCTTAATATTTTTATTAATATCTCCTAAAGTTTTGATTCGATTTTAATAAAATTTGAAATGACTCGACAAAATTCTGCAAATATAGTATATCTTAAGTTTCAAACCATTCGGTTGGGTAGTTTTTGCGTTGTTATATGCGGACGGACGGACCAGACGACGACAATAGGTGCTACGTATTTATATAATTACAAACGCACTTAATGATCAATATTTGTAAGGAAAAAAGTTTTTTCCATCAGTGGTTTTATTCTTCGTTTGATTTCAAATGTTCCATTTATCTATTCATGTTTTCTGTTATTGGAACAAGGCATTTTAAGTATCAACTTGAAAGTTATACTAAAATTATTGAATATTTATAATGAAAAAGATTAAACAGAGATACATTTTACTTCAAAGGCTCTTTTTTTTTCCATTCAAACACAGGGAGATCTTTCAACTTCCCGAGTTTCCTGTTCACATAGCAATCATGTTTAACTATCATCTTAAAAGTTATTCAAGAAATTATTTAATATTTGCGAATAAAAAAGAAAAGGAAACAAAATATAAATTTTTTGTGTACTCTTTTTTTCTTTTCTATTTTCTTCATTCAAACTGAGATATCCGTTTCAACTGTTCATAATTTTGTTCATACTACAAGACTATTTAAACATAGTCTTAAAAGTTGTACTAAAAATTATTCAATATTTGTAAAGAAAAAAAATGAATATATTTGTTTTAAAAAGGGAAGATATATATTTTTCAAAAAATGAGTATATTTGTTAGTTGAAAGAGAATATCCCGTCAAAAAACTTTCTGTTAAAAAAAAAAAAGCGCCAAGTTCTCCTTAATGTTTCGGCCGTAAAAAGTACTGATATCTGATGTTCGCCCAAGTTAAAAGTCAAACATCCGAAATCTTTCATTCAGATGGCTTCCTGCGACTTGGACGTTAATGCATTCTAGGTTAAAAACATTAGAAGGATGTAATACTGAGAAAAATAAATTAGAATACATAATATACCCTGATTGATGTTAAACATGCCATATCTTTCATTTGAAATAAATAATTACGTCGATAAACCATTTCAAAATTAATGATTGGAAATTATGCATCTAAAAGTAATATCGGAATGCAAATAGGCAAATTCGTATGATGATATTGTAATTAAAAGCTTTGTGATACATACCATTGAGTTTCAAGAAACATTAGTTTTGATTAACCATCATTTAGTTTTACCATGGTTTAATGACCATTTTGTACGATCTATTGTCATTAAACACGAATTCCAATGAATATTTTTTTCATCAAATTTCACATTGTGTTACATTATATGAGACGTTGAGAACCAGAGTGGACCATTCTCGACAGCTGTGATTTCGAAATTATGTTTTTAAAAATGTGTATTATATTTTAGTACTTTGTACAACAAAATGCGTAAAATGTTCAAAAAAATGTAGTAGACATGTAGATCATTACACATTCTTTAGAATTTGAAAAACCTTCTAAAATGCATTAACGGCCAAGTCGCAGGAAGCCATTTTGAATGAAAGATTTTGTATGTTTGACTTTTAACTTGGGCGAACATCAGATATCAGTACTTTTTACGGCCGAAACATTAAAGGAGAACTTCGCGCTTTTTTTTTTTTTACAGAAAGTTTTTTGATGGGATATCACTGCTTTTTGTAGGTTTTATCAAATGTATAAAGGATATAAGTATAATAAATGTATAAATGTCAAAGAATTTTAAAATTATTTTATTATGCTTTACAAATCTATATTTTTATTTGTAGTTTACATCAAAATACTAGCCGTCTCAGGCAAACAATATATTCTTTCTTATATGTATGCTAAGCACTTCATCATATTACTTTTATTCATAACTAGCCGAAGTACCTGGTCTTTGAGATTTAAAGAATGTTTGTGTAGAAAAATCAATATCAAAATTAAACATGTTGTATAGATAACTTCAAAATGTTAAAATATGCCAATATTTCTATAATCGTGTTTTTATCATGATTCAATACGTTCCTCAAACTCCTATGACGTTGTACTCACCTGCTGACATCTTACCTACTTGCTTTCACTATTATTCATATTGATACTCTCTTTGTATGATTCCCAAACATTTGAAAAAGTCCGTTAAACTTCCAATGTGACGTTATACTAATTTTCTTTTTTAATTATCGAATGACGTCCTATTAACCTGCTTTCTGTATTTACACATACTCCTTGTATTATTGAGAAATGTTTGAAAATTTCCGTTATATTACCAATATGACGTCATATTAATCTTTTTTTCCATTGCTGAAACTTTTTATTTTTTTTTCATTTTTCACGTGGAAATCTTTCAATAGAAAATTAATTATTGTAGAAAGAATTTCATTGTGGATTTTTAATTGTTGGCAACTGCTATAACGAAAAATGTTCAAATTTAATAGGAAAAGGCGGGAAGAGTTCAATATCCTGTGCTGGTAGGTTTGGCGATAAATGTTTGATTTGGTTGTTGTGATATTCAGTCTTTGGAGTTTTAACTTAACAACTGGAATTGACCTTATCTACGTGACATCACACCCCTTTTGGCAGCAGTTTGGATTTTTTGCCAATCTCGCGAACCAGCACAGGATATGCAACTCTTCCCGGAAAAGCTGTTAGATTTTTGGTTTTTTATTATTTAAAAATTAACTCTACATTATTTCGATTCCGGATTACTTTAGTTGCCTTGGCCGTGTTTTAATACACCTACACGTAGCATTTCACAATTCTGGCTTTCAAACTGTTGATTTGTATAGAAGTGCAGACAGACAAACAGATTTTCATTTTCATACATTAGATTTACTTGCTCAATCCTTTGCCAAATCGGAAGTTTCTGTTACAGAAATTCTCTTTGCGATCATTGGCAGCATATCTTATATTTTGTGTTGTTATCCATTTCATCTTTATTGACAATTACCGCTTAATTTACTTAGGAATTTACGCTTCATGTCCGTTTGCATCGTTACACTCTCTAATACGGAGATTTTTAATCCTGTTAAGTAATCTTCTGTAATTTACACTGAAGCGAAGTGGTTCTTGTTAAACGCCTGTTAAGCTATCCATATTTACAGTAAACCATATTGATGCTAATTTTTTCCCCCTTTCATTCTAACATTGGAACGATTAAGGAAGATTAGCAAATCTACGGACGCACTGCCGTTCTTCCATTAGAAAATCTACCATTATTCTCATCTAATCGTCTTAGATAATATGTCAATATGTCTTGGTTTTAAGACCTGGTAATTGATGACATTCGTTTGAAATTGTTCATTTGAACATTTGAACATTTATTCAATTGAGTCATTATTCAGTACCAGTTAGTACCAATCATTGTTATACTTTTTACCATTCATTTATATAGATATAAAAAAAAAATTCTGCTCCTTTTCATATTCTTTTTCCATGTCACATATCCTGCATTTGATAATTTCATGGTTTATATATAAGTTAGTTACACCAAACGATATAAATCGGGTACATAATATTTGTTATACATACCACTGTTGGTAAACAACTAGACTTATTTACCAGTTGCATTCTCAAAAATGCTGATATTTTCATTGTAGGTTAATGATGATAGTTATTTTTAAATTTAAAATGCATACAACAATCAATATTCTTCTTCATCTTTTACGTACATTTTTACTTCTAACTCCAGTTACATAAACAAACATAACTTTCATTAAATTAAATATGTTTACTGATGCAAAATAAATGGTGCATTACTGAATCAGGCCTTAATGTTAATTATATTATATTTAATATTACGATTCTTAGAAATCTACTCAGATTTCTGTACAATGCACTCATTTCAGGAAACTTTCATGATTAATGCATCAAGTATTTCATCCTGTAAATTTACACAAACATCTTACACATAATTCTATCATCTATACTTAATGTATTCTGTTTTATCATTCAATTTTTTTTTTTTTTATTAGACAAGGTTACACTACCAATAAATGTTTTAAGTATTACCAGTAAACCAACGTACACATTTTACCAATCAAGGATATAAATACATTGTACCAGTCAAAGTATTTGACACAATTCATAAGTTTGTTTTATGCTTAGTTGCTTAGCCCGCAAATTACAATATCCCATATGTGATGGTTGATGTATTGATCATGAAATATGATCAATACAAGGACTAAATTGTAACACTATAAATATTTAGACTGTTTGTCTAACACAGAATTGTAAAATTCCAGTTTCACGTTTCTTTTGTAACTGAAAATAATTTAATCACTGTGACTGATCCCTTTCCCCTTTCCTTTCCTAGCATTCATTGCTTACTACAGTGGAAAATAAAAGATATGTTATTATACCTTATTTCTAAACTAAACAGTCATTTCTACTATTAAGTAAGCATGATTGATTGCTGAAATTGTCAATGGCTGAGGGCTGGATAACACTGACAATTATATTCGTACTTTTAGTTATATAGATTACCTTGCATCTTGTAACTGTTTTGTAATCATTTAATATAGTATAGTGTTAAACACAAGATGGAACAAGAATATCACTTACTAATTCTAGGTACAGTACAGAGAGCTTTCGATACATTGATACATAAGAAAAATGGCTGGCAGAAAGAAAGATTCAATGTGGCTTTAGTTAACTGGGGGGGGGGGGGGGGGAGGGGGACTATTTCTGGAAAAGGTGTGAAAGAAATATGCAAACCATGTAGTGTAGGAATGTAGAAGATTGTGGCAAAAATAAATATAAACACAAAGAAACTTAGTTTATGTGATAAAGATGGCATTAGTGAATCTGAATCAGTTGAAATACACATATATATAGCATTCTTTGCTGCATTTATTATGTGATTAGATATTATATATGTTATTGGAGTAATACCTTAATGACAAATTTAATAACTTAAATTAACTAGAAATTTATACACGCAATACACATAGTTATATCTTATCTATAACAATTTAATAGTAGAATAATATGATTTTAAGTTTTAAGTAAATCATCAGAATTTGTTTGCAACAATTGTTTTTTATTTAAATCATTTGGAATTTTTATCTAGGAACTGTAATGAAATGAATAGAAATGAGTAAATCTATGCAGAAAAAATAAATAAATACATACACAGTACACATATAATGTTAATAATAAAAAATCTTATTTAAATTTTTAAAAATCTGATTTAAATTAAATAAAACCGTTTTTTTTAATCGTGATTTTTATCAAACTTGGTCTAGATATAAAACATTTAAATTATCATGATAATCAAATTTTAAAGATGCTAAAGTTTTACACCATAGTATGGGGGAAAATGTACTTAAAATTGGAATTTGTTTGAAAATTGTATCGCGATTTACTCATATATTGTGGTTTTTAACTAATTTTCAAGCATGAATTTTTTTTTAATCTATCTCCATTGCGTGCAGGCTCCATTACAGAATAATAATAACTCATTTGCATTAAAACCAATATAAATACTTCAGGAATTGTCTCTCCGGCTAATTTTTCATAACGAAATTAAAGCTTTATCAATAAACATATAAATAAATAAAATAAAATAAAACACAAATTTAACATATTTGTAATCGAACAATTTCAATTTTTTGAACCGCCGAATAGGGATAAAAATGTTCTTTGAAATATAATTTGTTTGAAAACTGCATCTCAGTTCACTGATTGTTTGTGGCTTTTTAAATAATTTTCAAGCAAGAATTACTTTAACTATCTATTATCGTTTGCAACCCGATTACGAAAAATTAATTCATTGGCACTTAAAACAATGTAAATAGTTCAACAATTGCTTCCGGCTAATATTTCAGAACGAAATTAAAACTTCATCCATAAATAAATAATAAAAATAAAACACAAATTTAACAGATATGTAATCGAACTGCGCACTTAAATCATTGAAATTATCAGAATAAAAATGGCTGCAGCGTGTTGCGAAATCTTTGGCAATTTCTTCGGTTATTAACTCCTGGTATGCAGTTAATATACGAAAGCATAGCTTTTCATAAATTTCAAAAAATTATTTGCATTATTGACACTTTTTATATAAAAATGCTTTTTGTTGTTGTTAATGAAAAATCTAAAAAAAAAAAGTGTAAAAAATGTATTAGAGTTAGAAAAAAAATGGTTTTCACCTATGTTCTGGAATCCGGAAAGCTCTTGATGTATCCCCTAGTTGGATTAAAATAGCTACAATTAAATCTCAAAATCCCAGTATAAATAATCAAATGGTCCTTATTATGTTAAAATTTTGTTTGTATTTATTTATGTATGTATTATTTTATTAGAAAACACAAAATATGACACTTGATAGCAAAAATATTATAACAAAAATCGGATGCAAGTGTTTGCTTCTGTTAGGTATCAGAAATTTCAGTTACCTATTTTCTACAACAAAACATGAAAAATAAAATGTTATTTAGTATATTATTCTCTACATTATTATTTTTTAATGCATGCATATCAAGATACATGCTTATCAAGAATAATATCATTTAATACATTTTAATACATATGATTTAATATATGCAATATCATTTTAATACTTACATATCAAGAATCATATCATTTTAATACTTACATATCAAGAATCATATCATTTTAATACTTACATATCAAGAATCATATCATTTTAATACATTTTAATGCATGCAATATCATTTTAATACATGCATATCAAGAAACAATCCTGCCATCCTGGATGAACAACTAAAAATTATGCATGTGAACATGTTAAGGTTTTTAAATAGAATAATTTTGAATATGTCATTATTAATATTTTTCAAAAAATATATACTACTTGAATTCCTTTTAAAATTTCGTTTTATTCTTTTATAAACAAAATATATTATATTTAAAAAAAATTAAGAATATTTTTTTAACATTTTAAAGTTATTTCAGATCAAACAGTTAAAATACATAATAAAAATACTGAACAATCTATTTATAAGTTTTGAAGTACTTATTTTCTAGGTGTGTAATTTAAAAATTAATATTTTTTAAATTGTCAGAATACAAAATATGGCATTTGATAGCAAAAGTATTACAAGAAAAATCTGATGCAGTGATTGTTAATTTAAAAATTATTAATTTTTAAATTATCAGTTAAAAATTATTTAATAATTTAAATAATTTAAAAATTTAAAAATTATTAATTTTTAAATTATCGATTTGGTCCGATCCATTATTGTCTTAAATAAAGTAATTCAAATTATATAAAGGAAAATTATAACAATATTTAAATTCAAACATAAATTCAAGCAAATATTTTATGATATTATATATTTTTTTACAAACACTGTAGTTCTAAATTTTTCGGATTATTTATGCTTTGTATACTTTAAACTTCAATCTATTTAAAACTTGTGTTCCAAGTTGAACACGAGTCTTTTTAGGGTTTCGTTCTTCTCACGAAACCCTATTACTCCAGCTCCGTTGTCTGTCCGTCACAGAGCCATTCTCAGAAACTATATAACTTACAGAGTTGAAACTTTGTGTTTATATAGCTGAATACCAGCTATGAAGCTCAAAATATTAAAATTTGCAAAAATCGTATTATTTTAATAAATAGAGATAAAAAAACCAAAATTCTAACAGCTTTTTCCTATCAAATTGAAACATTTTTCGTTATAGCAGTTACCAAAAATTAAAAATCCACAATGAAATTCTTTCTACAATAATTAATTTTCTATTGAACGATTTCCACGTAAAAAATGAAAATGACATAAAACGTTTCACCAATTGAAAAAAGGATTAATATGAAATAAAATTGATTCACGTCATAGTGGTAATAAAACGGAAATTTCAAAGATTTCTCAATAATACAAGGAGTATGAGTATGTTATGTGTATGTACATAAAGCAGATAAATATCACGTCATTAGAAAATTTAAAAAAAAAAATCTGACGTCATATTGGAAGTTTAACGAATTTTTCAAATGTTTGAGAATAATACAAAGCGAGTATCAATATGAGTAATAGAGAATAGTAAATATATGAGTTTGAGAAACATATTGAATCATGATAAAAATCCGATTATGGAAATATTCGCATATTTTAACATTTTAAAGGTGTACCACATGTTTAATTTTGAAATTATTTTTTTAAATATCGCATTTAGTCCGCATGACAGATGTTATTATGACAGAATATAATAGCGGGCTTAGCCCGCTATCGGGCTGGTTTAGATATTCGAAAAAACAAAAAAAATAGACCGGTAAATTTTTACTTTATAAAAAACATGACTTTTTTTTTTTTTTTTTTTTTTTTTTTTTTGCTAAATGAAATTTATTTGGATTTATTAAAGAAAGGATAACGTGTTTTGAAAGGAACATTAAACGAAACCCTTTGAGCGATCTTCGATCACACTTACCCACTTGTTTCTTTTCCTTTTTAACACTTCCCAACATAGTTGAAAAGTGTTGCTGAATTCGGTTTGTCTGTCTGGCCGTGCTCTAACTCGCGTAAATATATTCGGATTGCCATGCAGTTCATATATGTTATTGAGGTTTACTATAGCGTGTTCGGTATTGAAAATGAAGTGTGTAGCACTTATAGTTTTTTTTACAGGGACACTCAAGAGAGTTCCATTACGTTACGGACTATGGGGAAAAATCATTTGCAGATTATTTTAATGATGTTACACAATTTCAAACATATTGAAATTGATATACATCACTGAAGTGCACTACAGGAGGTTGACAATAGAATATGGTGTGCACAGGCAGAGCCGTCCTTAGCGAAAGCGAGGCCGAGTGCAAGAACTTTTGCGAGGCCCTTCACTTCCAAACTTAATACCCTCCCATTCGCACCAATGTTGCCAATTTAGCTATTTCCTTTTATTATTATTATTATTATTCATCTATCAGAAATTTCGAATAGTAATTTTTGCTTTATTTAATGACGGGCATATTAAGTGATTAAATAAGGTGAAGGTAACTATTCGGAAATTCTGATAGATAATTTGAATTAAAAAAATCCTCTAAAATGGTAACACTACTATGAAAAAGTTACCCGTGAAAAAGCTTGCATGATATACAACACAGTTTCGCTCCAACAATTACGCTTTTTTTGGGTGGGGGCAGAGTAGTATGTTTTAGTGAAGATTTATACAGATTCGAGCCAATTTCCTTTCATTATACTCGGACTGGGCTCGGGCTATTCTTTTTTCTGCAGATTTGGACCATTTCTGGAATTTTTTTCTAACCGTGTCATGTCGGAGTAGCATTTTTTTTTTTTTTTTTTTTTTTTTTTGAGGGGGGGGGGGGGTAAATTAGTGGTATTGTACAGTAGCAACTTTGAAATAAAGGTCATCTACATCTTAAAAAATGTATCGATTTTGAATTTTTCAATGGTAACACCCACTCATGATACCATTTTTAAGTTCATTTGATCAACGTAACTCGTAAAAAGGCACAGATTATATACTTTTTCTTCAATCTTCGTAGAGTTAGATGAGTCGAAAGTTCGAGAATGTTAATGTTAATTCACGTGACAAACTTTTATTTATTATCTTTCCTAAAATCACCAGATTGTTTTTTATGCGATACAATACGACGACGCAAAGATATTTCAGGCATTTTTTTCAATTCCAGTAAAAAAAATTTTAATTTTGAAAATTATTAATATTCAAAAAACCACAATCGACATTATTTTTACAGAAAATGAAACACAATGAGCACAGCTCATTCCAATCATTAGTTTTCGAGATACAGATAAATTTTACTTTGTGATGGCCTAAATTAAAGGGACTATGTCCTGTTATCAAAGCATTCACATAAAAGAAAATGTTAGAGAGTAACCGAAAAAAAAAATGTATGGTATTTTCTTACATATAAAGTGAATTTATTTTAGTCTAAAAGAATCTATAATTTTCCTGTAACTAATTAAATGTTCCTCGTTACTAATTAAATACATCTCGTCCAACATATTTTTATTTTTTTAAATTTACTAGGGGGCTCTGCCCCCTACGAGCTGCGCTCGCCAACCCCCGTTCTGACACCGCGTGATTTAAAAACACTCTGATTTGATCATCTCTAAAACGATTACGGAAGATTGTATTATAATTAAACAACCAGTGGCGATCTGCTGTAACAGGGTTTCCATTCATTTTCCTTTCACTGACGGATTTTAAGGTCGCTGTTGAAACAGATTACAACTGTAACTGTCACCAAAATATATGATTTAACGCCAAACGTGCATAATCGTGGCGTCGCGTCACTTTCAGTTGACATCAGATGCGTTACACGAGTTAGTTTTTTCATCGGGGAATTTTTAATTCAACGCTTATTTGTCTTTTGATACTTCTCCATTACCCCGTCAATCAATTTTCATTACAAAAAAAAAAAAAAAAAAAAAAAAACTATCGTTAAATTGTAACACCAAATAAACAAATTGAAGAATTTTGACATTGGAAAGGAAATATTATTATTTACGCTGTTTTAAAATTTGCAATAATAGGTAAAAGATATGCCGAAATAAATTGATCTCTCATGAAAATATAATTATTAATTGAAATTGTTTGGAAATATTGTTATTTGATCATTTTAAATGTGACGTAAATTTCCCTAGTTACTCGTATTTCTCTTTTTAATATTCACGCGCAAGTATATTTTTATTACGTCATTTTCTACATTTATTGCTTTTAACACGTGATCATTTAAATATTATTTTAAAGTTTTCTTTCTGTTTTTAATAGTCTCGTGTAAATACATTTCTTAATTGAAAGGGAATATTATTACGTTCGCTATTTTACAAATTGGCAACGGTTCAAATAACGGAATTTATGAAATATGAAATAAATCTTCGTCAAAATAATGAAAATTTTGAATAAAAAATTGAAATATAACCTCAAAAAATGAGTCAAATTGAAAAAATAATTGCAGTCTGCACACCCCAACCTTGTAAACTATATCCTTACAAATTATGGTTAAATTCCTGTGCATAGTTTTCATTTCTATAAAACTTTTATAAGAAAATTATTTTGACCAACTTTAATATTAAATATCTCTTAAAATAATTCTTCGATTTAAAAACTGTCTACTTCAGCGTGTTTATCGAACATTTCTTTATAAAACCACCAATTTTTAAATTTTTATTTGCAATAGTTTTCTGGATATTAGTCCAGAAAGACTTCAAGGTACGAAATCTTAATTGACAGCGGCGGCTACTTTTTTTTAATATAGAGAGATATATAAACTCCTAACACATTTTCTTTTCTAACTCTACAACTCCATGTAATTCCGTATACCGTAGATTGAGGGCTGAATCTTAAAATGTTGTACTTTAAAATGTTTTCTTAAATATGTTTGCAATATTATTTTAAAGAATTTCAGTTGCAGGATAGTACTGGTTAACAAATATCGGATATTTTTGCCGGAATTGAGTCGAGTCGGATCTGATTTTAATCATTTTTGGTCGGCTGAGCCCGAGAAGGAGCTTTCAGCTTCGATACCATGTTAGGAAAGGATAGCTTTTTCTGGACTTAGCTGGATATAGGTCTGGTATTTTCGCCCCATGCAGACCTTTAGTATATTAATCTGACATTCGCGAGCAGTCGATCAATGATCAGCCAAAAGTCAATTATAATTTTGCAAAATCAAGCAATTTTGAAAACAATTTAGTGAAGAAAATTGTTAATTCCTTTCTGATATTTTAAACAGAAACATAAATAAAAGATAACGGTTAAAATATTTATTCATTTGACTACGACGAAACATATACGCCTCACTGACCGATAGCAGGGCTACCACTCGAATATTATTATATTTGTTCTGTACTACTATTTACAAAAACTTTTCTGTGTGGTAAATTTATTTTAAAATTGTCATGGATTTTTTTTTTCTTGAAAAAGTGCTACGAATAATAATAATAAAAATAGTCGCCAGTTGCAGAAATTTCTAATAAAAATTAAATTTGTAGTCAAAGGATTAATCAATTAAATTAGTTGATAAGATTACTTTATATTGTGTGGCAGTAACAAATATGAAACTTTTGACTTCTAAACTCTATTATTTCTTTAATTGTAAACTGTTCAAACTTTTTGATTTAATTAGCAAATATTAAACATGTTAATACTTTAATTTAGTTAGAGAATTTAAAAATAGGAAAAATATTTGTGTTAAAATCAATATTTCCCCAAATTTTCTTTTTCCTTAAGCTTTTTAAAATTTAACCTTTCATAAATTTTTGAGACTTTAAATGTTTAGTTTAGCTTCGGGGTCTGCGAGATGGAGATGGTGTATGGAGAACGAGGTTTCAGCTCCCTGTCCTCCCCGTTGTGTTTATGAGATCGCATATACGTATACGTGTAGACAGGAACATCGATATTCGTTTAATAAAAAGAGAAACTTGATCACACAAGAAGAAAAACAAATCTATGTTGTTCATTTCAAATAGTCATTAAATTAATAGTGAGCAGTTCATCATCATTCATCAGCAAAACTAACCTCTTAACAATTAATATTCCTGTCCAGATTTTTTTATGTGCCTAGGCTACAATGTAACAAAGCCTATAGATTGAATATAACCTAGAAGAAATCTATTCTCTTCTCGAGCGTCCACAACATGCACCGAACATTTTATTGATAAACATGTTACATTTTATAAATGGGCAAGTTTACACATATAAATTTTATTACGGGAAAAAAAACCTCCCAGAAAAAGGAATAATAAATATTTAGCTATTTTGTGTTTTTTTTTCTTGGGCGCGAGGCCTTCCTAGGCGCCAGGCCCTGTGCGGCCGCACCTGTCGCACACCCCTAAGGACGGCTCTGTGCACAGGGCACTTATACAAGGACAGTCAAAATAATTCCGTTACATCGGTCTACCTTCTGCCTTCTCCCATTGTCAACGTGCCTTGTGGAACGGGAGTGGGAAAGATAGAAAAAGTCGGCTTGGACATTTTAGTCTCCTAAAGCGGCCAAGCCATTTTTTTCTACATTTGTATACATTGTGTAGTACACATTTTGAGTGGGAAAACGGGAAAAATAGTGAAGAAAAATAGTGGAAAAAATACGGCTGAGACATTTTTGAAACGTATAAATTTTGTCAGAAATATACACGGCTGCGTCCGTTTTAAACCTGTTTTCAGAAGACGGAAAAACGTGGTTGGGTTGGGCGCTTAAAGGTTCAATAATGTAATAAAGATACCAAAGTAAATAATTTAGAAAACACATAACACATTTAAAAACTGCTTTCAGCATCTACCGTCCATAGCCGGAAAGGCACTCGAATTCTTTTGTGCAGCCCTGTATATGATCTATAGAATTATACGTATTATATATAGTATGTTAAAATTTAGTTAGAAAATACATAACACTGTCGAAAAATTACATTCAGCAATTTTTGTCTATAGATGGAAATTTTCTCGACTTATTTTTGTATAACCCTGTATTTTATATACAGATTTTTATACCCGCCACAAATTAAACTAAATTTTAATTCAGGCAAAAAACGCTTAAAACTACTATACCTCGAAGACCCACTTCAAGGAATTGCCATCTACAGACGGCAATGTATCCAGTTCTTTGCGTAGCCCTGTATATGAATGTATTTTAATTCTTCAAACATGGCTTAGTATACTAAATATAGTTCAGCTTGAAAATGCATAATTCAATTAAAACCAACATTTAAACGATTCACGCCCATGCATTAATGTTTACAAATTCTTTTGTGTATATATATATAGCCCCATATATAATCCATACAAATCATACACAACACGTAGTATGCAAAAACTTATTTAAACTTAAAAACGTATACTATAACTGAAAACACGCTGACAGCAATTATCGCTGAAAAACAGTACTGTATCCGATATATTTTGCATGTCCCTGTAAATAATATACACATCATACTCTACAGCAAGCATCTTGTACTGAACCTTAATAATGTAAATCAGTTTGAAACAGTGTAACATAATTAAGATACGCTTCAAACATTTATTCCTCGAAGACAGTTATGTAACCGAATTCATTTGTGTAACCCTGTAAATAAATGTAAATGCTTTGCATTCCATATTCTACAGAAAGCCTGTTTAAGTGACCTTCAGAAATTCATATCAATTTCATTATATTTGTGACAGGGTAACATCATTAAAATATACCGCAAAAGATTTTTCCACATATATCATAATGTAACGGAATCTTTTTTGAGCGTCCCTGTAAACGAACTGTAAATTCTACACACACTGTGCATTCTACAAAATGTCAGTTACCGTTCATCTTGGAAATTCATATCAATTGTATTATGTTTGTAATAGCCTAACACGTTTAAAATTCACCTCAAACGATTTTTACCCAATAGACCATAATGTAACGGAATTATTTTGGGTGTCCCTATAAACGAACTATAAATGCTACATATTTTCCTTTCAATAGCAAACGCATCATAGTAAACATCATTAACATATACCAATTACATGGCAATCCGCCGGAACACTTTTCAATTATGTTGGAAAGTGTTAAAAGTGATTGGACACTGCCATTGCCACCTAGACTAAGTGGCAATGACACTGCACACCTCAATCTAATCCCGTATATGCTTGCAAAAGATAGTTAAATTGCTGTGGATAATTTTTGATACTATAAAATTTTTGTAACCGAACTTAAATAGCGCTTAAAATAATTCTTCGGTTTAAAAACTGTCGGCTTCAGCGTATTTATCATACATTTTTCTATAAAACTACCAGTTTTCATGTTTTTATATGCCACAATTTTTTATTATGATCTGAGAAAGTCAAAAGGTCACAATAAATTAAATTACGGGGGCAGCGGCGCCAACAGAGTTAGTAACTTTTTTTTTTCTTTACAAAAGGTAGATATATCTTATTATTTCATTGCTCTTTTGTCCGTTAAAATAATTGTAACGAATAAAATACTGGGTTAAACTATAAACGGTTTTGAGGGCAAATTTTGGATACTTTAAAGATTTTAAAAATGCAAAAAAAGAAAATTGAAAAAAAAGAAAGAAAAGAAAGAAAGAAAGAAAAGAAAGAAAGAAAGAAAAGAAAAGAAAAGAAAGAAGAAAAATATTTTTTTTGAAAGTTTTACAGGAAAACCTTCCCTATATCTCGGATATTTCTTTCAGCTCTACTCTTTTTAACACTTTCCATTTATGAATTTGGTTTGTCTATCTTCTGTCTGTCCGTGCTCTTACTCTCATAAATATACTCAGATTATCATGAAATTTTTATACATGAGTAAATTTTACTACAAAATGTTCGGTATTGAAAATGAAGAGTGTAGCATTAATAGTTTAATTACTGGGGCACACAAAAGTAAATGATGAGGAAAATGTTTTGGTTAAAATTTATAATATCGTTTATTAACATTATAGTGCTGCAGTTTTCAGTGCTCAGGGGCTGTGGGGGGAGGGAGCAAGAAAGAAAAATAAGCAAGCATAGATTATGAAATACTTTCCAACACATCCAGAAAATATGGTGGCTAACTAAACAATTTGGAAAGCGCATAACACTTTTGAAAACCCAATTTTCGTAATTCCAAAATAAAGTTGGAAAGTCATCCGAATTACACTATGGTCTATAGGGAAAAATCGTTTGCGGTGCATTTTATTGATGTTATGATATTTCAAACCTAATGAAATTAACGTGCATAAGTGAGGTGGACTACAGCATGCTTTTCCCGGAGTATACAATTAGTAGCATTTATAGTTAAATTACAGAGACGTACAAAATAATTCCTTTACATTATGATATATGGCGAAAACCCTTTTGGGGTGCATTTTAAGCATGTTATGATACTTGAAATATAATTAAATTTAAAGGGATCAATAAGGTTCAATACAACTTATTTTCTATATACAGTGTGATTTTTTTTAAAATTGTGAAAGTAAAACCCTATAACAAAAGAACCACTGATACAAATGACCTAAAATTTCACCAGTATTCTCCCAAAGCAATGGGAATTTTTTAGGCGTGGTTAAAAAATTTAAAATCGCATCGACAGATGGCGCTGTACATGCAGTAAAGTCGGGAGACGAACTTGCGCCCGGCACACGCACATTGGCGTTAAAAACGTGAAGTACGCACATCTCGTGTTCATTATTCTACGGAAATCCTCGCAATGGATGCGCCATTGACGGACCGTGCGTTGTTAGTGAAACTGTATTATCAGAATAATGACAGCGCAGCAACTGCTCTTAGGAGATTTAGGACACTTAAGAATTTAAGAAAAGGTCCAATGACGAAAGAGGGTCTACGGAAGATGGTTTCTCAAAGTACCGTCCACTGTTTTCCTCCCACAGACCATATTCTTTGTTTCTGCTACCTTAAAGTGCCATCTGTCGGTGCGATTTTAAGTTTTTTTTTAACCATGCCTAAAAAATTCACTTTGCTTTGGGAGCATTCTGGTGAAATTTTAGGTCATTTGGATCAGTGGTTCTTTTGTTATAGTGTTTTACTTTCACAACTTAAAAAAAAATCACCCTGTATTATGCAGTGAGTGGGATTTATAGGTCATGTACCTACCAGACCTACCAGAAAATTCGGTTAAAAAAACTGACTATGATCAGTAATTGCTAGAAATGCTCTTTCCACTGTGATATATAATTTTTTATGTAATTTTTAGGACATTATTTGTGTTGTTTACAAATTCTGTAGATCAATTACAGGGCTCCACGAAAGACATCGAATATGAGCGAACAGCAATTGCTGAAAATAAATTTTTACTGATTTATGTATTTTTTAAATTGTTTATTTAGATATTTAATTTCATCGTATGAAAAATTTTAATTCCTTAATAATATTCTATTAGAGTTGGAAAACGTTTCATAATCTATGAATCTCTCATGCATAATTTTTCGTACTTGTTTTTTTTTTTTTTTTTTTTTTTTTTCTTTTTTTTTTTTTTTTAGTCAGAAGATTATTTAACCTACCGTTTTAAAAGTTATTATGAAAATTATTCAATATTTATTAAAAGGAAAAATTAAAATAGTTACTTTCGTCTTTGGTGCTTTTTTTTTCCTTTCATTTAGAATTCCATAATCTTTAAATGGTAAAATCTGATCATTTTAAAACGTTATTAAAAGAGTAGTTTAAGTTATATTTCTCTATATTTAAATTGGATTTTCAAGAGGTAGCTTGAGTTATCTTTCTAAAATACAGTAATCCAATTTCCTATTTCTCTCCAAGTATATTCTTTCGTATCCTGGGCAACGATGCTTTCTCGCAGACGCCGTTTTGTCTTAGAAATATCCAGATTTCAAAAACCTAAGACAGAAGTAATTCATACAATTTCTTGGAGACTGTTCCTGTAAAAATTTATAATATCGTTTATTAGCACTATAGTGCTACAGTTTTCAGTACTCAGGGGGTGGCGGGGGGGAGAGCAAGAAAGAAAAATAAGAAAGCATAGATTATGAAACTCTTTCCAACACATCCAGAAAATAATGTAACAAAACTTCACCGTTTAATAAAGTGAAAGATGGTGGCTAACTAAACAATTTGGAAAACGCATAGCACATTTGAAAACCCAATTTTCGCAATTCCGAGATAAAGTTGAAAGTCATCCGAATTACATTATGGTCCATAGGGAAAAATCATTTGCGGCGCATTTTATTGATGTTATGATATTTCAAACCTAATGAAATTAATGTGCATTAGTGAGGTGGACTACAGCATGCTTTAACCGGGAGTATACAATTAGTAGCATTTATAGTTAAATTACAGAGACGTACAAAATAATTCCTTTACATTATGATCTATGGCGAAAACCCTTTGGGGTGCATTTTAAGCATGTTATGATACTTGAAATATAATTAAATTTAAAGGGATCAATAAGGTCCAATACAACTTATTTTCTATATATTATGGAGTGAGTAGAATTTATAGTTCGTGTACAGAGACCTACCAGAAAATTCGGTTAAAAGACTGACTATGATCAGTAATTGCTAAAAATGCTCTTTCCGCGGTGATATTCAATTTTATGTAATTTTTAGGACATTATTTATGTGTTGTTTACAAATTCTGTAGATCATATACAGGGCTCCACGAAATATATAGAATATGAGTGAGCAACAATTGCTGAAAATGAATTTTTACTGATTATGTATTTTTTAAATTGTTTGCTTAGATATATCATTTCATCGTATGAAAAAATTAAATTTCTTAATAATAATTATATTAGAGTTGGAAAGTGTTTCATAATCTATGAATCTCGGATGCATGATTTTTCGTTCTTTTTTTTTTCTTTTCTTTTTTTTTTTTTTTTACGTCAGAAGATTATTTAACCCAGCGTTTTAGAAGTTATTATGAAAGTTATTCAATATTTATTAAAGTTAAAAATTAAAATAGTTACTTTCGCCTTCGGTGTTCTTTTTTTCCTTTCATTTAGAATTCCATAATCTTTAAATGGTAAAATCTGATCATTTTAAAACATTATGAAAAGAGTAGTTTAAGTTATCTTTCTCTATATTTAAATTGGATTTTCAAGAGGTAGCTTGAGTTATCTTTCTAAAATACAGTAATCCAATTTCTCATTTCTCGCCAAGGATATTCTTTCGTATCCTGGGCAACGATGCTTTCTCGCAGACACTGTTTTGTCTTAGAAGTCTTTCGATTTCAAAAACCTAAGAAAGAAGTAATTCATACAATTTCTGGGAAAATGTTCCTGTAAAAATTTATAATATCGTTTATTAGCACTATAGTGCTGCAGTTTTCAGTGCTCAGGTGGGGAAAGAGTAAGAAAGAAAAATTATTCTTCAAGCATAGATTATGAAACACTTTCCAACACATCCAGATAATTAGTCGTTGGGGGCCACTGTAATACTTACCCATCATGGATATGCATAACATAAAATATGAAAATAAAACATGTGTAAACTACTTATAAGATGCATTGCAATTCGAATAAAGTCGCGGCTTGATGACGTCATAAACTTTAAATGCTCTATTACTGAATTGCGTAAAAGAAACATCCTTATAACTCTAAAAATGATAATCCTATTAACTAACGGTTTACTGCGTCGGATTAAGCGTCTCATTTTCAATTAAAATATATCTTTGTGTTGAAATTTGAATGAAATACAGGGTCATGAAAAATCGAAGAGTGTGGAAAATAGGATTACAAATATCTCGGCAACTCATAATCCGATCGACTTCATTCTTTATGCATAATTTATTTTTTTATTGTATTTTATATTCACTCCTTAAAATAAACATTTTCGAAAAATTTTATGTACCTTTTATCAGAACGAATATTTTGAGAGTCCGAAAAAAATAGTTCCGAATAATCGAGATTACTGAAATTCAACAAGCTTCTTCCCATTATTATATACTAAGTACATACCAAATTTCACGTCTCTATCTCAATTTGTTCGGGAGATAGGGCGTTTACAGGCACACAGACACACACACACACAGACAGACGGACAGCAAAACATTTTTTTCTAAAAATATGTTTTTCGGAATCTCCAGTGTCTGAAACGTGTAAATCCGTCAATTTTTTTTGTTTTCGATTTTCAAAACGATTACAAGACTTACCCTATACTACGTATGATGGGTAAGTAATACCCCATACTACGTATGATGGGTAAGTAATACCCTATACTACGTATGATGGGTAAGTAATACCCTATACTACGTATGATGGGTAAGTAATAATGTGACAAAACTTCACCGTTTAATAAGGTGAAATATGATGGCTAACTAAACAATTTGGAAAACGCATAACACATTTGAAAACCGAATTTTCGCAATTCCGAAATAAAGGTAAAAAATCATCTTAATTGTTTTGTGCAATCCTGCATATGATATAGGTTTGTAATATGTATACATAGTATGCAAAAATTTAGTTCGGTTAAGAAACCCATAACGCAGTTCAAAATTCCCCTTCGCCAATTTCCGTCAATAAGCAGAAATGCACTCGAATTATTTTGCACAGCCCTGTTTATGATCTATAGAGTTTATACACATAGAGTAATATGCAAAATGTTTGTTAAATTTAAAAATGCGTATCAAAAGTTAAAACGCACTTCCAGCAATTATTACCCAAAGACAGTTCTGTAACCGAATTCTTTTGTGTTTCCTTATAAATGAACGATAATTGCTGTGAACACCATATTCTATAATAAACATCTTATAGTGAACCTCAGTGATGCATATCAATTTCAATATATTTGAAATAGTGCATCATCATTAAAATAGATTGCAAACGATTTTCCCCATTGACCATAATGTAACGGTATTCTTTTGAGTGTCCCTGTAAATGAACTATTAATGCTACACACTTAATTTTCAGTACCGAACAAGCCATGGTAAAACTCAATAACACATATCAATTACATGGCAATCCGTGTATATTTAGGTGAGTTAGTGCACGGACAGACGAACAAACAAGCCGAATTATAAACACTTTTCAACTATGTTGGAAAGTTTTAAAGAAAAAATTAGTATGTTATGGTGATCACAAATTTTCTTCTATATATTTTTAATATATCAATTTAAATAGAGCAGCGACATACTAACAATTAATATTATGAAGCGTATTGCATTTCTTTAAATTTAACATGGAATTTCAGTAATAACTTTTACAATGTAAAAAAAAAACAAAAACAAAAAAAAAAAAACATATCAATTCCTGTTTGATATTAAAAGCCGAAATTGGATTGAGGTATTTATACAGTAAAACCTCCATAACGGACTCTCAAGAATAGCGGACACCTCTATTTAGCGGATACTTTTTTAATTCTCAACTCTTATATTTATATACAGGGTGCTTCAGAAAAATGTATACACACTTTGAATGATTATAACTCCAGTTTTTATTAATATATAATTAATATTTAAATTGAAAAATACTCTACATAAAATGTGTAACTTTTCCTCCTACCGCAGATGTTTAAAATTATTACCGTTCTGGTCAATATCTGGTAAAATATTTAAAGTATATGCACCGGCCTCTCCTCAGGCCTGCACGCATTACGTAACAAGAGCAAGAGCATCACTTCAGGGGTTGCCGTACACCGAGGCGGGGCTACCAGCTTTTTCCTTACTCAAAAATAATTATTTTACGGTATAAATAGGGATTTTTTACTGAAAAACAATCATTTTACAGTATAAATACAATTTATAATCGGAATGACACATATATGTTTTTTTACGCTTAATATACCTTAGAAGTACGGTTAGAAATACGGTACGGATACCGTAAAGAGTGAAAACGGTACAAGTACCATTAATTTGCGGTACATCTACCGAAATTTTACGAAATTTTTTTAGTGAAGCTTATTGTCTGTCCGATGAATTGTAAGTCTCATAGGTGGATATGACTGAAACTCCCTGCGATATATATATATATATATATATAATGCGAAAACCACATACCATACTTTCAATCCCAAATCTACTGAAACGGCAGAGAAAACAAACAAATAACCATAAAAATTCGAACTAACAAAACTTTAAACAAAAACTACAAACAGAAAAAACACAACCAATGGAGACAGGCTGCAGGGCTAAAGACCTGCATGCTGGGTTATACCGGCATTACACATGAAACTTCCCCCATGCCTGTCACAACCAAACTAACCATAGGAAACATTAAACCAAGATGAAAAGAACGACTCAGCCGGACGAAGCTCCTTATAAAACCTACACTCACTTGGCGATATTTTTAATCGCCAAAAGGAGAGTATCACAGTATTCTTTACCTTTGACAAAACTATTCACCAAACTATTTAACAAAGCAATAGGATAACTTTGAACCATTGCACCATGATAGAGATTTATTATGTCACTCATTATACTATCATGTTTAGAATTTAAATTTGTTATCCTAATTAAACTGTTGATAAATATATTTCTAAAAATTGAAATATGTACATTAGAATTAAAATTTAATATCTTGATTGTTTCAAATTTGTAATCATTTCTCTTATCGTAAATGCAAGTACACAATTCACCCCTCTCGATGTCGATAGCAAGGTCTAGATAATTTACATGTTTTGTGTTATATGAAGTTCTCTTTAATGTCAAACCATGGGGGTAATAATCAAAATTTAATTCACTGTTGGAATCGTTAATCTTTACCAACAAAACATCATCAATATATCTGAAACTTAAAAAATCCTCGTTTAATGTATCATTAACTTCGTATAAAAATAAATATATATCTGCAAGAACCGAGCTGCAACTACCCCCCATAGGTATACCCTTAATCTGCTGAAACACATGTTTACCGTCAAATAAGTAATTTTCATTAACTACAAAATTAAATAAATTTATTAAATGATCCAAATCTTTACCCAAAGTATTGTAACGCCTAAAAAAATCAAAAATTTTATTTTTAAGATCTATTAAATCAATGTTATTATATAAATCCTCAAAATCATAAACATATAAACCTTTGATATTACTCAAACCTTTCAATCTATTAAGTAACTCAATACTATTTTTTATAATACAAGTGTTATTATGTTTTAATGCCACATCAAATAAACTCTGCAAAATATCCAAAAACTTTTTATTAGCGACTTCTAAATAAGTTCCAAAACCACATGTAATTGTACGAAAGGCAACAGGGTCCTTATGAAATTTAGGAATCAATACCATATAAGGTAATTCTTTACTACGTTGTGTGTATTTTAACCTTTTATAAAATGCGCCAATTCTTTTTTCTGTCTCTTTTACATTGGTATTTAATAACCTGTAATTATGTTTTTTATTATAACTTTGTTTTAGTTGGTCACTGTATAACTTTTTGCAAATAATTGCAAAATTTGTATTAGCTTTATCTATATAAGTTATAACAAAATTACTCTGTAAATCCTTAATAGATTCTTTTAATGAATTATAATCTTCTATCGAAATCCCCCCCCCCCCCGTTTTACCGCAATAAATTGAACTCAAATCCTTCAATACGTTATGTTTCCATTCCAAAAAAGCAATTTCCGGCAAGCAAAACTTGCTCATCAATTTATGTATAAACATGTCAACGTTGATTTTTAATCGTTTTTTTTATAAAATCCCTTGTATTTATCCTTTTTAAGCGAAATTTTGTACCGTATTGCATATAATTCCTCAATGTTTTGTCCTTGACAATATCTAAATTACCAGTCAATACATGACCGTGATCCACATCCACGTAATTACTATACCTTGGATCATGACAATGACATAAATTGTTATCATTGTTTCTACCAATTTCTTTTGAAAAATTATTATAGTTAAAAACTGTACGTCCTAAAGGTTTATCATATTTAAAAACCTTGACAATTTCTATGTCTTTATCTGGAAGCAATTCATTGTATTTATTCAATACATGACCTATATTAATACCACGTTTTTTATGTTCCATGTAGTCCATTACAAAATACATACGATTGGCCAATTTATTGGCCGATCGATTGGCCAATTTATTTTTTTCACCATATATATATATATATATATATATTTATTATTATTTTTTTTATTTTTTTTTTGTACTTTTGATACATTTTTATACTTGCAATAGTATTTTTAAATAAATTTTCTTTTTTCAAAAGTTAATCTTGGTCCGCTCATTATTTCCAATTAATTACACTTTGAAACGAAAGAAAAATTAGAAAGTTATGAGCCGTTAAACAGTGTACGTATACATTTTCTGACCCCCTGTATTTTCACATCTGAATAGCGGACACCTCCGAATAGAATACAAATTTCGCGCTCGCGATATGTCCATTATTTAGAGAATTTACTGTATTAATAACTTCAAGTATAAAATTTTGTCCATTCCTACCAAATAAAAACTGAAACACAGCTATAATGTTCATCGCAAAAGACAGTATCGCACTGGATCTGAAAATAATAGTTGCCAGGTGTGAGAAAGCCACTCCCATCTACAATGCTATCATTTAATTTTTATTTAAAAAAAAAAAAAAGAGTGAAAACCATAAACCAATAATTTGTAATTTTTAATAATTATTATCAATTAAAAAAACAAAAAAAAACTTTACTATACACGTAATATATATGTAACAGAAATACCAAAATAAATGCAGAATTATATATAATTGAATAATTAATAATTTTATGATGGATATATAGTAATATACTATTATTCTGGAACTATTGTGTTGTTTAAAGATTTTTTTAACCAAACTTAAAATAATGCCTGCTAGTTTCAATAATTTTAATGAATACACTTTTTACTACATTCAATTTTTTTTTATTGCTTAATAGGCGAATAGCCAACATAGTGAAAACGTACCCAAGCCGGGACACGAACCTGGGTCATCAGATTAACAAACTGACGTTCTACCAACTGAACCACTTGGGAACGATACTCAGCCTGGAACTTTTTCACCATAACATGTTGGCAGGGCTACAAACGCAGCACAAGATGGAATTATTTCCGTGAGCCGCCAACCCTGTGGCAAATACGAAACCAAAGAAAATCCAGCATCGACAATTGAATAAATTCATATTTAATACTTGGAAATTTTTCCAGAGAAAATTTCTCACGCCTTGCATTCATAATATTCAATTTTTTTTTTTTTATATTGCTTAATAGGCGCATAGCCAACATAGTGAAAAAAATTTCACTATGTTGGCTATGCGCCTATTAAGCAATCAAAAAAAAATTTGATTTTTTTTTTTTTAATATTATGAATGCAAGGCGTGAGAAATTTTCTCTGGAAAAATTTCCAAGTATTAAATATGAATTTATTCAATTATCGATGCTGGATTTTCTTTGGTTTCGTGTTTGCCCCAGGGTTGGCGGCTCTTCCGGAAATAATTCCATTTTGTGCTGCGTTTGTAGCCCTGCCAACATGTTATGGTGAAAAAGTTCCAGGCTGAGTATCGTTCCCAAGTGGTTCAGTTGGTAGAACGTCAGTGCGCTAATCCGATGACCCGGGTTCGTGTCCCGGCTTGTGTACTTTTTCACTATGTTGGCTATGCGCCTATTAAGTAATTAAAAAAATTGAATATTATGAATGCAAGGCGTGAGAAATTTTCTCTGGAAAAATTTCCAAGTATTAAATATGAATACTTTTTACTGTTGAAGATTATGAGATAGTTCAAAAATGTATTACATTAATATGTAAATCTCCTATACTAAGACATTATACACCAATAGCTTTAAGTCAAATAAATATATTTTGTTCCAGAAATTTCATTTAATAAAAGAATTGAAATATATACTGCACAGTGTATTAATATACACGGAAGTTATATCATATAAGCAAATGCTAGTAATTATCATATATTCTAATACGAGCAAATCTTGTGGGTGGTTATATATATATATATATATATATATATATATATATATATATATATATATGCAAAAATTATCTTAAAAACGGCTCTAACGATTTCGACGAAATTTCGTATCCTACCGTTTTGGGGCACCAGAAAACCATTGGGCTAGGTCACATGCTCGAGAAAATTCGATTAGTGGGTCATTTTGGGTCATTTTGGGTCATGGTCTAGCTAATTGTATCTAAAAACGGTTCAAAGATTTTGACGAAATTTTGTATCCGACCATTTTCGGGCATGAGAAGTCAATTGGGCTGGGTCACATGTTCGAGAACTTTCGATTAGGGGGTCATTTTTGGGTCAAAGCGGGTCAAATTAATTTTATCTAAAAAACAGCTCTAACGATTTTGATTAAATTTTGTATTTTACGAGTTTCGGGCACGCGAAAATCATTAGACTAGGTTACATGTTCGAGAAAATTCGATTAGTGGGTCATTTCTGGGTCATTGTGGGTCAATATCTAAAAAAGCGGCTCAATTTACACTAAATTTTGCATCCTATGGTTTTCCGGCACGAGAAGACTGTTGGGCTAAGTCACATGTTCGAGAAAATTCAATTAGTGGGTCATTTTGGTCATGGGTCATGATATTGAACTCAAATTTAATTTTGACCGAGCATAGCTCGGTCTTCCCTGCTCGTTTATTTAAATGTAGCAGAAGCCAGTGTTGTATTTTAAACTTTTTCTCTCACATGACATGGGAGCCCATATTGTCTTACATTTAAGGTGTCCCACTTGACATTGGCCAAGTTAACAACCTGACTAGTCCGTCACTGGCATAAAGCATATCATAGTAGCGCCTCCTGTTGGGTGAAAAAAAAACAATGGATCAAAACAGATTTTCATAATAAGCATCTGACATATTAAGTTTGTGCAATTCCAACACATAATACATGCTGAGCAAGGCTAAAAAAAAAAAGACAGGCTGCCGCGTTGCCTTACACGTGTCCCTTTTTTCAGACCGCCTGAGTCACGTGATGTTTTGTTAGCCTCGGATGCTCAGATATAGCCAATAGGCATATCGCCAGAAGCACGACATAACAGCGCCACCACCCTGGCTATTACATACACTAAAATCTATACATATATTAAAATACATCTAATCAGAGACAATTTATAGTATAGCTAAATATGATATATTGCTGACTTTGAAGGTGCTGCTAAATATGAAGTTTATAGCAAAGCCAAGGTTCGAGTATTATTATATCTTAGCTATAGGTATAGCTAAGTATGAAATTTCGCGGAAATCGGTGCATTAGTAATTGAGTTACAAAGATTTGTAGAACATACAGACAGATGTTTTCCAAAAATAGTTAATTCGTGTTCAAAACGTTGCGCAAAATGTGTAAAATCCATCAGAAATCGAAGTTTCACGAATCTAATACGTCTAGTTAGGAAATAGAATCTAAAAATGAAAATAGTTTACTATTCCCTTTAAGGCGGTTCTCGAAAAAATATTTTTCCTCGTTCAACAAAGCGAAACTTTCTGATACATTAATGAACTCATTTTTAAACGCAAAAGCATGACTTTGCAGACATGATTATTAAAGTGATTTATAATCAAACAATTTCTTCTTCGTTTTTCGATAAATGGATTAAATCTTGAGTTGTAAGTGATTGTTGTCTCATAACAATAGTTTTTTTTTCCTTCCATGCCCTGTCGCATCCGGAAACTCGGTTCAAAACGCCAACATTGACAGCATTTTCTGAAAGATCTCCGGCCTTTACCGAAAAATGCAAGTAACTTTTCGATTACGTACTTTCTGAATAAGAGCACCTGCCAATTTCATGCGTTTGCTAATAAAATGAATTCAGAAATGAGTCAGCAAATAGCTAGTTGATGTTTAATAACAGCCTTCAGTATTTTCTTTTCTTTATTTATTACTCCGAACATTCATTCACTTTCAAAGACAATTTTTTAATAATTTTAAGCACTACGAAAAGAGTAATTTAAATGATCTTTCTTTGTATTTAAATTAGATTTTCAAACGGTAGCGTGGGTTATCTCTCTAAAATACGGCAATCCAATTTCCTATTTCTCGCCAGAGATTTTCTTTCGCATCCTGGGAAACACTGCTCTCTCACCCAGACGCTGTTTCATCAGATGAAAGTATGTTGATTTCAAAAGCCTAAGAGAAAAGTAACTCAGACACTTTCTGTGAAAAATTTCTATAAAAATTTATAATATCGTTTATTCACGCCGTACTTCTGTAGTGTTTCATTTCTCAAAAAGAAAGAAAAACAATAAAAAAGCTGTCTCATAGGCAGATACCATATTTCGACAATGTGGTTGAGAGTAAATAGTTGAACTCTGCTAATACGAGAAGCAAGGGAATTAATTATAAAAGTCTCGTATTCAAGGTCATGCGAAGAGGGGGGTCTTCGTCCTGGGCGCAAAAATTGAGGGGGCGCTAAATTTATACTACTAACCACGGTTTTATTTATTTATTTATTCATTTTTTGGCTGTCGATCATTTTCTGGGGAATTTTGAATTGGGGAATTTTTTTGGGGGAATTTTTCTGGAGAATTTCTAGTCTCTTGTTTTCTAGGTGGACTAAACGATAATGAATCGTGTAAATTGCGAGAAATTATCTCTTTATTTCTGGAATGGATTTATGAAGTAGCATTATAGTTACTAAAACTAGCGTCTTGTGTCCGCATCTATTTGCAGACATTTTTAAATAAGTTTAACCATGATAATATAGAAAAACACACTTGAATTCTAGTAGGAGACTCTAGAACTCTCTAGCAAAGGGAACTAGAATTTATAGGGATGACATGGAACTATTTTTTCTAGAGCCACAATTTAGATTCTAGTTGAGAAGGTCAGATTTTTTTCTCAGTGCAAAATGTAAAGATATACTAAAATTTCATAATTGTTTTTTGTTTGTTTGATTTTATCATGATTACAATACTTTTCTTAAACTAATATGTGTTCGAAAAGTAAAAAGGAAGATAAAAATTTTGCTTTCGGGATCAACAATGAACGATATCCGCAAAATATTTCATATCTCTTAACTTTTTGGAAATCGCAAGGTTTTTCTTCTTTCTTTTTTTAATATAACTATAAGATAATAAAGATTATATGTAATCTATTTCGTTTTTATTTAAAAAGATAAATGATAAAATGTAAAATAAACAAAAAATTGGATATTACAAGAGGCGGGTCATTACGGAAAAAAAAAAAAAAGATTAAAGAAAATTTAGAGTAGCTAAAATAAAGGAGATATTCAGCTAATATTTGAAAACAAGCAGTGTTTAGAGTACATACTTATTAAAAACAGAAAAATAATTTTCTGCTGAACATTATTTATTGTATAATATTTTATTCTATATGAAGTAAGTAAGCATCGGACATTCATGTATGAAAGTTTATTAGTAAATATTAAGAGAAAAGAAAATTTAGCTTCGTGAAATTTTCAGTAATTGTTAAATGTTGTTTTACAGTATTATTGTTGTATTGGGATTTAAGAAAAATAACATAAACTATATACTAGATTAATTTTACCACAATTATTTCTAATTGGTAAAGAAATCATATGAGATGTAATCTTCCCAAATGGGCGAACCAGGATTCGAACCCGGGATCCGTTGCCTGAAGCTGCCAATGCTCTACCAACTGAGCAACCCCGGACGAATATGGCTGAACTAATTCACCCAGTTAGCCTTAATGATCATAGCATCTGGTCTGATATCTGAAACAGCACAACAAAATGAATCACAGGTAATGGGACCTCCTGTAAACTCTGAAAACGTGATTACACTAGATCAATTTTACCACGATTATTTCTAATTGGTAAAGAAATGATGCGAGATGTAATCTTCCCAACTGGGTGAAAATGTTGGGGCCAGGATTCGAACCCGGGATCCCTTGGCTGAAACTGCCAATGCTCTATGTTTCCGCCAAGGGATCCCGGGTTCTAATCCGGCCCGGACTTTTTCACCCAGTTGGGAATATTACATATCGTACATAAACTATATATTTTTCAGCATTGCTTTGATTCAAGAAACTCAAATAAAGTGTCAAAATTGGTGTTACCATATGAAAAATAAAAAATTGGTGCATATTTCAATATATAGACGTCTACCGAGTCATAATTTATGCTTATAATTAAATAGTAGTCATTATTCCGGGTTGATTGGCACCTAATATTTAGTTATACGATTATTTACAGAAGAATTAATAGGGATTATCCTTTTTTTTTCAAGATCTGTACGCTGTGCTCTATCTAATGAACAAACTGTTAATTATTTACTTCCGAAACTAAAGTCGGCTATTTTGATTTAATGGTTTTCAAAAAAGTTTATTATACTAGATAAAGTTTTTTGGACTCCAGTTTATCTGCAGTGCGTGAAAGCATTCTAAATCAAATATCAGAGCTTCATTTTTCATTATTTTTTGCTCTTTATACTCTTTTAGAAAATGGCTTAATTTCGAAAAGTAGCCTAAGGTTTTCTTTTTTCAAATAGTTCTTTCAAAAATTATAAATATGAAGTTACTCTAGCTGTGTATATCTCTGTTGAGATCTGTGTCCCAAAGGAGTTTCAGCCAATTCCAATATATCATTTTAATAAACGTACGTATTTATTTGCGAATGATTGCGATTAAATTGTTAGCGAAACGTCAAGTAAATGAAATTTGTTCACAGTGTTTATGACTTCAATCGATCAGCCTATCTGTGTGTTCGTGCTCAAACTTCCATAAATATGCTTAGATATAGGCCCGAAATTTGCGTATGTTATAAATGTTTACTACAGCATGTTTCCAATCGAAAATAGGGTGCACGCACCATTTATAGTTCTGGTTCTGATACAAAGGTACACAAAGTAATTCGGATATACATGGTGTCCCAAAAGTCCGTGGCACATTTTAAAATTCAATAAAAGGTCAAGCAATAGGAGTACGAGAGTGCGGTTTGGACGAAAATGCTTCTTGTGATCTGAAATTTTGTTTAAGCAAAGAAAAAAATTTGTTCCAAAAATTTCTCATAGAGGGCGCTGCTTCTGGAAAGTTATCGAATAGGTAGAATGCCTTTATACATAACAATGGTGAAAGACGCACAATGCGTATGAACGGTTTTTGTCCAAACTATGGCTAACCACATTTCCGAAGTTAACAATCTATCCTCACTCGTCTAATCGAACTCAGGAGGGCGAGTATTGTGAAGTCCTGCAATATGGATTGCCATAATTCGGACAAAAACGGTCCTTTAGCCACTGTTATGTATAAAGGCATTCTACCTATTCAATAACTTATCTGAAGCAACGCCATCTATGAAAAAAATTTTGAACTATTTTTTTATTATTTGCTTAAACAAAATTTCAGATCAAAATTGCCCTCACGTACGCCAATTGCTTGATTTTTTATTGAATTTTAAAAGGTGTCAAGGACTTTTAGGACACCCTGTATTACGATGAATAGGGCAAAATTGTTTGAAGTACGTTTTAATAATGTTACATTATTTCGAAAACAAAAACAAAATTTATGTATGTTACTGAGTTTTATTACACCTTATCCTTTTACAAAAAGATGCGTGTAGTAAGTCTTTCGAACCACATTAAAGGTCTTCTTTACATAACTTACACTAATCGTGCCAAATCTTTAGAATCAGATCGAATATTTCTCTTTACATCTCATTAAGAGCAATTCAATTCCGTTTCAAACTAATTTTTAGAGAATTGTAAAATACTTTAAGAAACTTAGACTACATTGTTGTCTCTCAAATAGCATCTGGCAAGTTTACCTTTTCCTTTTTCCAATATCTGAATAAATTAAATTTTCACTTTGAGCAAGCGCCCGAAGACTGTTATAGAAATCGAGCCCGAATCTGTTTCGGACCCGGTCTCATCTCTAACAGAAATAAGGATTGTTTATTCTTTATTAGCTTTCTTGAATATTCATTTTTGTTTCCTCGTTTGCCCAACTATCGCATATTTTCGTCAGTCTGATATGTTTCTGTTACTTCCTGTAAAAAAACGAAAAGCTCGCGTGTTCATGCATGAAATCAGTTACGAGCACGAACATGTAAGCAAAACATCTAGCAAAAATTTAATATTTATTTTACAAAAGTAGTAATGTATTGTAATTTATGAATTCTGGGAAAACCTTTGAGTAGTCTCATTCAGTGAGGCAATTAATTTTAAAAGAAACTTTCATTTTCTTCTACGTTGGCTCTTTAAATTGCTATAGCTTTTTATAAGATGCTTTCTCTTCTTTCTACGATGACTCTTTAAAGTGCTGGAATTTTTTATTAGATTCATTTATAAAACTCAAGTTTTTAGAAATAAAAAATGCATATCGTTGTTATTTTATATAGTATCTATAGTTTAATTTTTGTAAATATGTGAATTCATTTTTTGAATTACAAAAATTATGTAATGGTGGTGCTCTATTGCTTTCAATCGTCTAAAAAACAAATGGTTTATAATAAAAGTACCGCGATCACGAAAGAAGACATTGCTGCATTATAGAAGAGAATACATTACTGAATTATATCTGTAAGCTGTTCATCTAAAATGAAAATTAAACGCTAACAACTTTTGCCGCAAGCCACTAGATTTATTAGGTTCGAATTAATTTATTATGGAAGGTTCTTTGTTAGTCACTATTATTTGCATTTGTTGAAAAAAGATTGTATATCTATTGTACGTATTAAAAGTTTTTTATGCAAGCATGTATGTATGCGTGTTATAATATGTAAATATAAGAAAAATAAAAAATCTGTAAATATGAGTATGAAAATAAGGTATTGTATATGGAGTATTTAGCATAAAGGCAATTAAAAAATATATATTATAAAGTGTTTATTAATATTAACTGCTCTTTCGTGGAAGTAAAATCTGGAATAAAGCAGTTTTTCTTTTTATTTTGTTGCAAAACACCCGCCTAGATTGAGCGGCGATGACAAAAATCAATACGTACGTCATCAAGTTTCGAGATGAAATTGTGATGTAGGATTGTAGGACATGATTATTAACCCTTTCAGGGGCAAAGTACTTATGTTTCTAAAATGTTGAAAGCATTGATTCACACAGGGACTTAACAACAAATTTATTTCCAAATAAGTAAAATCATTTGTTCACGCATATTATAAAAGCAAAATTTGATTCGAAAAATCCGATGTGATTGTGGCGTTTGGGAATTAAAATTAAGTGGGATATATTATATCCCACCCCCCTTCAAGTGGTTAAGAGTACATGAAAGAATAACTGGTCTGCCTCGACATATCTTGGTACAATAAGAGCAACAAGGGGCGCCAATTCATCAGTTTGGCGGTACTATCACGTCATCGAGTTTCGAAATGAAATTGATGCCAAATTAAAACTTTAAAAAAAAGTATTTTTAAAATACTCTGGTCTGCCTGGGGATATCCTGATAGGACCCTTCGGCAGACTAAAATTTATGACAGAAAATGATGTCTTATAGTACTATTGAGACTCAAACATAATATTTTGCGTTACGTTGTCTTATATGTGATCGAGTGATCAACGTGACCGAGCATTAAGATGAATTAATGATGAAGGAACAGATTATTAAGTACGTTAAACAATCACTGGTCTGTCTCAGAATATCTTGGTACAATATTAGCGGAAGGGACTAAGACTCCTATAATAGAAGCTGACGCATATCCATTTTGTTTCGGATTATTGGTGCTCAGTTCTGCATCAATCTACCGCAGCTGGAGTTGGGGTTGCCTAAGACTCGGTTCTGATTGGCTGAACCGGTTCTGATTAGCTTGGTTTTTCGACTGAACTTCAATTTGAGCACCAAATCTGCAAGGATGCGTCAGCCTCTATTATAGGAGTTCTAGGGGGAACTAATTCGTCATCATGGCGGTACTATCACGCCATCGAGATGAAATTTTAACATGTTATAAATATGGACTAGTACAATATAGAGGGTGTCCGAAAAGTCTTTCCCTGATCACAAAATTTATTCATATCCGCTATATATAAGATATGTGAAGCTAGTGCCAAAATAATGGAAAATTAACCAAGTATTTTTTTTTGTTGCAAGTTTCCGTAACGTGGCTGTAGTGTAGCAATGCCAGTGTCCAGGAAACCGGACCACGTACCGAGAACTGGCCGACCATCAACCTCAGCTGAAAGGGTGGAAGAAATGAGACAGTTTTTCTTTTTGTGCGAAGTCCCAAGAAATCCGTGTGTAATGGCCCCACATGAATTACAGATTCCAAAATGGTCTCGTGATACCAGAGGATACACTAAGCTTTTCCCCGATCTATGAACATTTTCAGTTTCCTGGACACTGACACTGCTACACAACAGCCACGTTACCGTAACCTGCAACAAAAAAACTTTCAACATTTTTGCACCATTTTCAGATGTCTGTCTTATATATAGCGGATATGAATAAATTTTGCAATGAGGGAAAGACTTTTCGGACACCCTCTATATTGTACTAATCCATATCTACAGCATGGTAAAATTTCATCTCGAAATTCGATGACGTAATAGAACCTCCATGATGACGAATTGGTGCCCCCTTCCGCTCATATTGTACCAAGATATTCCGAGACAGAATAGTCATTGTTCAACCCTTTAACTCTCGCGCCCGTGATATTCACGGGCTGTGTAGGAAACTTTTTAAAAATTCAGATTGCTTGAATCCCACCAGTTTTTAACAAGTTGGAAATTGTCGTCAAACGTGACAAATGAGGTGCGTTCGTACTATAACTAGTTTTATAAATATTCAGATCTTGGTGCAATAGCTGTTGCCCTCTTATGCAAAATATTATTTTTAAAGCTACGTGAAGGAAAGAAAAACATTTTAATTGTAGACAAAAAAAAAAAAAAAAAATCGTCTGCAAATAGCTGGAACACAGAAGAAGGTTATTTTGCGAACAATTCTTACAAAATGTATTTAATTTCTAATTTTAGACGATTTAAGATTATTTGTTATGAAATATATGATTTAATATGTATATAAATATATTAATCATTCAACAAATTCGAAATTAAAGCAAAAAAATATTCAAACGATAAAAAATAACCTTAACTTCTCTGATATAAATATTTGACATTTTGCATTTTCATGTAAATGGAAGTATATATATAATTGTCTGTTTTAATTTCCATTGATTTCTTACTTAATTCCCTTTTGAAAATAAACAGTCATTAAAAAGTACACCATAATTCGGCAAGCGACGTTTTATCTTTAACTGCAATTTGAAAATGATCTATAAAAATATAAATAAATGATCTTAATTTTTTTTTTCACACATTAGCTATTTATTGTCTGATGCAAATATTTTAATTTATTTAGGAAACTGAAAATAAAACATTTCACGGTGGTAACGGCGATATGTGTTTACATTTTGAACGAAACAATTTGAATGTTACATCAAATATTTAAGCCTTACTGTAAATTTTCTGTAAAGGAAATTAATATTTAGGCTTCTTATGGATGTAATATTTGTTTTATTTGTATTTTCCAACCAATAAACTGTCTATATATGATCAAATATGTGGACAGATGGACGGCCCAGACAACGACTATAGGTGCTACGTATTTATATAATTACGAACACACCTAAAAACAGTGCAATTGGCTTTATTCTCTCATTATTTTATCTGCTATTAAATAAGGTGAATATTTCTACTTCAAAAAAGTAGGGGCAACCAAACAATCTGAATTTTTAAAAAAGTAGCCTACACTTATCGGGCGCGACCGTTAAGGGTTAACATATTATTAATCATTTATTCATTCATAATTAATTCATCTTAATACTTATCACATATAAGACAACGTAACGCAAAATATTATGTTTATTAAGTCTCAATAATAAGATATCATCTTTCATTTTTCAACCTGCCTCGTGATATCTTGGTACGATGTGCGTAATACAGGGTGCCAAATTCTTCATTTTCGGGGTACTAACACTTCATTGCGTTCAACAATTTACGAAAATGACAAATTGGCACCATGTTCTGCTCATATCGTACCAAGATATAACAAAGCAGACTGAAATATTTGTATTGTACTAATCTATATCTTTAATGTTTTAAATTTTATGCCGAAATTCGATGACATTGTAGTACTGTGAAAATGAAAGAAGATTTGCTTATATCGTACTAAGATATCACGAGGCAGACTGAAATATTTGTAATGTACTAATCTATGCCTTTAATGTGTTAAAATTTCATGCCGAAAGTTGATAACATTTTAATACTGCGAAAATAAAGAATTGGCACCTCGTTTTGCTCATATCGTACCAAGATATCACAAGGAAGACTGAAATATTTGTATTGCAGTAATACATTTCTTTAATGTGCTAAAATGTCATGCCGAAACTCTATGACACTTTAGTACCTCGAAAATGAAGAATTGGCGTGCTGTATTATTAAAGTACCAGTACCAAGATATCATGAGACAGATGAAAATATTTCTATTGTACTAGTCGAGATCTACAACATGTTGTAATTTAACTCGTAAACTCGATGATGTGATAGTACCACCATAATGACGAATTGGCATCCACTTTTGCTCATATTATACCAAGATATGCCGAGGCGGGCCAGTCATTGTTTAACGTACCACTCTTAATATTCTGTACCTACATAATTAATTCATGTTGAAACTCGATCATGTTGTAATATATAGGACAGTGCAATGTGAAATATTATGTTTATTGAGTCTCAATAGTACTATATGACGTCATTTTCTTTAATAAATTTTAATGTGCCGAAAAGTCCTTCCAGGATATGCACAGGCAGACCAAAATAGTGCTTTAATTTGGTACCAATTTTATCTCGAAACTTTGATGATGTGATTGTACCGCCAAAATGATGAATTGGCGCCCTTTGCAACTCATATCGTACCAAGATATGGCGAGACAGGCCACTCATTATTTCATGTGATCTTAATAATCTTGTCCTATATCATAATTTCATCTTAAAACTCGGTGGCGTAGTCATTTTTATCGTCCGCCGCCACTCTACCCCGAATAAATTTATGAACCATTAAGTTTTTGAATTGTATACCTTAATAATTTATGATCCGTTGGTTAAATTACATAACAAAACAATAAAATAATGAATTTCGTATAATAGTAAATAAAATTTTATTACATATTCAAAGGTTGTTTATTCTACATTCGCATTCTTGAATAATAATCATTGTTCTTTCCTCATGGTCCAACTATTGTATTTTTCTCAGTCTGATGTTATGTTACTTTTCCTGTTAATAAGCGAAAAGTATTGCGTGTTCATACGTAAAATCACTCAATACGACGCACGAACATGTAAGCAAAACAGAATTTCTAGCAAGAATTAAACATTTATTTTACAAAGGTAATAATTTATTGTAATTCATGAATTTTGAGAAAGTCTTTTAGTAGTTTTATTCAGTGGGGAATTAATTTTGAAAGACGCTTTCAAGTTTTCCTACGGTAGTTCTTTAAAAAGTTGGATTTTTTAGTAGATTCATGCATAAAAGGCAATTTTATAGAACTAAGAAATATATGCATCATTAGAATTTTGAATGTTATTTTTATTCTGGTTTTTGTGAATATATAGTTACATTTTTGAAAATACAAAAAGTACATAATGTTATGCGTTATTTTAGGGGGGGGGGGGAATCCATAGTCATCTTGGAATGAATATTGAATATTGAGAAACATAAATATTGTTTTATTATTATTGAGCTACAGAGCTGCTTATTGCTCTCAATTGCCGGGAAAACGTTGCGCTATTTATGATAAAAACATCACGATCGTAAAAAAAAAAAAATGTTGCAATAGTTGTGTTAAGGCTGTTAGTCAGCCAATTTCCCAATTCTCCTCGCTAATGTTAAACCTATGGGCGTGGAATGCATTCTTATATTTAAAATAAATCCTCAAGAAATTAATATTTTTAACTCCTTCTTTCTATGAACTATGTCTCCTTTTTTTTCTTAGTTGTCAAAATATTTCTAAAATATATACATAATTTATAATTTTATGTGTTAAAATGTTAGTAAAACTGAGTAAGATTTTAACATTTCACATCCTCGGCAAAGCACAAAAGTGAACTAAAGTTCCGTATACTCAGGAAAGAGACCATTGCTTGTTGAAGTAAATTGTAGCATCGAATAAGAATAGAATCGCATTCAAAATGTCTTCAGAGCTCAACCAACATATTTCAAATATAATATTCGTGGCAACAACTATTAAAAGCAAATCTACGGCAGAGTAGCCACTCGTTACTGTTGTCAATGCAAAAGTCGGCTATAGGGGTGCAACGAGCATAAATAGTGGTTTAACGACGCATGACACAAAATTATATGATCAGACGAATCTTCATTTGCGTTTCCCTTTGTAAATGAATGACTGTACGTCTGAAAAACAACGCATAGTAGTATTTTCCCGAAATTTGGATCAAAACTCGAATCGTTTATTGCTTTTTTGAATTTTCTTCGAGAACAAACTAATAGGCAGAACTATGAGTTGCATTACTAAAACACTGGGAGAGAGGGGGGAGGGGTGTATTTTATACAACATAGAGTTCATGGGTACCATATATAGTAATTTTGTGAATTTCAGTGCAAAATTCAAGCCATTTCGTGCATTTATTGAATGAAATAACTAAATAATAAAACAGCAGTTAGTTTTTCAAATCAGAGAACAAATGTAGCAATTGAAATGAACTATATTGTAAAGATAAGATTACAAACTGTTTCTCTCATTTACTAATTCGACTGAATTTTGAAGTTTTTTCAGAAAGATATGTAGGGAAATGTAAAATTGCTCATTCTGTGGTGGCTTTTTTTCAAAAATTAGTAAATGCTTATCATCGAAACTTAATTATATATCTACTGTGAAACACAATCCATCATAAAATACTAAAAATCATCGCCAGAAGACTAATTTTCTGCATAGTTTTGAACAATGAAGATTATTAATTTTCAAGATTTTCAACATCACGATGGTATGAGTTAAAGTAACACGTGATGCATTTGCTTTACGCAATAAAGGGGAACTAAAAATATATTTAAAACATTGTCATACAATTATACAAAGTTAGACGTAAAATGTGTAACTTTTGTTTCCGAATGTTGATCCATTCATTGGAAAATTTTGTGCCTTCTGTCAAGCATGTACGAGGATCTGTGATAATTTGGGAATCCTTATCATGGTTTTCTGTAGGCCTTGTTTGTGTTCACGATACGTCAATCGAGGCGCCCGAAAGCAGGGAGGTTATAATGGAAATGATCTTATTCGGAACATGGAAATAGAAAATAATTTTGTTATTTCAATTATTTTCTGCTTCTGTGACTAAGAAGAAGTGAAGCCAGTGATACACATCCTTATTCTCCCTAAAAATTGGCTCTCGTAATAGTAATACATACCTTTTTCATTCACACAAAACACTAAAACATTCTTGAAAACATCACGTGATCTTATTTAGCCCGATCAACATTGATAACTGGCAGATTTTGCAATCGGGTTTATCCAACGCCCTCTAGATTTGGAAGAAAGTCATAGCCATGACACTTTTTTTTTCTATCCTGACGTCACGAGAAGGATGGGACAACAAACAGTGAACGTTCGAAAGGCTTGCATGTTTCGGTTTCATTCGCTTGTGAATTATTGATTATTATCAGTTTTTTATATTGTTTTAATGTGAAGTATTTGTAAATCAAATATGGTGTACTCTTGTTGTGCCCCATTGTGGTTCAAAAATTATCCTAGTACTACAAAAAAGTCTGTTATTATCGACAAAAAAACTTTATAGGGAAGCAATAGCTATATCAACTGCTACAACTATTCATGTATAATGTTGCAGGTGCAAAGTATATTTTCTGAATATGTAGACGTTTTAAAAATAATTCCAGTACAAAGTGCTAACACTGTAGAATAATCACAGCTTTATTTAAAATTGTATATTAATCTTAGAAAAGAAAATTTTGGCATTTTTATAGCAGCTGTAGTGGGGGATAATTAAATTATTAGTAAAACCAATGCATTAGTTTGCTTCACTTCAATATTTAAACATGGTTTTCCAGCACCTGTCTGGAAAAGATAAGTCACTTTTTTTACACAATTTATTCGGTACACAAATTTAAATTGCTTGGGAACTGTGTTCAAGAAAAAACAATGCACCAGAACTGCGTCAAAATGTGTTATTTTAATTCTGATTGAAAATTAGCTTTTGTATATACGGTTTTTGTAATTATAGCTTTGCGTGTATGTTTTGGGTGCTCATATTTGTTACTCGCTAATAAAATCTAAATTTTATTCTATTCTTGTTCTTATTTCACAAAAGTACTGTTCATCTGGAAATGTGTGCTATGTATTTTTTTAACACTTCTTTGAAAATATTCCATTTATTGAATTATTTTATCAGAAGAAGGTAGCGGAGAAAGTTTGGGCAAATATAATGGAACTAACATTATTTTCATTAGTTAGAAATTCAATACATTTCTTAAGCATTTGGATTGGGGAAATTATGTATAGTATCTGAACAATGAAAATATGAATGAGAACACAAATGACAAAGTCGTAAATGCTAATATACATATTTGCTTTACTTTTGGTCTTATTTTTCCGCATTAAAAAATTTTAAATCTTGAATAAATATTAAATCAATGATTGTTACAATTCGCCTAAAAATTAAATATAAAATTTATCATTTGATGTAATTTGGTTTGAATAAATAAATTTGCTTTGTATTACAGAGCTTTATTAAAATAATATAAACTACAGAATTTCTTCCTTAACTGGTTTAAAAGTATATTAAGAATGTTTTAAAATAAGTAATTTCATTTATGAAATTTACATCATAAGCTTATTTGCTTAATATTATGTTGTTTTGTTAAAATAATACAGTAAATTACAATATTCCTCCCTTTAACAGGTTTTAAAGAAACAAAAAGGGTTTTTAAATAAACAATTCCAATTGTAAAATATAGAAAATAAATTTCTTAAATGATGCTGTGGAAAGAATTTTTGAATTCTCAAGCGTTGAAAGTTCATAAATTACATACCTGTAATGAATATTTTATATATAAACAGATCTTAATTTTTTACATTTATTCCATTTTATCCAATTTTTAATCAAATCTGAACAGTTGTTGTGAAAAATATATGCAGTTATAACCTGCTAAAACGAAATTAAAAGAAAATGGAGAAGAATTCCGTTTTATAAAATTTTCTATCATAGTAGGTATAACCATTGCATGGTCGGGACCATGAAATTGATTCATTTTGACATTTTTTAACATAATTTTCTTACTGTCAAACAATATATTTTTCATTTAAAAAAAATAAAACATGAAAGAAAAATAATGCGTCGAGCATAGATTATGAAACACTTTCCAACACTTCCAGAATACTTTAACAAAACTTCGCCGATTGATAAGGTATAAAAGACACCTATAAGTAAACGTTTTAGAAAACGCATAGCACATTTGAAAACTAGATTTCAGCAATTACCGCCCATTAGGGCTGGGCGATATCAGAATTTTAATATCGTAATATATCGCTGACAAAATATCGATATTTTCGATATATCGATATATTTTAATTCATATGTCACTCCATTATAGTGTCGTAAATGTAACTGTCCTCTGTATAAAATACTACAAACACACACACACGCACATACATACATACATCTATATGTATATGTGTGTGTGTGTGTGTGTTGATTATCTAGAAAAAACAAAAATTCAATATCTTAATTTAACATATTAAAAGGATACATATATTTAAATTTTTATATATTGCTTTAAAAAAATGCAAATCTTTTCCATGCAGATCTGATCTAAAACGCGTATTATTGAAAACTTTTGGAAAGTTAAACATTATAAATTATTCAAATGAAACAAAAAAATGTACATAAGACAGCAGATATGTTAAATGAAAATAATTTAATTACCTATAAATTAAAAATTTAAACGTAATGTGCCAAAACAAATCAGGAGGAACCAACTTTCGTGCCGATATTCGGTAGATCCGAATTTCCGTTATTTCCGAAACTCCATAGAAGTAGGATGAAATACCGTTTGAAATGATATATCGGAAGGATTGAAATCTCAATCTCACAAAACCGAAAATATCACGCAAGTGTCGATATTGGCGAGGTATTTGCAAAAGTAACCAACTTTCGCGCCGATAATCGGTAGATCGGAAATTCCGTAACTCCATAATTTCCAGAAGTAGGATGAAATACCGTTTGAAACTATAAATCGGAAAGATTGAAATCTCAATATCGTTACTGCGGTCTTAAAAAAATATCGATATATAACGGTATTACGATATATCGCCCAGCCCTACCGCCCATAGCCGTAAATGCACTCCAATTCTTTTGTGCAGCTTATATATGATCTATAGATTTATATATATTCTACATAGCATGCTAAAATTAAATTAGTAAGAAAACAGTTGGAAATTCACCTTCAGGAATTCCAACCAATTAGCAGAAACGTGTTTGAATTCATTTGTACAACCCTGTATATTATCTACATATTTTTATATATGCCACATATTAAGCTTAAATTTATTTTAGGCAAACACACCCTTAAAACTACTGAAATCACACGTCCAGAAATTATCATCCATAGGCGTTATGTATCCAGTTCTTTGTGAGGCCCTGTATATGATTTTATTTATATTTTACAAACATCTTTTAGTACACTAAATGTAGTTGAGCTTGAAAATGCATAACTCAAATTAAAAAACACCCTTAAGCAAATTACGCTCATCCCCAGTAATACTTACTAATTATTTTCTGCACCCTGTATATGATCTATAGAATTTATACACACCACGTAGTATACAAAAATTTAATTGAACTTAAAAAACGCATAACATAACTGAAAAGGCACTTTCAGAAATCTTCCCTAGTAGACAATACTTCGGATACAGTATTGTATCCGAAATCTTTTATATTTTCCTGTAAATGAACGATAAATGTGATGTACATTATACTCTACTGCAAGCATCTTGTACTAAACCCTCACTAATGTGTATCAATTTCATCATGTTTGAAATAGTTCAACATAATTAAAACACGCTGCAAAAAGCTTTTCCCAGTAGACCATTATATAACCGAACTCTTTTGTTTGACCCTGTAAATGAATGATAAATGCTCTGTACCCCATATTCTACAGAAAGCATGTTTTAGTGCACCTCAGAAATTTATATAAACTTTATTATAAACATATATTTAATACTTGGAAATTTGCTCACGCCTTGCATTTATAATATTCAAATTTTAATTGCTTAAAAGGCGTATAGCAAACATAGTGAAAAAGTACCCAAGCCGGGACTCGAACCTGGGTCATCAGTATAGTGCACTGACGTTCTACCAACTGAACCACTTGGGAACGATACTCAGCTTGGCACTTTCTCACTGTAACATGTTGGCAAAGCTACAAACGCAGCACAAGATGGAATATTTTCCGTGAGCCACCAACCCTGGGGCAAACACGAAACCAACGAAAAGTCAGCATCGATAATTGAATAAACCTATATTTAATATCTTGTGCTGCGTTTGTAGATTTGCCAACATGTTATAGTGAGAAAGGGCCAGGCTGAGTATCGTTCCCAAGTGGTTCAGTTGGTAGAACGTCAGTGCGCTATACTGATTTCCCGGGTTCGAGTCCCGGCTTGGGTACTTTTTCACTATGTTGGCTATATGCCTTTTAAGCAATTAAAATTTGAAAACATTTTATTACGTTTGAAAGAGAGTAACATCAGTAAAACTCGCCGCAAACTATTTTTCCCATAGACCATAATATGTAACGGAATACGTTTGAGCTCCCCTGTAAACGTACTCTAAATGCTATACATAATGTATTATATAATAACATTCTCCTAGTGCACCTAAATAATGTACATTAATTTCATTATGTTTAAAACAGTGAAACACTGTTAAAATACAACGGAATGATTTTTCCCATAGACCATAATATGACGAAATACTTTTGAATGCCCCTGTAAATGAACTATAAATGCTACACGATTCATTTTCAATACTGAACATGCTATGATAAACCTCAATAACGTATATTAATTACATGCCAATCCGAGTACATTTACGCGATTTAGAGCACGGGCAGACAAACCGAATTCATAAACACTTTTGAACTATGTTGGAAAGTGTTAATAAATGTTTACATATTTCTGTTGCTTTAATATTATAGTGAGTGTGTTTATTTGTATACATTTTACAAAGCAGTTTAAATAAGCAAAAGTAAACAATTTATAATATATTTTTGTTCATTTTTTTAAATAAAATAGATCTAAAAAAAAAAAAAATTTAAAAAACTTTTATTTTCATTTCATATTTTTTTACCATTTATTTATTTATTTCAACTTTTTAATATGGTTGTATTTATTTTCATCTATGCGTTCTTTTAATAGTAATTAGTTTAATTTGCTAACAGTAAAACTTAGACTAAATTAGCATACATATATTTGAACTTTTTTGTGATAACTTTCAAATTTATACAAATATGTTAAAAAATGTAATTCATAATAATCAAGTACTTGAATTAAATAATATGTGTAATCAAGTAATTTAATTAAATTAATCTTATTAGAAGAAACAGTCAATCAGAAGTGAAAATATATGTAACCACTTTAATTCAACCGTTCTGATATTTCCTTCATTGTTGTCAGAATTCCCTGCTTTTGATGATGTCATAAATACGTGTCTAGGCTTTCTTCCATATTAGAGGGCTTTGGTTTCATTCGCTCGACCTCCAGAAATTCAGTGGGTGATTGGATCATATGATTGGGTGTTTTGTGTTTATGTTTCATCTGTTTTGATAGGTTGATTGTTTCAGCTTTAACAGCTCGATGGAAGATCTAAAATTTTTCACCATAATGAAATGATTCTAAAATGATTTTTAAAACTTCATTATTTCCAAACGACCTAGTATAAAAAGTAATACAGTAGCGGAGTATGATTTATACATCAGTTTTAGTGTCATATAAGTTAATGGCAGTTATAAAAATATCTGTATTATTGTACAAAGCAATGCATATAGGGTAGTCCGACCAGTAAGTGAACAACCCCCAGTAAATGAACAGTTAGTAAATATTTTAATAGAATAATGTTTGAAAAACTCTCCTCTAGATGAGGTTACAATATTGCTTTAATTCTATTGAACAGGAAGCTACCTCATTCCTGATTAGTTATAGTTACTGAAGTCGCATGACTTTAATTTGAAAACGTGTTGAATTTTTCATGACTGAGCAACACATGGTTTCTGTGCTGAAATAATAAGTCAAGTTCTAGTGTCATTTAATAAGTTTGATAAGAAATGATTATTTGTATTTGCATTATGCACTAATTTCATTGAACATACATTAAATATACATATTATAGCGACATTTCTAATTGTTTTAACCATTATATAATAAGAAGAATTCGTGTATAGGGGTGTTTAATAACTAGTTAAGCAAATGTTAAAACTCTAATGAATGAGCGCCTGTTCATTCACTGGGATTTGTCTGTGTTGCACAGAATCAAAGCAAAATCCTTATTCTCTTATTGTTTTATTCATTATATATGCAAAAAATTCGCTGGATGAACAGAAAAGTTTCTAAGTTTCTAGCTAATGACTAAACATAAGTGTTCCGTCACTGGAAGGAATACATTAGGCTACTTTTCCTAGTGGACGAACTGTTTGGGTTTTATGTTTCTGCGGCTTCTTTTATAGCCTACTAGCTGTTACCCGTGACTTCGTTCACATATCATTAAAAGAAACATAAATGCATTAATTAAGCAAAATATTTCATTCCCGATAATTAGAATCGTAAATAATTAACTAACTCTTTATCACATTCCATAGGAGACAATACCGTATTTCTATGTTATAGAGGAATTGACATAACTAAGTTTTACAAAAGTGAATTTTTGTGACAAATAATCACGTAAAGGGAACTGCAACCAATGAAAAAAGGCGGGCCAAATAAAATCGTGGAAATCGGCGAATTGTGTAAAAACATATGGCAAGTTTACCTGGTAAACTATTTTACTTTTAACGCATTTGTGAAACCTTTTAATAGCATCCTTCAAAGATAATGGAAATAGTATATTCTTTTTCATTAAATTCAATTCTTGTGAATAGGGAGCAATAATTGTAGACCTAACTGCAAGGAGCTTAAATTTGCCTCCTTGATTTAATCTATACCTGAAAAAAAAAATCTTTATTTCTAAATGAAAATATGTTGACAGACGACTTTTTGTTCTCCAGAATAAATTGATTCATGAAGTTTGAATATGTGAAAATACGTTTTTATTTTTCAAAAATTTTACTGTAATCAAGATTTTTTTTTCTTTCACTATCTATTCAAATTCAAAATAAATTATTTTTTTCAGTTTTAATGAGAAAAAATATATTAATCCGTTTTATTTCTTCTTTTTTATCCACAAAAATGGAATAATTTAGTTGCCATTTTTAGAGAAACTTCGTTAAAATTTCAAAAAAAAAAAAAAAATCTCGGAATTTAAATAATTTTTTTAAATTCTGAGAGTTTATGGACATCCTCGGATCAATGATAACCGGTCTTAAGTAAATCGCGTTGCGTTCGACAACCTGAAAGGAGTAGTTGCGAAATGCAAACAGGTGGTCAGATTTTAATATAATAGATTCGCATTTATTTTTCTTTTCCTAATAATCACGTTTTGGTTTTTGGCAAAAAACTCTCATCTGTATGTAACTGATATTCATGCTTAATAATCGGTGAAGATAAAAAAAATATTTCAAATTTTTCGTTTTAAATATGTCGTGAAACTCATTTACTTTCTAAATTTACGGATCCTTGTATTATTAATGTAAGGAATTCATTCACGCTCCTTGTAAAACCCATTTGAAAATTCCCGTTTTATTTCAAATATGACGTCACTTTTTCCTCAGAGAAATCTCTTTTTAATGGCATAATTCTTGTTAATTTTCTTTTTCTGGCAATCAGGGCGTAAATTTTACCGGAAAACTCACATTTGTATGTAACTGGTATTCAAGCTAATTATTAATCAGTAACGATAAAAAATATTCAGTTTTTCATCTTTAATAATACGTCCATTATCTATCTACTTTCATTATACATTGATATTCATGCACCTTGTATTATTATGAACATTTGAAAATTACATGTTTTATTTATGACGTCATATTTATCCAAACCGAGGAGGATCCTTTTCATAGCATCATACTTCATGTATAATAACAAATTCTCCATATTTTTGTTTCAAATATCACGATAATTCATCTTGTTTTGAATTCTTTTAGGTAGCTTTCAATACAAAAAAGTCCTTCCGGCCTGTACCGGGAGGAAAAGGTAGCTTTCCTATATCTTCGTTTTAAAATTTTAGCTAATGTTACACGAAAACAGCAAGCTAAAATGCAAAGAAACGTTTACAAAAGATTCGTTAATACTGAATTTGAATAAGAAATTCGCCAAATTATTGAGCAATAGCCAAATTGGCTTCATTTATGAAGACTTATTTTGATCGCCAAATTTGGCGATATTTCGCCAAATGTCGCCCAATTTTGCCAATTTTGTCGCCAATGTCGCCAATTTTGGCGTTAACAGATATGAATATATAGTTTTATGCGTATGATTGGGAAAATTATTACAACAATGAAAGAAAATAATTTGCGAGTAATCGCGTTAATGTGCTGTTTTGTTTCAAAATGTCAGCCACCCTAGAATTTCAAACTGCTCTATCTCAGCCATTTTTTAAGATAGAGGTAAACCAAAAAAAGCTCTGGAATCCTTGTATCAAGACCTAACACGTAATTTAAAAATAAATTTGAATTTTTAAATTTTTTGTATATTTATTTTAGATTTTAAGTTATTTTACATCTTTAAATGGCCGCCATCTTGAAACAAGATGGCGGACCAAGCTGGCCAACGAACTCGGTCGAGACATTAGTGACCTTAATACACACAATTAGTTTCATCAAAATCTATTCATAATTACGGGCGTTATCGTATGACATAGGTCAGATATATATATATATATATATATATATATATATATATATATATATATATATATGGATATATCTATATATATAAATCAACATTTGGACGGAGGGTGGTTTTGGGGTCTGGGGGTCATGATCGGTGAAAATATATCGAAATTTTCCGGAACTGCTTTCCTCCGAACGGCTGCAATAGGTAGCTTTATACTTTTTTGTATTGAAAGCTACCTAAAAGTATAAAGCTACCTATTGCAGCCGTTCGGAGGAAAGCAGTTCCGGAAAATTTCGATATATTTTCACCGATCATGACCCCCAGACCCCAAAACCACCCTCCGTTCAAATGTTGATTTATATATATAGATATATCCATATATATATATATATATATCTGACCTGTGTCATACGATAACGCCCGTATTTATGAATTGATTTTGATGAAACTAATTGTGTGTATTAAGGTCACTAATGTCTCGACCGAGTTCGTTGGCCAGCTTGGTCCGCCATTTTGTTTCAAGATGGCGGCCATTTAAAAATTTAAAACTAAAATAAATATACAAAAAAAATAATAATTCAAATTTATTTTTTAATTACGTGTTAGGCCTTGATACAAGGATTCCAGAGCATTTTTTGGTTTACCTCTATCTTAAAAAATGGCTGAGATAGAGCAGTTTGAAATTCTAGGGTGGCTGACATTTTGAAACAAAACAGCACATTAACGCGATTACTCGCAAATTATTTTCTTTCATTGTTGTAATAATTTTCCCAATCATACGCATAAAACTATATATTCATATCCGTTAGCGCCAAATTCTCGCCAAAATTGGCGACATTTGGCAAAATATGCCAAATTTGGCGAAATATCGCCAAATTTGGCGACCAAAATAAGTCTTCATAAATGAAGCCAATTTGGCTATTGCTCAATAATTTGGCGAATTTCTTATTCAAATTCAGTATTAACGAATCTTTTGTAAACGTTTCTTTGCATTTTAGCTTGCTGTTTTCGTGTAACAGCTAAAATTTTAAAACGAAGATATGGGAAAGCTACCTTTTCCTCCCGGAACAGGCCGGAAGGACTTTTTAATTTTCATTTTTCACGTGAAAATCGTTCAATTGAAATTTAGTTGTTGAGGAAAAATTATTTTTCCGTGTTTATTTATTGGCAACGATCAAAGCCCTAGCAACGATAAAGTAAAATGGTTAAATTTTTTTGAAAAATGTCCATTTATTCTCTACGAAAATAATGAATTTTTTAATTATTACAGAAAATATTTGAATAAAATAAATAAAACCTAGTCTATGTTCATTTGAGGGTTATAATCAAACTACATGCAAAAATACAGGATCATTAAAAGCTCCATTTTGACGCTGGCTTCAGCCTAACATTTGCACACAATCAGATTTATAATATTATTAGGATAATTTTAATTTAATGATTTTTCAACAATTGTAACAAATGAAAAGTCAACAGACATAAAAACATAACTAAAGAAAGTATACACGCACATTTATAAATGTAATGATTATTGATGTGTTTCAAATCTTATTTTTTCATTGTTTTTAGATGACTGATAGAAATATTCTTACTGATGATCAAGAAGATTCCTCAAAAAAGAAACATTGAAGGTTCAAGAGCACTTGAAAATGCTTTACAAGCTGTGAGGCCAGGTCAGCTCAGTTTGAACGAGGTATCTCGTCATTTTAATATTCCAAAAGCAATGTTGCCTATGAAACTGTGGTAGGGAAAACAATTGAATTTAGGCGTATGGGACCATCGCCTGTGTTGTCCTTTGAAGATGGAAAACTCCTTCAAGATTCGATAGTTGGAAAATTGAAAATTTGATTAGCAATGCATAAGGATGAAATAAAAGATGCTGTTTACAATGTCATGAAACAAACAGGAAGAAAAAATCAATTTATAGACAACTGTCCTGGGGAGAAATGGGCAATTCTTTTTTTAAAATGGCATCCAAGGATAACACAGCGTAATACAGAAATAATTTCAAAAGGGAAAGCTTATCTCACAGAAGATTGTATTCGACAGTGGTTCCAAGAACTTCAACAATACCTTGAAGAGGAAAACTGGGGTTGTATGCTGTCCAAAAAGTCATGGGTCCTAAAAATTACAGAGACTTCTACACAATCGCACCTGGGTAAGAAAAATAAAGCATTACAGTCTTGGCAAACTTTTCTGCCAGTGTTAGAAAAGTTTATCCAATTGTTATTTTCTATACCAAAGGATTCTGGAGTTTACCTTGTTCCTGAAATAGAAAAGTATAAGGCCAAAGATTTCCAAAAATAGAATCCTGTTTTATTTTTTAAATATAAATCTGTAATTTATAATTAATTTCAAGACTTAAAAGACGATTTTTCAAGTTAATTAATTATCATACTAGGTTTAAAAAAACTAATTCAGTGTTATTCGGTGAAAACATGTTATAATTTATTTAAATAAATAACATAGTATGAAACTTGCGTTTTTTTTTAATTGCTGCATGTTCGTTCACTGGAAATTTTGCATTCATTCATTGCTAAGAGCTGTTCATTTACTTGTTTTTTGTATACCTTTTTAACCGCGTCAGATGAACTAGTCGTTTCCTCCCTCCCTAAGACGTGACGATCGGACGCCGTGGGAACGCAAGGGTCGTCCGGGGAACTCGACATTATGGCTGAGGACCAGGTTCCCCTCATGGGTTTCCGGCTACGAGGTCGTCGGGTGTCCTCTTGCGATTCATCAGGTGTCTTCGTGGTGGTCTCCTCTGAATATGGGATCCACCACGTATCGTAGCGACCTATGTCGTCACCTCATGGATTCAATCGGAGTGATGCGCTGGTGGCGGTTCTCCGACCGGTTGCAGCGCATACGGGAGGCCCGGTCGTGCACGTTATATGTTCCTCAGGACATGGGTGCGACGGTTGTCCTGCTGACGGGCGCCCCTCAGGCTCCTGGCGGCGCAGCTCAGTTATACCTTTTCATAAAGGCACCCCTAACATCCCAAACAAATAAAATATAAACTTCCTTTTATTAATTTTTAATCATTTGTATACCAACACACGTATTTGCGCTGTTAGACAGCAAAAGGTACCGTTTATTAAAATATCATCAATCATTTTCATTTTAAATGTGCTTAAGTGTTCATTTACTGGTCGGTTTCGTACCCTAATACAGTTAAGTTAGTTCTGCATATAATAAAGTTTAATTTGCTATAACGAATGCATCATTCTATTGTGAATGCGCAAACATTTCTTAACTAACAAGGAGAAGGCCAGACGTTAGGATCACCGATTTACCAAATGCAATGTATGTCAATAGCAGGATAAAAATGAAAATAGCCTTGAAGTAATTAGCCATACTCTCAAAGATAAAAGCAAAACGAATTTAAAAATATTACATATACAGTTACATATACAGTGGAACTCCAGTTATACGTTTTGCTCGGGACCGGACAACAAAATGTATAACTCAGTAAAACGTACAACTCAATTAATAGTTTACTGGAACATTTTTTTAAATATATCGTGAAAACTTTGTTCCGCTGAGGGGCTGAGGAGTTCCAGTTACCTTTTATATCGAAAACGGAAGTTTCCTAAATATTACTGCACCCATGACATAAAGTTTCGAAAATGGAACAAAGTAGATAAAAAGTACATAAGAAAAGTATACATGAAGTTATTTTATCATAAAAGCTTTATTAAAAATATTTTTAATACACATAGTGTACTTAAAAGAAATTATTGGAATCGCCTTGGAATGAAAATCATTTATAAAAAGACATTTCAGTAGCTTACTGAATCTTGTAGAATTAATCACTAATATTTGATTGTTACTTTTCAGCAGTGCCGACAGTGAACAGCAAACTTTGCATTTGTGCTAATAATGCAGCCTCCTTACCGTTACTCTTTTTACTACTGACGAACTGCTTTACTACGTCAAAAGCCCGTAGAGCAGCTCCGAAGTTAGAGTGGGATCTTTCAAATCATACTCATCCGACGCGTCGTCAATGTTTCCGGTTACAAAATGCATAAATGAGATAAAATTTTGGCCGGGGACGCAAAAACGTAACGTATAACTGAGGGAAATGTACAACTCAAAACGTATAACTCAGCTAATTTTTAATGGCAAGCGGCCGGGACCACTGAGTTGAAACGTATAACTGAGGGAAACGTACAACTCAGGTAACGTATATCTGGAGTTCCACTGTACTTGTATTGTTTAATCGCACTATACAGACCAACCTGAACGATAAACAAAGAAACCCAGTCCTCCCCTTTTCAGATTTTCCTTTTCTATTTTTACTTATTTAAAAATGCTTCATCAGTTGCTTTATATTTTTCGTGATAATTAAAATACTGTTAATAAAACAAAATTGTGATATCAACTTGTTGTGAGATTTATTTGTATTAATGTAGTGTAGTAAATCAAAAACACACCTTGGACAATAAATACCAGGCTCCACTCAAAGGTTAATTAAATAATATATATTGAAACTTAAAATATGTACAAGTTAGAAATATGTGCAGTAAAAAGCAACATCTTCAACTTCAAATAAGCAAACATTGGCTGGACATCTTAGCCACCCGTCTTCACTCTTTCACCTCATCCCTTCGTCTCTCGCTTTTTCCGAACTACAACTGCCTATATACGTAGCTCCATGACGTAAGCAAGACGTAAACAAGCACCACTGAGGACTCTGGTGGTGCATATATTGAGAAAAATGCAAGCTCGCTGAAGATTCCTACAAACATGGGACAACCTGATAATTCGACTTGCCTGAGGCAACCACCGATAAGAGCAACTAGAATTCAGACTGCTAACCTGAAAAAATAAAAAATCAGCAGGAAAACGGGGGGGGGGGTAAAAAACATAATTAAATACAGTTCTAACTTTTTTTTCATGAGATTAATCTTCGAAAACATCTTCAAAATAAACAGTTTAAACTATGTCAAAAGCTCCAAGCAAAAGAGTCAAGAGTTCGTCTTTCAAAAGCAAAAATATTCGTTGGTTTGACATAGCGACGCTGGAAACTGATTTATAAAATCTGATTTTTAAATCTTTTCTCTTCTTTATCGTCTTTTTTCTCCTTCTCTTTCTCTCTTTCTTTTATTTTTTTCATCACATTTCATAATCACAAATAGGTTTCTGAGGCGATTTAAAGTATTTACTCATTTCTTTAAGATGCTGTAAATCCCGCTTCTTCATAACTAAACTATTTGTTAGAATCCAGATAATACTTCTCAAAATCGGTATAATTGTCATAGTCGGTATCATCTCCGGAATACGTGTCAAATTTATCTTCCTTTTCTTCTAGAAATTGTTTTCTATCACGAGGTTTCCCTTTCCTCAACTTATATTTTCGTTTCTTTTCTTTCATATTTTTTATAAGAATTTACTTCGGATTCATCTTCAAATTCATCTAACGGTTCGTGGACATCTTTAATTTTCTAAGGAGCATTTCTCAACAACTTCTTACTTGACATTTTCTTTGGATAAACTTTTCAAAGATTTTCTTCCGTTTAAACTTCTAAATTCGGTTTATTGATATTTTTGGGGGGAGTGTAACACTTTTTATTTATCTTCGAAATCAGTAGATTATGTAAAATTTGTGGAATTTGAATCATTCTGGAGGTTTTAGGAACGGTTACTTCTTTTTATTTTGTTTTTAAGTTTAATCATCCCTCGTTGTAAATCTTCGTAATCTTCCTGGGAGTCAACTAATAAGTTTTCTTTTTACAGTTTTTATTCACATTTTCTTTGAACTATTCTTTTTACAGTTTTTATTCACATTTTCTTTGAACTATTCTTTTTACAGTTTTTATTCACATTCTTCTTCCGATTCTTCTACCTGCTTTTCTAATTATAACTTTCTCTATAATTTTCTGATTGTTTTTGTTCTTTATCTAATTAGGACATTAATTCTTTCAAGAACCTCTCTAATTTTCTGTTTGATTTGCCGATGTTTTGCCTTTCTTTTATTTCTTGTTCAAATTTAATTTCCAATTCATACAATTTAGGTTCTAGCGATCTTATTGCTTGTTTTTTCTGACATTACTAACGAGAATTTTTTCTAATTAAAAAAAAATATTAATTATTTATTTATTTCCATTATAAAAAATAGTATGATGGACCCCCTGGCCGCACCCTATAGACACCCTTGAATTGATCAGTTACAAAACTAGTATGCTTATGCAGTTGTCCCGGGAACCAATTGTAATACTATTGGATGCAAAATAAACAAATTATTATCGATTTAAGATTTTTGCGGAATGAGCAAATTTTCGCAAACTTCGAACTATTTCACTTGGTTGAAAAATTATCTTTTTATTTTAGAAAAAAGATCTGTAATTTGTTTTTAAATCTATACTGCATTTTTTTTACATTGTGGGTAAATATTAATTTTTCCCTATGAACCAATTGATGTTACTTTAAAGCATCGGTAGATGCAGTGGTCTGGAAAACTACTTAATTTTTTGTAGCGAACTGCAACTACAACTACTTCATCTAAAATGTAGTTAACTACATCTACAACTACTTGTTTTAAAAAGTAGAGACTACAAACTACTTTTGAAAAATAGTCACTAATTCGCTACTTTCTGATTTTGTCAAAGTATTCAATTTACACTCGAAATTGATGACACGGATTAAATAATGCAGTGACTCCGCGTGATGTCGCGTCTGTCCGGTTACAATAAAATAAGTGTGATATAACCGAGGGCATTAAAAAAACTAAAAATGATAACAAAGAAAATATTTTTTTCCCTCTAAAATGTTAATTTACGCACATATTATAATTTTCTTAGCAAAATTAATAGAAATATACATAATACAATCAGCATTTAAATATAGTTACAAAACAAATGTGATTAAATTACAGCTTATTTTATCAAAAATCACAAAAACAGGTCTATATATCTGAACCAGCAAAATATAACGAGGGCTACTATTGTATATAACATATTTATGCAAAACCATACACTGTATAAATTTTATTACTATTCTTACAGCATTGAGACATAAAATTACCGTTGATTCATTGTATTTCCCAATAAATTTTGTTTACTTAAGCCTCCAACGCAATCTTAATGGTTTAATTACATTGAGTTTTGCTGAGAGTCAATTATATTGAGTTGTGTAATTTTATAATCTAGAAAATTACACAAAAATTCTAAATGCAAACAATGAATAACTCTACATAAATCAATTTCAAATTAAGAAAATCGGCATTAAAACATGAAGATCTAATAGCTTGTAAGTAGATAAGTGTTGGCAGCAAGAAAATTAATTTATTTGGTATGTCAGCACTTGGTTTTACCTAGACCCTAGGTTTTACTAGCAAGTGCCAATGAAAAAAACTATGACTTAATACGATGCGTTGCTAAAAACTGCAGCTGAGATTAGCAAATTGTTGAGCATAACACGTATTGCACAAAAGAAGCAAGTTACGATCGCAGGATTTGTAGAATGGCACTTCTTTTTCCTGAAATAGCGTTAAAATTAGCGCTACAAACTACTGATTTTTTTGTATCGTGCTATTCATTATACTACATTGTTCAAAATGTAGCGCGCTACTTCCAACCACTTGGTAATTGTCAGCATCATATAAACTAGGGCTATTATAATACAGACTGAATCATCAAGCATTTTGTTGCCTACTAAGACCAATCAGCTATTGTTGCCCACGCGGCTAGAAGTGTCGTGGCCAATCGTTCTTCTCTTACGGACAATTAAATGGCGGCTTGAGTCAGCCCGGATTGTAGGAGCCTTAATACAAACCTATGAGAAAGCTTTCAAGGAGCAAACGAATTGGCTTCAAGAGTCACCTGACAAAATGAAGTTGGAAGACAGTTATAGATTTTTCTGCTGTATGTGTTTGGATATTTGCGAGTCAAGATGCGTTGAATTGTATTCGGATGATGGCTGTAAGAGAAGTGATGTCAGCGATGCATAAGAACGGAGTTCCTTTTTGCCACTTTGGCTGATAGCAGGGCTACACAAGATACCGGGCTGGCTCATTCATTATCATTAAGTTACAAATGGTGGCTGGCCACGACCAGCGATTGGTACAAAGCGACGCACCCATCGTTGTATGTCTTTCGTTTTGTCGTTTCGCTTTGTACCAATCGCTGGTCGCGGCTAAGACTCCTATAATAGGAGCTGACGCATATCCATTTTGTTTCGCATTATTGGTACACAGCTCAGCATCAATCTACCGCAGCCGCAGTTGGGGTTGCCTAAGACTCGTTTCTGATTGGCTGAACAGGTTCTGATTAGCTTGGTTTTTCGACTGGGCTGCAATTCAGGTACCAAATCTGCGAGGATGCGTCAGCCTCTATTATAGGAGCTCTAGTGGCGGCCAGCCACCATTTGTGACGTCATGATAATAAATGAGCCAGCCCGGTATCTAGTGTAACCCTGGTGATAGCAGAGATAAAGTATTCTAAGTTGTACTGTTTTACTGTATATTGATTTTTCTGTAAATAGTTTTCTCTATGCTGTTTAACATAAGTTTAAAATTAATAGAATGTCTTTTTGTTTTCTATTCAACAAACACGAGAAATACCAGGGCTACACTACATACCGGGCTTGCTCATTCATTATGATGACGTCACAAAAGGTGGCTGACTAGGAGGAAAGACATACAGCGATTGGCACAAAACGATGGGCGCGTTGCTTTGGACCAATCGCTGGTCGCGGTCAGCCACCATTTGTGACGTTTTGAGAGTGAATGAGCAAGCCCGGTATCTAGTGTTGCCTTGGAAATACGCGTCTTCTACAATATCCATAAACAATGAACAGAAGGATAAAAAATAACATCAGAATCAGATATATCACATGCTGTAGTCACCCACATGATTGCCTTGGGGTTTAGGGCACTGCTTATTAGTCATAAAGTGCAGTTCAATATAGAGGGGATGGTTGAGCTAGGGTGGATTCCACTTTAAACTGAGATCCTAATCTCTTTAGTTTTCGTGTGCAAAAGATAAGTGTAGCGCTCCATACCGAACATTATGCTATATTCATTCATTATCTTAAGCTGTCATTGGCTTTCTAGATAATATAATGATTTTAATCTTAACTAAGGGATATAACCCAGGTATTAAAAGCGATACTTTTGTATTAGTCGCATGCCAGGAGTTGATAGCCGAAGAAATTGCTCCAGATTTTTGCTACTTACTGCAGTTTTTTTACTCTGATAATTTCAGCGGTTTAAACGCGTAGTTAGATAACAAGTCCGTTAAATTTTTGCTTTATTTATATTATTGTTATTAAAGCAACTTTCATTACAAAAAGTAAAAAACTACCTATTGCAGCTGTCACGTCACCGATCATGACACCATTTCACCGATCATGACCCCAGACCCCAAAACTACCTCACTTTAAATGTTTATTTAAACATATATATATACAGGTGGTTATCAAAATAATGGAAACACTTGTGAATGAAAGGGACATTTAAGAATTCCCTTCGTAAGCATTAAAATATAATCTTAGCTACGAGATTTTTTTTAATATAAAAAGTACATGTATTAGGTAGTATGAGAGAGCTCTAGAAGAGTTGTCTACGTTTTGATTTTTTTTGTCAGAAGCGTAAAATGTCAGACCTCACAGATTTTCAAAGAGGCCAAATTGTAGGAGCCCGACTAGCTGGAGCAACGGTGACCGAAACATCCCAGCTTTTAGGCGTTTCTAGAGGTACAGTGTCTAAAGTCATGACAGCATACACACAGCGCGGAAAGACAAGCTCAGCAAAGCAAAATAGTGGACGGAAGGAGAAGCTGAGTGAAAGAGACCGACGGGTATTGAAGCGGATTGTAATGTCTAAAAAGAAAACAACTGCAGTCAAAGTGACCGCAGAGCTCAATCAGCATCTGGATTCTCCAGTGTCAACAATTACAGTTCGGAGATACCTTCATAAAAAGAACATTTACGGCAGAACAGCAATTCCCAAGCCACTTGTCACAGATGCTAATGCCAAACGTCGTGTAGAGTGGTGCCACAACCACAAAACCTGGTCAATTGATAAGTGGAAGACTGTTATATGGTCAGACGAATCATCTTTCACACTTTTCCCCACAACAGGACCGGTACATGTCTGGAGAACACCTGCACAAGCGTATGATCGTGATTGCCTCCGTCCAACTGTCAAGCATGGAGGTGGATTGGTCATGGTATGGGCAGCCGTGTCATTGTTTTCTGCTGGTCCAATCGTAACCCTGAAAGGAAGGATCACTGGGGAGAAGTATAGAGAAGTTTTAGCTGACCAGGTCCATCCCATGATGCAAATTTTGTTTCTTGCAGGAGATGGAATTTTCCAGGATGATAATGCCCCTATTCATGCAGCCAGAGTTGTCCAATCATGGTTTGATGAACATGAGGATGAGGTGGAACATCAACCTTGGCCCGCACAGTCCCCAGACCTTAACATAATCGAACCGTTGTGGTCTATTTTACAGCTTTCAATCCGGAATCGATATCCTCCACCGGCATCTCTCACGGAACTTTCACAATATCTCCATGAAGAATGGTACAATATTCTTCTAAACACTATTCAGAATTTGTATGATTCGATTCCCAGGCGAATCCAAGCTGTATTACATGCCTAAGGCGGTCCTACGCCATATTAATAAAGAATTCCTTCAAAATCTAGGGTGTTTCCATTATTTTGATAACCACCTGTATATATATATATATATATATATCCATATATAATTTTTGCTATAACTCTCGTATTTATGAATTGATTTGCATGTGACTGAGCATATGTACTGTGTACAGGACATATCAATGTCTTGATCAAGTTCGTTAGTCAGCTTCATCCACTACATTGTTTCAAGATAAAGGACATTAAAAAAATTAAAATTTCAAAGGAATGTACAACAAAATAAAAAAAAATTTTGTTTAAGTGTTTGATCTTGATACAACGATTCTGGATCATTGTTTGTCTCGCCTCTATCCTAAAAAATGGCTGAGATATAGCAGTTTAAAATTCTAGGCTGGTTGACATTTTAAAAATAATAAGATTTTTGTCATGCAATAGCACTCGTATTTATCAACCAATTTGGATGTGACTGAGCATGTGTACAGGATATACCAAGGACTCTACCGAGTTTTTTGGCAACTTCATCCACCAATTTGTTTCAAAATGGAGGCCACTTCAACATTTCAAAGTAAAAAGAAAAACGTACACTGTAAAAAATCTTCAGCTTTTGCTACATAATCACTCCACCGCTTTTATAGAATATCTCTATTTTGACCAATGAAAATGCTCCTTAATATAGTAAAGTTCCAGCTTTCTCTAAAAGCGGTGGAGTGTGTCTGCAGCAAAAACTGGAGATTTTTTAACAGTGTACAATATAATAAGAAATCTAAAAAGTTATTACCCTTAAGTATTCGACATTGATATAATGGTTCCGGAGCATTTTTCGTTTTGCATCTATTTTAAAAAGTGGCTAGGATATAGCAGTTTGAAATTCTAGGATGGCTGATATTTCCTTAATCAGGTTTCATTTATGAGCTTTAGAAAATGTGGTTACTCGCAAATTTGCTTTTAATTCTTGTAATCATTGTTGCTGCTATAAAACTACATAGTCATATCTACCAGCGTAAAATTCTCGCCAATCTTAGCGATACTTGGCGAATTAACGTCAAATTAAGCGACCAAATATAAATCACCATAAATGAAGCCAACTTAGACCGTACTTCAGTGAAGAGAGTATGCACTATGCTGAAAGAAGCCAACTCGGATACGAAATTTTCGGCAGAGGCTATTTCAAAACTATATTTCAAGCAATCAGGCTGTTACTAGGTCTACAAATTTGTTAGCAAGCTAGCGTGGCAAGATTCGACTTGTCATCGTATGGTCAAATTTTGCTGTCAAAGCAGGTGCAAGCGATACGTCCGTACGTTACATCTGAGTTGAAGTATCTGAGTTGGGTAAAGAGACCACACTGCCAATGAAAGAGACAGGCCACGGTATTCCACCAATTTCGGCTGCTTTTCAGCCTACCTTGATCACATAGGAGTTCGACAATTGATAGAAACCAGCTTATATTGATCACGTGGCAGTTCGATAATTTGTGGAAATCAGCTTATCTTGATCAAGTGACAACCTAAGGCAAGCCGCATACTGAGGCGTCGCGAGCAAAATGAAGTCTGACTGAGGGGAAGAAACAGGTTGAAACAAAGGAGATACTTATTCCAAACATGTTTTTTCACTCAAGCCGGGCTTCATGTTGCTTGAGATGCCTTAGTGTGCGTCCTGCCTAAGAGAGCTGAAACCCAGATAGCAAGCAAGGTTTCGAAAATGGTCTTTTTTCCTTTTCTTTCGATTTTTCTGCAAAGGTATATTATCTTTACCGTATATCATGGTCACAGTAATGTTTTCAATATTAGATTTTTGGAATAACCGTCAGAAAACCTACGGTCTAAAATCCTCCTTTGCACATTCATTTTCCGCGCATGCGCAACTTATTTCGAGCTGCAAATTGCCCTTGTGCTTGCGTTTCATGACTCATTGAAGGTGATATTGACGTGCGAGTGCGAGCAGGTCGCGTCGTAGCATCGGTCTGAATAGTGCCGGCTTTGCATTTGCATGTGCAATCATGTTCCATCTAAAGTATGTTAAACTATTTTGTATTGATTTTATTTCATAAAGATTAACCTTATTGTAAGAACTACATACATACGCATATTTCTGTTGTAGTTCTTGAAATTTCCATTTATAATATGTTTTTTATTCTTAACGAATTAATGCGAGTTCTTTAACCATATTTTCATTGCAAAATACCATAGATAGAGATTAGCATTTGTTTTTGTTATCTATTGATGCTCCCCAATTTTAAAATATTCATCTTATAGTTCATTTGCTTAAACATTACCGTCAAAAGTTTGAAATATTGCGTAATAATAATAATAATAATAGATTTTGTACTAGTATTTAAACTGTAATTTAGTCAAAGTTAATTATTTTTACGCATACGTTTTATTTTCTTACATTTTAGTAATTTATGTTGTATAAAATTTCATTTTAAAATATCATTCAATGACAATTGTTTTTACATTATGTACGTTTAAGATATAAAATTTTTATTGTATGCGTTGCTACAATATTTTAAAGTATTGTTATTTTTATTACTTTGTTTAATACATTTTATTTTCATGAAGTTTAAAAAAAAATGAGTTTTAATGAAATAAAACTATTTAAATTTTTGACATTTCAATATACATACTAATAATTATGAAAGATTTTGAAAATGAAGGTTTATATTTTAAAGAAAAAAAGGAAAATGAAAAAAAAGTCTAGGTAATGTTAATCGATTATTATTATTATTTATTTTTAATTACGGAGCATCAACAGATTTAATTCAGAGATAAATTATTCTGAAAAATTTTTGTTCTTCTGTATTAAGTAAAATGAAAACATGCTTAAAGTAGACTAAAAATAAACAAATAGGTAATATGCCTATGATATAAAAATATTATAAATGGAAATTGCATATTTGTTTCTAATTTTTCTCAGTAATTATATAAACTCCAAAATTTGGTTTTATATAGTTTTTAAATGAAGTTCTTAAATCTTTATGAAATTAAATTATGCAGTAATGTTTAACTTACTTCAGTTTGACACTCAACTAATAAATGAGAGTAATTGATAGTGAACTGACCATTATCACTTTCCAAATATAAAAACACAAAAATAAAGACAACATAAAAACCACTTCATAAACAATTCCCAACTAAAAAATTTAAACTATTGTAAAACTTTCAGGATAATGTAGTAGGACTTGAGCAAAAATATCATATATATTATTTCTCCTGTCAACATCCCTTTTTCTCTGAAAATACGAAACGCAGAACGACGAGTGAGATAGCATATGAAAGGATTTTGAACAGGATTCTGACGTAGCACACTTAACATTTTGTTAAAACATAATTTTGATTAAAATTTGCTTATAATTAAAAATTAAATCGGCATTGTTTTCATAAAAGAAATCAAAGATTGTCCTCAAAATATTGTTGCCAAAAAAATAAAATACCACATTATATGATGCTCAGCGATTATTATAAAAAACCCCGCACGGGTTTGTTTTATATTTATGATTAAAAAGCGAAATTGAAATTGAAATGTTTAGATTGATATTTCTATGCCCCATGTTTTTCCCGAAGCGGATGACGTCATCCTCTAATGCAGTTAAAATACGATTGTTATTATTATTTTTTTTTTTTTTTTTCGCGCGTGCCTTTAGCAATCTTGGATCAGTTTTTACTCTAACTTTGATGGAATAGATGATATTCTGGATTGACTAACAACTAAATGTTGTTTACAGATATTTTTATCCTTGCTTTATCTTTAGAAGTTTAAACCTGCATCTAATAACTATTACATATTGATAAAAAATGGTACTTCTCTATTATCCCGTCGACCACTTTTCATAACAAAAAACTATCGCGAAATAAACGGGAGAACGTTGCCATTGGAATATCAAAATAAATAAAATATAAGAATTTAAGGACACAATTATTATTTTAATTAATGAAATAACTAATAAATCAGTAAAACATAATGAAAAATACACGCAAATGTCGAATTAAAAACCACTTGATGACGTAACAAACACGTATAATGCTTCTGACATCAAGTAAATGGGACTGCATTTTTGGCGTTTAATCTTACAATTTGGCGATAGTTTTTTGTTATGAAAAGTGGTCGACGGCATAATAGAGAAGTACTTAAAAATATTAGATTTCAGTGCGAAATCCTCGCACGGGCCCTCTGGTAATATACAAATTTTCTTGTTACCCGAATTCACTTTAAAAGGAAAATATTATCCCCGGTATGTTTTAGACTTTATTTTTAAAACTGATTAATGGTAAAAGAAACAAAAAAAAAAGTTATCTATTTTAATTAGTTCTGTCAAATTCAAGCAAAAGTTAGAACACTTCTGTAAAATTAATTCACACAGTTCATTCTAACAAAATGCATATTAGATTTTAAAAATTTTAATGTTATCAACAATTAATATTTTTTTAGAAGCAATATATTAATTAAAATATAAAAAATAAAATATATTCAAATTTTAGCAATTACATAGGAAAGGAATTTTAGCAAAGGAAAAAAAGAAATATATTAATTAAAATATGTAACTTACTATAACTTCTTAAATATAATGTGGGCTAATAAAAATCCTTATTTTCCATTTTTTTTTTCTTCAGTATATAAAAATTAAGCTAAAATTTAGTTTCCCACAGAAACAAAGAAAATTTCTAAGTCAGGTTATTTTGATGAAAATCTAATGCCTCTGTTAATTAAGATTTAAAACTAACAGATTAATCAAAACCTTTCTCATTTCCTTTATAGATGCTTATAATAAAAGCATTATTATCTACCTTTGATTGTAATTCTTGTTACAATGGTTAATAAGAAATATTGCCTTACATTTCTACCTTTTGGTATGCTTGTCCTACAACACTTACAAAGTACCTCAGATTGTGTCAACTAGCAACCTTTTATAATCCTTTTTACAATGTTTGGAAGCCTTTCAGACAAAGCCTTTAAAAAGCATCTAGTCATTTACATGTTAAGGTTAGAAAAATATTTTAAAAATAAAAAATTGTTATCTGGGAAGTATCGCAGCCTGTCTCTTCCGTTGGCTGCGAGAGACCGTGATTCTTCCTGTCGTTATATTGCTAGCTGTGAAAAAAGCACAGTGCAAACACTAAGGCCTAGAAGGTGAAACGAAGTTATAATTTGGAGCCAAAGGAGCATTGTAAACTTAGCCAGGAAGAGAATTGGACCAGGAAGGTTTCAGTTGGTAGGTGGTATGGCTTTCGAAGGGGAAGGATTTTGAAATCATTTGCCTGTAATTGGAGTACCTCTGTATGACAGTGGCGACATACGAGATATTTCATTGGTTGAGAATATTTTGGACAACACGAATCGCCCAGCATCTCGGCAAACTTGCCGTTATCGCGATCCATAGTTTGGACAAAAACTTCTGTCTGTGTATGCGCCCTGGGCGTATGTCGCCACTTTCATTTAGAGGCACCCTACCTGCAATAAGGAAAGGGAATGTTTACAAACAAACAGTTCCATCAACCAATCTACCACTACATTTTTGTCATAGCTATCATTGCAGGAATTGTCATGGCGACGTAGACCGATCACATCATAGACCAGTTTAACGAAGATCAATCAAATTTCTCATTTCATTTGTACAGTAGGAGTTATAAAGAACAAACAGGTTTTTCTAGCTAACCAATAATAATTTAAACAACAGTGAGTTCAGCTGCCCTTTCCTTATAGATACGTTACTTTCAGATGAGTTACTCCGTTCGTCTATCACAACCCACAAGTAAAAAATTGACTTCAAGGGCTTTCCCACTAGATTTTTTCGGAATCTCGTGAGCTGATTCTCCTACTGAGATAATTATATTTCTTTTCTTATGCTTATGACGCCGTAATATCAAATTATGAAAAATTCTAAAATTTAATATATATCGTAATATTGCGGCATCATAATTCCAAGCTAAATGAGAAATTTGTCTGTGTGTTGCCCAGATTTACTGTTTGAGGAACTTAGCAATTCTCCAAACTCGAAGAAGGATTTCTTCTAGAAGGTAAAGGGAAAAGAAAATTGTAGTTTGTCCAAAAATTCAACCCCTGGAGACCTAAACACTGAGAAACATCCCTAGCTTCAGTCTTAACACTGTTGTTAGGAGGACTAAATGGCTTCTGAACGGCCTGTATAAATTTCATGATAATAAATAGACTTGATCAACGCCTCCTCCCCCTCCCCCAGACATTAAGTAATCTTCATCACTACCAACTTAGCATGTTACCGAAGAACAACATTGTACCAAGGATATTTAAGGTTGAAACAAGAGTATAACGACAAAAGACTGCAAAAAGTTAGTGCTAACTGGACCCAGGGAAGCAAACCTTTCTTTTGTAGGTCAGTGCCCCACGAATGCTTGGAAAAATGAAGAATAGTTACAGTTATTAAAAACATTCTAATGCGATTTTTTATGATTATCTGCTGTATATTTTCCAAGTAGCGATAAGAAAAAAATTAGCAGCTTCAAAATTTTACTTATAAAAGGAGTGGACCTGGACCATGGATACTAATATTTCTCTGAGGATGAACCTTGCAGTTTCACTTTAGTTGGGCACATGTTGACTCTTGAATGAAATGAAATTAATTTTTATTAATAAAATATATTCGTATATACATACAAAACCATTTTTAAATTCCATGCATCATTTCATAATAAAACAATGGACGTAGAAATGATGATTATTTCTCGGAATCTTATTGATTATTTGAATCGTTATGATAAAAATTAATTAATAAATAATTTTAGCAACAATTTTAAAATAACACCACAATCAGAGGGTTGATCAAAGATCGATGACATAAAATATTCTTTTGCGTGTTTTTTACAGAAAATAAGCACATCCCTAATTTACCTAAATAAAAAGATTTGATGGGCTGGCAACAATATCTTTCTTTACAGTTTTGTAATGTCAGATGTCACTTTAAATATATGAGAATGATGTATTAATAATTTTGGCGTACAGATTGTTTGGTGTGATTATTCGGGAAAAATGTTTTAATCATTTATAGGTATTGAGAATAAACGTTGATTTAGGTGACGTGAAAACAGAATACAATTTTGACCACTATCTTTCGGCTCTCCGTGAACGGAGATGCTTTGAGATTGGATTAGATTGCTTGCGCGAATAATTATGCGCATTGCAGAAATGCAAGAAATTTGTTGTTTACGACGTCGAACTCTGAGTGGTATAGTATTACATCTTTGTAGTTACGTGTAAGGACTGAATGTTTATGTCTTAGTAAAGAGAAAAAAAGAAAATTTATAATATGTCAGCGGCTAATAATGCGAAATTTCCCTCAACGGAGCGTGTAGTGAAAAGTAAGTCTGTTTCCCTATCTTAGGCTTAATATTGTCTATAACTATTTGCATTATTGAATTATTTGTTGTGTTTTTATTTCTTTAGCTATGTGGCTTTTTACATGATCCTTTTCTGCTAAAATTTTGTGAAAAATATTAATTCCGAGAATTGAAAATATTCGCGTATCAACACCCACTTGCTCGTAGCCGGCAGAACCAACTGATCTTGTCTCTATTCTGTATGTTAATATGTGCTTGATGGCATTTTGTTAAATATATTAAAATCAATACCATGATTTCCAGTAAAGACTTTATTTTTTTAAACCAAAACCTATTTAAAACTGTAAAATCTAGTTATATTAAATTTAGTCAATATTAATAAACAATCGTTTCTCGCTTCCTTTTTTTTTATCTTAATATTTTTTAACAGGTTAAACTGCTATTTAAAATACAGAAAAAAAAAAATGCATTTTTAAAGATGTCTTATTGAAACTAATTCGTTTTTTCGCGACTGCAGATCTATAAATACAACATTGTATATACTTATACTAATTAATTGAAAAATTTATTGAAATATCGTGATAAATTTGACAAGTTTTACTTATTTTATTCAATTGATTGAATGGAAATTTTAATTGGTATGCTTATTTTCTGTTGATAAGCTCATCTTTGAAATGTAGGTCACTGTGTTGCTGCTAACAATAATCAGCTGATATATAACATTAGTGAATCATTCGCTCTCTGTTACTTGCCATCCGTTTTTTTATACCTTTAATATGTTTGATTTCAATATTATTGGATTGGCTCGTAATGTAAAATAGACTATGTATTTTTATAAATTTATATTTTAATAATTTATATATTTTTTAATCACTTCATACTGTGGTATCATGAATTTAAAAAAATAAATACTGAAATTACCTTTTAAACTTTAATTATCTTGTATAATTATGAAAAAGGGAAAGGGTTAAATATCTCATCTAAAATGAATAATAATAAAATGACTGAAAGTTTCGTCTGAAATTAATATTAATTGCTTATAATAATCTAATTTCTTCACAGACAATTTGTTTTGTTCATTTAGTTATGAAGAGAAGTGGTGAAACATGTACACAGAAAATCATGGAAAATTTTATTTATATCTATTTGCATTTGTTCACATCTTAAACTTTAGGATATTTTACATATCAGTTTGATACAAGGTTTAAAAAAATAAATAAATAAAACCCATGTGGTTTGGGCTTTTTAAAACCCTTAGAGTTAAACCAATCTTAAGTTTGATTTTATTGTTATATAAAATGTTCCAGAATCAGCATGGCTCGTAAAAATTCCATGCATCAGGTCACCATGGCGACTAGCTTTATTTATTTTCTTTTTTTACTTTGGTATTCAAATGCAATATTCCCAGCCATATAGTTTCTACCAACCAGGATTTCAGAGTTTTGTTATTTTTGTGTCTTTTGAATGATTAAAAATAAAATAAATTCTTTATAAAGTTGAGGTTTATGTTTACACTTTGATTTTTTAATATATATTTGATGAACATTAAATAAAGTGATTGATTATGGATTTTCTTAGTTTAAATATCATACAAATCCAGTTGTCAGGTGACTTTCAAAAGCATCCAATGCTAAAGACAGATTTCCAAATTTAGCCGAAGTTATTGTGCATTGTGTGATATCAAATGTCTCTTTTGAAAATAGGTTTAGTTTAATGAACCTAAGCAAGAATCATCATTGGAGTTGGACAACCTTAATAATTTGATGCTTATTAACCAGAGTTTACCATGTTTTAAAAAACTTGCTTAAAACTAGCTAAAATATAATCATTATCCGTAAAAACGAACATATCCATACAAATAACAAAATCTCACTAATCAAGTTTATTAATGATTTGGCTTAGTCCATTAAAAAAAATGTTAAAATAAGGTATAACAAACTAGAAAAATTTCATTTTATAATGCAAGCATTGTATCATTTTATATACACAAAAATAGAAACTTGCATTAAATAAGATTTTAAAGTCTTTGTTTTAATATCATTTAGAATTTGTAAAAATGTATCGTTAGTTGTTTAAAACCATTGTTCTGTGAATCTTTGGTGGTTTGCAATTCAAATGATGTCAGTTGAAACAAGATTTGGTGAGTTATCACTGGCACGCAGCTAACATAAGTAAAAATACCGAATATACTTGCTAATTGTATACAAACTGTAACACTTAAAAATGGAATTATTTCACTTAATTTATTAACTACTATACACAATATCTGCTTGTATTTGTATGCATTGACTTAGTGAAAAAAAGTGTGGTTATAATAGAACTGTCAGAAATATTCCATGTATACCATGGCCTTAAATTCAGGTTTTTTTTAAAAATAGAATCCGTATGGACTGTTGTTTCAAAACATAAAATTTACTTTTGTTTTTAGATCTGTTTTTCTTTCAAATTTTTATATGAAAAGCAAAGCATATGTTCATCACAAAATAAAAAACAAAAAATAAGTACACACAATTTCTGGAATAATTTATTCTCCTGACTTCAGATTTATCTTACTAATTTTAATTTATTTTTTGTTATCTTATAAAACATGAAATTTGTAGCAGAGGGACTCCTATTATCCTATTAACATATATTTGTCCATGGCCATGAAAACCAAAAATATCAACCAAAACAGAAAACAGTCACCTTGCTGTACTAGAATAAAAACAAACATGTAATTTAGTAATGCAGCAATCCTATCTGTAATATGGCTTAGTATATAATATAGAAGACTAGTCCATTTGCCTGAAATGTGTGAAGCCAGTCACTAGAAGGCACTGCAATCCTACACCAAAATTGAAGTCTAACTAAGGCTTAACAATAGTAGTAATTCTGAGAAAGTTCGATAAGTGGATATGTCTGCAATTGACGTGTTTTATTGAATGCAACTTGACGAAAATTTAATTTCATTATTATAGCCTGGTTTGTTTTTCAGCAAATTATATGATAAATTGCAAAATAAATATTTTTTCATTTAGTTTTTGTAAAATTTATTTTGGTAAAATTGATATGATGAATTTAAATATTTTCCTTAACATTCTGTACACATTTCTTAATTGATAACTGCTCTCATATTCTTGCTACATTTGAAATCATCACCACATTTTTGCTAACATCTGTATTGTTTGATGCCAAGTTCGACGACATACCCACTTATGGAACTTTAGCCATTTATTGTATTTTCTATTTCTGCAAACTATTTCTTTATCCAAAATCATGTCTTTTCCTACAGTTTTAAAAATGACTTATTTGTATAGTTGTAAAACAAAATTTTAATCTGTTTATTTTTCATTAGAGTTTTTTTTTCTTAACTTTTGTGTATTTTGTAGACATATTTTTAAATACTAAGTAAAAGTTTTATCAATTATTGCATATATTATACATATATATTCAAAAAACTTTACAAATCAATTATAAATTCCTTTGTCTTCAATATTGCTTAAAAAAAAAATTAAATTATTACAACTACTTGGTTATGGTTGAGTACACAGTCAAAATTTGGCAGAGTACTGAGCTTTCAGCAAATTAACCCTTAGTCTGTAATTCCCCAATTTACAGAGTAATATATTCAGTACTCTGTACGGCTCTAGTTTATACTAACATCCATGCTTGTGCATCCTGCTGCCCAATAAAGCTTTTTTTCTGCTTTTTTAAACTTTATATGCAGTTATGTTTTTAATTTAGATTCTGTATGCCTTTTTCAAAATATAACTTTTTATGGCTATAGCATGCTTTCTCCTTTGTCTAAAACAAACAACAACAACAAAAACTGAACAAATATAAAATTTATAATTTGAAAAGACTTCATATATATACAAAAGTGAAATCATTGTTATGTTTGTTGGTGTTTTCTTAATTGAAGTAATTAAGGCACACTTGGCTGCTTTCCCATTTGTTACAATGTCAGTCAGTTACCTTTTCTTGTTGAGCATGATGGAGAAATGCTGTCTGGCTCTTCTCCCTCCCCTCCATTTCCATTAATCAAAGAGTATTTCTTCTTCTTTTTTTTTTAATCATGACTGTGATATATAGCTCAAAGGTAGTAAATTAATTTTAAAAAACTCAAATTCGACATTATAGATTTCATTTGAAATCTTATTTTTTGTTTATACTTTATATATTGTTTAAATAATGTTAGATATTCCAAATGTAAGAGGATATAATATGGTACTCGGTTTCTTTTTTAAGATATAGCTACAGGAAAGAAAAAAAGCATTATTTAAACTATTTATTCAGGGTTTTAAAATAGTTTTCTAAATATACTTAATCATTATTTAATTAATGTTACATTATTAATTGATAAAAGCAAAATATATATTATATTTAATATTCAACTTCTTATTTTTTTTCCTACTTTTTAGTATTTAAAATATTTTGTTATTAAAGTTTCACAGACAGTTGGGATATTTTGGCGCTTAATTATCCCCATTGTTTTTGCAACTCATATATACAGTTGTAACCATAAAGAATATTTGGCAATTTATCGCCTGCAGTTGGCAAAAAGAAAAATGTTATAAAATTAATTTATAATTAAATTATAGAAATATTAGACTATGTTGTTCTTAGAAACATACCTGTAAACATAAATTTTATAATTTTAACCTATCAGATCAGGAAGTGAGTGAGAAATAGATGACAAAATTCCATCTTTACATACAAAAACAAAGTTGATTTTAAATAAAAGTGTAAAAGAAAAAAAGTAAGACTGAAATTGCATCAGTAGTTCTTGAGAAAAAGATACATCAATGTCAGCTGTTTCACATAAGATTTTTTTATTCATGAAATTGCATAACTGTTTTTCTTGCCTAATGATCATTTTATAGTTTAGCCACTGCCAAAGCTATTTTCAAAATAGTATCAAAACTGCAGTCGGGTATGTAAGATAAATTATAATTCCTTTATAATAGGTACACTATATTAAAATATTGAAATTTAAAGAACTTAATAATTATGTTATTTCTAACTAGTAAGTTCACAATAGTATATATACTGTATATTTATTATACTGTATTATTTATTATACTGTATATTTATTATTTACAGACATGTTTGCATATTAACCGAAATTCAGAGCAAGAATAGTAATAATATATACTGCTTTTATTTAATGTACATACAAATTTCCTTTTTTTAAAAACACCATATTGGAATTTCACCTTAACGAATTTTTCAGTATAACAAATTCAATCAGTGGTCTCCAGAAATTCATTATAACGAGATTTTACTGTATATTTAAATTTTGTTACTTGCAAAAGTCTTTTTACTATTTTAATTGATTGTATATTATCTTGAGATTATTATAAACTTATTTTAACAAATATTACCATCGGTGAAATTTTTTTATTTTCTTTGCAGGCGTACCATTCCCTCCTAGTCATAAACTTACATTAAATGAAGTTTTTGATCCTAAAACCTCCAAACCTCGCACAGATGTGTTAAAGCAACATTTTGTCTTAGAAGGAAGAATAGAAGAGGCTGCTGCGCTCAAAATTATTAATGAAGGGGCAGCTCTTCTACGGCAAGAAAAAACTATGATCGATATTGAAGCACCTGTTACAGGTTTGTATTAACATAGCTACCTAATATTTGCATAGGAAATATATATTATATTTTGTTGCACATCCTGTAGTAATTTTTATTGAAAATTTTTATATTCTTTGAAATATTTTATTTCAATTTGTATTTTCTTCACTTTCACATACTCTTCAAACTGTTCTAAAATATTTTAAGGTATGACCTTTTGTATAAGATTTGCATATAAAATCTACGTTTACGGTTGCGATTTTTTGATAAATGTGCAAAAGTAAAAGTCATATTTTTAGCTATTTAAAAAAATAAACACATGAAAGAAAAATCATGCATAGATTATAGTACTGTAATGAAACTTCATCATTTAATAAAGTAGAAACAAGAAATTTAAAACAAGTTGGAAATTGTACGTCAAATGTGACAAATGAGATGTGTTCATACTATAACTAGTTTTGTAGATATTCAGATCTTGGTACAATAGCTGTTGCACTCTTATGCAAGAATACAAAATTTATTTTATGAAATTAAGTTTCAATACACTTTTACAGACAATTAATTACAATTCTGTGTTACATTAAAATTATACTATGTGCAAATGTTCAATACAAGACATTGTGAAAAAAAATCTTTATTATATATCACTGAAAAAAAAAAAAGGAATTGTATCATCTATTATTGTGATATGATTAATTTCCGTAATAAAATAGGTACATTTTAAGTTGGCAATATTTTATCTTTAGTTGACATTTACTGAAAATTCCAATCTGAAACTTAAGCCTAACTTTGAAAATTTCAGAACTTGAAATCCATATTTAGACTTCTTCCATTTAGTATCTATTTCTCCGGAATAATCTGTCTAAAAAGCTGTCGGTAGATTATAGGATTGCTATAATTAAACAATTTTAGTATACAATTTTGGTTTTTAAATTCAGTAATACAGAAATGATGACTTCATCTTAAATATGACTTAAACATCATGGGAACCTAGAATCATTACCTATCATGAGATATCATTGAATTAATTATGTATGATAGGATTTAAAAGAAAGAAGAAAACTTTTAAGTTTTGATTTGATTTTCATAAAATTTGAAATGACTCAACAAAATTCTGCAACGATTATATATATTGAAATTTAAAATCATTCGATTGGGTAGATTTTGCTCTGTTATATGCAGACAGACCAGATGATGACTATAGGTGCTACATATTTATATAATTACGAACGCTCCTAACAGTTTAGAAAATGCAACACAGTTGAACACCTAATTTCAGAATTGAGAATTTTATCATTTGGTCTTGAATTTCACCCGATTGACAAAATTAGTGCTTTTTCCCCCCTAAGACAATCATTCATGTAAAAATAAATTACAAATTTCATCCATCGGTTGTGGAAAAAATCATAAATTTTACAACAGTTGAGTAAAAAAAATGCGGATTTCATCAAACACTTGCGAGAAAAAAAATAATGAAATTTGGTAGTTGGTTTAAAAATTTGCACATTTTTTTGTTCCAAAGAGATAACAAACTTTTATATTGATTTTAAACTAAAGTTACAATGAGCCTTAGTGTTTTATCTGTTGCATCCACAATATCAATATTGCATTTTATGTGGTATTTGCTTTAACCATGAAAAAAAACTGGTTAACCATCCTGGTCAAGATATATTTTAATCATCAGTGTTCAAAGCTCATTTTGACTGGGAAAAGAAATTAAATGATAAATTTAATACAACATTTGAAAGGGTTTGTCGAAATAATATTTTACAATATTTAATCTAACATTTTGAAGTGTTTTGAAATAGAAGTACATTATTTTAATTTCATTACTTTAAAAATTAACAGTACAAAAATTTCTAAAGATAAGCAACTATTGTAAGTATTAAAATATTTTTTAATAATTTGATTACATATCTAACTTTATATAAAAAGTGGAGGAAACTAAGTCACTTTGAACAAAAGAAACATTTTAAAATTTTTATTTAGAATTCTATAAATGATTATTACAAGTAATAAATGTTGTATTAAGACTGAATGTCTACAAAACATGCTGATATTTCTGAAGCAACATTATTCAACAATTAAAATTATTCAAAGGGCACTCTTACGCATGCATAGATTTTATCTTCAGTTTATCCCTGAAATGCATGGGTTAGAAAATATCAACAGTATTAATTACCATTACCACTTGGAGAATTACGTTCATAAACATTGATTAAAAAAATTGGCTTAGACATTTGCATTCAAATGAAGATTCAGTAAGAGAAGAAAAATCAATTATAGATAGGTTATGTTCTTAGCAGGTATATCGTCTGTTATATAGGGATTATATTCTTTTTGCACAGATTATATTCCTTTTATACAGTCAAGATAATTTTCTGTTTAAGACAAGTTTTGGCCATAGACAAAGTTCTATTTTGCAGATTTTACTATACTTTAATTTTTTTTTCTTTTTGTCTAGAAATGTACATACTATTCTTTAATAAAAAATTTAATTGAAGAATAATTGCCATTTAAAAATCTATGCTTTTTTTGCAAAAATTGTTGTGCTGTGCCTCATTTTACTGATATTTGCACGAGCCAGGCCAATGATTTTCATATGGGTTGGGTCGGGACCAGGCCTGAAAATTTTGGCTCATGCAGATCTCTAGAGAGAATGAAGTCCAAGTCCGATTTGGTCCGGAACAAAGAAGTCTACCCTGGCTCAAGTCCGCATGATAAAAATTTAGCCCAGCCCAAGCCTGCAGAAAAAAATTAATGTCTGTGCCTGGCACAGAAAGAGTGAAGACCAGGCCCAGCCTGAGACTTGTGAATAAAAATTTGAGACTTGTGAATAAAATTGCCCGAGCCTGTGCAAATTGCTCTCCTGACTTTCTCCCGATAGTGCCCTTGCAGCCCAGCAAATATCGTAATAGGTACATCTAAAAAAAATAATAATAGTAGTAATAAGAGTTATATAAAATATATTTCTGTTTGAAATAAACTATTACACAAGACAAAAAAATTCAATCTATATTTAATTATTATAATATTAATTATTGTTAAATAGCATAACATTAATATGCATATAAATATACAGTTTGAGTAATTTATGTATGCTTAAGTTATTCCGTACAGTTTCAACTACTTTTGGGTGGTTAAAATCAATTCTGACAAGTTTTAGACTGTTAAAACCAGTTTTGACCCATTGTTCTGGTTAAAATTAGATTTGAGTGGTCAAAATTGCATCTCTGTGTTAGGAAATAAAATCTGTCAATATTTCATGCAAATATATATTTTTTTAATTTAGATTTTGTAGACATATTTTTTGTAATGTTTAATAAATAGTAAAATTCATAACTGAGCTCATTAAATCTGTTATAATCAATATAGTAATTGATTCATTGATTATAATGACAATAATTGTAATGTGCTTTTATATTAAGCAGTATTTTTGAGTGAATGTTAGTTTTATAATTAAATCTACATTTTTTGCTTTTTTCCTTTGTTTGTATTGCCTATGTATTAATCTAATGTGAACTATTTTTCACATTAATATAATTAAAAGCTTATCTACTATACTTGCATATTTAATCTATAATTCTGTTTTTATATGAAATCTAATTCTATTCTATAAAAGCTTAAATGGAAATATTCAGAAAAAAAAAAAAAGGATTAAGGATTTATTACAATATTCAGTGATTTAAAAAACACAGTTTATGATGTTGAATTTAGAAGGATAGCCTAATTTAATCTCAAATTTTACACATGTGTTATATTATTTATGACATGTTAATTTCCTTCAAGCCTGAACTGCATGTTACAAGAAATGTCACGATTTTGTAAGTGTAAAAAAAATCTTCCTATTTTCGAAATTCTAACGTTGGCAGTTATGATATTATGATAGATGAAAATTAATCAAAGGGTCATTGAAGTTATAGTCATTATATTCAGTTAGTTAATATTTAATATATCATTTCTCTTGTATATTCAATGAAAATTTTCTAGGCCACCCTTCTGTTTATGTATCAAGTATGTGATATTCTTAGAAATATTTCTTCTGATTTTGTTCCAAAATACACACCTTCAGATGTATGGATGGCGCACAATCCCACTCATTTAAACTTGAACATCTAAAGTTGAGTGTGAGATAATGGGAGGAAAAAGTAGATACTGTTTGAAGAAAAGTTATTTTTAACTGCTTTTTCTCCTTTTGCTTGTAGTATTGTTTCTTCTATCATTTTGCATTAGTTTTTAAACTTTCTGTTGACTTAAAATGTTTCATTTACTCAGATATTTTGTAACTAAATTAAATTGTAGTTTTTATTTATTTTGTTTTATGTTGAGATGTATCTTTTTGTTAAAATTTAATATTAAAATATTCTACATAAAAAAATCTTATTTTTTAATCATGCTTGTAAATGCACATATGATATGTGTATATACATATATAAAATGCATCTGTATATTTATTCTTATTTTGTGTTAAAATTTTTAAATGATTCTTTTGAGATGATCTGATAAGAGAAAAATTGCTTTTTTTTTTTTTTTTTTTTTTTTTTTTTTTTTTTTTTTTAAATACTTAGTATTAAAGAAAGTGGCATATTTTTATTGAATTTTATTTCCAAGATCTATAAAAACATTTTTTATAATGCATTTTTTTTTTAAATTCTATAATTTTTATATATTATACATCTATATTTATAATCTATAATTTTCATAATTTATAAGTTTTTCTCATTTTATTTTAATTTATCTAAAATATTGTTATATAGCACTATTGTTTAATGTAGTGTTCATTCTAAAAAAAAAAAAAAAAAAAAAAAAAGGGGAGGGTCAGGGTGCTAGTAACAAAAAAATGCACTATTAAAGCAGAAAAAAGCAATAGTTGAACAAGAATAAAAGCATTATTTACGTATATAAAGAAATAAGTGATAGCGGATTAGTTGAGACCATTATTCATGCCTATGGAAGAATTGAGACCATTTTTATTAATGGATGAATTAAAATGGGCAAAATAAGACACCACCTATTTTAGCTGTATATATGTGTGTTTCTTGTGTATTACATAAACTGCATTTTACTAAAATATATATAAAACAATCTAAAAGACAAATAACCCGAAGCACTATAATTTTACATCATTCATTAGCCCCAATCCTCAAGTTTCATTTTGGCAAAATTCCAATTTTTTGTGTGTGCTAGAAGCACTTGGTTTTCAAATAACAAAATTTAGTTTTTATTCTGTGTTATAATTTGTTTTTAAGTTTATATGAATATTGGCATGCTTTTACAGTTCAGAAGAACAGCAATAAAATATAATTTATCTGTTAATTTTCAAGACAATTACATTTTAATAAATTATTATTGAATAGAATTAGAAGAAATACAATCCTATTTTAATGTTTATTAAAGAAATAATGTAAAAATTTATTTCTCTATGTGCTTTTAATTACTGTCTATCTGAAAATAAGAAGTAGAATTTATTGTAGATAAAAGAAAATTTGTTTTCATATTAATGCTATAAATATAAAATAGTGTCCAAGAAACATGAAAATGTTTATTATTTCTTAATCTATATATTTTGCCTAATAATCCATTTAATTTCAGGCTTCTCAAATAAGTCATTATTATTTTTTTTCCCCCTGCAAAGTTCATTTTCTCCTTAACCCCTTCGCGACGAGCGTCCTTTACAGAATTTTTAATCTTTTGCCACCGGTTTTTCAATACAGAAATTTTCGCCTAATTGAATCTCAGAAATGCTGTCATTAAATAAGGCAAAGTTTACAATAAAAAGTTACTGGTGGGAATAATCGAGGATTCTGGGCACCTTATGTGTCACGTATACATGTCGCTCGTCCCCAAGGGATTAAATACCAAATTTGCCTTTCTAGATCCTTTTAACCTCTTTTTGTCACTGAAACCAAGAAGTTTTGTTTTAAAGTGTAGATGCATTTTTGTGGTAAAACAAATATTTGTGTTTGACCGCTGGGCTTATGCTAAGATATTTAGTAAAGCTACTTTAGAAACTTTATTTAGACATTTCAAAGTCAGATTTTTGATTTTTATTTATTTATTTTAAAACTTATTCCTACTTGTCACCAGATATCTGAATCCATTAGGGACAAAAATAGGAAACTTCATAGCATGATGGGTTTTAGGAACTTAGCCAAGGATTAAAAAAAAAAATCCCTGACGGCTCGGCATACAGGCACAGGTAGATTTCGAAGAAGCAGACTGTGGGGCGCCTGTTTATTGGGAATTGCAGAAGAAGGACCTATTTGCCATGATGCAGCAGTTGGGACCGCCCACTTCGAAATATGCCTCTGCCTGTAGGCAGAGCCAGCAGGGATTTGTTTTTGTTTTTATTTTTATTTATTTTTTGCTGTAAGAGTTGGTCCTATAAAAAACTTGTCAATATAAAGTTGTAGATAATATTAAGATTTATAATAAATTTAAGCTATTTAATGATAATAAATTTAATGATATCTTGTGAATTGACGAAGTTATGAATTTTTTTCTTCTGAAACCCCTATTTCCCCCCGCCCCTTGGGCGCATTTTTAATGAAATCAAAAATCTGTCATTCATAAATTTTTGGCCCATTTCTTAGAAGTAATAATAACTTTAAACGGAATATATATGTGTCAAAATAAAAAAGTTATGGGTTTATTTTTTCTGTTTTCACAAAAAGCCCCCCCCCCCCCCCCCCCCGGTTCGATTTTGCCCAATAACAAACTTGACCAAGATTTTATGACACTTGATTTTATGTATCAGTTTGGGAAAGATTTGTGCCAAATTATGGAAGTTATCATGTCTATAAAAGTGATTTATATATACAGGGATGTAAGACCTGCGCCCAAACAGCTTTCCTGCGCCAAGCTGCTACAAAACAGCTATTTTTTTCAAATTTTGCGCCAAACCTGCGCCACATCGCCATTTCTTGCAACTCTGCTTGAATAACTCTTGACGTCACTGCTGTGTGTAACCCTGCCGTTGCTCTAACCCTGCCCGGCCGATCGCCGTATGGTACGGTACAAAGTTCATCCTTTTTTTGAACTTGTAATAAACTGTGATTCGGGGTTGGCTGTTCCGCCCGCCACAAATGGTTGCAAGTTTTTTTTTTTTTTTTCTTACTGCAGTTACGTCACGGCTTGCAAAAAAACTTCGGATTCCACAAAGAAAAGGATTTGCGCTTGTTAGCTGCAGTTGATCTTCCAAGCAAAGTTTGCAGCTATGAATTCTTTGAAGTGGAAAAGTAAGTTGTATTTATTTTATTGCTTTACATTTTTATACATAGTTGTTAGTAATGTGCTTTTTTCCTTTTTGTTACTGCATTTGTTTTTTTAAATATGCGTATATGTGTGGTATCATAGCTAATGAGAGTTTTAAGTTTTGTGGAAAATAATTTAATAATTTCGAACTATATGACAATTACGATAAAAAATGCGCCATGCATAGTATTGGCAAATTCTATCGGCACAACATATTTAAATTTGAGTTTGTTCATTAATTATATTTTTCAGAAATGAAAAGTTTTATATTTTAACGGATTTTATTGATTTCTGTTTTTTTGTCCAAAATTTCTAAAATATCGTCGCTAATAATGTTAATCTATAAGCTATTTTATACAGATCCCAAATTGTTCTGATATCGAATGGAATAGTAGAATCAAAATTCTTTAGAAATAAGGACAATATATCAAACCAAAAGTTCATTGAATGGAGCAAAATTTTTGTTTTCAATTAGGATTTTAAGTTTTTACTCTTTTAAACTCAACTTTGTTTTTGTATGTAAAGATAGAATTATGTAATCTATTTTCAATTTTCTGATATGATGCTCCATCTAAAAAAAAAATTCTGGCTAGCACTTTCTAAACAAGTGTAAAATGGATCAGAAAATTTTCTGTGGTCTAGTTTGGTGCCCATGCCAAATCAATGTATTGTACTGGGAATTTTTATTAAAAAATTGTTTGCAGACATGAAATTATTTTCAGGGTGTCTAGCCACCTGGAAAAGTCAGGGAAATTTGTGGCTGAGTTGAAATAGACGCCTTGAATTTTCAAGACTAACTGATCAGCAGTTACTTTTATATTTATTTTTGCATATATATTTATATAGCCATACTGATATAATGTATTTTTTAGATTCTAGGCAAACTAAATTCAACCCAGATGTATTGAAAAAGACTGATTCTAATGGTGATCTAATTTCTGACTGGTGCATTGCTGGAGTTAAACCTGAAGAAGGACTGTGTGTTGTTTGCAGTACTACCATTGACTGTTCCCAGCATGGCGTTACAGCCGTGACACGTCATGCTAAAAGTAAAGTTCACAAAAATTCCTGTGATAATCATCGAAATAAAATGGATGGTCGACTGAAAAAAATTAGTCAACCAATAATTAATTTTGATGAAAAATATTGCCAAGAAATGTCGCACAGTGATAAGGTGACGCATGCTGAAACACTATTTGCCATAGCGGTTGCAAAGAACAATATACCCTTTTCATTTAGTGACACTGCAACAGAGATCTTTCCTAAGATATTTAAAGATTCTAAAATTGCCAGTGACTTTCCAATGTCCAGGGTTAAATTATCTTATGTCATATCAGATGGTATTGGGCCATATTTCAATGAAAAAATTATTTTTGTCAAAGCATTATTATCGCTTCCTCATGGAAATGCAGCATGTGAGAGAGGTTTTATTATTAATGGTCACATTTTAAACAACAATCGCAATAATCTCTCTCTTAAGAGTATCAATGGATTAAGAAGTATAAAATCACACCTTGAAGAGATTGGGTCTGTAACATCTATAGATATATCACGTGAACTATTAAGTTCAGTGAAAAAATCATACAAAAAATATAATGCTAGTTTGACAGAAGAATCTGTTGTTAAACAAGTTGATGGAGTGGTAGCACAAGAAACTTCAGAAAGTAAAGAATCCCTATTAAAAGAAAAAGAGAAAGAGCTAAATAAGGAGCTGGAATCATCACAGAAAATGTTGAATAACGCCCAGAATATGATTCAATGTGGCTTGAAAAGAAAAAATTTTGACGACATAGCGTGTGGCCAGGCAGTGTTAACAGAAAGTTCTAATAAATTTAATTCTATTTTAAAAGAAATTGAAAAAAATAGAGAAGAACAGAATCTTCTCTGTAAAAAAAAGAAAAAATAACTCTGTTCTGGTTCTGTAAATATTTTAAAATTTTAAACTCATCAAGCAATTTTAAGTGCTTTTTTTTACTCTTTTAATTGTCTTTTGTATCTAATTTTGTAAATAAAAAATAAGGTAATAATCTTTAAACTAATTTCTATAAACTTCATTTTGTTTTGAAAATTGAACAGCTATTGCACAAAAATTACTACCAGATATCATATAGTTAACTCTATGCTATTTGCATAGTTGCTTTGAAAATGCAATGATGAAGTTTTCTTTATCACAGTGAAGTCCAAGAACATTATGTATGTAAGGTAAGGGAACTTAACAAAATTTCATGTTGATATTAAATAGTACTGTAGATATTTCTACAAATCTATTTTTTTTTTCATTTATGTGCTACTTAAAATAAAGTTTTACAAAAATTCATAATTAAAGCACTGGCAAATTTAATTTGTTATATATAAGCTGGGTCTGAGACATGTAATGAATTTTCCCAATCACATTTACTTGCAATTTGCTAACATTTGTGCCCAGTTTAGATAATTATTAAGTTTTCTAAATAGTTAAATTTTTATTAAATCACCCAGTCTGCAAATAAAGTTTATATGTAATGTCATAAACTAATAAGTGCATTTTAAATATAAGCTATGTTGATTTGGGAGGCCCCAAAAATTTTTACGTCAGAATTTTGTGAGTCTAGGTGACAAAGTCCTGAAACTATTTAATATATGAGGAACTTGGAAGAGAAAGGGCGAACTCGAAAAATCATTTCAATCGGTATTTGCCCTTTCTTTTCGAAGGTCCTGATATTTATCATTGTAATTGTTTTCAATGAAAAGGGAATTTCAAATTATAGATTCATTAATTTAACAGTCAACTGTGCTTTCACATTACTTAGTATTTCTTTAACATACATGCATTATTGCAATCGGTACCCAAATGTTGCTTAGAATGTTCAGGGTTAGCAAAAAATATGGCAAAATTTTATTTGAATAATTTTTTTTTCAAATATTAAAGTATTTTCAAGATAACAATAATTTTAAATATTAACATAGCAGTAATTTTTATTAACATTAGAGTTTCAATCTGCTCCAAAAACAGTTTTCATTGCTTCAAAATTAGATTTTTGCTGCTACAAAAATGGATTTTACTGCTACAAAATTAGATTTTTGCTGCTCCAAAGCTGCTACAAAATGGCTTTAGTGCACTTTCATCCCTGCGAATGTCACTTTAATGAATTTTTCAGTTAACGAATGTTTTTGGGTTGTTAAAAAAAATCTTATGCTTTCTCATTTTAAAAATATTCACTTTAACGAATTTTTCAAATTAATGAATTTATTGACGGTTTAAAAAGAATAGTCATTTCAGTTTTACGAATGTTGAGTTGAAAAAAAAAGAAAAAGAAATCTCTATCAAAAAACTAGTATGCGGAAGAAAACTTATTTCCTCATGATCATCGACATTTCAGTATATTTTTAATCTAATCTGTTTTTCCAGAGAAGGGATTAAAATTGCTACCCCATGCTCAGCTGCAAAAATAATAAACTCGTCTGTTACATTCACAGCAATTACAATCATCTTTTTTTTTCTTTTCTTTTTTGTTTTTCTTTCTTTTGTCTGTGTTACATAGCCGTTCAAAAAAATGCAATGAGTCCAAAAAATTTATTATTGCAGTTCTTTGTTTCCTTTGAATGCTGTAACATTTAGTGATATCTGTCACTATTTGCCTGCAACAATTCACATCTGGAGTTTGATTTCTTTTATTAAAGTGGCAGATAAAAGGAAAAGAAAGTAATTTTCATTGAAAGAAAAGGTTAATATTATAGAAGCAGTAAGTGCTGGAAGAAGGCAGGTAGATGTAATGAAATAATTTCATATAGCTACTTCTACATTAGCTACCATCATAAAAGAGAAGGACAAAATTTTAAAACTGTCTTGAGGGGTCTAATATGTGCCCAGACTAGAGATGTAAAATTTCCGAAAATTTTGAAGTGGCAGAAAAAAAGTTTTTTTTTCTGGAAAAATTGATTTTTTACAAATGTTTCTCAAAAATAAGTTACATTTTCTTAAAAAATATAAAATAATAAACATTTTTTTTTTTTTTTTTTATTTCTGCATACTAAAAAGAATATATATATTTTTTCACTTTACATGAATTACAAAAAAGAAAAACAAAAAATCAGCTTTTAAAAGTTTAGCCTTTCAGTCTTAGAATTTTCACTGTAGCTTTTCTTGCTTAATTTAACACCATTGTTCAACATATATCATGTCTCTGTTGAAATGATTTTTCAGTTGCATTTCTTCAATCACCAATAGACAAAATTAAAAAAAATAAAAAAAAAATTTTATGAGCTTCAACCAATATCACTGCAGTTTGAAAGAAAATTTAAATTGCATTAAATATTACTTCAGCATAGTGTTGCTTAAGTATATAAATGATGCCATTTTAAAGAAACAAATTATTGTATTAGTTGTGACATTATAAATATTATCATTTTTAAATCTTCCATTCCTTAAAAATTTATACTAATTTACAATATTACATTTTTTCCCCTTACAGTTAGAATTTTCATTTCCCGTGTATTTTGGTATAGCTTTCCAGTCTAAACTTAAACCAACCCTATATGTTTTGGTTTTAGTTTACGTTTTAGATTCTTAATATCAAAGTAATATATATACGTATCCATGTATATTTCTTTAATGAAAGCTATAAAACAGGTGGATTTTTGAATACTTATAAAAATTGTTTTCAACTAAATTTTTCTCAGAAAATTTGCATTTACTTTGCAAAGTATATTTGTGTGCATTTATATTTTCTAAAAATTACAGTTAGACAAGTCTTAGAATCTATATTTTAATTAAAAGGAACAGAAGTGGAAAAAGCTTGAAAAGACTAAATAATTTCAATTGCATGTTATTAAAAAAGAATTTGTTTCTAATAATAGTTAAATATTGCTGGAGATTATCATCTAATTACATGAAAAATCGCAGCTATGCCAATAAAAATAAATGCATGTTTCAAATTTTATATTCAATTTTCAACCTATTAGTATTATTGAAATAATTTTGCACTCTGTTTTGCATTTTTAACAAGAGAAGTTGCATGGGTCTGCTTACATTTTTTTTTTTTCAACGGGATCCTGTTTTTGTAAACCTTTGTATAAAAAATATTGCCTTTATAAAAAAAAATCTTACAAAATTGTCATAAAAAATATAATCAAAATTTGTGAATTATAAATTATTGTTATATTTAGGTTTCTATTTACATATTTTTAATAATGTCCTTCATACATATATACAGCTAGATAATAGATTCATTGATAATTTCAGCTGTTATGTAACAGGCTTTGTTATTCTAAAATCGTCACATTTCTAGAGGATATTGTGAAAGATCTTTTAAAGGACTGAAGTTCTTCCTAAACTGCTTACAGATCATATTTTTCATGGTTAACATTTTCATGGGAGACGCTGAACATGAAAAAATATCAGAATGCAGCCATAATAACATTTTGAATGTATTATTTTATAAATTAAATTTCAATTTTTCCAAATTGGAAAAATTGAAAAGTACACCTTCGGTGGGAAAAAAAAAGTTTTTTTTTTTCCAAAGTTCCGGTTTTTTTTTCTGAGCATTCCCATCTCTAGCACAGACAGAAAAAGATTACAACTTGGAGACTATCAACTAATTAATGTAGCTGTATACACTTTGTTTAAAGATGTTAGATAAAAAAAATCTACCCATTTCAGGACCTTTTGTTACAAGGTAAAGCAAAAGAATTTTCAGAGGCTTTGAAAATAGAGAAATTTGAAGCAAGTTCTAGTTGGCAATTTCGTTTCCAAAATAAAGTATGGTATAGCATGGAAACAAATTTCTGGAGAAGAAAAAAGTGCCAATGTGTCAGCTGCACATGAATTGGGGAAAAAAAAAAAAAAAAAACTTATGGATATACTAGAGAAATATCCACAATATTTTTAATGCCGATGAAACTGCTTTTTTTAAAAAAAATCAGCTTTTACCGAATCTGACTATGGCAATGAAAGGTGAACATTGTAAAGGTGGGGAAAAATCTAAAGTATGACTTTCGATTTTGTTTTGCTGTAATGCCTCGGGCACTGAAAAGCTAAAGCCCTTAGTCATTGGAAAATCTGCAAAACCAACATTGCTTTAAAAATGTGAAAAATCTTCCATGTGATTATAAAAGTAATAGTCATGCCTAGATGACTGAGGATCTCTTTTTTAAGTGCCTTAGAAGTTTCAATAATCAAATGAGCAAAACAAAAAGAAATTATTTTGCTCGTAGATAATTGTGCTGCACATTTATCTAATGTAAAATTAGAACATTTGCCTTCTAACTGTACTTCTATTTTACAGCCTCTTGATCAAGGGAAAATAAAAAGTCAAAGTGAATTTCTGGCACCGACTTGTAGAAAAAGTTCTTGCAGATTTACAAAATAAAGTTTCTGGATCTGCAAAGGTAAATGTGAGACAGGCAATTGATATGATATGGGCTGCCTGGCAAAATGTGTCTTCTACCACAATTTAAAACTGTTGGAGATAATCCGGCCTTGTACCTTTAACAAATGAACCAGAAGAAACTGCAGAGGTGTCTAGCATCGAATTTCCTTCTGATCTCGGGGCCACAGCTACAAAATGTTTAAAACTTACATCTTCTGCTAATGATTACGTTGAATGCGATGAAGAAATTATGACATGTTCTGACCTAACTACAAATGACATAGTCGGAAACTCAATATATTCTGAAGAGAAGGAGGAGCAGATCACATTGAAAGTGGAGATGATGATGCTGATTGTCCATCAAATACCGAAGATTGTGTTGTACGGTCAAAAGAGGCTTTATCGAACATTGAAACTCTTATAAATATTTGTCCCAGCAAAATACTGTTCCGAAAACATTTATACAATTCTGAATAATATTAAAGATTTTGTTTTGAAAAATGCATTGTCCACTTCAGTGCAGAAAAAAAAATTAAATTTTTTATTTTGTAAAGAAATAAATTTACGTTAATGGCAGATGTCTATGAGATTTATTTTTAAGCTGTCAGGTATGCAAGATAAATTATAATTATTTTAAAATAATAGTTACAATTAAAATCTTGAAATTTAACCCTGCTTTAGTCGCATATGTATCTCTGTGATACAAGCTGATATTTTCATCGTGTAAGTTTTGAGCCAAGTAGATTTGGAACCTGTGGCCCTCCTACCTTCCTCCCACCAGTATCACTATTTTACATGCGGCAGTTATTCACGAACCGGGTAATGCATTCAAAACGTAGAAGCTGAAAATGGCAGCTTGTATCATAGAGATACACATACGACTAACTCAGGTTTAATGAACTTAATAAATATCTAAGTAGTAAATTCACTTTAATGTACTGTATATTTATTATTAACTGATATGTTTGTATATTAATCAAAATTTTAATTTACGTATAGTAATAATATTTATATTTTTATTCAATGTGCATGTAAATTTCATTTTTTAAGCGAGATATTGTAATTTCAGATTAACAAATTTTTCAGTATAATGAATTTAATCAATGGTCTCTAGAAATTTGTTGTAACAAGATTTTACCGTATGCGTTACACGTCAACTTTTAATGTAGTAATTTTGTCTTTAATAGTTATATGAATATATAAATTGTGTGCTCAAAAGTTCTTAATTATATAGTTATATATAACTATTATTATTATTATTATTAAAGAGAGCATTACTATATTAAAAGTGAGGAATGAAGAACATAATTTTTAAGTCCATCAAAGATATAAATTTATTTCCATCGTAGATTTTTTTGCTTGTACTTCAAATGTTATCATCAATTAAATTATTTTAAATAGTTTTAATTAAGCAAAATATTATCAATGAAATGCCAAATTAATATTCGGATTCAAATCTCAGTTATATTATGTAAAATATTGGTTGTTGTATATATTTTTTAAATTGGCCATTTTTTCTAGTTTTTACCAGGTTTTTTTTTTTCCAGTTTTTGCCACTGTCCTTCAAAAATACCATTTTGCTGGCAAAATGGCCAACCTATAATGATAATTTTAGTATGTAGAATCTTTGATTTATTTCAATATTCATTACTATGTATTATCAGAAAAAATACTTAAATTTGGAAAAGGGAAAATAAGAAAAAAAAATCCCTTTTAGTTTCCACTGCTTAGTTTCATTTCATTTGAATTTATTTTTGACCAAATCTAAATTAGGTATTGATCAGATTTTTCGTAAGTCTATCTATTGAACTATGCACAATTACATTACCTTGTTTGCAATGTGAACAAACAGCTTGTAAATGTTTAGTGAAAATTGTAGGGTGTGGCTTATAAATGGGTGTGGTATGGAATCTTAATGTTTTACCTGAAGACTAAGGAAAGTTGCTTAAGAAATTGATACTTAGATAAAAAGATTTTCAATGTGAGGAAATGTATTGATATATTTTTAGCTGTAATGTAGTACCAAAGAAGGATAAGTAAAGGAAGCAAAATACTTAATTGTAGATTTCTTAATGTCATCAACTTAGCAGAATCTCTCATTGGAAATTGAATTTACCATTATCAGTTTGAATTTGAAAGGAATTTAAAATATTTGATTACTTTTACATTTCAATTCTATTTAACTTCATTTTTATACTATTTAAGAATTTATTATTTTGATCATAATGTAACTACTGAGTATGAATAATGAATTTGATCCATTATTTGCCTTTTCCAATGTTTTCCTCAAATATTTTCATTTTCAGAGAAAATAGTTTATTATTTAAAATTACAGTTTATTACAGATAATTTTTACTCACTGTTTATTGAGTTGTTTACTTTTTAGCAGTGAAATTTAAATAAACAACTTATGTGCTAGTTTTTAAATATTGACTACTAGTATGCACAAATATATGCATACTCATGTTTATTTTCATTGTATATGATTTATATTTCAAATGTAGGGCATTAAACAAATTAAATGACCAGAAAATATTATATGTCATATTATTATTATTTTTTTTAAGACCTTAGAAACTGTTTTTGAATGATAGAATTTTGTGATCTCCATTTTTGTTTAAATTTTATTCCATTTAAAAAGTTAATTTATTTAACTGTATATAATAAAATTTTTATACTTAATTTTCTGCAGCCGCGCATGCAATGAAAATGTTGTCAGTTTAGAAATTTATTATGTTGACTTTATTTAAGGCAATGGTTCTTATCTTAGTTATCATGAATACCCTTTTTGTATTTTTTCTGTCTTCAAAGATTTTCCTGCACTCTACTTTGCAGTAATTGTACTATGGGTTTTTAACAGAGTTGGGCAAATTTGTAGTTGCAATTATCTGCAATGTAATTATACTTCAATTGTATGTAACTAATTATAGTTAGATGCCATAAAAAAATCTTGCAGCACTGTAGCCAGAGCCATCCCATTATTTAACGAAATTTCTGTTCTTGAATGTAATCAATTACATACAATACATTGCAGATAATTGCAATTACAAATTTATTCAACTCTGGTTTTTAATTGTTATTCATGGAATTTAAAGTTTTCTATTAAATAAGACTCTGATAACAAGATACATTTTGCTCTATTTAAAACCACTTTTATGTTTGCTATATTTTATTGAACTATAGCATTTTTATTTTAGTGTATTTCATAAAACATAATTGCAAGTTGCAACCAAATCTTAAATTGTTAATCAGAAATACTGTTTTAGAAATTAGAAATGTACAGATCTTTTTGTATAATTTTAAAAATATATAATTTATTAATATAGATTTTTTATTTTTCTTTGACAAACGTGAGGGGGCTGTTTCATTTTCTTTCAATTTTTATAAGTATTTTTTGCATGTTTGTATTGAAAAGAAAATGTAAAAAATATATCTAATGTGTTTATTTTTTTATTTTGCAGTGTGTGGTGATATCCATGGTCAATTCTTTGATTTAATGAAACTCTTTGAAGTTGGTGGTTCACCATCTTCGACAAAATATCTATTTCTGGGTGATTATGTAGATAGGGGTTACTTCAGTATTGAGGTATGTTATTAATGTAAACTTTTATTAGTTATAAATGTTTTCTATTGATTCAAAAAAGTAGACCGCTTTTTACTTTAAATCCAATAGTTCAAATTCTTAAGTGCAAAACTTGTGCTTATGTACTTAAGATTTTATTACAGAGCTGAATGATGCCAGGCAAAAATTAGTAAAGCAAATGACAATTTTAAAACGAGCAAGTGTACCACAAATGTGGGAGTTTGTAAAATTAATTATGCTTAAATTATTTTAACATTTTGTGAAAATTGTCTTACACATTTAAAAATTCAAAAATAAAATAGTTGTCTGAAAAAATTTGAACAATTTAACTTGAAAAAGCTGTTGTGATTTTTAATTTATTTTATTAGTCAAATTGTAATAGGCTCATTAAACTTCTTATTATGTCTTTTGAAATTCTTTTCCATGAATCTTCCATAGCTCTTTGAAGAAATAAATTGCTGTTGACATAATTCTGTTCATTTTCATAAATATACATAACTATTATTTCTTATAAATTGTCTATCAGATTCAGATCAAGTCTTTTTGTTGCTAATTTAACGTTTGAACTAATTTGCTTCAAACTATGACTTCGATGAATATGACATGTGAAAAGAGTTGTTGGCCTCTTGAAAGATATATCATAAATTCTTTCAATTTGCACCCCCCAAACCGAAAGTGAAAGAAAAGAAGAAAAAAAAAGTGTTTTAAATCGGTCCTGGATCTATTGTGTTTAGTGTGGATATGATTCACCAATACACCACAAGTAATAGCTTTGACTAGTAACACAGTACCTACACCAAGAACCGATTTAAAACATTTTTTATGTGTGTCCAAGTAACCCTAAGTTATGGTACTCCCCCCCCCTTTGGCAATAAATTTTCAGCTTGCAAGTTTTTATTTACATCAGAATTTGTTTATCTGTTTAAAAAATGGGTGCTTTTAGAGTAGTTCTATTATCTTATAAATAAACTGTAATGAAAAAAATGTAATGAGTTCCGAGACAGCCAATAGAATAGATTTGCTCAAATGATGCCATTGATACCACGACAATCAGAAATCTTGAAAATGGCTGAATTAATTCCTTTAAAATTTTGTATATAGAGGAGAAAAGGACATATAGGCTGTTTATCTTCTCATTTAAATATGTAGTTTTAATTAAATTTTATAATTAATATATTTCATTTAAAAATGGCTGTTTCTAAATTTCCTGGTGCTGTATCTTAAAAAAAGAGCAAAATAAAAAAATATTTTGACAACTCATAATTATTAAACCTTTTTAATGTATGATTTTATTAAGAAAGAGAGTGTACATTTTCATTTATAAAACTTTAATTTTATATTTGCTTTTATCTAACTTTTTTTTTAAATATAAAAAATATATGAATTTATAATTCTCAAATGACTTTTTAAATTAAACTGAAATGTGATTTAAATTAATGTATTTTGCAGCTCCTTTTTCAAAGCACCAGTATTACATCTTTCTACTGTATATTTAAAAAAATGCAGTATTTCTCTGGAAATTCATTTTTTATCATATTATTGAGATTGGTGTTAAAATAAAATCTTTAGGTATCTGTAATCGTAGAGCATTTAAAATGAAAATTGGAAAGAGTTCACTCTATGCAATTTTAGAAAAATATTTCAAATGTATGTCTTTTGTTAAACATGACTTATTTTCATCGGTCTAAACTTTTGCACCAAACTCTGAATACTCCTACAAAATCCTCCTTATCATAATAATGAACAAGAACGAAAAATCATGCGTCAAGCATAGATTATGTAGCACTTTCCAACGCTTCTAAAATAATTTTACAAATCATTACCGTTTAATAAGCTGAAAGATGACATCTAAGTAAACAATTTGGAAAACGCATAACATATTTAAAAACGTAATTTCAGGAATTTTCAATATATACAATATTCGGAAAAATATCCGAATACTTTTATGTAGCCCTGTATATGATCTATAGATTTGTATATATACATAGGATGCTAAATTTTAGTTTAGTTAGGAAACGCGTAGCACAGTTTAAATTCTCCTTCTGGAGTTTCTGTCAATAAACGGAAATGTGTTCGCGAACTTTTGTGCTGCCCTGTATAGGATCTACAGAATTTATACACACCACGTAATAGACAAAAAGCTAGTTAAGATTAAAATCGCGTTCAGTAACTTAAAACGCACTTCCAGGAATTATTGTCAACAGACAGTAGAGAATTCTTTTGTGTGTCCCTGTAAATGAACGATGACTGCTATACACACACTATTCTGTAGTAAGCCTCTTGTAATGCACCTTAGTAATATATATAAACTTCAATGCGTTTAAAATAGTGGCACATTATTTAAATAAGCCGCAGACGATTTTTCTCCATAGACGTAATGTAACGGAATTATTTTGACTGTCCCTGTAAAGTAACTCTAAGTGCTATACACCTACTATTCAATATTAAGCTTCTTCTAATGCATCTTAGTGATCTATATAAATTTCAATGCGTTTACAGTAGTGAAACATTTTAAAAATAAACCGCAAATGATTTTTCCCCATAGACCGCAATGTAACGGAATTCTTTTGAGTGTCCCTGTAAGAAAACTATAAGTGCTACACACTTCAGTTGAAATAGGGAACGTGCCATAGATAACGACAATAACATATAAAAATTGCAGAGCAATCCGAGCATATTTACGGGAGTTAGAGCACGGCCATCCGGCCATACGGCCAGACAAACCAAAGTCATAAGCACTTTTCAATTAGGTTGGAAAGTGCTAAAAATGCTAATCATTATGTACAAGAAAAAGTGGCTATTCTTTTGTAATTGGGTCCACAGCCAAGATTGGTGTCAAACAATAACGATGCTGAAAGAATGTGGTTTCAAATACATGAGTCATATAACAATCAATTGTTGCAACAGTGAAATTAATTTTGTGCCAAATTATGCCAGTTACTCTATTACAGAAGAATTTCCCAAAAATGCTATAAATAGCGATTAATTATGTGGCAGAGGTTGAAAATTTTCTTTTAATAACGAATTTATTTTCTTTTAAATTTTAAGAGATTTACTCACCTTAATTTTTTGTAGTTTTATGAAACTTTAATTCCAATACTGTTGAAATAAAACACCAGTAAAAACTACATCATTTTGTTACAATTGTAGTAGAATATCTTTTTAATTTAAAATGTACCTTTTCTTATAATGTAACATTTTTGTCAGTAGTAGCATTTCTTCTTTCTACCTTCCTGGGCCAAAACTCAGAACAGCAGAACACGTCCACCAGTCATAAACATATATTTTTATTGATAAAGCTGAAAAAAGGGGTACTTCTCCATTATCCTGTTGACCACTTTCAATAAATAAAAAAAAACAACTATTGCCAAACTATAGAATTTAACACCAAAAATGCATGATTGTGGCTTCACATTCACTTGACGTTAGATGTGTTTTCACGTCATCAAGTGATTTTTAATTCAACATTTATTTGTATTTTTAATGATGTTTCATTGATTTATTAGTTATTTTGTTAATTAAAATAACAATTACATTAAACGATGACATGATATTAAAAGAAGAAAAAGCATTGAAAGTTTTTTTTTCAATGCATAGTTACATATAATAGATCAGTTTCAACTAACATTACAAACATTTATCCACCAGCCGAGAGGGATAATAAAAAAAAATAATATAAATAAATAAATATCCATTTTTCTTTTCTGTTTTTTGTTTTAATTAATATATTGTACATGTTATTGTTTAAAATTGCTGATAGTTGACATTAGTGAGTGGGCATTTTCCAAATTTCTTGTAATTTTATTAGATTAAAATGGAAACATTCTTCCATTTTTTTACTGGACGATAGTTTGGAAAATTATTGGCGCTAGTTTTTTATAATTTTTATGGAAAGTGGTCAATGGGATAATGGAGAAGTAGTGAAAAAAGTATTGTAATTGAGCCAAAATGATATAACTTTTCACTGACTTTTCATTTCAGCAGTACTTAGATTAAGTCTCAGAAGACCTTAATTTCAGTAATGGTGAATTGAAAAGTGAATAAAAATTATCAGTGATGTTACTAGGTTTTTGAAATTCAGTCTCTGGGACCCAGACACTTCCAAACAAAAATTGGGTCTTCCTTTTTTTTAATTCACAAAAGTGGTTCCTTGTTTTAGAAATAAGACATTCAGTATATTTATTACAAAATGTGCCACTTTTGCGATCTTTCAAGAGAGAAACACATCCTGATGGACCGGATCCATCACAAAATTTTTATTCATACCCTCACCAATTTTTGCTTAAATGGTATGCTATAGCACATCCCCGACGTCACTGAATGATTATGGTCATTTTGACAATTTTTCATTTTTGGGATGAAAATATATGTTTATGATATTTTGCGCTTGCGAAATTACCTAAATTTCCCGAATTTGGTGCCGTGGTTTTTATAAATAAAAATATTTTTTTAATTTAATATAATTTTCACAAAAGGAAAATCTTTGGTAGCCAGGTGTTTAAAATTTTTCTATTAAAATAAATATGAATAATTTATTAAGCTGACTGCCACGGGTGGGCAACTAGTAGGCAATAAAAATAATTTCCTGTATCCCTACATATTAACATTCATAAAACAAAATTATCCACATTATTCTTAGACTAATTAATAATATTTTAAAAAATTTATTGAAATTAATTCCCATTTATTCCTTAAAAGCAAGATCAACATTATTTAATATTTAAAATTCATGGAAAATAATTCCAAAAGATGTTCTAAAATTTTTTGTGGATTATTGATAAAAATAATTAAATTGAGGCAGATTAAAAAAATTATTAACTTAATTTGTTAAAAGAATGGCAATCAGCATATCATTTTTACAACTGATATATGTGTCAAAAAAAAAAAAAAAAACCCTGCAACTTAAGCATATTTTTTAAATTTTTTCCTGCAACTTACAAGTTCTCATTCCCTCTTGCATATTTTATGATTAAATACCTTTTAGTTACTGCTTTTTAATATTTTGTGATTCCCCCCCCCCCCTCCTCCTGACCCAGTTCTATTACCCAGTATTCTCCAGATAATCCTTACTGACAGGCAGTCAGTAAGGATTTTCGCTCCCTGAAAATGGCAGCGGTGGCCGGCCGAAAGTACTAGGACAGTTTTTAAACATCTTTTAACATCTATTTGTGTCTTTTAAATGTCACCTGTTAAGTAACAGTAGGATCTGTCGAGTCTCATATTGGAATTTTATGAATAAAGTAAGGTGAAATTTGCATTTCACCCTATGTGTTTTGAAAAAAAAAAATCTCTAACTATATGCTGCAACATTGGTGGAAACCTTCTGAGGAGTTGTGGTTGGATTTTCATCGCTATGGTCTATATTGCTTTATAAAATTTAGTACAAATTTGTCAATTTGTTCATAAAATACAGGACTTTTTGAGTCATGATGCTTTTCTATGACGAAACATTAACTTTTAGAGTACTTGAACAATTTTGACACACTTGAATGATTTGTTTAAATGTTAAATTACAGACACTAAAATTTTGCTATCCAAGTCACAAAAACAAAAAAAAGAGTTAAGATATTTGAAATTAGTTGTATAATTTTAATATAATTTATTCATCTGTTCAAAAAATATAGCATTTTACTTTCTTATTTGTATATTTTTTATCTATTTATTCAAAAGAAAAAGAAAAAAATTAAAAGCTATTAAAAATGTATGAAGTTTGTCTATAATTGGGCAATATTTAAAGCCAAGTAAATAGAACATTAACCACTTCATTCCCAGATGGAATAACTCCACGGAGCATGTATCATCCACTTATCTTATTTACAAATAACTTATTTCAAGGTGATTCCACTATGCTTCCGTCAAAATAGATTAGGATTTCTTTAGATAAGAGATTTAAGTATTAGAATTATCATAAAAACTTTTTCTAAGCAGAATCATAAAAATGATTTTAAGAATTGATATTTTGAAAAATATATGTAGATTTAAATCTCATAGAAAAAGTTTACACTAGGTTTTTATTTGCTTAAGTATCTTTATTACACAAGATTTTATCAAATATTTGCAATAGCTCCAGACATTTTATGCTTGTCAAGTGAATATTGTTATTCTAGATGCTTATGCTAATAAAACAATAGCAAAAAAAGTCACCCATGGATATTCTCGAGTCATGAAATAGCACAATTATTTGAAATTACAAATGTAAAATTGACACAGTGGGGGATTCAGAGGTGTGGAACTACCTTGACAAAAAGCACCTTTCATCTTACAGAATTTATAAGAATAAACAATCAAAAGTCTTATGTAAAATCATGTTTAACATAAGTCCTTAAAAGTTAAGATTTCCAAAATTTTCAGAGAAATCTTATATGCTAAACCTTGTATTTACTATTAAAAAATTAAATTGCAGATCATAATATTTTAAATATAAAAGAAGATTTTGGATAGTAACTAAAATAAAAAATGTAACTTGCACCGGTGTTTAGGTCTCTGATGTACAGATTCACCATTAAATCTGTAGATCAGAGACCTCAGTGCTTGCTGTGAAAGCCACTTTTATTTTGATCTTTATTTTATTTTTATTTAATATATAAAATCCTATAATTCACAATTTCAGTCCTTTAATATTACTTTAACTTCCATATAAGATTTTCCATAATTTCAAGAAATCTAACTTTTACAAACTGTTATGTTAATATTTCATGTAGTTCTGTTTTATGACAGTATATACTGGGTGGTTATAATATAAGTATGCCTATTTGGAGCTGTCTGTAGCTTGAAGGAAAAACAGGAATGAAACCAAAATTGGTACACTTACTATGTGAGAAGGGGGAAAAAGAATGGAACAATAAAAAAATTAATTGCAATAATCGCTGACAGATGGCGCTTTTGAGTGTGAAATGTAATGTGTAATATTGTGTGCCGTGAAGGTGTCACAAACCTCAATGTCTTTACCGCATATTATATCATGTACGAAACATCACTCCTGATGCATTATATTCCACAGTTGAACACGTTGTGCACAGCCTGGATTGTGTCCTCCAGCACAATAACCATGTGGAACCTGAACATTATTGTGGCACCGCCATGCAAAAGAGTAACCACATTCACTGTGACATTTTCCAATAAATTAGGTGTACCATTCAGTCTGAGCCTTAATTTTTTGTTCTTGTATTACACATTATATTTCACACTCAGTGTCGGTGATTGTTGAAATTTTTTATTGTTCCATTCTGCTTCCCCCTTCTCGAACAGTCAGTATACCGATTTTGGTTTCATTCGGATCATTCCTTCGAGCTACATACAGCTCCAAATAGAGATACTTTTATTATAACCACCCTGTACTTGTGCATTTTTACTTTCTTCTATCTTTGTCTTTACAATAAGAAAGTATTGGATTCATGAAAAATTTAGATAGATTTATACATTTTAGAAGGTCTTGAACATGACTTGATGGTTTTTAGAAAATATCTGTCTCTGTGTCTGTATGTGGCACAAAATTTGTGGGCACTCTATGCACAAAATTTAATAAAACTTCAGCTTCAGTTAGATCTTGATATAAATTGGTGCTGAGAGATTAGGTTTTTGGCATAAATTGCCTGGTAGATGGTGCTGCTATGCTGTTTTTTTCTTTTTTTCACGATTTCTATGATAGCTATAGCTCAAGAACTAAAGCACAGAATTTCATCAAACTCTGTTACACCTAGACATAAATAGATGCTGATTAGGTTTTGGTGTAAATCGCTAACAAGTGGCACGGCTAATCTATATTTTTTACAATTTCTTGCAATAGTTATATCTCAAGAACCTAATACACAGAATTTCATCAAGTTTCATATTCTTTTAGACCTTGGAATAAATAAATCCTTATCAGGTTTGGATGTGTATCGCCAAGCAAGTGTCGCAGCTATGCTCTGTATTTCACGATTTCTGTCATAGCTGTATCTCAAGAACAAATAGATTGTTATTTAATTTTGGTTGTAGATGATTTGATTTATATTGAAGAAAGTTTTGTGATGGCCACAACATACCAGCTGAAAATTGTAATTTGTGATAATTGTGCTATTTCAGTTTTCGATTGTATCTGGCGGTGCATTTTCTTTCTTTCTTTTTACTTACCCATCATACAATGTATAGGGTAAGTCTTGTAATCGTTTTGAAAATCGAAAAAAATTTTTTTGACGGATTTACACGTTTCAGACACTGGAGATTCCGAAAAACATATTTAGAAAAAAATTTTTGCCGTCCGTCTGTGTGTCTGGATGTCTGTGTGTCTGTAAACGCTCTATCTCCCGAAAAAATTGTGATAGAGACTTGCAATTTGGTATGTACTTAGTATGTCATAATGTGAAGAAGCCTATTTCATTTCAATAACCTCGATTAACCGGAACAATTTTTTTCGGACTCTCGAAATATTCGTTCTGATAAAAGGTATATAAAATTATTTGAAATGGTTTATTTTAAGAAATGAACATAAAAGACAATAAAAAAACATAAATTTTGCATAAAGCATGAAGTCGATCGGATAATGAGTTGCCGAGATATTTGGAATCCTATTTTCCACACTCTTCGATTTTTCATGACCCTGTATTTCATCCAAATTTCACTTCAAAGATATATTTTAATTGGAAATTTGACTCTTAATCAGATGCAATAAACCGCTAGTGAATAGGATTATAATTTTTGGAGTTATAAGGAAAAACCTCTTTCAAGCAATTCAGTAATCGAGCCTTTAAAGTTTATGACGTCATCAATCCACGATTTTATTTGAATTGCAATGCATTTTATAAGTAGTTTACACATTTTTATTTTAATATTTTACATTATGCATATCCGTGATGGGTAAGTATTACGGTGGCCAGAGCCGTCCTTAGGGGTGTGCGACAGGTGCGGCCGCACAGGGCCTCGCGCTTAAAGAGGCCTCGCGCTCGGGTTAAAAAAAAAAAAAAAAAAAAAAAAAAAAAAAATCAATTTAATAAAAAATTAAATATTTAGCCTTTGTTTTACTGGAAGATATTTATTTCACGAAAAATTTTGAATATTTAAAAATGTTTATTTATAAAATGTAAAACTTTTATCTAGACGCGGACATTCGAGAGCAAAAAATATTACTTGTAGTCTATTATATTCAATCTGTAGCCATTATTATACTCTAGTTTTGTGCACGTGGTGCGACCTTGTCACAGAATATGCTGAATAAAATTTTCTTAAAAGAAAAAAACAGAACAAAACAAAACTCTAGGCGTCACCCTGCATGGCTCGACTCTGTGTTTCCCCTCCCCGCATCACCTCTTCCCTTCACTGTAGACACATTGGCGTTAATGTAGTAGTCTATGCTGAACAAACAATAAGTAATTAATTTATTATTGTATCTAACCACTGAGTTACACGCTTGAATTTAATTGTACCTCTTTACTCCGTGGAATTTAATACTAAATTTTTTGACGCAGTTATTTCAAGAGCTCAGGTATTTATCTAGATTTTTCAATTGTTACTAAAAATTTTGAGAATATATGTTGGGTTTCTTTGAGGGTTTTAGTATAATAGCCAGTGTTGAATTCAGAGCGTGTCTCGGGGGGGGTGGGGGGGACATTACCTTCGGATCATTAAAATGTCCCCCCCCCCCGTCAAAAGTGAAATTTCCCCCCCCCCCCCCCCCCCGCTGAACTCTATAATGTCCCCCCCCCGGAGCAACCGAAATCCCTCCCGGAGAAAAATGTCTGACTTCAACACTGGTCATAGTGATTGCTTTTCTCAATCAGGAAGCGTGTTTAATATGGCGGAAATGTTATATATTTACATAATTAATATGAAAATTAAAATCCTGATATAACATAATTAATGGTCTCGTATTTCGTCCTAGAAATTGGGATAAAAAATGTTCTATTCCGCTGTAGTAATTTTGGACCACAAAGACATAATTTCTTAAATTCATCTTTCATTATCCTCATCTGATAAAAATGTAATAAAGAAACTTATATTTACTTTGCTTCAAAATATTGTATTTTTCTCCTTTCAATTATATCAAATACATTCCAAACATTTATTGTTATTATTTATTTCGCATAAAAATATTCAGATTATATACTTCAGTTAAAAATTTCATTCCAATTTTCATATATATATATATTTTTTCCATATCAATGTATTTTAGATTTATATATGTCATTTATATTTTCTAAACTTTGATATGCATGTATGTTTGAGCGCGATCTCTCATTAGTGTTGCCAGGTGTCCATATTTACGCGGGACGTCCCGATTTTTAGGGGGTTTGAAGGTACGTCCGTGGACCCATTGCGCGGGACACCAAATGTCCCAATTTTTCAGAAGGCACAGGGCACAATCCCCTTTAAGTCTTTGCACGTGTAGAATTCTTGGTATGTGTAGAATTCTTAAAACACTAAACAGTTTAAGAGAAATAAGTGAAAATATTTAATTTTTAAAGACTTGATATGTATAAATTTTAGTGTGGAATTTCCACGAGAAATTGTTTCTTTCATTTACAAACAAGCTTTTTATGCTTTAACAAGCTTATTATACTTTCTTCTTTTTTCAATTCGTATTAAATCTGCAGTTTTAAAAAATGCATTTTAAGTTGTAGCATTTTAAAATAAAATTATTTCCACAACTTAAAATTCAAATAAAAATGGGGAAATTTATTAATTGTAATATTCTTAATTAGTAAAAAGACTTGCCAATGTTTTAGTTTGGGATTTTGCTAAATCGCAGCAAACAAGGTATAATGTTCTTATGTGCTTCTTGAGTAAGTATGATTTGTTAAAAATGATTGACAGAAAAGTATTTGTTAATCATTAAAAAGGGTTACGTATATTTAACTAGCTCTCTAATGTATCCTTTAAAGATGGTTTAATTCGCAGAAATTTAATATGATAAAAGAAAATATACTTATATTTTCATATGCCGCGATTAAAACGCGGTTGTTTCGCTTTTTTAATTTTTTTATTTAACGCCCTTTCCAGCTTTTGTCATGCTGGACCTGGTAACACTATCTTTCAATTGATTAATTTGATTTATCTCTAGATATAATAAAAGTGAGTGTATGTGTATACACATAGTTCTACCTGTATGATGTGCATAACGTAGCGTGAGAGATCATAGCGGGGTCCCCTTCCTCATTCCGATTTTCTGAACACCAAATTTTTAGGAAATAATAGCGCTAGTTAAAAATTGTCGTCTGTTGATTCGAAATCGTAATTTAAAAAGATAATTACTTTTATTTTCGTTTTAAATTTCCTCATTCTATTTATCGTAAATTATATGGTTGCTTTCTACGAAACAAGAACCTTGATTTCAAAGCTTTCTGGTTCATATGTGTGCGGTGCGAACCTGCGAACTTAGTGCCTGCGTAAGATTTCAGTATACCTTGCACGTTAAAGAAAATTCACATTTCTTTTAGGAATTTTTTCAAATGGCCTTTGACACCAAAAAATTCATCTTTGCCTAATTAAATATACTTCTCGCTCCATTATTACATTTTTATTATAAACACTCAGTCTTCTGGTATCGCTTTGCCATCTTTTTTTTTTAAATATCATGATTATGATTTTTTCAAGGTGTGAACATTTTTTAATTAGATTCTTTAATATAAAAAACACTAATAAACATTCAAGTAATATATCCCCCCTCCCTCCCAACTGGTCACGCTATGTCTATATATACATGTCTCCTTAACCTTACTGGATTATTGACAGTCTCACGCAGATGCACTTCCGCCGCCACTAGTTTTGATACAATGGTGTCCCGAGAGCCGAATTAACGGATTTTGAAGCAATTTTTCAAAATTAAGTGAGATTTTTTTATCGGATGTTTTGTGCTTTTATTATTATTATTATTATTTTATTATTATTATTCTCTATTGTGCGTTCTATATTTTTGAAAACAAATAATTTTAGCATCGAAAAACACTTTTATCATTCAAATAAAGTTTGTTTTACATTCTATATATATATTTTTTAAATTTTTGGCAGATTTTGAAAACTGTAAATTTTTTTTCGCAAATATCGTGTTCTTATTCTTAAATTACCAGATTAAAAGAAATATTATACATTTCATTTTGAAATTTTCGGGAAATTTAAAGTGATTACTTCCTTTTTTTCAAAACCGAAAGAACTTTTAAAAACCAAAATCAGTCAATTTTTGATTAGTCGATTAATATTTTATATTAAAAACTAATTATTTTGCGTTTTTATTTCGTTCCTCCTACTAAGACTTGTGAAACACACGAGTTATTTCTGCTACGATGACAACATGACATACTGAACATAAACACATATTTAATTTACAGTGTTAAAATAAAAATATATCGAACAGCGCACACAAAATTACGTTAGATTTTTAGCACTGTTGTCTATCAAGTTAAAGGATATTCTTCCCAAGGATATTCACTACTTTCCGACACTTTTACAAAACATTTTCATCGGCGCCGCAGCAACTCTTTTTGGCGCCCGATGCAAAAAAAAAAATGCTACTTTTCTACCGATCGTTCGTGCATCAGTAATGATAACTAACAGCGTCAAAGAATCTCTTATCTGGCTTGACGCTAGCGCACCACTCGCATCACCATTGTTGCAGCTTTGTCGTTCATCAGAAACATGTTTCAGTAAAAACGTGGAAGTTATACTCGCAAATAACGAAAAATGTTGTATAATGTTGTTTCTGTTTCTAATTTTAGAGTTTATCAAAACTTTTTAATCAGAATGTATTCAGTAATCGGAAGCATTTATTTTTAGGTTGAAGTTTTTTGTGATTATGCCAAGGGATCGAGACAAATTTAGAAAGTTTGAGTGTGGTAATGATAAATTAAAGAAAAAAATAAAACGTGAGAATTTTTTAAAATCTCAGCGACGTGCTTTTGAAATTTTTTTAGTGCCAATCGATATAGGAAATGGTGATAATAATGAATCTGAATCTAAAGCCTGTTGTAGTTCTGCTAGCTCGGAAAGTACAACTAGGCCTCGTGAAATCATTATAAGTGAGATTACAGACGATGACTCAAGTACTACGCCAATAGTTACTCAGGAAAATATACCTGATGATGTGAGCAAGCACATTTCAGTCAATAATAATAAAGATGGTTCCTTCGACATTCTTGCGGCAAAAAGACTTCCTGGCTCAGATGAGATTACAGACGATGGCTCAAGTACTACTCTAGTATTTACTCAAGGAAGGATACTTGATGATGTGAGCAAGCACATTTCAGTCATTAATAATAAAGATGGTTCCTTTGACATTCTTGCGGCGAAAACACTTCCTGGCTCAGATGAGATTGTAGACGATGGCTCAAGTACTACTCCAATATTTACTCAGGAAATGATACGTGATGATGTGAGCAAGCACCTTTCAGTCATCAATAATAAAGATGGTTCCTTCGACATTCTTGCGACAAAAACACTTCCTGGTTCAGATGATACTACATCAAAGAATTTGGCGAAATTCTCGATGGGAGATATAATTTCTGATCTTGTTGATCCCGGTATGTGGCCAGATGTTATTTCAACTTTACACTTTGACGAAATTATAAAAAGGGGACCTTTACAGATAGTAAATTTTAATTTTCCTATAAATGAAGATAAAAGACATTTTTCTGCTAATTTATATAGCCGTATTTTGCCAAATGGAGAAAAAATTCTAAGACGGTGGTTAGTATATAGTAAAAGTAAGAATGCAGTATTCTGTTTTTGCTGTAAATTGTTTCGAAACGTATTCGGAGGAAAATTAGCTGCTGAAGGATTTAGTGACTGGCGTCATCTTAGTACTAGGTTACAAAGCCATGAACAGTCAATGGAGCATGCTGAAAGCATTAAAAAATGGATAGAATGTGAATTGCGCTTAACTAAAAAAATGACTATAGATGAAAAACACAAAAATTTAATCGAAAAAGAAACAGAACACTGGGGCCATGTTCTCAAGCGTATTATACAAGTAATTAAATTTTTAGCTGCGCACAATATTGCTTTTCGGGGATCAACTTCCAAATTATATCATTCTAACAATGGTAATTTTTTGGGGTTGATAGAAATGATAGCAACTTTCGACCAAATAATGCAAGAGCACATTAGAAGGATCAAATCATCAGAAATACACGATCACTATTTAGGAGCCAGAATCCAAAATGAACTGATTCAATTTATGTCAGAAAAAGTTCGAGAAAAGATTGTATCTGATATTAAAGCAACAAAGTACTTTTCAGTAATATTAGACTGCACTCCTGACATCAATCATCAGGAACAAATGTCTATGATTATTAGGTATGTGAAAATAGAAAGTAATAGTGTAGAAAATGATTCAGAAGGAATTTATGTTGAGGAACATTTTATTTCATTCTTAGACGTTAAATCAACTACAGGGAAGAACTTAACGGACATCCTGCTAGAAGAACTAGATGTAATGGATCTAAATATCAAAGACTGTAGGGGGCAGGGATACGACAACGGTTCCAGTATGAAAGGAATCCACTGTGGTGTTCAGGCGCGGATTTTACAGATTAATCCAAAGGCATTTTACATGCCATGCGCTAGCCATAGCCTCAATCTGATTATTTGTGATGCAGCAAAATGTACCCCTAAGGCAATGACGTTCTTTGGAGAAGTACAGCGAATTTACGTTATTTTTTCAGCATCTACTAAACGATGGGACATTTTGAAAAAAAATGTACCCAGTCTAACCGTTAAGAAATCATGTGATACAAGATGGGAAAGTAAAATCGAGAGTGTTCGAGCACTTCGATATCAGATAAAAGAGATAAGAGATGCTTTAATCGAAGTGGTAGAAATTATTGATGATGTTAAAGTAAAAAGTGAAAGTAGATCACTTTTAAATGTGATAAGTAGCTATGAATTTTTACTCGCTTTAGCCATCTGGCATGATTTACTTTTTTCAGTAAACACCGTGAGCAAAAACCTGCAGTCAAAAAAAATGCATCTTGGAGTGGCTTCTGAGTTACTTGAAGGACTAGTAAGATTTCTTGAGCAGTATAGAAATGAAGGTTTTGTATCAGCAACAATGGTAGCTAAAGAAATGAGCGAAGCGTTGGATATAAAGCCAAAGTTTCAAGAAATGAGACAAAGAAAAAAACGGAAATTGTTTGACTATGAGGGTGAAGATGAGCCTGTGTCTAGTTCAGTTGAAGAAATATTTAAAATTGACTATTTTTACCGTATTGTAGATTGCACAATACAGTCCATAAGAAGTAGATTTAAACAATTGACTACCTATAATACAATGTTTGGTTTCTTACATGACCTAAAAGAACTGAAAACAATAAACGAAAAAGAACTCCTCCAAAAATGTAAAGATTTAGAAGAGATTTTAAGTTTAGAAGAGGATAAAGATATTTCTGGTAATGACCTATTTACAGAACTGAAAATTCTTCGAAATCTACTTCCTATACAAGTTGAAACAGCAGCTGGTGTCTTAAAATTCATGCATAGGATTCAAAATCCATTTCCCAATGCATTCATAGCGTACAGGATACTGCTTACCATACCTATTACAGTTGCAAGCGCAGAGAGAAGTTTCTCTCGATTAAAACTTATTAAGACCTAAGATCGTCGATGAGCCAAGAAAGGTTGTCATCGTTGGCATCACTGTCAATTGAGGCAGATACAGCAGGCAAAATTAATTTTGAAGATTTAATTGATGACTTTGCTAGATTAAAAGCTAGAAAAGTCAAATTTTCGTGAATAATTAAAAAATAATTTAATTTAATTAATAAGTATTTTTATTAACCTCGTAGAATGTTATGTTCTTTAACACGGTCGTAAAATTGAATAAATAGTTTGAATAATTATTATAATCTAAATGTAATTTGTTATTTGTATTCTTATGGAGCGTTATTTAAATTATTTGTTTATAAAATAAGTATTTAAAATAAAATAATATTCCTTTTCGTAAGAATACTTTAATTTATTTTCACATTTCATTTTACGTCAAGATTTTGAACTCTTATCGAGAGTGCATATTGTGTGTTTTAGTTGCAAAAATTATCCTCCTCCTTTATCAGTATATGGTGTAAACCTATTTAAATGCTATTGTTGCAAGTGCGGTATTTTTCAGGGATGAAATCTAACAATTTTCATATATTATACCGGAAATGAGCTATTCTGTCAGTCAAAGTAAACTCCTGGTAGATATTAAGGCTATTGATTCTAGCCATAGCTCACGTGCGTTCACTTTTTATTTTGATGTTTGAATATGAATTTTTCAGAAGACGATGTTGTTGATGAATTGAATAAACAGCAATAATATAAATTTCATTTAATAACATGCTTAATTCTCTGTAAAAATAACATTTTACCCTTAATATGCATATTTTATTGTTTGATTAATTTTCCATGTTTATTCATCGAATATCCCTTAAAGGTTCATCAGTCCACAGTCATGTCTAATACGCAATGCAAGTTTTTACAAGAAAGTGGTTGCGTTATGAAAAGATGGGAGATTAACTAGTTTCGAAAGGAATAAACCCGACCCCAAAAATTCTGTTTCAAGTCGACCCAAAACTCGACTCATCCCCCCCCCCCCCTAAAAAAAAAGAAAGAAAGAAATCATTAACCTGCAGCCGACCCGAACATGGCACACTTTAAGCCGAGCCCGAAAAGAAAGAAAAATAATCCATCTTTTAATCCAGTTATGAAAATTACTTTTAATTAGATAAATGAACATGTATTATACTCATTAATATTCACATATAAATATTTTTACATCTGAAAAATATTCTGGATTTTTCATTTGAAAAATTGGTTATTTCGAGCCCGATGCTCAAGAATCAGCATCCAGCCCGAAACATTTAACGTCAACCCGACTCGAATCCGGCTCTTAAAACGGAAAAAAATTAGCGTCAACCTGACTCGACTCGATACAAGACTCTAGAACGAAAAGGCCTCGCAAAAGTTCTCGCACCCGGCCTCGCTTTCGCTAAGGACGGCTCTGACGGTGGCCCCCAATGACTAGTTTGTTTTTTCCCCCCATAAACATTTTGTTGTACACAAGATCTTATCCAATCATAATATGGATACTTACATTATCTATCAACCACATTCTGATTGCATCGATTGGAGAAATTAACCTTGTGCAATGAGATGCTTATGCAAAACCATAATATAAACTCGTTCTACAATATTTTAATATTTTAATCATGGGTAGATTCTCCTTAAGTGCTACTGCACTATTTATAGTACCCTCATAAATTTGTAAGATTATTGCGATTTGTCTTGTATTTATTTTGCTTTGCGTGTGCTATAAATTCATATTCACTTTATCTACTTTATAAGGTTTGAGTTTATCTTGTAACATTTCTCAAACAATTAGTCAACATAAATATGCATTGTTAAGCTGTGAAGCTCTCTGTGAACTACTGACAAAGGTAGCAAATGCTTTGTCTGTAGTCTCATCTTACGGACACATGATTTGCATATACTTCTATGTCTCCTCCTCCCCATTATAACCCAGTCAATGTGCTACTCACAAAATTGCACTGACAGTTGAAAGAAAGTGCACAGAACCATTCAGCTTCAAAATGGATTGCGTAGATGATTCATTTCCTAAGGAACTTGGCAGAGAAATTGGAAATAAAACAGTTACGGAGACCCATTCTGATTTAAATATTGCATAAAAATCAAAAAGTGAAAAGAATTGTATGTAAAGAGTTGAAGTTTTTTTCTCTAATTCTTCCCTTTCACTAACTATTCCCGTCAGAAGATTTTTAACCAAATCCTCCTTATAACTGCCTGACTTTGTGATTAGTTCGGCTAACAGGGGCTTCGTTGATTTTTCTGGAGCCTCCAAGCCCAACTCACATACTACTGTCAATAAGTCAATTTTTTTGGCACGCACTAGATGGGCCATCATTATCAAAAAATTTTTTTTTCAAATCTTTAATTCAATACAATATATATTTATATAAAAGTACACTTACTTCTTCATGCATAAATCCTTTCTTCAGAAAATAAACAAATTATTATTTGAACTCAAAAAGAAAAATATGTCAGCACCCAGTTCTTCTGTTTTTCTGTAGAATTCCACCCCTCCACTAGAAGGAACAATTTAGTAACTCTTTCAGGCTAGCAACTTTTCAAAAGTCCAGCAGTTCTTTCAATGTCTCGGGCCAGGCCTCCAAATTTGTAGGATGGAAGTTGTAGCAAGGAGCCGAAGTAGAAGAAATGAAATGTTTCATTTTACTTTTTTTCAATTTACTTCAATTATTTAAAAAGTTAAAATTTCAGTGCAAATTCACCTTGTTTAATAACTAAAATTCATTAAGATACAACTAAATGTAAATATATTGCTTGAAGGTGCGTAAAAACATACATAAAACATTTAAAAGCACATTAAAGTTCTTTTAAAAATTCAAAATGTTTTCAACCAAACTACTCGGTCATCATCAGTGGAAAAACTAATTGTTGAGTTGTTGCCTCTTCGCGTTTTCTTGCTTGCCCAGAATAAACTATTTTACTTCAAGGGTTTGGAATATAAGGTGGGATGGGAAAGGTAATGAGTGATGTATTAATTCATTCCAGACTGCGTGGATATCATATGATAATACATCGAGGATCATAGATCATGTAGATCAGGGGTATATATTATCCATTCAAGAAAGATAACAAAGATTTTATGTACGTAGGTATGACACTGAGGAAATTTCAGGACAGAATAAAAGAACATGAAGCAGATCTGAGATTAAATAGACCCCACACTGCGTTAGCAAAATGTCTTAATTTGATATTAGGTTGATTTTTCATGACTGGCTGACACATGTGACTTAATGTGTCATCATACAAATTTAGGGTCCACCCAACAAATATATTTCTGTCGAAGTTTTTCTGTTAGATTTCTGTACCTGTTCACTCCAAAGTTCTAATTCTAAATTATGTAGCGCTTTGTTATACAATTCTTTCTCTGGTGCAATGTTCGGTTAAACTGTGTACTTTCTCTTTTTATGTTATTTTAAATCTGCTATATTTTTCTAATTTCATTAGAGCTGCATTTATAAAATTGGAAATACCATCATAGTCATTGACGATATCACAAAGGAGGAGCTGTAATCATGTTTTTTTCTTATTTAAAAAATGCTCATTCCTTTATTTATTCTACTTTTCCTTAAATTTCTTCTTGAAAACCATTTTTTTTCCTTTTCTAATTTTATCGATCAACATTAATCTTTTGATTGTTTTTCTATTTCAATTAAAAAACATTTATTTAATAACTGAAATGATTGAGGCCCATTTTCCATTTTGATTGTCAACTATATTATTTCTACTTTGGGTGCTAAAAGTGTGAAAAATGTTGAATGCTAGCACAATGCACAAACATGTAGCTTGAATTTGTCAGTAAAGTATAAATCTATTTTATCCTCTTCAAAACTTTAAAAAAAAAAAAAAAGTAGAAAATTTTCTAATTTTTTCCTACTTTTTGTAGGATAAATTGCTTTTTACCTTGTTTTTCACGAGATTTCACACGTGACTAGATGACTGCTGAAGAGGCTATTTTTGAAAAGGATTTCTTGATAATGCTATTTTATATCATTAGTCAGTTTTTGATTAAACTTCAGCAATGTGCTGCACAAAACAGTATGTATGACTAATAATTTTGTAATATTTTCAAGCCTTTTTCTTTACTTTACTTTTTTAAAATTTTGCATATAAATATAATAACTATTAAAATGAAAATAATTAGTTATAGACTATTTGGTCTTATTGGTGCATGTTACACGACTATCTACTATATATATAAAATGCAAATAGAAATTTTGTTCTGTCTGCTTATAAATTTCAGTTCTGCTGAATGGATTTTGATGGGACTTGCACTATTAATTAGATAATTTCCCAGGGAAGGTTTTAGTAACATATTGTTACATGTAGGATTTGGTAAAGAAATATAGAACTATATGCAACGTACTAAAACCTTCTCTAAAAAATTATCTAACAAACAGCACAGGTTCCATTGAAATCCATTCAGACTAATCTTTTTAAAAAGGCTAATCTTTCATAATCAGGTTGACTTGATTATAGAACTTTCTACCATAATTCTATAACTAAGCAACTTAGAATAATCCTTCTATATTAAAAAAAAGTTTTCTGGAACTGAGCCAAAAACGAAATGGACCAATCAAATTCTGCGTAGATATTCCGGGTTAGTCTCATCGCTTTTTTATTAGGGAGTTTTTTGAGGAGCGATTACTTTTTTTCTAGCCATCCTACGGATTCGAAAATCATACCACCAGACGCAAAATATAACAAGCTTTCAGAAATTCAAAAAATTATCACGGTCGGACAATAAAAACTCAAAAAATCATTAAAAATCGAGTAAAAAATCTTTTATTGAAAAAGTCATTTTTTATATTGTTGCCAAAAAAGCGCAAATGATTATATTTTATCTCAAATAAAAAATGTATTTGCGCGAGACTATTAAAAACAATAATGAAAGTTTAAAATAATAATTAAATAATCACATGTTGAAAGCAGGAAATAAAGAAAATTACGTCATAAAAATTGTGTTTACACATGAATCCTTCTAATACCTCGAAACGTATCTGATTGGTCAGAGCTTTCTGACTTTTCTTAGGGGGAATTAACATGAAAGTAGAGAATTTAGGTAGGATGGACGCTATTAGAGGGGTTACCAAGAGGAAGAGACCCGAGTCTGTCGCCAATTTTAGCGCCAACATGGCGATATATCGCCAAAAGTGGCGCCAACTTGATGCTATTTCCAATATTTCGCCAAATTTCCATAGACTCCTATTGAAATCCAATAGCGTTTACTCGCTTACAAAAAATAACCAAATTAAGATATTGCAATGTAACAAAAATTAATATTAGCTTATGAATAGAGCTTAATTGAACTATTTACATTACTTTTAAGCACAAATACTAGCTATTTACAATATTCGTAACACTATATATACAATTGGTTCTTGTTAGTTATCCTGTCGACCAAATTACTGTCGCCAAATTCATATATATTAAACGAGCAAGAGATTTTCCTGATTACGAATGATATCGTAAACGACGTGGAAGATTTTCCCGAAAATTGTCCCCTGTACTAAATCGAGCACGAAAAAAAGATCTAGCTAGGTTCCGAATACAAGAAAATTCGTTTTTACAGGGTAAAACAAACTCAGCCCTGAAAATGTTTTTTGTTATAAATGGAAAAATGCTCAAACGATTTACACGAAACGTGTTGGCTATACTAATTCGAGCACGAGAAATCAATCTAGCTAGGTTTCGAATTCGGGAAAGGTCATTTTGATCTATTAAAAGGAACTCAGCACTAAGAAAGCTGCTATATATCGAAAACGGCACTAACGATTTTCACAATAATTAATGACTACACTAATTCAAGCACAAGAAATTGATCTAGCTAGGTCACTAATTCGAGAAAACTCGTTTTCTGTGTTTAAAACTCGACGTGGTATAAAAAACAAGTCTTGAAAAAAACATCGAAAAGTACAGAAAGTTCTTTGTTCAGATCTACTTTAGCTATCCAGTGCCAAAAAAAGTGGGTGCTTTTCGAACCAAAATGTACCAAAAAAAGAAATAAAGGAAAAAAATATTCATAAATATTGAAATGCAAACGAGATATTAAAACAAATATATCCCACAAGACTAAAGTAAGCCAGCGAGTATTTTTGTGTGAGTGTAGTATCCTCTTTAACTAACAATTGTGTTTTTAAACGGCCTCGACAAAATTTTAAAAGCGGTAAAAGAATTGAAAAAATTTAGTGATGCATAGTTACATAGATTAGATCAGTTTTTACTGACGTCACAAACATTCACCTGTCGAGAGGGATAATTATGAAAAATATTGTAAATAAATAAATATCCAATATTATTTTTTTTTCTGTTTTCCTTAATACATTTTAAAATTTATTTTAATAAAATATTGATAGTTGACACTTGAGTGAATGCAGCTTTTCCGATTTTTTTTTTTTTTTTTAAATTCCAATGCCAACATTCACCCATTTGTTTATTTGGCGTTAGAGTCTGGGTCTGGCGATTACTTTGGCGATAGTTTATTTTATGGAAAATGGTTGACGGGATAATGTGGAAATATCAAATATAGTTTTTTAAAAACACTCTTTTATAAGCAACCAATGGTCATCTTGAAAATACCGCGGAATTCATATTTTTTACGTAAAATATCTATTACAATGCATTAATTTGGCCTGGGCAAAGACCTCTATTATGAAAAATTCACTTTTTTATACATTTGCCAGGAAGCTCAAAATAATGAATTTATTTGAAATATATACTTTTTGCTCTGTTTATTTATCAACAAAAGAGAATCCGAAAGAAACATTATTTAAATTATCTTTTTACTCTTTTAAATTTATTTGTCATCGTGTAATCGTAAGTTTATTGATATTTAATTATTAATTGATGAAAGCGTATTCTGTATGTTACACTTTTTTTAACAATTTATTTTTTACTTTTAACTCTTTAAAATATTGACTTTTGCCATTTCACAGCGCTTTGGCCTATTTTGGCGAGCATTTTACTGTCACATAATTAAATCCATCGTTTTTCAACTCCCATACAATTGCACGAGTTACAGAGATATTTGGCGATTTATCACCTGTGACCACCTAATTGAAAAAGAACAACCAATTTCAAGTGAATGTATCATATATATTATTTCTCCTGTCAACATCCCTTTTTTCTGAAAATACGAAACACAGAACAACGAATGAGATATCATATGAAAGGATTTTGAAAACCCTTCTGACATAGCACACTTAACATTTCGTTAAAACATGTTTTCGATTAAAAATTGCTGATAATTAAAAATTAAATCGGCATTGTTTTCCTAAATGAAATGAAAGGTTTTCCTCAAAACATTGTTGCCAAAAAAATTAAATACCACATTATATGATGCTCAGCAATTATTATAAAAAACACCGCATGGGTTTATTTTATATTTATGATTAAAAAGCGAAATTTAAATTGAAATGTTTAGATTTATATTTCTATGTCCCATGTTTTTCCCGAAGCGGATGACGTCATCCTCTAATGCAGTTAAAATACGATTGTTATTATTATTATTATTATTATTATTTTTTTTTTTTTTTTTTCGGCGCGTGCCTTTAGCAATCTTGGATCAGTTTTTACTCTAACTTTGATGGAATAGATGATATTCTGGATTGACTAACAACTAAATGTTGTTTACAGATATTTTTATCCTTGCTTTATCTTTAGAAGTTTAAACCTGCATCTAATAACTATTACATATTGATAAAAAATGATACTTCTCTTTTATCCCGTCGACCACTTTTCATAACAAAAAACTATCGCCAAATAAACGGGAGAACGTTGCCATTGGAATATCAAAATAAATAAATAAAATATCAGAATTTAAGGACACAATTGTTATTTTAATTAATGAAATAACTAATAAACCAGTAAAACATAATGAAAAATACACGCAAATGTCGAATTAAAAACCACTTGATTTAATAAACACGTATAATGCTTCTGACATCAAGTAAATGGGACTGCATTTTTGGTGTTTAATCTTACAATTTGGCGATAGTTTTTTGTTATGAAAAGTGGTCGACAGCATAATAGAGAAGTACCTAAAAAATATTAGATTTCAGTGCGAAATCCTCGCACAGGCCCTCTGGTTAATTTATAATTAAGTTGTAAAAATATTAAAATGTTGTATTGTCATCGGCAAAACACTTTTCAACATAATTTATATAATTCTTGCCTATCAGGAATTGTGTTAAAAATCGATTGGAAAATTCCATAAATAAAAAAAAAGTAATTAAAATAAGCTAGCAAAAAAATAAATAAAATAAAATAAAAAAATACCTGTTGAAAAAAATTACCGAGCGAGGATTGGTCTACTAGGTACTTGTAAGATTAAATGCCAATAATGGTTGATCGAAAATGTCACATTCACTTGACAACACGTGTTTATGTCATCAAGTTATTTTTATTTCGACGTTTTATTTATATTTTTATTAATGTTATACTAATTTATTTGTTTTTTCGTTATTTAAAATAAAAATTATGTCAATTTGTATAATTTGGTGAGTGAGCAGGAAAAAAAAGAAAATTACGTCATAAAAATCGGGTTTACACATGAATATTAAAAATTAAAATGATGAATTAAATGAAAAAGCATAACCAGTTACATGAAAAAGCATTATAACCAGATTACAGAAGAAAGTCGCCATTCGTGATATCATCATCATCATCATCTTTTTAAAACAGGATACATTACCAGGTTTTAAGAGGTTGTGAAATCAGAACGGGGGTTGGTGAGCGTAGTGAGCAGGGGGCAGAGCCCCCTAGTATATTATATACTAAAACCTTCCCTGGGAAATTATCTAATTAACAGTGCAAGTTCCATCAAAATCCAGTAGAGCTCTCAGCAGAACTCAAGTTATAAGCAGCCATAATGAAATTTCCATATGCATATTAGACATATTGTCGAAGTTGCTTAGTTATAGAATTATAGGGGAAAGTTGTATAATCAAGTCAACCCGATTTATAAAAATTAGCCTTTTTAAAAAGATTTCTCTGAATGGATTTCAATGGAACTTGCACTGTTAGATAATTTTGCAGAAAAAGTTTTAATTATGTTGCTCAGTTATATAATTATGAGGAAAGTTCTATAATCAAGAGAAACCAATTATTAAAGATTAGCATTTAAAAAAAGTTCTACTGGATGGATTTTGATGGAACTTGTGTTGTTAGTTAAATAATTTTTCAGGAATGGTTTTAGTATATTGCATATTGTTCTATGTTGCTTGGTTATGAATTGTGTGTGTGTTGGGGGGGGGGGGGGGGGGAGTTCTATAATTGGATGAATCAATTATTAAAGAAATCTTTTTAAAAAGTTCTAGGTGTATTTTGGTGAGACTTGCATTATTAGTTAGATAATTTGTAAGGGAAAACTGAAAGTTTTAGCAAACAAGTAGAAGTAATCCAGTTTTCCTTTTCTACATCTGGATGCTTTATTTGATGTTCAAATAGTGTGAGGTAAATACGGATTTCCTCCTGATTATTATATTTAGTCATCAGTTTTAATGTGTCAGCTTTTCACAGCATCAGAAGGTGTTGAGCTATATATTTTATTTTACACAGCTCTTTCTAGCTCCAATTTTTTAAGCTTGTATGTGCATTCCTCAGCTTCTTTAAGTTGAAGTTTTTTTCTCTAATTCTTCCCTTTCACTAACTATTCCCGTCGGAAGATTTTTAACCAAATACTCATTATAACTGTCTGACATTCGGGCGATTAGCTCGGCTAACAGGGGCTTCGTTGAATTTTCTGGAGCCTCCAAGCCCAACTCATATACTACTGTCAATAAGTCAATTTTTTGGCACGTACTAGATGGACCATCATTATAAAAAAAAAAAATTCAAATCTTTAATACAATATCACATCTTTAATTCAATACGATATATATTTATATAAAAGGACACTTACTTCTTCATGCATAAATCCTTTCTTCAGAAAATAAACAAATTATTATTTGAACTCAAAAAGAAAAATATGTCAGCACCCAGTTCTTCTGTTTTTCTGTAGAATTCCATTCCTCCACTAGAAGGAACAATTTAGTAACTCTTTCAGGCTAGCAACTTTTCAAAAGTCCAGCAGTTCTTTCAATCTCGGGCCAGGCCTCCAAATTTGTAGGATAGAAGTTGTAGCAAGGAGCCAAAGTAGAAGAAATGAAATGTTTCATTTTCAATTTACTTCAATTACTTAAAAAGTTAAAATTTCAGTGCAAATTCACCTTGTTTAATAACTAAAATTCATTAAGATACAACTAAATGTAAATATATTGCTTGAAGGTGCGTAAAAACATACATAAAACATTTAAAAGCACATTAAAGTTCTTTTAAAAATTCAGAATGTTTTCAACCGAACTACTCGGTCATCATCAGTGGAAAAACTAATTGTTGAGTTGTTGCCTCTTCGCGTTTTCTTGCTTGCCCAGAATAAACTATTTTACTTCAAGGGTTTGGAATATAAGGTGGAATTGGAAAGGTAATCAGTGATGTATTAATTCATTCCAGACTGTGTGGATATCATATGATAATACATCAGGGATCATAGATCACATAGATCAGGGGTATATATTATCCATTCAAGAAAGATAACAAAGATTTTATGTACGTAGGTATGACACTGAGGAAATTTCGGGACAGAATAAAAGAACATGAAGCAGATCTGAGATTAAATAGATTCCACACTGTGTTAGCAAGATTAGCACAAACTAAACCTATAAAAGTAGATTTCAATGGATCCAAAATTTTATTCTGCACAAATAATCACCTGGAAGCTATCATAAGAGAGTCTCTAGAAATAATATATAAAAAAGAAATAGTCTGTAACAATGTATCATATGATATCCACACAGTCTGGAATGAATTAATACATCACTGATTACCTTTCCCATCCCACCTTATATTCCAAACCCTTGAAGTAAAATAGTTTATTCCGGGCAAGCAAGAAAATGCGAAGAGACAACTCAACTCAACAATTAGTTTTTCACTGATGATGTCCGAGTAGTTCGGTTGAAAATGTTTTGAATTTTTAAAAGAACTTTAATGTGCTTTTAAATGTTTTATGTATGTTTTTACGCACCTTCAAGCAATACATTTACATTAAGTTGTGTCTTAATGAATTTCAATTATTAAGTTTTCTTGATTAAGCATGATAATATGAAGCTATTTACAAATGATATATTTCAGTAATCATCAGCTAAACAATTAATTTCAGTAGCTAGCAGTAAAAATATTAAGGTAGAACGCCGAAATTATAGAACACAAATTAGCGGTCCACAGAGATGCTCTCTCTGTTACCGAAGCTTAACACCATCGACCCAGATATCCGGGCTGCAGCTAGTTAAAAAAAAAAAAAATAGCATTTAGCTTGCAGGGATTTGCACTTTGGCCAGGTCCTTCAAATGTGTTTTTTTTTTTTTTCAACATCTGGTCTGTAGTGAGAATTTCAGGAATCACATACATATAATTCACAAAAAAATAATAATAAAGATTTAACTTTTTCTGGTGCAAGGCTCTGTGCGGCTAGATCTGTCGCACACCCCTAAGGACGCTCTGAAGGTCACATGGCAATTTGCATCTTAAAGCAGAACCAGTAGTCACACTCAGCCTCGAAACAATTGGCAGTAAGCAGCTTAAGTTCAGTGATCATCTAGACAACTCAACTCTTGATTTCCAAGCCAATCATCTAGACAGGCAAAACCAGACTATTTATAAATAATTAGATGGAACCTTGACAAATATGATAGATGAAAAAAAATATTTAAATGTGAGTTAAATAGACATTTCTCCAATTTACTGAAAAATTTTGGAAAGTATCATACACATTTAAAGAAAATAATGTAAAAAAGTTCATTATTTATTTTATTTAGAATTCATGTGTTTGAATCAAAGTTTCTGAAAAAAAAAATTGGGGTGCATTTTCCGTAATTGGAGCCTACACCCTGTCATTAAATATAAGCAAGAATGTGGTTTAATGAGATTTTTAAATTCATGGAGATATATTTGTTTCCAAATGAGACAATATTTTGATAATACTAAGCTTGGTGACAATTTAGTGTGTGCGGTGTTTACATGCATATGTGGGCACATTTGTAAATATTATTGTACAGATTTCCTGATTTCCATGCCTTTCTCATATATTCAATATTAATTATAAAATAACACCATAGCTGAAGTATCAGTATTCTGGTTTTATTTTAAATTTAGTGTTATCTTTTATACTTTTTATTTACCTTTTATAATTTTACCCTTTTTACTATTTTAAAAGCTGACATTTATTAGGCTTTTTAAAATTTTATTTGTTTTAGTGCAGCATGTCCAATTGTGGACCTTGTGCCATAAAATCTAAATCAGTCAACCATGTTTCTGGTTCTCTTAGCCTTTTATTGTAATAGAATAGTTTTATGTAATGTGCCTAAATACAGTATAACTTTCTATTAATGGTGATCTTGTAAATTCATTTGTTATTGTTAATAAATATAAATTAACAATTAACATAAATGCAATCTCATGTTTTATTCTTATGTATTTTTCTTCTCTTTTTAGTGTGTTTTATATTTATGGTCATTAAAGATATGCTATCCTAATACTCTATTTCTACTCAGAGGTAACCATGAATGTAGGCATCTAACAGAATATTTCACATTTAAAACAGAATGTAAGTAAATATTTGTATTCTCTAAACTAATTAAGAGTCATTCCATGTCAAATCAACACACTTTTTGAAGAAATTTTACCTCACCATCTCAGATTTTAATGAACTGTGGTACATAGTTAGTATTTATATAGACTAAGAAAAATACCAAATGTTTTTGAAAATTTTCAGTTTGTTTTAAAAATATAGCTATATAAACTTCTCAAAAATTGGGGAAAAAATGCTACTCTGCTAGATTTCCAAATTGTCATAAAATCTTTCCTAATTAAGATAGGAAGGAGAAACAAGTGTCATATTGCAGCATTTTTAATGAACGATATGCAACATGATAGAGGTTGTAAAAAAAATTAAATTTAAATTTTAAAATTTAAAATTTAAATTGTAAAAAAACGTTTTTTTTTTTTTAAATTTTCAAAAAATTATAAAAAATAGCTTGTATTATTGTAAAATAGTTTCCAAAGTTTTAAAATGGGACAACAAAGGGTTCATAGGGAAAATAATTTTTTAAAAAGGCATTTTTCATCAATTTAAAGTATGATACAATAATCCATAAAAAAAATTGACTTTATTACAATATGCAATAGGATAAATTTTGTAAAAAAGAATAAAAATTCAAAATTTGAATTGCAAAAAAAAAATATTTTTTTAAAATATTTTTCAAAAAATTATAAAAGTAAAATGGGACAATAGTAGGACTGGGAGAATGTAAAATGGGACAACAATGGGTTCATAGAAAAAATAATTTTTTTAAGAAATACATTTTTCATCAATTTCAAGTATGATACAAATACAATAATCCATAAAAAGTTGACTTTAATATGATATGCAACAGAATATAATTTGTTAAAAACAACAAACAAAATTGTCATTTTGTGATAAAACATATATTCTCCCAGTGTGTCAGGGGATTAACTGAACACAAAACATCCGTGAGAGGTATTCATAGCACATCTGGTATGCTAGGATAAGAAAATAATGGAGATTAACCATGTGGATGCAAAAATGTAACCTTAAATTCATCACTCTGTTAATCATTATCTATGACGTAAGGAAGCAACCAATGGTTGTCATATAGAGCAGTGATATACACATTGCTCTATATGAAGTCTTATGACCATCTCTATAATTTTCTTATCCTAGCAAGCCAGATGTGCTATGGATAAGAAATGCTAAGAAATGGATAAGCTTCTCATGGATGTTTTGGGTTCAGTTGATCCTTTGCCACCAACTAGGAGAATATATGTTTTATCACAAAATGACATTTGGAAAATCAACAAGTCATTATCCAAGTAAATTCAATAGCAAGAAGTGTTAAAGGGCATGTATTACTAAGGTCTGATGTTACTTTATAAAGAATTTGACAATTTTGTACAAAGTTTATATTTGAACTATTGTAGTGCATCATATTATATCATGGGTCATTCCATGTCAAATCAACCAAAAATTTTCAATATTCAACCTGACCATTTCAGATTTTAATGAAACTTTCAGGAATCATTCTCCCTGATGATAGAAATGAGAATATACTTTTATAATTTTTTTATCTCAGTAAATTTTCATACAATTAATTTTTTTAATTTAAAAATATCATCATTTTTTGGCTTGTATAAATGTTTTTAATTTTAAATTTCTGAAGTTCTATCAGGCGTAAAGAGTTGTTTGACCCCTCATTTTAAAGAGAATTTCATAAGGTTTAATTTTATATGCAAGGTGACTATGCGTGATTTTAAAAAAAGTTAATTTAATTTATAAATTTTAAATTTTAAATTTTTTAAATAGTGTTTTTTAAAAATTTTGAAAAATATATGGTTTTTGTAATATTATAATCTTTAAATTCTGAAAGTTTTAGAGTGGGATCTCAATGGGACCAGCAGTTATAAAAAAAAGGAATGTTTAAAATGAATGAAACAATCATCTCTTTAGCACAATCATAAAGTTGGCGAGATGCCAACTTTAAAAACCAGTCCGAATTGGTGTTTAACATTATTTTGTTTAACATAACTGCTGATCCCATTGAGATCCCACTCTGAAACTTTCAGAATTTAAAGTTTATAACATTACAAAAAAACATAATTTTTTCAAAATTTTTAAAAAGCACTATTTAAAATTTTTTAATTTTTTTTTAATTTAATTAAATTAACTTTTTTAAACCAAGCATAGTCAACTTGCATATCAAATTAAACCTTATGAAATTCTCTTTAAAATGAGGGGTCAAACAACTCTCTACGCCTGATAGAACTTGAGAAATTTAAAATTGAAAATAATTATACAAGCCAAAAAATGAGGATTTTTCGAAATTAAAAAAATCAATTGTATGAAAATTTACTGAGATAAAAAAATTATAAAAGTATATTCTCATTTGTATCATCAGGTAGAATGATTCCTGTAAGTTTCATCAAAATATAAAATAGTCAGGTTGAGTCCCTGGTTGATTTGACATGGAATGACCCCATATACGACACAATACGCCTTTTTTTTTTAAAAAAAAAAATTATTTTCCCTATGAACCCATTGTTGTCCCATTTTAAAATTTTGAAACTATTTTACAATAATGCAATCTATTTACTTTTTTGAAATTTTACATTGATAGAATGTATTTTCTGTAATTGTTTGGGGGGAAAAGATCACTTTTTTTTTTTTTTTTCTTAACAAATTATATTCTGTTGTAACATATATTAAAATCATCTTTTATGGATTATTGTATTTGTATCATGCTTGAAACTGATGAAATATGCTTTTCTTAAAAAAATATTTTTTATATGAACCCATTGTTAACCCATTTTACATTCTCCCTGTTCTACTATTGTTCTATTTTACTTTTATAATTTTTTGAATAATTAAAAAAATTCCACAATTTAAATTTTAGAATTAAAATTTGAAATTTTATTGTTTTTTATAGAATTTATCCTGTTGCATATTGTAATAAAGTCAAATTTTCATGGATTATTGCATCATACTTAAAATTGATGAAAAATGCCTTTTTTAAAAATTATTTTCCCTATGAACCCTTTGTTGTCCCATTTTCAAACTTTAAAAACTATTTTACAATAATACAAGCTATTTTCTATAATTTTTTGAAATTTTTTTTTAAAAACGTTTTTTTTTTACAATTTAAATTTGGAATTTTTTTTTTACAATCTCTATCATGTTGCATATCATATTAAAGTTCATTAAAAATGCTGCAATATGACACTTGTTTCTCCTTCCTATCTTAATTAGGAAATATTTTATAACAATTTGAAAATCTAGTGGAATAGCATTTTTTGACAATTTTCGAGAAGTTTATATAGCCATATTTTCAAAACAAACTGATATTTTTCAAAAACATTTGGTATTTTTCTTAGTCTATATAAATACTAACTATGTGCCACAGTTCATTAAAATCTGAGATGGTGAGGTAAAATAGGTGTGTTGATTTGACATGGAATGACTCTTACTTGCTATTTCTATTGGAATTTTTCATAGAGCCAGACGTGTGTGTATATATATGTACAGGGTGGGGCATAAAGATCTCCCTAATTTGCCGCTGTCGCTGCAGCGGCGCTAGTGTAGACGGCGTGTCCGAAGTAGTGCTGTTATATTTCCCTGGTTACGCTATTTCAGTTGACAGTATGTCTTGGACTAGTGAACATCGTGCGTTCGTTGTTGAAACTTATTTTAAGAATGCGGATTTCATCATTCAAACACAACGATTATTTCATAGGCACTTTGGAGTAAGCAGGCATGGAAAAATACCAGACAGAAAAACAATATCCTTATGGGCTGCTAATTTTGGAGAAACAGGTTCGTGTTTAAAACGAAAGTCGCCCGGTAGACCACGTCACGTTCGAACTCCGGAGAACGTGGCAGCAGTAAGAGATGCTGTAACACAATCACAATGATGTTCAGCCCTTGGACTATCCCAGCGCTTATTGAGGAGAATTTTACATGAAGATCTGAAGTTCCATCCATACAAAATTATGTTTGTACAGGAAATGAAAGAATGCGATTGGACAAATCGAAAGAAGTGTTGTGAAGTTCTGCTTGAAAATGTTGCACCCGATGATGTTGTTCTGTCGAGTGACAAAGCTCATTTCCATTTGTCCGGATGCGTTGATAAGCAAAATTTCGCTACTGGACTGAAAGCAATCCACGGCAAAAGCATGAGCATTTGAGCGACCTTTGCATAGCTAACATGTTACTGTTTGGTGCGCTGTATCACATCTGGGTGTGATAGGCCCGCACTTCTTTGAGGAGAATAATGATACAGTTACAGTAAATAGTCTACGTTACATGCACATGTTACACAGCTTCTTGCAGCCTCAGCTCCATCAGTTTGGCCAGTCAGAGGTGTGGTTTCAGCAGGATGGTGCCACAGCTCATACTTCCAAATTATCCATGGAATTGCAAACACAAATGTTTCCAAGCCGCCTAATCTGTATTCGAGGTGACATTCCACGGCCAGCACGTTCACAGGATCTTGCTGCATGTGACTTCTTCCTGTGGGGTTACCTGAAGGCTAAAGTTTACACACATAAATCTAAGACACTCGACGAACTGAAGGATGCTATTCGATTCGAAATTGCAGCAATTCCTCCAGCAATGGTGGAAAAGGTTATGCTGAATTTCCGGAAGAGACTTCACAAGTGTATAGAGAACAAAGGAAAACATTTAGACAATGTCATTTTTCGTACAACAAAACCTCAAAATTAATTAATAGCAAAAATTGTTACAGATTGTAAAAATTAATAAATGGCAAACATTATTCTTTCCGAATGTAAACATAAAATATTTGTTTTCAATGTCATATATTTTTATTGACCTCTTAAAATGGGGAGATTTTTATGCCCCATCCTATATATAATACACTATATTGCCAAAGGTGACCGGTCGCTTGCGATTTTAGACGTTTTGTTAAATATCCAGAAAAATACATGAAGTAGCCTGAAACTGCAGGTGCGTAAACAGTATAGTATAGGTCAATGGTCACCAAATGGTGGACCGCGGTCCGGATCCGGACCGCCGATAAGTTTTTTACGGACTGCGGCTAAATTGTGAATAACACAGAATAATAATGTTTCTACGCGGCTAGAAGCGGGTAAATTCTAGAGATGAGGCAGGCTCGGGCTCGATATTTATACCATATTTATACCATGCCTTTGGTATCGGATGGTCTCGAGCTCATTCTTTCTAAATCTGAAAATTTTATTTATTTTATTTATTCACGTATAAAAAAAAAAAGAACTTTTTTTTTTCCTTAAAAATTACTTATTTTATTTCAAGTCATTTTAATGATATTTTGATCAGAATAAAGAGAAAAAAGAAGTCGTGTTTTTCTATTCTAGTAATAAAATGCTACTCTTAAAAAAAGATTAGTGTTATTTGCAGACATTGATAGCGGTCACCTGTTGATATGGCGCCAATATAGAGGAGTCACCTAATTCTTTGTACTGCTTTGGGCGCTACCGTGATTTTATTTTATTTTTTTATTTAGAGATGTAACACGAAAATAAAATTTTCTTCTGCTTTTAGTCAAATAGAATTAGCTTGAGGTTTGCGAATTTTAATGTTGTGTTCGAATCATATTCTCGCTTCATAAGAAAATATCGTTAGAAGTTTTTATATATTTTTTTCAATATGAACTCTGCTTTGCACATCCACGAAGTCATTTTCAATCGTAAGTAGATATAATTCGGATAGAAAGCAATCGAGCAGTGTTTTCTCTTTTTCCTATGAAAGCATTGGATCTTTCAGTAACGATGTCAAAGGTTTAAGTTGATTTTCCGGGACACGACAATCCCGAAAGATTTGTTATGAGGAAGGAATCAATTATATTTTAAAATGTATTCCTTTTATAGGAAATTGAAAAACGTTGTTCGATTCTTCGTCATATAAATAGTAATTTCTGAAAATTTCAAGCATTTATTCATAATACGTACTCCGTTAATGTGTCCATCAGACTTACTTGTTGAGGGAGAAAAAAAATGAGAAACCTTTCAAGTATTATGTACATGTCATTTGATACCAAACTCCTCTTTTGATAAGACTGAATGTAAATTTTCATAAAATTAATTGTGTGATGGGGATTAACAGTTATTTCTATGTAAGAAGTTGTTTAAAAATGAGATATTACTTTTGAAACAATTTTTAAATATTATGCTTTTTTTTTTATTTCATATTTTTGGTATCGAGCTTAGGCTCTGATGACCCAAAATATTTCGGCCGGGTGGGTCCGGGCTCCAAAAAAGAGTCTGAACTCACCTCTAGAACTTTCCCTAATACTACCCCGCCCACCTCCAGAACAGTTCGGCTTTGATCTTGAAGTATGAACAACACCTGATTCTGCTCTCTCCCCCCTCTTATTTTAATGTGGCCCAGCTCTTGCATCAGTGTACGCGTTTTGTATTCATTTCGTTCTTATTTAGAGTTCTTTTTAATGTTTCGTTTCTTTGTTTCGGCGATTGTGTTTGATTCGCATTACCACGGAAAAAAAGAAAAGGAAAGTTGAATTGGAAAACAGACAGTTTTTACCAGAATGGACTTATATTGCTTCACGTTGCCAAACCGAGTTAGAGAAGTACCTGCTTGTATTATACGTCAGCAAACTGCAGCTATAATTAAAAGTTAAAAAATAAAATGACATTATGAAACAAAACACAAAACATTTGACGAAAAATACCCAATAGGAAGTAAATTCCGGAAAAGTAAAATTCAGAGTTTATGTTCGGATTACATAACATCAACAAAAATCATGAACCTATCTATGACTGAGCAAGAAAAATGTTCAGAGGCTTCGTTACGCATTTCTTGGATTCTAGCCAAACATATGAAGCCATATAGTGATGCAGATATTGTAAAATAGTGCATGCTGGATATTGGAAATGCGTTATTTGAGAACAGAAAGGATATCGTTGACACTGTTCGACATATTCCATTATCTGCTTCTTCAAGCACAAGGAATACACAAGTTTTGTCAGAAGAAAATGTTACAAATTTGAAACAAGCTTTAGCTATCACAGATTGCTATGCAATGGCTTTCAACGAATCTTGCGATATTACAGACACAGCACAGCTAATTATTTTTGTACGCTGTCTGAACAGAACCCGTTTACAATTTTTTGAAGAACCACTGACCATTTTGCCTATGTCAGTAACTACTACAGGAGAGGATTTGTACAAGGTTGTTACAGAGTATTTCAACCAAGCTGGAATGCACGTGAAAAATGTTATATCGGTAACAACAGACGGGGCACCGGCAATGCTTGTGTGTAGGAAAGGCTTGGTTCAGCGACTCAGCAGTGATCCATGAAATGCAATGAAAATTTGATATTCTACCACTGCATCAGTCATCAAAGTGTGTTGTGGTGCAGTCTGAATCCCAGTCTTCAGAATAAAATACAAACTGTGATACAAATAATTAACTTCATACAGTCAAAATCATCTGTAAGACTGAAGAATTGACACCGTCAATTTAGATCATTTCTTGAAGAGACTGATGCTCAGTTTGACGACTTGCTTTTTCACAACAGTGTGAGACGGCTAAATAAAGGTTGGTGCTTGAAAGATTCTTCACAGTACTGGAGGACATCAAAGAGCTTCTCTCAACTAGTGATCAAAAAGTAGCAAATGAGCATTTATGTTTTCTCAATGACGTTGAAGAAAACGTGACAACCATAGCATTTTTGAGTGATCTATTAAGGCACCTGAATTTCTTAAACCTCAAACTACAAGGCAAAGGTAAACTTGTGTGTGACTTTCTCTCAGAAATAAAATGTTTTTCAAAAAAGATTGACCTCTTCTCCGAAGATATTAGAGGAGAACATTTACACTTTCCACACCTTAAGTCAGTTTGTGACAGTAATGAAGGTATTGACATCAACCAGTTCGAAGATTTTTTGGAAAAACTTAAATCTGAATTTCAAGGCAGATTTTCTGATTTTGAAAAAATTGAGAACGTTGTGCAGCTGGTCAACAACTCTTTTTCACTATGGACGAATGAAGCGGCGGATGTTTTCAAGAGCAACAAAGCCGCCCTACAGTTGGAAATAATTGAGTTCCAAGAAGATATTATTTTAAAGAACAGTTATGCTGAAGTTGCAAAAACTCTTGGAAGTGACCACTTTTAGATTAAAAATGTGTGTGAAAAAAAGTATCCAGAGCTAAAAGCCTTAGTCATAAAATTGTGTACCATGTTTGGCTCAACTTATGTGTGTGAAGCAACGTTCTCAAAAATGAACTTCATTAAGGATCGGTACAGATCTCGACTCACAGATGACCACCTTAACAGTTTGATGAGAATGAGTTGCACCAACTTGACACCAAATTTCAGACAAGTTGTGCAAAATAAAACATGTCATTTTTCTCATTGAACATTAACCACAATGAACTTTAGTTATTAATCATTTTGTATTTATACCTACTTTGTATTGATCATCTTGATTTCTTAAAATCATAATAAAAAATTGATTTGGTATTAATGCACTTCATTTCACTGGTATGCATTGTGTTATGCATCTAAGATAACAAATGATTTCAAAGAAAAGCTTTACTAAGCAAAGTAGGTGGCCTAGGTTAGTAAAAGGTTGGAAGCATAATGGATGGGGTGGGGTGGGGTGGGGAGAGGGAATACGGGGAGACTTAAATCTTCCGGACCTCGTAAGTTTGACTATGTTTTGAAATGGACCCATGGGAAAAATAATTGGTGACCACTGGTATAGGTTATATATTTCCGCGAAGATTTTTTCACGAAACCCCATAGGGGACTGTCAACAAATTGAAAAAGAACGAATATCTTTTGGATAACCCTGTAAAAACTAATGTAGCAAAGGCGTTCAAACTCGAGATTATTAATAAGTGGCTTATTCTAATGTACTGTGTTCATTTTTATGAGGATGCCATGTATACTCGTAGAGAAATTAAGGTTTTTATAAAAACAGTCCTAAATTTCACCTAGTTTTTTGCTTATAATTTGCAGAGTCCCAAAAAGATGAGTGGTTGTATCAAATATATGTTTAGTGCCAAGATAGCGTACACAATATTGCACGTGCTACTATATTTGGATACAACCCCTCATAATTTTTATTCCATTTGGGAACAACGGATTTCGAGCTTATTCTATCGACGATAATTTTCAGAATTGTCAAGCTATGATTTTGAGATTTTCACAAAAGTTGCTCTATATACCTAGTTAATACATTATGCATATTATATTTTAATTGCATTCGCGCATGCGCAGTGAAACATTTTTTAGTAAACCTGCTCATATTTCATCCAATTTTTATTATTTTTTTCTGATTGCAGAGTATTATGTACAATATTGTTTGTCATATTTTCTGAAAAGAACTTTTTTTTATATTAAGAACTCTGCAAATTATAAGCAAAAAATTAGGCGAAATTTGGGACTGTTTTTATAAAAACCTTAATTTCTTTATGAGTATACATGCTATCCTCATAAAAATGAACACAGTATATTACAATAAGCCACTTATTAATAATCTCGAGTTTGAAAGCCTTTGCTACATTAGTTTTACAGGGTTATCCAAAAGATATTCGTTCTTTTTCAATTTGTTGACAGTCCCCTATGGGGTTTCGGGAAAAAATCTTCGCGGAAGTATATAACCTATACTATACTGTTTACACACCTGCAGTTTTTGGTTAATTCCTCATGTATTTTTTTAGATAGTTAACAAAACTTCTAAAATCGCAAGTGACCGGTCACCTTTGGCAATATAATGTATACAGTCTGTCTCAAATGTTTAGGCACAATCAGAAAATGTGATTTATTAGAAACAATGCAAAATTAAAATATATATAAAATGATTCAAATAAATCATATCAGTATGAATAAATGTGTACATTATCATAACTTTGATAAAACTCATAAAAATCTATAACTATATACAGTGTCTCAAAAGTTTAGGCACTATTAAGGAAAAAAAACCCCACATAATTTAACACTTTTACATGATGCATTTATTAGCCACACACAGGGTGGCTTATTCTTTCAAGCTCTATCATTTTTCATGTTTATGAAAAGTCACAGCAATCCATCGTTGCCACAGATTAATCTCGAAAATGAAACATTTGAAGTTACTTAAAAAATTAATAACTCGAAAAGTATTTGTCACAAAATTGTTTTACAAACTGCGTTAGAATGTTAAAAAATTGTATTTTTCTTGATATAAATTTCAAATCTAATGATTATGTCGTTTTTCAAATATTAGATTTCAAAAATTACAAAACTTCACAATGGAGTGCCGTAGCGAAACTTTTACGCGTAAAAAGATAATGATAAAGGCATTGTGGCTCGACGTGTATCGTGTATACTGGCCATAGCATGAGTAACGAATTATAGTAAACTTATTATTCTGTTAAAATATAAAAGTGAATTATGTATATACATTTTTAAAAAATAAAGAAAAACATTTTATCACAAACATCAACAAAAAATTTTCTTCTATTTATCCCCTTATTCCAAAGATATCGTTTTATCGTCTGCTGCCATAGCAACATGAATTAAATTTCATTTAAAAAAATTGCTCAGTGGTAGAAGAATATTTTTCTAAATCGAATGGTTATTGAACAACTCAACACTTTAACAGGGAAATTTTTATTTGTTATTTAGATATTTTAAAATTGTTTGTTGTCATTGCGTTTTTATTCTGAGTTACAGCTAGTTTATTTATTTTTTAAATAAAAACCGTGTGTGGCAATCTATATTCGGCCTTATAGCAGAATTTGCCCCTCTTGTTAATAGTATTTCTCTGGTTTTGGATAATTTCAAATAATTATGTTTCAATTAGTTTTTGAAATATTATTGGTAGCAGAGCCAATACTCAATGGCCACTTTTAGTTTTTTAATAGGGTCATATTGTTTTAAATTCTTGTTTACTTTATAGGTTAAGATGACCCATATGTTCTCAATTGGGTTAATGTCAGGCTTAAAGCTGAGCAATCTAAAATGTTAACTTTTGTGCAGAAAACCACTGTTTCATACTTTGCGAGGTTGTGGATTGATCCACTGTTGTGCTGAAGTATCTCCACTCAGAATCCCCTAACAAAGAAGGTCTCCATAAGCGCATACTCAGAAAATTTTGAAAAAATTACAGAATGTTCTCACGAGGATACATACGTATAAAAAATTTTTCTGTGGAACCTCGATATAATGTCCATAAAAAAAGGATCAAAATTTTGTTTATTTGGCGATTTATTACCAGTTGGAGACGGAATGAAATTTTTTAAAATACAGTTTTATTACAAATACTCTTTAACAGGGCTAGCATTCCCCCTAAAATTCCTAAATTTCCTAACTATTATTTTATCCCCTAAAATTCCTAAAATTCTCCTAAAATTTTCTTCTTGTTCCTAAAAATTCGAGATTGACAAAATTTCACCGAAAAATATCGCGAATTTCGACAAATGGTCACCGGAAAAGACACGTATTTTGTCAAAATATCGCTAAAATAACGCAAATTTCGTCAAAAGATCGCTAAACCAACGCAAATTTCGTCAAAAGATTGCAGAAAAAACTTAAATTTCATCAAAGGATATCGTGAGGAAAAAAAGCTAATTTCGACAAACAATCCTGAAAAAAAAACTTAAAGTTTATCTAAGGATTGCGACAAATACTAATTTCTTCAAAGGATCGTAAATTTTTTAAAAACATCTCGGGGGGAAAAAAACTAGAATTTCTTAAAAAGATTGTGGAATAAACGTGAATTTCGATTTTAAAAAAAATCGGGAAAAAAAAACCCCTCCAATTTCATCCAAAAATCAAGGAAAAAAGATAATTTCGTCTAAGAATCGCGGAAAAAACGTGTATTTCATCAAAAAATTGTGGGGGGGAAAATGCCAATTTCGTTGATATTGGCATTTGATTTTTGGCATTTGATTGGTCAAACGATCGCACAAAAATACAAATTTCGTCAAAAGATTGCGGAAAAAATGCAAATTTCATCTAAGAATCACAAATTTTGTCAAAAGATTGCAGAAAAACGCGAATTTCATCAAAGGATCATGAAAAAACGCGAATTCCGTCAAATGGTCTCGAAAAAAAGCAAATTGCATCAAAAGGTTGCAAAAGAAACACGAATTCCGACAAAAGTTATCGGGAAAAAAAAAAAAAACGTGAATTCCGTCAAAAGATCACGAAAAAACACTAATTTCGTCAAAAGATCACGAAAAAAACGTGGAGTTTTGTCAATACATCGTGCAATTAAGACAAATTTCATGAAAGAATCGCAAATAAATGCATGTTTCGTCAAAAAAACACGGGGGAAAAAATGCAAATATCGACAAAGAAGTGTGAAAAAAAACTTTCAGAAGTTTTTCTGTTAACTTCAGAATTTGTTTTTCTCATAATCACCCCTGCTTCCTGCCTCTTATTCTCTAGGTTCACCCAGAACATCCAAAAGAGAGAGAAAGAGAGCATTCATTCTGTTTAGGCTCAATGATCCAGGAATTCAAAATTCTAATTAATATAATTGCAGTAAATATAAGCTGTCAAAACGGTTTGTAAGGAAGCCGGTTATTGTGCAAATTTAAATGCCCTCATTCGCAACAATCAACACAAGCACATGGAACAAGGGCTGAATTCATTGGAATGATGGGAATATTCTTTGGCAGTGTACCACATGTGCCTGACTAGCACGAAAATACTGTTATTACATACTTGTAATGTTAAAAATATCGCAAATGCCCCTAAAATTTTCCTAAAATTTGGAAAAAAATTCCTAAAATTCCTCCCTAAAATTTTGAAAAATCCTAGTGCTAGCCCTGTTTTTAAGGAAAAACGTTTTCATGCTGAACTTGTTTCTGTAAGTTTAATTTGCATAATAAATAAATTTTTACAACTACAATTTTGTGTACACATTTATATGTATATATAATGAAATTTAAAGATCATAATTTACGATTTAAAACAAAATTTAAATTGATTGAAATTGTTTCAAGCTCAAAAATAAGTCTGATTCTAAACATTGTCTATTCATGGAAAAAGTATTGTTGCTATGGAAATGACTTCTTCGATATGGAAAATGTACAATGAATGTGTTTGTCATCCAGCTTTTCTTTTTAAAATACATTTAAAAATTACTTATATTAACGGGTGAAGCTGTTTAAATTAGAAAAAATCGTAGAATGGTGGATAAAATAATAGCAAATTTTCATTCAATTGGCAATAAACAAAGAAAAAAAAGTGAATGATTTATTTAATCTGATTTAAAGAATATTTTAAATTAATACTACTGCAAATGTACAGAGAGTTGAAAATGTTGAACACAAAATGCAAACGATTCTGAACGAGAGGGTCTGGTATCATGATCCCTAGAATTAATCCATTAGTATAATTTTTTGTAAGCTAATGACAATTTTACGCTTTCAAATTTTATAAAAATCTCAGACATATTTGGAAATTTATAAAAACATTGTTGAAAATACAAAAATTATACAAAAAATAATAAACTTTCATCGTTTAAGTTTAAATTCATTAAGTATTGTGCATTTGAATAATCATTTTACAAGCAATTTCAAAATGCATTAAAATTGTTTGCGTTTGGCGAGAAAAAAATGTTGCTAACCAAATCCTGTCTTTTTGCACCAAATACTCAAAAGTATTTTATTTTTTTGCAGATTTTCTACTGGGATTCTGCAGCTAAATTTCACTGTTCCTTTATTACATACATGAGTAGCTTCATTAGCATTTTTAAAAAAATTTTCTGAGTATGCGCTTTAAGGAGACTTTCCTTGTTAGTGGTGCACCAGTTAGCTGTAACTGTCTTCTGTTCCTTTAGTCTTCTGAAGAACACGGAATACATTACTTTTTTCGTTTCTCGTTGTCTTTTCATCATTGTTGATTTAGGGTCATCTTCAAAGACACATACTTTACTGATGTGTTGAAAGGTCAAAATATGTACGTCTCGTCATGCGCTTTAAGACGACCTTCCTTGTACCAACACCAAATTGAATTGGATATTGCTCTAGTGTCTCTCAGGGCCGAAACTAAAAGGGAAGGGAGCATTTGCCCCAGGCGCCAGAATGGAAGGCGAAGGGGGTACCAAATGAAGATTTGTTTTGTTGTTTGATACAAAAAATTTATATATAAAATTTAGGTAAACATGTTTTGCAGATGAAAAATCAGAAAGGAAAACTAAGACTGTTAGGAGCACTGAAAACTAAGGTGTGGGAAATATGCAATTTTAAAAATATATTTTTGTTTGCTACAATTACCTTTTTTTACATCCAGATTCGGCCTTAGAGGGCACAAGCTGGGGCGGCTGCCTGGGACACTAAACACTAAGGAGTGGAAATTTTACAAAATAAAATAGTAAAAACTTAATAGTTTTTTGTTTTTGTTCTATGTCAGTATTATAATTTTGCAAATTAGCATTAAGTTCAGGAAAGTATCTAGACATAACAGTCTATTAATAGGAAAAGTGGTATAAGTGTTAGTTCCATGAAATTGGCTATAGATAGCACACAAAGATATTTTACAGATTTGGAATTCATTGTTATACCTATATAAATTCCTGATTTTTCAGTTCTTAAGACAGCATGACTCACACCACTATGATTTTAAAAGCCTACTCAATTGTAATGTAACGCTACAACTACAGTAAAATATGTGAAAATGAATCTGCCTATAACAGAATCCTCTGTTCTTTTTTATTCTGGTTTCACTGGTTTTATTTAACAAATATTGGACAAAGCTGATTACATAGATCAGTATTATGTATCATGATTATATATTTTTAATTTTAAAATAAATCAGCTATTAGAAACATAGTAAAATTCTCTTTGTAAATTTACTTTGCAGAGGAGAGTGGGAAATTCATGCTCCCCCCCCCCCCCCCCCCCCCCCCCTCCCATGGAAAAAAAACAACTAGTTTCGTCCCGGTGTCTCTTGATGTTTTGTGGAATTTCGTTTCCCTTTGAGAAATGCCAGGGAGGTTTAGTCATTAAAGCTAATTGGCCCCTAAACCATCAGAAACTTTCCGCCTTGAAGGTTGAACATAATGTTATCAACTTTTAGATAATTTTGGGCCCTTTTCCCCACTTACGATATCATACGTTATCGTTCCTAAAAAATCCCCCCCCCTCAATAATAATGTTATCAATGTCTAAAAATTCTTTTACTTTACTTTTTTTTTTTATATACATTTGCAGTGATATACAGATATGGTTATACATTTATTACTTGCATACTTTACTATTAAGAGAAGCCAATAAAATATCACCTATTATACATGAAATAACTTTATATCAAATAACACCTTAAAAAGATAGTTGTTATTTGAAAGCATTTAATAATAGCTTTTTGTTGTGTATAGGGGTGTGCCAGCAATATCCGTTGCCTGTGTGCAGAACTTCAGTTGGCACCTTACATCCTTAACCCCTTTACTCCCCCCCCCTCTCCCCCCTCAAAAAAATAATAAAGAAACTTTATAAAAACTTTTTAATGATTATAAATGCATAGCTGCCAACATTCTGGGTTTTTTCAGGTCATATAAACATATTTTGAACTAGAAAATTTATTTAATATAATGTGTCTTGTTTCTATATGATTCTTATTTGATTTCATTTATTAAATAAAATTTCTGAGTCAATATTTGACTAGAAAACTGAGGAAGATTGACAAGTATGTAAGTAAAACACAAAATACAGCAAAACGTCTTAAAATGGCCTGTATTGGAATCCTGCATTAAACAGAAATATTTCATTGTGGTCGGTGAAACAAATGCAATTACAATAGATTACATGTCTGAATAAAACACAAACCTGTTTAAAACAAATTGTTTCTAATATCTTAGCAGGTTTTACTGTATATTAATTATACGTTTTTGTTTTATTTGTGTATTAATCTCAACGTAATTTTGCAAGACATTTTAATTTTCATATCACTTTACTATCACATCCTGAAATCTGCAAATGAGTGATTTTCAAAATGTGGGAACACTAAATGTTAACTTTAATAAATTTTAAAAATCATGAAATTAAAAAAAAATATATTTTAATCCATTAGTTTACAAGTTCATAATATAGTATATGTTCATTTAAAGACAGGAAATTGCATTAAAAATTAATAATTAAAGTATTTAATTATGGTACCTGTAGGTTACACATTTTGGACATTGGATGAACTGTAGGTTACACATTTTGGACATTGGATGAACTGTAGGTTACACATTTTGGACATTGGATGAACTGTAGGTTACACATTTTGGACATTGGATGAACTGTAGGTTACACATTTTGTACATTGGATGAACTGTAGGTTACACATTTTGGACATTGGATGAACTGTAGGTTACATATTTTGGACATTGGATGAACTGTAGATTACATAAATTTGACTTTTCCATACTTTAATATGAATTTAAAAAAAAATGTAATTGACTTATTTTTTAATGCAAATTACAAAATTATATTAAACATTTTGAAAAAAAAATGTTGAATTAGACAATTTTTATTCACACACATTAAAAATATATATGTTTTCTTTTAACTTTTAGTGAAACACTTGACATTACTTTCAAATTACAATTCAATATTAAAATTAATCTGCAATAGATTTTTATTATGTAAAAATTTCTTTACTCTTAGCATTTGAAACACTATGCCATATACTCAAATCACAGGTGTTCTCAACTTGTTTAAATAAGATAAATCATAATTTTTACTACATTATTCAAAATAATAATAAAAAATGTTAAATATTTATTATATTCCCTTAAAAGAGATGTCCAAAATGGCCAACGATCGCGACGGCCGCCATTTTGTTTCCATCGTGCAAGATTGTTGACATGTGGTTAACAAAGTTTTTGCTTTTCCATTAAGTTAATATGACATATTTCGCCGAAAAAACACTTAATTATAAGAAATAAGACTATATTTTATTATATTTCTGATATTTTAGGACAGTGGAGCTTATTAAACATAAATTAAATCGCGGAAAAAATTGGAATGGCGATCGTTACATGATTGTTGACGTGTGGTTAACAAAGTTTTTGCTTTTCTATTAAGTTAATATGACGTATTTCACCAAAAAAGCACTTAATTTAAAAAAATAAGACTATATTTTATTATATTTCTGATATTTTAAGACAGTAGGGTTTATTAAACATAAATTAAATCGCTGAAAAAATCGGTATGGCGATCGTTACATGTTTTGGACATCACCATTTTGTAAGCAATAAATAAGAGATTTACTACTATTAAAATGTCAAAACCATAAAAAAAACTTTTTAAAATTAATTTTAAGAACAAATAAATAATGATTAAAGTGCTTACCGATATTTCTGTTCATCCAACTTTCCAAAATTAATATTGTTGTGTAGATCGTTACAGTTGGACAAAATATACATCAATACATTTATTCCTTTTTAATTCTACAAAATAACCCTCACTGCTGCCATTTATTGCATGAAAATATAAACAATATGTCCTTTTTTTAAATTTATGTGTTTTTTCTTCTTTAAACTCATAAATAAACCATACAATGATTTTTTGTTTTGTCAGTTAACATTATGGATGTCCAAAAGTGATTATTTATAGGTAATTATATTAAATAATAATAATATTTATAATAAAGTTTTAAAGTAAATGATGTGTATTCTTGTTTTTGACAACACCAAGAATGTTTTTTTAAAAACAGAATGCAATTAAAGAAAATTAAGCATCTCCTGTATTAGATAAAAAATCAAATCTGTGCTTTGCTCCCACCTTTTGAGAATCACCCATGAATCAATTTTAAAACTAACGATCCCTATCATAAAACTAATCATAAACCATTTTTAATCCTAACCTTACAAACCAATTTAACTTTACAATCTTTGGCGAAATGATTTCTGAAAAGAAAAAAAAAAAAACAGGTACCAATTTTCATTATTATACCTTTCATTTTTCTTTGAGTCACTGAGAAAACAAAATTACAATTAGATGAACAATGTGAATTTTCTAAACAAAATATACAATACATATTACTACTTTGTTTTTCTCTTTCTGTTGATATCAAATCTAACTCTAAATGTTTTTTTCTTATTTTGTTTTTCTCTTCAGGAAAATAATGTCTACGAGTGAGCTCATGGTGCCACTCATTTCATTTGTTGTGGACTACATAATCTATCTCTGTATTCAACTTAATTGTTTACATATAAACAATACCATACAGGAATTAAGTCACTAAGAAAATCATAAAAATATTTTTTAAGCATTAATTAAAATATATATTATGATGAATGTGAATAAAATTCCAATTTTTTTTAAAGTGTTTTCCTAAGTGCTTTAGTAATTTTTTTACCTATAGAATTTTGCTAAAAAAATATTTGCTTTTTGAATAGCAAATTTTATACATAACTTTACTTGAGAAACAGGAATATACTTTTTTTTATTTTATTTCAGAGAGTATGTGGCATATACTGCTGTATACCCAGGACTACACCCCTGTATGTTGGCGAGGCACCCAGAACAGTATAGTTTTGGTTAAATTTAGTTTAATCATTCGAAAAATATAAAAGACATTTTCTTTTACATCATATTGTCTTTCTATGAGAATTTAGATGATTTCAAAATTTATCATTAATTGAGAAGAAAATGGTGCAATTAATTACCTGTCTTAAATTACTCCAATTAGTTTGAAATTTTGTCAATACATATGTCAAGCATTCTAAATTTTCTATATATTTTTTGATGGAATTTTGTGCAGCTGTTCGAAAAATATAAATCATTTTAACTTTTCAATTTTATATTTTTGTTAATTAAAAGTAAGTATAGTTTTCTTTTTTATGCACCAGTTGCTTAACAACTTTATTTCATAACGCCTCAAAATAGAAACTTTTAATTCATTCATTGGGATTTTCCCCCAATTATGAAACATTTGGAAAAAAAAGTGTATTTAAAATATAAGATAGTTAATCCTCTATAATCGAATCAATGAACAAGGTTATCATCAAACATGAATGATGCTACCAACAATGTAGTTTAAAATGCTTGTAGATACTGTCACAAAAAGTTCATAATTTCTCTATTGTAAAAATATGCCGTTTAGCAGCTGACATGATGGTTACAGAAGATTATGCAATGAACGTTTTGGAACATCGCTGACAAAATGAATAACTAAAGTAGTTTTTGTTAAGCACTGTATTCGAAAGCTGAATGAAGTACATAATACAAAATCTACAAAATGTGTTCACAATGGAAATGTATCCTTCCTGTCTCTATTGGTTTGTCGCAATGTGTAAAAATTTGCATATAACATTAATTTGGGTGATTCTCAAAAGGTGGGAGCAAAGCACAGATTTGATTTTTTATCTAATACAGGAGATGCTTAATTTTCTTTAATTGCATTCTGTTTTTAAAAAAACATTCTTGGTGTTGTCAAAAACAAGAATACACATCATTTACTTTAAAACTTTATTATAAATATTATTATTATTTAATATAATTACCTATAAATAATCACTTTTGGACATCCATAATGTTAACTGACAAAACAAAAAATCATTGTATGGTTTATTTATGAGTTTAAAGAAGAAAAAACACATAAATTTAAAAAAAGGACATATTGTTTATATTTTCATGCAATAAATGGCAGCAGTGAGGGTTATTTTGTAGAATTAAAAAGGAATAAATGTATTGATGTATATTTTGTCCAACTGTAACGATCTACACAACAATATTAATTTTGGAAAGTTGGATGAACAGAAATATCGGTAAGCACTTTAATCATTATTTATTTGTTCTTAAAATTAATTTTAAAAAGTTTTTTTTATGGTTTTGACATTTTAATAGTAGTAAATCTCTTATTTATTGCTTACAAAATGGTGATGTCCAAAACATGTAACGATCGCCATACCGATTTTTTCAGCGATTTAATTTATGTTTAATAAACCCTACTGTCTTAAAATATCAGAAATATAATAAAATATAGTCTTATTTTTTTAAATTAAGTGCTTTTTTGGTGAAATACGTCATATTAACTTAATAGAAAAGCAAAAACTTTGTTAACCACACGTCAACAATCATGTAACGATCGCCATTCCAATTTTTTCCGCGATTTAATTTATGTTTAATAAGCTCCACTGTCCTAAAATATCAGAAATATAATAAAATATAGTCTTATTTCTTATAATTAAGTGTTTTTTCGGCGAAATATGTCATATTAACTTAATGGAAAAGCAAAAACTTTGTTAACCACATGTCAACAATCTTGCACGATGGAAACAAAATGGCGGCCGTCGCGATCGTTGGCCATTTTGGACATCTCTTTTAAGGGAATATAATAAATATTTAACATTTTTTATTATTATTTTGAATAATGTAGTAAAAATTATGATTTATCTTATTTAAACAAGTTGAGAACACCTGTGATTTGAGTATATGGCATAGTGTTTCAAATGCTAAGAGTAAAGAAATTTTTACATAATAAAAATCTATTGCAGATTAATTTTAATATTGAATTGTAATTTGAAAGTAATGTCAAGTGTTTCACTAAAAGTTAAAAGAAAACATATATATTTTTAATGTGTGTGAATAAAAATTGTCTAATTCAACATTTTTTTTTCAAAATGTTTAATATAATTTTGTAATTTGCATTAAAAAATAAGTCAATTACATTTTTTTTTAAATTCATATTAAAGTATGGAAAAGTCAAATTTATGTAATCTACAGTTCATCCAATGTCCAAAATATGTAACCTACAGTTCATCCAATGTCCAAAATGTGTAACCTACAGTTCATCCAATGTACAAAATGTGTAACCTACAGTTCATCCAATGTCCAAAATGTGTAACCTACAGTTCATCCAATGTCCAAAATGTGTAACCTACAGTTCATCCAATGTCCAAAATGTGTAACCTACAGTTCATCCAATGTCCAAAATGTGTAACCTACAGGTACCATAATTAAATACTTTAATTATTAATTTTTAATGCAATTTCCTGTCTTTAAATGAACATATACTATATTATGAACTTGTAAACTAATGGATTAAAATATATTTTTTTTTAATTTCATGATTTTTAAAATTTATTAAAGTTAACATTTAGTGTTCCCACATTTTGAAAATCACTCTCATTAAAAAAAAAAATAAAATAAAAAATAAAAAGATGTTTATGAAAATAAAACATTATTCAATATAGAATTAAATACTTAATATTTTATTTTCAGTAAAATATTGCAACATGCCCTAAACAGAGGTGCAGACCTAAACAGAGTCTACATGTTTGCCTTATATTAATAGGAATAATCTGTACTTCAAAAATTTGTTTTATTTTCACTAAAATACCTTGTATTTAAACATAAAGCTTAGATTTTTCAAAAAGGAGAGAAGGGGGAGGCATCGGTATTAACTGAGGTGTAACTTACTGAGTTTTGGTAAATTTATCAGAGTTTCTTTTTTTAATCTTATAATTTTGTAAGGCAACACCAGGAACAGAAATTAGCATTAGAAAGAATATAAATGAGAAAAATATTTTTATAGACTATTTTTTTATATACATTAAACTGTGGATCAATTTTTTTTTTATTTAGAGTAGGGGTGCACAACCTTTTTAAGCGAAGGGCCACTTACAAAAATGACTGGGTTGTCGAGTGCCACCATCAGAAAATTTTTGTTTCGAGGAGGTGTGACCGGGGGAGGGGGGGATCAGATTTAAAAAAACAAATTTCGGAAGGGTAGATTTAGCCCCCTAGGTTCCTTCCTTCCAGTCAACGTATTCAGTTCTGTTGGGAATGATATATCAACAGTTTACGTTTGTATTTATACAAGAGATATAGCTAAGATTATTTTCAAAGAGTGAAAATACTCTGACTTTATTTGAAGGAGTAAATTTAGCTTTAAAGTTTGCCAGTGCTGAAAAAAAAATTCTGCTTTCATGAATGAAGGTGGAGAGGAAGAGAAACATATATTATTCTAAATTGTACTTCTTAACATATTCAGTCATAAAATGTGGATAGCAAAGGGGTGCACAACCTTTATAAGAGGAGGGGCAGTCACAAAAATGACTGGTTTGTCGAGAGCCAACATCCATAGGGTGGATAAAATTTTGTTTCGGGCAGGGGGGGGGGGGGGGGGGGGGGTCGGCCTAAAAGTTCATGAAAATGCTAATTTTAAAAAGAGGGTTAGCTCCCTATACTCAACCACCTCCTTAGTCAGCATAACCCAATTCAGTTGGAAAGGATGGAAAAACTTGCATTTTTTTCCATGTGTGATTGACAATATTCATAGTTTTTTCCTAGTGATTGACGAAATTCATGATTATTACACACATGTTCGGCGAAATTTGCGATTTATACGCACCCGATCGGCAAAATTTGCGATTTTTACGTGTCCATTCGGCAAAATTTGCGATTTTTACGCGTCCAATCGGCAAAATTTACAATCTTTTTCACATCCCATCGACGAAATTTGCGATTTTTCGCACCCAATTGGTGAAATTTGCAATTTTTACGCGCCCGATTGGCGAAATTTGAGATTTTAACGCGCCATATTGGCAAAATTTGCGATTTTTACATGCCGATCGGCGAAATTCATGATTTTTACGAACCCGATCGGCAAAATTCATGATTTTTACGCATCCGATCGGTAGAATTCACAATTTTTACGTGCCCGATCGGCGGAATTTGCGATTTTTACGTGCCTGATCGGCAAAATTTGCGATTTTTACGCATCTGATCAGCAAAATTTGCGATTTTTACGCATCTGATTGGCAAAATTCACGATTTTTACACAGACGATCGGCGAAATTTACAATTTACCCGAACCCGAACGGTAAAATTCGCAATTTATATGCATACAATCGGCAAAATTCGCGATTTATACGCACCCTATCAGCAAAATTCGCGATTTATACGCACCCTATCGGCAAAATTCATGATTTTTACGCACCCGATCAGCCTAATCTGCAAAATTTACTATTTTTACGCGCCTAATCGGCAAAATTTGCGATTTTTACGCGTCCGATCGGCAAAATTTGCGATTTTTACGCGTCCGATCGGCAAAATTTGCGATTTTTACGCGCCCGATCGGCAAAATTTGCGATTTTTACGCGCCCGATCGGCAAAATTTGCGATTTTTACGCAGACAATCGGCAAAATTTACAATTTATACGCACTCGTTCGGCAAAATTCGCAATTTATATGCACCCGATCGGCAAAATTCGCGATTTTTACGGGCCCGATCGGCAAAATTCGCGATTTTTACGGGCCCGATCGGCAAAATTCGCGATTTATATGCACCCGATCGGCAAAATTTGCGATTTTTACGCATACAATCGACGAAATTTACGATTTATACGCACCTGATCGGCAAAATTCGCGCTTTATACGCACCCTATCGGCAGAATTCATGATTTTTATGCAGGCGATCGGCAAAATTTGCGATTTTTACGCATACGATCGACGAAATTTACGGGCAAAATTCGTGATTTATATGCACCCGATCGGTAAAATTCGCGATTTATATGCACTCGATCGGGCAAAATTTGTGATTTTTACGCACCCGATGGGCGAAATTTGGCAAATATCGCAATTTCTATGCACCCGATCGACGAAATTTACGATTTATACGCACCTGATCGGCAAAATTCGCGATTTTTACAGGCCCGATCGGCAGAATTCGCGATTTTTACGGTCCCGATCGGCAAAATTCACGATTTTTACGCAGGTGATCGGCAAAATTCGTAATTTTTACGCATACGATCGACAAAATTTACGATTTATACGCACCTAATCGGCAAAATTCGTGATTTATATGCACTCGATCGGGCAGAATTTGCGATTTTTATGCATCCGATGGGCGAAATTTGGCAAATATCGCGATTTCTATGCACCCGATCAATGAAATTGATCCGCGGGCCACCAGTAATCCGATCGCGGGCCAGTTTTGGCCCGCTGGCCACAGGTTGTGCACCCCTAATTTAGAGTTTCAGTTCGGGCTCGCGTTCAAGAATTTCAGATTCTTGTCTGGTTCAGATTAATGAAATCTTTTTTGTCGGGTTGTGGGTCAACAAATTTTTTTTTGTCTGATTGTGGGTTGACTTTAAATTTTCTGGTTCATGTTAGGTATCATCCGACCCTAACACGGCTCTCTTTTAAAACAATTTTCTTGCAGGGCTCTAACACTCACTCCAAGAATTCTATATTCTACTTGCTTGTATAAAGATTTTAAGCATTGTTACTTACTTATTCAATTACCCGAGGCAAAAAAAATCGCATTGTAAATTAATCATACCAAAAATTTCAACATTACTATTTTTAAATTGCTAATGTTCGCCATGCCAACTTCATATTTCAAATATGTCTTTACTTTTTTTATTTTTGAAGTTAATATAATTTTTCTACTGTTTAGTACTTAGATTGGTTTTAATAATATTTGATTTGTTTTGTTTTATGTAACATTTTATATTTGCTTAAATTTCAGGTAAAATAAAATATTCTGAAAGAGTTTATGATGCGTGTATGGAAGCTTTTGATTGTTTACCTCTTGCTGCATTAATGAATCAACAGTTTCTGTGTGTTCATGGTGGCTTATCGCCTGAAGTTCATACATTAGATGACATTAAAAAGGTATGTCTATAAATGATTTCATGATGGAAGTTTTTAACACCGTAGTTCAGTGTTTAAACCTTATTCAATTTTTTTATTATATTTAACCTATCTTTTAAGTTCTTACCATGTTTAAACTTTAAAATTGTCATTGAATAATTGAACATAAAAAAGAAATTGCTTTAAGAATAAGAGAAATTAAACTAACCCTACTTAAATATATCAGAGCTGTTATTATTTAACCCTCTACCTTATTTTTTCAGTTTCTCTAAAACAACTTAAATTAGCTATAGATAAAAATTTTTTAACAGAATTACATTTTAACATATATGTCAAATAAAGAGAAATGAAGTGTATTTTAGAAACAAATAAGGATTTTATAAGCATTTTTATGAAAATGCAGGAAAGTCCTCAGAGGGTTAAAGGCATCCTTTCTTATTAAAGATCTTATATTATTTTGATTTTATTAAAAATTCTATATTCCTTACATTCATAAGGTTTAAAACAAACAAACAACAACATAAAAGCATCAATTTGACTAAGTATAATATATAATTCATAGTATAATATATATTCATACGTATAATATTAAAACAATTCCTTTTCATATTTTACAGATATGAAACTTTTATTTTATAACAAAAATAGAATTCATTTAAAGTTAAATTGAGAAGTTTTGCCTTTCTACTGAAAGCTTTTCCATACTCTAGACCAGAGTTGGCAAACAGCTATGGCCAGCTATGGCACACGTGCCATAGCTGGCATGCAAAAGGATATTTTTGGAACGCTGTTGATTTAAATTCTAAATCAAAATTCTGCACCTCAGTATTTTTTCCCCCCTTAATATACAAACTTGGCTGAAAATAGCTTTTGTTTGTTACAATAAGTATTTGTGTACTTGTCATACCAATAAACTACCTGCTCAGAAACATCTGACTTCTGACACTCCCCCTCCACTCTCCTCCTTCGATTGCATACTGCCGTGCTGGCGCCGATGATTCGCATTGAAAAAGAGAGACATGTAGGAAACAAATTATTTTTTGCTTTATTGTTCTGAAATTTCTGCATGAAAGAATGGGATTTATAAACAGTTTAAAGATATTTCTAATAAATAAATACCAAACAAAAGTTATTAGATGTTTCTTGTCCTTATAGATAATTTACTTCAATCATTTTTAATGATTTAATTAATTAAAGAAGCATAAATTAAGATAATAGTAAATGAGAACCCTAATGTGTTAATATTGAATAACAAAGAATATTTTTGTTCTTTTATGTATCTGTCTATTATGCCTTATTTTTTTATTGTTAAACTAACTTCACTGTCAAGGATGGTAATCTAAGAGTGATTAGATTGAAAAGTTAAAGTAGTATTTATTAAACATGGCCAATATGGCTAAAAAACAAAACTGCAACGTAGTAGAGAATTTCAAACATAGTGGACTGAGAAATATGGGATGATTTAATAATGATGATAAAGCTCTGTGCGTTTTATGTTCTGGGACAGTGGTCTGCAGAACGTCATCTGTAAAATGGCATTATGAAACAAATCACAAACCTCTTTCCCAAAAAAGATATGCAGAACAAAACAAATTCATTCCCAATGCAATTAAAGAGAATTCTGAAAATGTAAGCGAGGAACAAAAATCTGATATCAAGTCTTCTCCTTTTATCTTATGTCTTGATGAAAGTACAAATGTAACTAAATCTGCTGGTTTAGCTGTTTTTGTGTGTTATTTTGTTGAAAATGACATTAAAGAGGAAATATTCTTAATTATCATTACCAACTATAGTTGCAGATATTTGTACAGCAGTTATAATTTCACTTACTGAAAATGAAATAAATTTGATTAAAATACAGTATATTTCCGTTACAACTAACTCCACGGGACTGCTAAAATATTTTGTTGTAACGATTTTTTCAGTGTAACAGAATTACTCCTATTTATCTAATGAATTACATATACACATAAATAAATTATGTAAGGATATTTTACCTTTCATTATAGAGGATTTTAATGGAAGACTAGTTAAAATTAACATAGAAAAAGTTAGTAAATTAAAATTCAATATTAAAAATACAAAATTACGAACTAACCTCTACTATTACTACGTACATTATTGCAGAAAATGTGTGATTTTAATTTGTACAAAGGAATGTGTAGTTAATGATAATGTCATAACTCCAGTGTTCCGAGCGGGATCTCTCTATTTCGGTAGCGTAGAAACACGGGAGACAGATTTCTTATTTAAAACCAGAAGAAATTTATTCACTGGAAAATTACAATAGTGATGAATCAATGAATATTCTTTTACCCTCAAAGTTCATGGGTTGAGTTTTCATCAGAGTCTTTAGACGGTCTAGAGTTTGTGAAATACTTTCTCTATTCTTTTAAATCATGAGGCCCTAGAGGTACCCCTCGCTTTCATTTAGCAGCGCTGAGTCGCTCGTCCTTCTCTCACACAACAACCGAAGTCCTCCCTTCAGAGGCAGGGAGTAAAAACCCTTTCCTCCAAACAGAATTCTCACTTCTTCCCAGCAGAGAGGAAACTCTCCTCTCTCTTCGGATCTCCAGCACAGAATCCTCTCTCCGGCCAATTTCTCCAAAGTCCTGACGGTCGGGGGGAGGGGGGCATGGGCGGTGACCTCCGTCATTTAGCCCTATCATAGGCGACTTACACCTCTATTGGGTCACGGCGGTTTCATCATCTCGATTGCTCTGGGAAGCAAGGTTGCAACCGTGACGATCTGGGGGGTCTGGGTCATCCATTTAAGTGTCATGCAATGTCGCCTATGAGTCTGGCCTTTTCAACTTAGCAGTCTCACTTGTCACCAGGAAAAGATCGAACAGTGCTTTGATGTTCCGAACCTGCGTCGGTGGTCTAACTCGAGGCGTGGGAACTGTTTTTGGGCGAGAGCCTATATTTACTAGCTGGGAAAGCTTCAAGATCTCACAATAACAAAAACGTGTGTAACGAATGAATGTGAGAAAATACCTCCTCTGGAACATTCTTTTGATAAGAAACAAAAGCACGCATTTTCTCCAAGCATGAGAGATCTTCCAAAGAAGTAACTTTTGAATCGTCGGGGACATCAATATCGTCATTGCTGCTTTGATCATTTTGTTGGTCTAATGTAGTTTTAATGAATAAAATGGTATCTTCATCAGTCACTTCAGAGCATGTTTGAATATTGTCATCCACAGATAAGAAATCCTCCAAATCCACCTGATCAGGGATTGATGTTAATTTTTTGGCAGCCTTCCAAATTCTGTTTAACTCAAAGAACTCATCCAAATCCAAGACTTCTGATTCATTTTCTTCAGTCTCAGTTAATCGGCATGTTTCCAACAGTTAGAAATTGTTTTCTGGCTAATTTCTTGCCACGAACCAGAGATAATTTCAATAGCTTCTTTGAGATTTATTTTTGGCCTTTCACCATTCTCTAAGCCGCAAATAATTTCTTTTAGCAAAAGAGTTCTGTAGCGAGATTTTACAGCACTGATGATGCCTTGGTCTAGAGGCTGTAGAATAGAAGTGCAATTCGGCAGAAAGTACTCAACTTGGATGCAGTCTAATTTGGTTGGATTATTACGAGGCATGCAGTTATCAATCAGGAGAAGAATTTTCATTTTTTAGCTTTCATTTCTTTGTTAAATCGCACTAGCCAATCATTAAAGATATCTTGTGTCATCCATGCCTTCTTATTGAATTTATAATCGCAAGGCGATGAATGACAGTTCTTAAAGCAATGGGGCTTGCCAGAGTGACCAACAATTAATATTTTTCTCTTCTTGGTTCCAGATTTGTTACAACAGAAAAGTGCTGTAATTCATTTCTTTGAAGTTTTTTCTCTAATGCATTTGTCGCTTTTAAATGTTAATGTTTTTCTTGGTTCAAGTTGATAAAATATTTCAGCTTCGTGAGCATTGAAAACATCATCGGAGCTGTATGTCTTTATAAGGGCAGCTACTTTTCCCAGCTCTCCATTCATTTACAGTCTTTGTAGGTACATCACTTGCTTCACCGCAAATTGATTTCATTACAATTCCATGGCGAGTACGGAAGCAATTCAGCCATTCGACACTGGCTTTGAAATTTTCGATACTAAGCATTGTTCTGCACTCTTGAGCTCTTTGCCTTATCAGAGGACCACTTATAGATACATTGCGTGAACGAACATCTTCGAACCATTTGAACACGGACACAGCTTTATCGACATCTTGAAATTGGGACTGTCACATTCATTTTCTATGGGAACCAATGCTTGCAATTTGGAATTGTCTCTCAATCTTTTCCTTATCTTTTAGAAAGGTAGATAAAGTCGATGGTGTTATTCCATACTTTTTGGCCACATCAGTTTTCCACAATCCTTTATTAATCTCAGAAATTATAGCTTTCTTTTCTTCTAACGAAAATTGTTTTTGTTTCACACAAGCAATTTTATCAACGAACGAAGCAAGAAACACACTGCAGCAGGTATTGGTGATAGAGATATCCCAGAACAAGCAAAAACACTCCTTTTACAGTGAAGTCCACCTGCTGTCTGTCACGTGATCACTTTGAAGCGTATGGGCTAATGAAAGAAAAGGAATTCGGAAACTGCAGTAGACAAAAGAAAAAATAGCAAAGGGGAGAAAAATCTAAAATAGCACCTGTCCCCAAAACGTTATTTTTTTTATCTTCAACATTCTATTCGAAGTATATTTCATTTCTCTTAAGCAATAGGTAAAAAAGAACAAAAGAGTTTGATGAAGATTTTTTTGTTGTAACGGAATCACATGCATGTAGTAGAAGTAAAAGGGGCAAAATTTCACACAATATTTTTTATTATGCTGGATTTTCCTATATTGTATGTGATATGCACAATTCTGCACAATATACCAAATCCTACCCCTACACCCCCCCCCCCCCCAAAAAAAAAAAAAAAAAAAAAAAAAAACTTGAAATGGCACACCTGGTACAAAGTTTTCGCTAAGTATTCATTATGATTCGAAACTCCTTTAATTTAATGCCTTTTCCCTTAGTTGGATTGTGAACAAAGTTAGTCTAGCCCCAGCCATGAGATTCTTCCGTGGATCTGCGGTTTTTCGCTTTTTTGTTATTTTCAGATTTTTTGCCATTTCCCAATTTTCTAAAAAAGGTGAAATTCGTTTAAAGATCGCGAAAAAAATGCGTATTTCGCCAAAGGATCCTGGAAAAAATGCTTATTTCATCAAAGGATCACTGAAAAAACACTAATTTCGTCAAAGGATCGTGTGACAAACGCAAAATTCGTCAAAAGATCGCAGGAAAAAATGCGAAATTCACCTTCAAATTACAAAATTCGTCAAAAAATGCAAAATTTGCCAAAAGATTCCGAAAAAAATGCGAACTTCGCCTAAAGATTGCTAAAAAAAAAACACTGATTTCATCAAAATATCATGTCAAAAATGCGAAAATAGTCAAAAGATTGCAGATAAAATGCAAAAATCGTTAAAAGATCGCGGAAAAAATGCGAATATCACCTAAATATCGCAAAAAAACCCGTAAAAATCGCCTAAATATTTTTTTTAAAAAAACCTGCTAAATTGGCCTAAATATAAAAAAAAAAGGTGAATTTTGCCAAAAGATCGCAGGAAAAATGCAAATTTTGTCAAAAGACTGTTGAAAAACGCGAATTTCTTCAAAATGAGTGCTGAAAAACATGTATTTTGTCAAAGGATTGTTGGGGCCGTGGTTAGAATACTTGTTAAAAATTTATACTAGTTGCTGAAAATGTGTGGAAGTTTCATTAAAGGATGCCAAGTAGTTCAACAACAGTTTATTAAAAAAACATAAGTTAGTAAAGATTTCTTGATCAAAAGTTAGTAAAACAATAAAGGTCATATTACTATCACAGGTTGCAAACTCACTCAACATAGCTTCTGCAGAACATGAAGAAAAATACTTAAGTGGATGGCTGGTTTCATATCAACTGGAGTATTACACAGATTCAAATTCAATATACTAGATGCCATCAAGAGCTGGACCAGCCAGGCTCATAATATTGCACAACACTTTTTAACTTGAGATTACCTGTGCTCACATTACTATGCACCTGCCAACTGTGTGAGAAGTCAAAGACACAAGAGCTTAAATACTGCTGAAAGTAAGGTCAAATATGCAGTTAAAAATAATTATGCAAATATTTGATACTGTAAGGCAGTGAAAACAATTAACTGTAAAAAATGACTGACATGAAATGATTTTTCCTGCAACATGTCAATCAAACCATGAGAACCAACCAACCACTTTCACAATGTAAACAAAGTCATATGTGAGGTGGCAAGTTGTTAATGCAAGTACAAACTCAGTGTACTTTATAAAATTAAATTTCCTTGTTGCATATTAAGTAATTAATTTATATTTTTAAACATATACATTAACTATTTAAATACCCATAACAATTTAAACACTTAGAAAAATATAAACAAGTTAACTATACTTGCTATTATGATACTTAGTGTTAATGGTTAAGCAGAGACACGGGAAAACTAAATGGGAAAACAATTGAAACATTTTATAACTTTATTTTACTTTAATTTAACATAACTTATAAATGCATTTAATAAACCTTAAACCAACAAGGATCACTGAAAAAATGCGAAATTCGCCAAAAGGTCGCAGGAAAATAACAGGAATTTTGTCTAAAGACCATTGAAAAGTGTGAATTTCATCAAAAAAATCATGGAAAAAAGTGAAAATTGCGAAAAAATGCGAATTTCTTCAAAAGGATCGATGAAAAAACGCATACTTTGTCAAAGGATTGTTCACAAAACGTGAAATTGGACAAAAGATCGCAGAAAAAAATGCGAATTTCGTCAAAGGATCTCTGAAAAATCTTGAATTTTCTCAAAGGGTTGCTGAAAAAGCACTAATTTCTTCAAAATTTACTGCACTGGATTAAAAGATTGGAACCAGATTTATTTTAGTAATACAGAGAATTCGCCACAAAATGCCAAAACAAATTAAGTTAAAAAAAATTATGCAATCCAAAAACTTGCTTCAAGCTGGCTGGTAAAAATGACCTGAGTGGAAATTCTGTTCTATCATTTATTTAAGGTGGTTGCAATTATTAGCATATACTTGATTCGCTGTTTCAAGAAAAGTGTCTTACTATTTTCAAAATTTCAATTAAAAAATGTTCATGCCAATGAAGGGTTTTATTAATGTGCTGTATCTTGGTAAAATAGACTTTTTATTAAAATAAGTAAATAATTTCTTTTTAAATTACTCAAAGCTAAATTGATGTAATATATTATATATACACTATAATGCCATAATTGATGGGAACTTTCAGTTTTAGACATTTTTTCGAATATTTTAAAATATACATGTCAGATTCTTTTGGGGTATTAGGATTAAAAAGAACAGGTTTGACTTCATATTTATCAATGTTGATTTGATAAGTAGGACAATTAGGGGACCAACGAAAAATTAAAGAAGAAAAATAATACTTGGGATCACCCTGTAAAATAAAATGCACGAAATGATTTACCGCTACAGAATATACATAGGCAGACATTGTATAATATGTGTACTCATTTGTGTAAGAATAGCATGCATATTAATTGAGATATAGCGATTTAAAAAAAAAAATTAAATTCTTGCATGTTTTTTGCTTATAAAATACAGGGTTTTTAACCAAATTTAACGTCAGTTTCAGAAAAATTGACAAAATGTAGTAGAAATCATATAGTGTGTTTGAAATATAAATATATTAAATATTTAAGGAAATATGGGCAGTTGTATGAAATAATTTTTATCTACGCATGCGCGAACGATAACAAAAAACTTTTTGCCTAATTTAATACTCAACACTATGGAGCAACTTATAAAAAAAAAGCAGTCAAATATCGTAAAAATTCAGAGAGATATCGGCGTTAGAGTGAGCTGTTTTTTAGTTTCTGACTAAAACTCGCTGAATGATAGGGGATTGTCCACAAATTGATATATTTAAGTTATCTGGCAGCATTCGGAGAAAATTTTTAGAGAAAACAATTTAATTATAACTTACGCTTATGTTTAGGAAGATTTTGACTCTAAACTACGAGGAAAAGGAAAATATAGTCCATACATTGATTACATCTAGGTAAATTGAGGAGTTTATGGTAAAATTTTGTGAAATTTAGCCCAATACGCAAAACACTCTACAGTAAATTTTCGAGAAGTTACGTTTTGCGTATTAGACCAGTAAAATTAGGAAAGTTTGCCATAATACATGCTAGGAGATAAAAATTAGTACAGTTGTTCATTGATGGCTATTGATGACTATGTAAAAAGCCCTGATGGATAGGAGGTGAGTGGGGGGGGGGGGGGGGGGGAGGGTTCAAATAAATTACTTTTTTTAGTTTTTTACAAAAATCTCAGAAACTGTTGGTTTTCATGAAAAAATTGCTCCGATATAAATTAAAGAACATAAAATTCTCTACAAATGAGAGTTATATACAGTGGAACCTCGATTATGCGTCAGCCAGAAAACTGGAGCTTTGACGGATTTTCCGCAAAAAATTCACTTTAATTTCAATTTTATTTACTTAATGTCGCCATACTAAATGCTACAGAGATAAAAATTGGTACAGTTGTCCCGTGATGGCTACTAATGACTATGTAAAATGTCCTGATGAATAGGAAGTGAACGAGGGGAGGGAGGGGTCAAAATACTTTTTTAGTTTTTTGCAATTATCTCAGAAACTGTTGGTTTTCATGAAAAAATTACTCTGACGTAAATTAAAGAACGTTAAATTCTCTACAAATGACAGGTATATACAGTGGAACCTCGATTATCCGTCAGTCACGAGATCAGAGCTTTGACGGATTTTCCGCCAAAAAAAAAAAAAAAAAAAAAAAAAAAAATCACTTTAATTTCAAATTTATTAAATACCAATGGATCCGTGCGAAAATTTCGCACTGCGGTCTAATATTTTTTAACAATATCTAATATTTTTTAGACTCAGGTTTAATTTTCTAAAGGGAAATTAAGGACTAAAAATATCTGCAAACAACATTAGTCAAGCCAGAATATCATCTAATTTATTACATCAAAGTTACTATTGAAACAGCCCATTGATTTCCAATACTGTGATATTATTATGGATGGTGGTTTCTTTCTTCACAAAGTCCCTTGGTCAAGAGGTTCCACTTTTATTTCAATTTGTGAAGTATAAATCTCTACACATTATAAAGGAAAAGGCTGTTCAGTGGTTTTTGATGGCTACTCTGACATTGCCAACAGCACGAAATTAGCAGAGCAAAACCGAAGATGTGCACTGAAGAAGTCTGTGGATATTAATTTCAACGGGGAACACAGAGGTTTTCGTCAACCAAGAGCTTCCTTTCAAATGAAAAGAACAAATCAAGATTAACAGCTGTGCTTTCTTCCAAATTGAAGGAGAATGGAATATCTTGCCGGGAGAGTACTGGCAATGCAGATACCCTAATTGTAACAACAGCCATTGAAATATCTTCTTCTAGTGGCAGAGTGGCAATTGTTGGTGAGGATATTGATCTTGTTGTCCTCCTAATCACCCTAACTCTGCTCGAACAAGAAATTTTCGTTAAGCCAAGTAGTGGAAGAATTGAAAAAAAATTATTTTCTCACAACAGTTAATTCAAAAAACAAGACATCATTCTAGACCTTTATGCATTCACTGGATGTGATACGACGTCAGCCGAATTCAAAAAGTGGAAAACAAAAATTTTCCAGCTGTTTCAGCAATGTGAAGAGGTACACAAAATTGCTGACCATGATGCTGTTGTAGAAGCAGGAAACCAACTTTTTTCTTTAGATTGTATGAAGCACCTCCCACATCTACATCTCTCAATACTTTCAGATACCATTCTTTCGCCAAATCTAAATCGAATGTCAAACCTGACATTTCAATCCTTCCACCAACAGAAGTAGTGGCTAGAAAATATTCTATCTGGGTGTACCATCAGGTGCAGCTGTGGTTTGGCCAGTAACAACATGCCGAACTCTGGGGCTGGGAACAAAAGCAGAATCGTCTGGTTCTTATTACAACTAAGGAACTGATCGCACCTGAGGCTGTCTTAAATACCATCTTCTGCATATGCACCACTGGGTGTGGAGCTAAGTATGGGTACAGGAAAGCAGCCATTAACTGCACACTCATCTGCAACATTTGCCATGGTGACTGTCTGAATGCTACACTTATAGCTATAAATACAGATCAACAGGACGAGGAAGACGATGAAGATGTGATTATGGATTCAGTCATGCTGAGAACGCCTTTTAATGTAGCATCCACTTCAGTTGATGATGATGTGTCAAGAAAAAAAGAACAATATGACTTAGTAAGTATTTGCTTAATGATAAATTATTACTTTCATTGTTCTCAATTATGTTTTGTTGCGCTTACACAGTTTCACGTGAAATAACATTTTATTAATAATAAATATAAATATTTGTCTTCAGTACCAGGGTGATAACAACAGGACAAGGAAGAAGATGAGGTGATGATTATGAATCCTAACAATCCATCCACTTTCATAATTACACAATATTTACTTAATTATAAATTAATATGTACCTACTTTTAGTTTTCTCCAAGTTTTATATTCGCAATTATAATATTTCACATTCATAAACATTTCATTAATAATAAATATTTTTCTTTCATAAACAACTTACCTGGCATTATTTCATGCAATATTGCAGTATTGAAGTGTTGACTGTCTTTGTCTGGCTCTGATGGGGCCTTCCCCCCCCCCCCCCTCCCCCCTATGCTCACCATTCCGACTCCAATCAAAGTATCAAAGCGCACATCCAGATTGCTCCTACATCTGCATCACTCCACCGCAACCTGCTGCGAGAGAACTTTTATATTTTTGAATCTTCTGATGCCATCTCCATAGACTGTTCTCATCTAGATGTGAAGTAAACGTGGGCATTACGCCCCACGTAGGCATTCTTCAGTAATCGTCTTTGATCTTTGTTTACTGTCTTCCTTTTTATTTTGCAACAATATTTAATAAATTTGAATAGACATTGAGTAAATAAATATCAAATTAAAGTAATTTTTTTCCGGAAAATCCGTCAAGGCTCAGGTTTTCTGAATGACGGATAATCGAAGGTCTACTGTAAATACCTGTCATTTGTAATGAATTTTGTGTTCTTTAATGTCAGAGTGATTATTTGATGAAAGCCGACAGTTTCTGAGATATTTGTAAAAAACTAAAAAAGTATTTTGCCCCCCTCCCTTCCCTCCCCTCGTTCACTTCCTATCCATCAGGACTTTTTACATATTCATTAGTAGCCATCACGGGACAACTGTACTAATTTTTATCTCTGTAGCATTTATTATGGCGACATTAAGTAAATAAAATTGAAATTAAAGTGAATTTTTTGCGGAAAATCCGTCAAATCTCCGGTTTTCTGGCTGAAGGATAATCGAGGTTCTACTGTATATAACTCTCATTTGTAGAGAATTTTATGTTCTTTAATTTATATCGGAGTAAGTTTTTCATAAAAACCAACAGTTTCTGAGATTTTTGTAAAAAACTAAAAAAAGTAATTTATTTTAACCCCCCCCCCCCCACTCACCTCCTATCTATCAGTACTTTTTACATAGTCATCAGTAGCCATCAATGAACAACTGTACTAATTTTTATCTCTTAGCATGTATTATGGCAAACTTTCCTAATTTTACTGGTCTAATACGCAAAATGTAATTTCTCGAAAATTTACTGTAGAGTGTTTTGCGTATTGGGCTAAATTTCACAAAATTTTACCATAAACTCCTCAATTTACCTAGATGTAATCAATTTATGGACTATATTTTCCTTTTCCTCGTAGTTTAGAGTCAAAATCTTCCTAAACATAAGCGTAAGTTATAATTAAATTGTTTTTCTAAAAATTTTCTCAGAATGCTGCCAGATAACTTAAAAATATCAATTTGTGGACAATCCCCTATCATTCAGCGAGTTTTAGTCAGAAACTAAAAAGCAGCTCACTCTAACGCCGATATCTCTCTGAATTTTTACGATATTTGACTGCTTTTTTTTTATAAGTTGCTCCATAGTGTTGAGTATTAAATTAGGCAAAAAGTTTTTTGTTATCGTTCGTGCATGCGCAGATAAAAATTATTTCATACAACTGCCCATATTTCCTTAAATATTTAATATATTTATATTTCAATCACACTATATGATTTCTACTACATTTTGTCAATTTTTCTGAAACTGACGTTAAATTTGGTTAAAAACCCTGTATTTTATAAGCAAAAAACATGCAAGAATTTTTTTAATTTTTTAAAAAAATCGCTATATCTCAATTAATATGCATGCTATTCTTACACAAATGAGTACACATATTATGCAATGTCTGCCTATGTATATTCTGTAGCGGTAAATCATTTCGTGCATTTTATTTTACAGGGTGATCCCAAGTATTATTTTTCTTCTTTAATTTTTTGTTGGTCCCCTAATTGTCCTACTTATCAAATCAACATTGATAAATATGAAGTCAAACCTGTTCTTTTTAATCCTAATACCCCAAAAGAATCTGACATGTATATTTTAAAATATTCGAAAAAATGTCTAAAATTGAAAGTTCCCATCAATTATGGCATTATAGTGTGTGTGTGTGTATATATATATATATATATATATAAAATACCAATTATAATATTTGTTGTGATTAAAATTCATAACTATTATTGCTGAAACGTCATTCGCACAGTTTTCAGCTTTTTTGTCAATCTCATCCCTGTCCAGCCTTTCCAAATTTTCTATTTAACCTCCCCGCCACCGTCTTCCATTTTGTCATGCTATTAATTCAAACAATATTTTAACTGATTTTCCTGGTTTTTTATAAATTTGTTGTTGTATTATAACATTTTGAACTTTGGCCATGATTAATATCTTTTCATTATGGTTGACAGTGTGTATTGCATTATGGATGGTATGGTTTAATAAATACATAATAAAAATTTAAACTGCCTTACTAAATCTCATTTAATTTTTATCAAATAATAAAATACATCTGCAATTTTGTGTCTATTATGAGAGATTATATTTAAATGAATATTTATTTTCATATCACTAAAGAAATAAAATAAATTTATGCATTTGTCTATGTATATGTAATAAGCCATGCGTATATACTTAATAAATATAATATTTGTCTTTTGTACTTCTTAATAATGATTATATCAAAAAATCTTTTTTATCTAGTTGGACCGGTTTAAAGAACCACCAGCTTTTGGTCCTATGTGTGATCTGTTATGGTCTGACCCCTTAGAAGATTTTGGTAATGAAAAAACTAATGAACATTTCAGTCATAATAGTGTCAGAGGTTGCTCATACTTTTACAGGTAATTTCCACTCTGAATTAACATTTTTGATCCACATATTATGGTTTTGTTGGGTACCTTAAAATTATAAATTTTCAGTTGTCCAGTCATACATGCTATTATTTCTAATTTTCTTATAAAGTTACTTATAAAATGTGAAATACATTGGAAGGAATTTTAGAGAATTAATTAGTATTAGTTCTGTGTTTCTAGAGAGAGATGTCATGTGTCACTTCTGTTCAATGTTAATAATCACCCCATTGTCAATACAATTATTATTTGAAGGTAATTATCTCTAATTTTTTTTTATAAATAAAGTGTCCTGAAATTTACAAATGTATAACACAAGTCCTCAAATAAACTATTTATTAACTTTCCATTTCTTTCTTTATTTAAAAACAAAAAAGGCATTTGTTAGTATTACTCGTTTGAAAAGCTCACAATTTAGTGTTGGAAAACATTGAAAACTAGGGGGCTCAGCCACCTACTCGCTAACGCTCGCCAACCCCCGGTGTATTGCAAGGCAATTCACATTGAGCAGTCACAGCTCGCTTTGCTCGCTCCCCTCATTTTATTTTTCTAGTAATTCTAGCCGGAATAAGTACTACAATAAATCATTTGAACATATGAAATTGACAATTTTTTTAATGTAAAAAAGTAATTGAAAACTCCGTTGAAAACACAACTAAAAATGCATTTAGTTGATGCTACTAATGGACATATAAATAATTTAAATACTATGAAAAGAGGATCTTGGAAACATAATTAGCACCTATAATATTGTACAGCACGGCTTAAATTCATTTAAAAAAAAAAAAAACACTACATAGTAGGAAGATAGTTTATCATCAATGATTGTTTAAATTTCGTTCAACATTTTATTATTCTAATTGATTATAGATTTCTGCAAAATAAATTATTTTTACTTCAATAAAATGGCAACAGATGGCAGCAGGGCATTCTAGAAAGTTTATATTTTATTATCTCCGATTTTTTGTGTGAGTGAAATTCGTAAATAAATTCTAAATGAATTCATTTGAAAAAAATGAATTCATTTGAAATTAACACTATTTCTCATAATTAAAATGAGGGATCATCTCAGACGCTTTGGATTACGTTCATATTATTTTATTTTTAATAACTGCTAGCTTCAGTTTCACTGCTCTGACACTTTCCGCCATATTGGAGGCGGGGCTAACACAATCTTGTCTGTTCTTTGGTCTGAGCTCTGGGAACTATGATTGTTGCCAACGTTAAGGTAGAAATTCAGCCCTATTTCCGCGCCATGTAAGACAAATATATATATATAGATACTTAAAATTCGAAATATTACTCAGTAAAGTTTGCTGAACTTGGATATCTATTTTTAAAATGGAGGTGAAAAAGTTTTTTTTTAATTTTTATTTTTTTTTTGTAGTTTTTGATTTTCATAAATTTAGTCTGAAATTACAAATATTTTAAAGTGCAAGAATGTCAAACATTTATTATCTTAAAATTATGCATTTAATGATGGTTATGTCATTTGCGTTGAAAAAATATTCTTCTAGAGCATTTTATTTCTTGTATACTTTTGTTTTCTGATTTTGTTTCTTGTATACTTTTGTTTTCTGTCTCAAATCTTGCATTTTAAAAGCTTCCTCCCCCCTCCCTAGAAAATAAATTTTTTTCGCAAAATGTTTGTTTATATTTATTTTAAACAACTGTTTCAAAGTTAAAATAATAATTAAAAAAAAAAAATTCCTAATATTTAATAACATTTACTTTCTTACAGCTATGCAGCATGTTGTGAATTTCTACAACAGAATAATTTACTCTCAATTATTAGAGCCCATGAAGCTCAGGATGCTGGGTAATAGTTTTTCTTTTTCTAAATGCAATTAATTGTATTAGAAATGAAAATTGAGTGTTTATGTAATTTGTATCATCATATTAAATCTTTCATGTTAACTTTTATTAACAGATAATGTTTGAATTTTAGTTATCGCATGTATAGGAAGAGTCAAACAACTGGTTTCCCCTCACTTATTACAATTTTCTCTGCTCCTAATTATTTAGACGTATACAACAATAAAGGTATGTTAGTAAAATTTTTCATAGTTTAGAGTTAGCTTTCATGTGTGCGATTCTTCTTCTTATTTTTTTTTTTTTCATGTACGTTGTGTGCACTCTGTTCTGTTTGTCCATTTTTATTTTAACTCTTTTTGATTTAGATATGTTTAACATTATTACTCTGCTAAACAGTATATGAGTGCATACAGTGTAACATACTGTGAAACTTTAAAGTTTTGTATTTAGGGGGGGGGGGGGGGGCGGAGATTTTAAGGTGGTTCTCAATAAAATATTTTTCCTTTCTCAACAACATGAAACTTCCTGACACATTCACAGGCTCATTTTCAAATATAAAGGCATAAAGCAATTATGCCTTTATGTTTGCGATGTAGCAATTATGACTATTCAAGTGATTTTAAATGTTTTTCATCTTGAGTTATAATCACTTGCTGTTTCATTTCGACCTTCTTGTACTGTTACATCTGGAAATCCAGTTCGAAATGCCATCTTTGATGATAGCATTTTTTGAAAGATTCTTTGTCTTTATGAAAAACAGGAAATACTATCAGATTTTATATTTTCTGAATAAGAACACTTGGAAATTTCATTCTAAGATTAAAAATGATTTTTGGAATGTGTCAGAAAGTAACCACTTTGCATTTCTATGTGTGTCCTTAAACTGACTTTCAAAATTCTGCTAAAATTAAAAATTAACAGTAATATTCTAGGTAAATATATCTTGTAGTTTATCAAAACTTTAAAAGCAAAGGTCAAGTGTTGAACAACAAATCACTAACTTTGATTGTTGGTATGCATCAACTGAATTCGGGCTCCATACTTTTCTTAAAAACATACATTAAATTTTTACAAAAACTGTTAATCTAGATTGCAGATTCTCTCTATATAACAGCAATTAAATGCTACGGGTGAAACTAAAAATGTTAAATTTGTTACATGAAATTAGGTCAGAGCAGTATATTTTAATTTATTAATATGGGGGTCAATTAAGGAAAAAGCCGCCTGCGGAATCTGGAAAAACCAGATTGCTTGCGGTCAAATACAATAAATGAGATAGTTAATAAAAAGTAGTTTACCTCTCCCTGCAAATATAACAATCTGTTAAATAAAGTTTTCTATATTAATAATCTCTATCATAACAATATATTTCATTTAAAAATAAATAAACCTTAAACCCAGCTTATTATCATTAAGTTGATAAAGCCCTTTAAAATTAAGTTTTTAGCATTTGGCACACAACATAATTAAGTTGATTGTTTGCATGTCATATAATCTCTGATACATTGATTTTAAACACTCGACTTGCAATAATCCTTACCTTGGTTTATTTAATTATTTCTGTGGATACTTTATACAACCAACCAACCGAAGGAAAAAAGCATATTTCTGATGAGAGTTTGTTCTGGTTTTAAATTAATATCTAGGCTAATTATCAAAATATTAATTCCGAATCTCAGGTACATCAGGGCAGACTGCCCTCACCTAAATTTCCAGACTTCTAGGTGTGCTAGATTTCGCTAGCCATTGCACACAGACACACACATAGAGCGAAACTTCCTTTTATTAGGGTAGATGGTGATAAAATATATTATTACAATTTCATTTTTCGTTAATAAAGTATTCTCAGCTGTACTAGGCTGCCTATGATTTTATTTTCAATTTTCCATATCAATGATTAAAGAACAAGTTCTTTCCAATTTTACAATGAGGATATTGTGGTTATCATATAGTTATCAGCCAAAGTTATACTTTCCTGATAATTAAATAAAATCTCAAGATTGTCGTATAGGACAGGTAGTACATATACGCTATAAGCAAGAACCCGAAGGCTCTCATCCCGTGAAGAAACATATCAGATACTTCAGGATTCCTTGGAAAAACATTTTATTTGAAGAAAAATAATTGAAAAAATGAGGCGGTTCCCAAGCACTCAGAACATATAACTTCACATCATGAAGATTCAATCTCGAATGAGCCTTTTTATGGCTCCACAAATTTATCCACGTCGACCCATAGCGTACCGAAGAAAATTCGTTAGGGAGAAACACATTTTAATTTTTGAACGCAAATCGCCATATCAGAATCTTTATAAAAACAGAAAACTAACTGTCCGAACTTAACATCTGCAGATGAATCGAGAAATAGACATTGCATTTTATTTTTCTTTATTTCTTCTGTGATCCAAAATGTATGCATTAGGAAGGCACGCAAATGCCAAACTGAAAATTATTTCATTTCTCATATGAAAATCGCAAGCACATACGAAAGAAAGAATTTAGACATGTACATTAATTAACAAAGGATCGCTTCAAGCTGCGATAAGAGTATGTGAATTGTCAAATTTTAAGTAGAAAGGAAATGAATCTAACTTTCCTAATGTTGTGGTCAGTGCTGTGGAGTCGGAGATAGGCCTATTTTTGGGCAAAAGAGTCTGAGTCGGAGTCACTAAAAAACAGGCTGACTCAGACTCCAGCTTGTTTTTTAGACAGTTTGAAGTGAAATTAAACCAATTGCATGTAATTTTAAATTTATAAACTGGATTATTATTTTTATATTTGGACTTATATGTACAAGGAAACCCAAGTTAAACAGACCCAATATACTCTCCAGTGTACAGCATATATGAAAACTGTTTTTAATTGAAATCTCTAGTTTAAATTTTATATTTAGTATATAGTTTGTTACAAGATGTTATTTTTCACAAATATAATAAATTTCACAGAAATAACCTACACTTTTCACAAAATGGACCCTAAAAAAAAAACCTGCATCGACCCCTGGGTTGATATGCACATCATATGCTTCAAAGTCAAACGGGAATGTAACAGCAGGTTGCAGTGTTGCCAGTTGAGTTTTTTTTTTAATTCCGATTGCTTGATTGCTGCCACTTTTTTTTTTAAATAGTAATATTTCCTTTATTTAATGACAAATTTAATAAAGCGACTATTACTATTTCAAAACAAATGACAGCAATGAAGCAATCTGAATAATAGGAATCAACAGGCAATACTAGTACTTTAGCCATCCCGGAGTCTGAGTCGGATCCTTTAAAATTTCAGGAGTCAGAGTCGGAGTCTGTCATTTTCCCCACCGACTCTGCAGCCTTGGTTGTGGTTCTGTTTTGAAATAAGATAAATATATGTCAGATTGCTCTTTTGCTACTGAATGGTTTAATGTGTATATTTTACTTTTCTAGATATTTTTTATTTTCAGCACAGTAATTCTGCTTTTCTGATAGTTAATTCATAAAATAAAACTAAAATATCAATTTCATATGATTGCTAAACATAATCAGAATTCACACTTTTCATAATTTGACCTCCCTGTAATTAATTATGTTTCCTCCCCCCTCTCTCTCCATACAGAAACATTTTCTTACTAAAGTTTCAGGTATTTTTTCATAAACCCACAATCACCACTGTCCTAGATAGTTGTATTAAAACTCTGAATTCTATATTTTTTTAGATGTGATAGAGATATATAATGTAGTAAATAGTGCTTATAGTGTAAATATTTTTGTATGAGTGGTATTTTAAAGACAAATTTTAATAATCTTTTTAATATATATAATATATATTTTAATTTCCTTCTATATATAAAAAAAGTAATGGTTTGGAAATGGACCAATGAAAATCTGCGTCAGAGCTTTCTGACTTTTCTTAGGGGGAATTAACATGAAAGTAGAGAATTTAGATAGGATGGGCGCTATTAGGGGGGGGGGGGGGGGTTACCAAGGGGAAGGGACCCGGGTCTGTCGCCAAGTTTGGTGCCAACTTGGCGGACAAAATTAGCTGCCAAAAGTGGCACCAACTTGGCACTATTTCCTGTATTTCTACAAATTTCCATACACTCCCATTGAAATCCAATAGTGTTTACTCGCTTGCAAAAAATCAACAAATTGAGATATTGCAATGCAACAAAAATTAATATTATTATGATATGGATTATATTATTATGATAATGGATTATGATATGGATTATATTATTATGGATAATATTATGATGGATGAAGCTGATTTTTATAATAAATTTAGGTTTCATTTAAATTACAACAACAATTACGAAGTGGAATCTAAATGCATAGAAAATAAGGGATTGCGAGGCGATCCAGAATGGAAACGTGAAACGATTACGTCTGGGGTTGGTTAGGGCGCGATTACGCGGGGGGTTGGTGAGCGTAGCGAGCAGGGGGGGCCGAGCTCCACTAGTATAACATATAAAAATTCTGATTTTCTATATTAAATAGTTTCTACATTGTTGAAAATTGTTTGTAGATTCCATTTTTTTGTCATCTGCTTACACTCAAACTTTCATAAATATCTAGATTTCCACAAAATGAAAATGCTATTAATCCTTTGATCCTGTTGGCATAGACACCCACATATTTAAATCGCATATACATCATATGTAGACCTGTTCAAGCAGTTCAGGTTCACTATAGCATGTTTCCTATTGAAAATTGTGTGCAAAGCATTCATTAACAGGGTTTAAAAAAAAAAAAAGTATAGATACACTGCAATGTGTGGGTAGTAGAGATGGGCAACATCCTTCCTTTTAAGGAATCGTTCACCGAAAGGAACGAGTTCTTTGGAGTCGTTCCTTTTGGAATCGTTCCAAAAAAAGGAACAATTCCAAGAAAAGGGAACGATTCCAAAAAAAAAAAAAAAAAAAAAAAAAAAAAGGTTTTCGTGAAAAAGAAATGCTTTTGAGATAAAAATAACGATTTCAATTTAAAAGGGATAATTTTGAGAAAAAAGGAACAAATTCCGAAGTATTAGAACGAACATAAAATCCATAACATTAATAATACTAATTTATTTTCTTACGTATTCGTCCACTTTCTTGCGCATCCATCCGCCTTATTTTTAAATTTTTTGGACAGATGATTTCGTTTTCAAGAGTTCATTTCATTGATGAGTGTGTGCAATTAACAATTATTTTTAATTACCATAATACAAGTATACTCCCTGACTTTATGGTTTATGGCATTAAACTCAATTCCTCTTGAAAATTTACCCCTGGATGACCTTTCATTGACCACTATAGTTTATCAAAGAAATTTTATTGTAGCTGTTTATTTTGCCCACCAAGGGGGCGACCCATTCGATTTTTAGTGTAATCTGGTTTCCTCTTGAAAATATATCGTTGAATGACCCTCCATTTATACTATTAATTATTTTATGCTGGAATCTTTATTCTAGTTCTGATGTTTGGCACCAGGGTCTATGCAATTTTAAGCCTTATAATTAGATCCCTCTTCAAAATCCACCCCAAGATAAACAACCATTCATTTACATGTCAGTCCTTGGAACCGGCCGTTTTCAGAGTCACTCCATTTCGATACGATTATTTGGAAATCGGTCATTTTCTCAGTCTGCCCATTTCTAAACAATTCCTAGGACTATCTCCTTTTAGTATTAAGTTCATGCATAAATAGAATCTTTTATAAAATCAAATTCGGATTCCTTTCGATTTGGGAAAACTTAATTCATTAAATGAAGTATATTTGAGAGTCTTAATATATAACAATGTCTTTTTCTGACTACATTATCAATGCACAACCGAAACCGAAATGCCTGCACCTGAAATCGTAAAATTTTAGTAGTTACTTCCTGTTATAACATAAAAATCCATTAACCCCTTCGCAACGAGCGTCCTTTGCAGAATTTTTAATCTTCTACCTCCGATTTTTCAAAACAGAAATTTTTGCCTAATCGAATCGCAGAAATGCTAGGATTACATAAGGCAAAGCTTACAATAAAAAATAACTGGTGGGAATAATCGAGGATTCTGAGCATTTGATGCATCATGTATACATGTCGCTCGTTCCCAAGGGGTTAAAAGTGTGTTTTCTGAAATTCAACTGTTAGATGATTGAAAGTTTTTGAAAAGGTATACCAGTATATTTAAATTTAGAAATTGCACATAATTAGAACTGTAGATATTGAGATAAGAAACAAAATCATAACTATATAGTTCAATATGTTCAATGTTCAAACAAAAATCAGGCAGGCAGTAAATAATGATCCTAAATTATGTTAAAACTATCAAAACATTTAGAGAAAAGAAAAAAAAAAATCTTACCTTATCAACGCTTATCCACCCATCTTCTTTTTCTGAAATGAAAGAGATGAGTGAGAAATCTTAAATTATGATTTTATAACTTAATTAAAATTTTAAGCCAAATTTCTTAATTACTTGTATAAGATTTCTTTTTCAATTCATTATATTTATTTAGAGTATTTATGTTCTGTTTATAAATCCTCAACTGATTTTTTCTAATAACATTTATTTGCTTATTAGTATAAGTTTTTTTTCCTCTTTATTTTAGCTGCAGTACTAAAATATGAAAATAATGTTATGAATATCCGACAATTCAATTGTTCGCCTCATCCATACTGGTTGCCAAATTTTATGGATGTGTTTACGTGGTCTCTTCCATTTGTTGGAGAGAAAGGTATTTGTTTTTAGAATAATAAAATAACTATCTTGGAATATTTAATTTTATATACATGTAAAATTGAAATTACAGTAGAACATCTATTTAACAAACTTCTTTTTAGCGAATTCCTCTATTTAATGAATTTATTTCTGGAACTTTGAAGTTTGAAAAAAATTACATGTAAAATAACTTAAATATAGCAAAGTAAACTTCTATTTAATGAAGCTGCAGGATGACTATTCTTCTGAATGTCTTCTTAAACTTTCACATGATGACATGATCAAAACGTTAAACATTGATCAGCATAAAAACATTTAATTGTACTTTCTCATTGTACACAAACACTATTTCTAATGCGTTCTTCATCCTCATTATGTAAGTTGTTTTGTTTATTTTATAAAATTTAAATATTGTTTAATACATCTTGGAAGATTAATCTGCCAATAGTAGTAAATTAAATGTGTGTATTGATTTTAATGCAATAAAATAGACTTCTTGCTTCATCAAGTTATGTTGCAGTAAATTTTTCTATAGATTTCTAGTAATGATAGGTAGATGAGTTTCTTAGTTTAATAACAAATGAGGATTAAGGACCACTTCTCGAGATTCTAAGCACCCGCCTTCCCTTTCCCCATAGGGTAAAAATAAATTGTTTTCCAAGATGCTTTTATTATTTCAATAAAATTTAGGTATCTTTTAAATATTAGGTATATTTCAATAAAATCAAGTTGAAACAAATTATTTGAGCAAATATCTATTTTTAATAACTAACTTCTATTTTACAAAGTCCTCTATTACACAAAGTTTTGGTCAAGATTTAGTGACTTCATTAACTAGAGGTTCTACTGTACTTTAATTTGCAATATTTATCATTTGCATAATAATAGTATTAATTACATTAATTTTATGATTTGTTTCCATAATAGTTTGACATTTGAATAAAAACTTGTATGGATAATTATACACAAAAAAATATCTAACGTTTAAACACACAATATCTAACTGCAGCACCACAAACAGATGTACGTTTCATGAGTAACATGGACTCTCATCATCAGTGTCATTAAATATCAAAAATTACATCTCCCCAAAGACATGAAACAAAGTCGAAAACCCAAATGACAGCAAACAACATACCAAAAGACCATCATTTACGAGCAACCAATGAGATTAAGCCGGAAGTGATGCAGTATGACACAGTAAATCAACTCATAAAGGTGAGATATCATATACTCGAAAAATCGTTGACCAGGAAGTTATCAAATTTATGAATATAAACTGTTTCAAAAAAGTCTAAATCTAAAGGAGTATTGTATTTCTTAATAATAGTGACTGAAACAAAGTTGAAATTGTGTCCCTCACCCCAACAATGATAAGCAATGGTAGATTTTTGTAATTCCTTTTTCTTAACATAATTTCTGTGTTAATTATTTTTGTAATGGAGTTGTTGTTTAGTTTGTCCTATATAGGACAAATCACATTGACATTGGATATTATAAATACCCCAAAAGTTTTGATTTGGAACTTTTATCTTTTAACAGTGAAAAAGTTAGTTTATTAACTGGCTTAAAAACAACTTCAAAATCATAATTTCTTAAAATGTTAGCTATTATTTTGAAGCTAATGCTATTATAAAATGGTAAAATGATGAGATTAGAAGAAACTGGAACAACAGAAAAATCAGAATTATTAACACCTCAAGACAATAAACAATTAAATCTATACTAATATTATAAAGTAGGGGGACAGGAGCGAAAAACGTTCTAAAATTTTTTTTTTTTTTTATACTGAAGGAGCTAAAATTTGAAATTTCGCATTGTAGTTACTTAAAAGATGTAATTATTTCTAAGAGAAAATTTAAAAAAAAAATTGAAATTTAAAAGGGTGAAATGAGAGAAAAGTGTTCTAAAAACATTCTAAATTACAATTTCTATGGAATCTCTATTATAAATATATATAATACCTTACTATAATGTGAGTGCGTTCAAATATTTATCTCTTTTCTATCTTCATATTTAATAAAATGAGACAGGAAAATAATATCTTACCTGTTTTAGTAGCGCAGAGACCCATCATAATCCCGATTCTTCGGTATTCGTTCAACGGATGCGCGACCTTCATTCACCGTATATTCACGATAGATTTTAGAAGATTATTCATCGAAGGCACGTAAAACATGGAACGTTACTACTTGAAGAAATAAAAATAATATTATTAATATTGTATAAATATGTATTTTAGTGTAAATTCCTTGTTAGAATATTCCAGCGAGTCGGCTTGGAAAAACTAGAATTTTATATCTTGATTAAATTAACATTACAATATGTAAACCAAGAGAAATAAAATATCTTCTCGGTGAGCATTTTAATAGGTGTTACTGCAAAGACAGTTAAACATGAACTAAGAGAGAAACATCGAAAAGGTCCAAAGTCTAAACTCGGAACAACAGAGTATATGCGATCACAGCACGTGTAAGCGTAGGAGTATAAAAACTGCAAGTATGCATCTTTGTTAATTGTCGACACGTGCACACCACAAAACGCAAAAAAGGAAAAGTTTCTTGTTTAAAATATATTGAGAGAATTGTTATTTTCAGGGTTACACACCTCAACACCCCACCTTAATCCCTGAATCAACAATTCACAGATTCAAGATTGTCTTTCGATGAAAAGTAAACTTAGGCTTTGGCAGGGGTTTCGTAAGTAGATCGGCTGTCATCAAGTCAGTGTTGACGTAGTGGAGTCTTATTATATTTTCATTCACTAATTGTTTTAGGAGATGATAGCGCAAGTCTATGTGCTTCGTTTTATGATAAAATTTGTCTGATTCTGCAAGTTTTATTGCAGACTGATTGTCATCCATTAATGTTATTGGGCACTGCTGCGGCATGTCCAGTTCGTTTAGTAGATTTATTAGCCATGTTATTTCTTGCGCTGCACTCGCGGCAGATATGAATTCTGATTCAGCTGAAGACATAGCTAAACACTTTTGACGTTTAGATGACCATAGTATTGGATTGGAGCCAAGTAGAAACACATTTCCTGACGTAGATTTCCTATCAAGTGGGTCTTTTGCCCAATCAGAGTCTGCGTATGCCCTCAAGACAGGTTCATCAAAATTAGTATATGTTAACTTTAAATCGATAGTTGTTTTTAAATATCTAATGGTTCTTTTAACAGCTTCCCAGTCTTTTGCTCTGGGATTTTCATTTCTCCGACACAGGATATTAACGGCTGCACTAATATCCGGTCTGGATACGGTCGAGATATAAAGTAGTGCGCCGACCGCCTGTCTATAATTTACATTATCCGGTAAGAGATTTTCATCATCGGTTAATTTAACAAATCCGGGTTCCATGGGTGTATCTGTTGGTTTTGAATTTTCCAAACCATATTTGATTATTAATTCATGAATTTTGTTTATTTGATCTAGAGTCATAGTGTTTTGGTTAGGGCGATTAATGTTTATGCCTAGATAATATTTAGCATCACCTAAATCCGTGACAGGGTATTCTTTCTTTAATTGACATATAAGTTTATCAATGTTTTGACTTTCTCCGGCAATGAGGAGATCATCAACATAAACAATTACATAAATCGTTTTGTTATTTGTGGTTCGTTTATACAAGCATTTGTCTATCGAGCTTTGGTGAAAATCTAATTTTGATAACGAATCGTGTATCTTTAAATTCCAAGCTCTCGCGGCTTGTTTCAAACCATAGAGCGCCTTTTTCAGTTTACAAATTTTGTGTTCCTCTCCGAGAGCTACATACCCTTCGGGTTGACGCATATATACTTCCTCTTGCAATTCCCCATGTAAGAAAGCCGTCTTAATGTCGATGTGCCTAAGTTTTAAGTTTTATGCAATGCCATTGCCAAAAAGCTTCTTATCGTAGTATGAGACGCAACGGGGGCGAAAGTCTCGTCGTAGTCAATTCCATATTTCTGGGAGAATCCCTTAGCCACTAACCTCGCCTTGTACTTTTCTATTTGACCCTGACTATTGTATTTCGATTTAAACGCCCATTTGCTTCCAATTACTTTTGTCCCTGGTGGGGCCTCAACTAATTCCCAAGTACAGTTTTCTTTAAGCGAATTTATTTCGTCTAACGTAGCATTTATCCATTTTTCCTTTTCCAGGGGATTTTGCATTTTTATTATGTCATCCCAGCATTTGGGCTCATTTATCCTAACGTCATTTATTAAAAATGCGAATCTATCAGGAGGAACCCCTCTGTTAGATCTGTTCGACCTACGTGGTAAATCCTGTGGGGTGCCTGTCAAGTTTGTGTTCGCATCCTGATCTTGCATTTCAATTTTGGTGCTATTATTTTCCTCATTAATTAGTTGTAATTTTGGTTGCGGATTATTCTCGCTTTGCATTTCTTTATTTTCATTTGATTCATTATTTTTGACTAAGTCCTTATCCTTATCCTCTAAAAATTTTACTGTTCGACTTATAACAATTTTCCTTCCATCTGTACAAATCCTATAACCTTTACTTCTATTGTCGTAGCCGACAAAAATACCCGGTCGTGCGGTATCGTCCAATTTTCCCCTATGGGTTTTTTGAATATATGCATAAGCGCGGCAACCAAAAGTTTTAATGTTAGATAGATCTGGTTTACGACCAGTCCATTTTTCATATGGAGTCCGATCGCATGATGAAGTTGGGAGCCTGTTTTGAATGTACGTCGCTGTGCAAATGGCTTCCCCCCAGAACGAATTAGGTAAACCGCTTTCCTTAAGAAGACAGCGTCCCATCTCCACTAAACTGCGGTTTTTACGCTCTGCGACTCCATTTTGCGGTGAGGAGTATGGTACGGTAAATTGATGATCAATTCCCTCATTTTTCAAATATTCTTCGAATTCCTTCCCTGTGTACTCCCCCCCGTTATCGGACCGAATTGCCTGCACCTTTCTGCCGAATTTGTTTGCAGTCATCGCTACGTATTCCTTAAATTTTGAGAAAACTTCATATTTATTTTTTAATAAATATACAATAGTAAAGCGACTGAAATCGTCAATGAAAGTTAGAAAATAGTATTTCCCCCCAACCGTTGCAGTTTGCATGGGCCCGCACAGGTCACTATGAACCAGCTCAATTGCCCTCGTAGCTCTAAAACTAGCGGTTTTGGGGTACGGATTATCAGTAAGTTTTGACGCAAGGCAAACTTCACATTCAATGCTGTGTTTACATTTATCAATTTGAATCCCTGATGCCATGTTTTTATCAACTAATTCTTTTATGTGGTTAACATTTCTATGACCTAACCTTACGTGCCACTTATGTAAACAATTTTTCTTTTCACAGTGATTAATCATATTTACATTTTGAATTGAATCAGGTTTAACTTTACTTTCATACAAATTATTGTTTACAAATCCTTCAAGGTATGTTACGCCTTCGTGAGTTATTTTGCACATATTATTTTCGAATGTAGCTACGCAACCATTTTCGGTAGCTTGTTTTATAGAAATTAAGTTTGTTTCTACCTCCGGTACATATAAAACATTTTTTAGTGTTATGGTTTTTCTCGTATTGTCTGACATAACAGTATTTAATTTTACAGATCCGTAGCCGTCAGAATTTAATTCTTGACCATTCGCGATAGTTACATTAGATGTATCATAATTAAAATCGTGAAATTTACTTTTGTCATTACAAATATGGGCCGAAGACCCTGAATCAATAACCCAGAGGTCTTTCGAACCGTTACCTATAAAAAATGTTAAATTTTTATCAGCATGCTTTTCCCTATCAAAGTTTTTGATTTTAGAATTATTCGCGCCTACATTGTCTTGAAAGCATACGGCTGACTTATTAGGCATACCATAATGTTTATTCCCGTAATTTTTCATTTTCGGTTTCTCATAGGTTTTATTTTTTAATTTCCAACATTCTTCAATATTATGGGAATTTTTCTTACAGTAACGACAAAATTTATTTGTTTTTTGCATTGGGAATTTGACTTTTAAAGCAGAGTGACTGTTCGTATTTTCGACATTATTTTGTCGTTTATCGTATTCATCCATTAACTTTCCCCGAATAAAATTTGGGGTCAGTTCATCGTCATTTCGTGCCTCAAGAGCACATATCAACGTGTCATAACTAGCAGGTAAAGAGCATAATAGTAAAGCCGCCAGGTGTTGATCATTAATAGTTTCACCAATAGCAGTTAATTTGTCGCGTAACTGATAAATTTTGGTTAAGTGTTCAGTCATGTTGCCATTTTCGGCTAACCTGCTAGAATATAATTTCCTTAATAGGAATAATTTACTGCTTAAATTCGATCTTTCATGCACATTCTTAAGCGCATTCCACACCTCCCTAGCAGTTTCTAGGTTTTTGGTGTGTATAATTTGGTCGTCATCTATTAGCAAGTTTATAATTGCTCTAGCTTTTCTATTTTTTGTTGTATACTCGGAAGTGACGGGATTTGGGGGCTCGTTTATTATTACATCGTAAAGATCTTCTTTCTGCAAGTACATTTCTACACGAAATTTCCAAATATCATAGTTATTCAAATTTAATTTTTCTATGACAGTATCCTTTAGAATACTCATTTTTATTATTATATAGATAACACAAAATCTTATATAATATAATATAAATGTTTGACAATTCGATGAAATAATAATTCAGTGGTATTACTTTATTTCTGTTATTCAAAATATTGCTATTGCTACTTCATTCCTTTATTTATATAAGTGTGGCAAAATATTTATATCAGCATAATGTTTGTTAAATTCTTCTATTCGCACTCAAGTAAAGATTTTAGCACACATAAGTCTCATAATCTATTATAAATATATATAATACCTTACTATAATGTGAGTGCGTTCAAATATTTATCTCTTTTCTATCTTCATATTTAATAAAATGAGACAGGAAAATAATATCTTACCTGTTTTAGTAGCGCAGAGACCCATCATAATCCCGATTCTTCGGTATTCGTTCAACGGATGCGCGACCTTCATTCACCGTATATTCACGATAGATTTTAGAAGATTATTCATCGAAGGCACGTAAAACATGGAACGTTACTACTTGAAGAAATAAAAATAATATTATTAATATTGTATAAATATGTATTTTAGTGTAAATTCCTTGTTAGAATATTCCAGCGAGTCGGCTTGGAAAAACTAGAATTTTATATCTTGATTAAATTAACATTACAATATGTAAACCAAGAGAAATAAAATATCTTCTCGGTGAGCATTTTAATAGGTGTTACTGCAAAGACAGTTAAACATGAACTAAGAGAGAAACATCGAAAAGGTCCAAAGTCTAAACTCGGAACAACAGAGTATATGCGATCACAGCACGTGTAAGCGTAGGAGTATAAAAACTGCAAGTATGCATCTTTGTTAATTGTCGACACGTGCACACCACAAAACGCAAAAAAGGAAAAGTTTCTTGTTTAAAATATATTGAGAGAATTGTTATTTTCAGGGTTACACACCTCAACAATCTCTGGAACCACAGAACCGATTTCAAAAGTAATGGTGGCAAATTGATGGTGACAATCCCTACTCCAACATAGGCTATATTTTATGTCGGTGCCACTAACCCCAATGGGGTGCAGGAGTGAAAAATGTTAGAAAATTGCGACTTTTTTTATACTGAAGGAGCTAGAAACTTGAAATTTGGCATGGTAATTACTAATAAGATGTAAATGCTCTCTAAGAATAAATTTTAAAAAATTCGAAATTTAAAAGGGTGAAATGAGCGAAAAGCGTTCTAAAATAATTCTAAATTACAATTTCAATGGAATCTCTGGAACTACAGAACCGATTTCAAAAGTGATGGTGACAATCCCTACTCCAACATCCTCTTTAATATAAAGCTATGTGTTGCTGATGACTGGGTTTTTCGCTAATCTTTGCCACAGATTAATCTCAGAAAATGAAACATTTGAAGTTACTGAAAAAAATAATAGCTCGAAAAGTATTTGTCAAAAAGTTGTTAGACAAACTGCGTTTGAAAGGTAAACAATTGTATATTTCTTGATATAAATTTCAAATCTAATGATTATGCCATTTTTCAAACATTGAATTTCAAAAATTACCAAATTTCACAATGGAGTACCATAGCAAAAATCTTCACGCAGAGAAAGATAATGATAAGGGCGACGTGTCCTGACGTGTATATTGGCTATAGTAAGAGTCATAAATTATAGTAGCCTTATTATTCTGTTAAAATATAAAAGTGAATTATGAAATGTCAATATTTTGTTTGATTAAAGGTTCGTTAAGAGAAATTAACCAGCGTAGCTTGCTAGTGGTTTATATAAGACAAACTAAAACCACGATTGATAGTGACTGATCTAATATAATTCAATTAAGCGACAAGGAGATTGTTGTCTTAACAAATTAAACATGCTCTATTGATAATGAATTGAGAAGCCAAGGCTTTTTGGGGAGAGGGGTGACAAGTATTAAAATGGAAGGGGAGGGGAGTGCGACTGCAAAGAGTTTACGATATACCGATATACACAGGTGTGAAATGTATTAAGCGGATGAGTGTTACTATGACGTGTTACTAACACATCAAGAAAAGGAAACTTATTATCAACTTCATATGTAATTGGTTAACAGGATCTATTGAGTTTAAAATAGTCAACACTAAAGGTGAAAATAAGCACTTGCCAGTCGCCACTTGTTGATTAAACTTGAAAAACTGGCGATTAAAAATATGGAAAGAACCGGCCAAATTCAGGATTTTCCAATTTTCCCTAAAATTAATGATTTTTCTGCACCTGATCGCTGAAATTCATGATTTTTCTGCTCCCGATTGTCGAAATTCATGATTTTTCTGCTCCCGATTGTCGAAATTCTTGATTTTTGCACGCCCGGTCGCCGAAATTCTTGATTTTTTTTTCGCACCCGATCGCCAAAATTCATGATTTTTCTGCACCCGAATGCCAAAATTCTTGATTTTTTCGCGTCCGACCGATGAAATTCAAGATTTTTCGGCATCAGATTGCCGAAATTCATGATTTTTCCAAATCCGATCGCCAAAATTTATGATTTTTCCGCACCTGATTGCCGGAATTAATGATTTTTCCACGTCAGGTCGACGATATTCAAGATTTTTTTGCGTCCGATCGTCGAAATTAAAGGTTTTTTCGCACCCGATCGCCGAAATTCATGATTTTTCCGCACCTGATCACCGAAATTCTTCATTTTTTCGCTTCCGATCGATGAAATTCATGATTTTTTTAGGCACCCAATCACCAAAATTCTGATTTTTCGGCACCCAATCACCGAAATTCATGATTTTTCCGCACCCAATCACCGAAATTCATGATTTTTTCGCACCCAATCACCGAAATTCATGATTTTTTCTTGCCCGATCGCCGAAATTCGTGATTTTTTAGAGTCCGATCGTCGAAATTAAAGATTTTTTCGCACCCGATCGCCGAAATTCATGATTTTTCCGCACCTGATCATCGAAATTCTTCATTTTTTCGCTTCCGATTGACGAGCTTCGTGATTTTTTTTTTTTGCGTCCGATCGATGAACTTCATAATTTTTCCACACCTGATCGCCAAAATTTGATTTTTCCACACCTGATCGCCGGAATTAATGATTTTCCCACGTCAGTTTGACGAAATTCAAGATTTTTCCGCATCCGATCGCCGAAATGTTGGCCGTACCAATAAAAAACTGTGTTTCATGTGACATGTGGAAGACTTAAAAGTAACAGCTCCTTTAAAATCATAGTAGTTTATTATAAACATGATGACATACAATAAGACAGCATAACTTCGCTGTTAAATAAACGAACTGAAGAAAAATAATATGCAGCTACATTTTATATTACAACCAGCATTACAAGCTGGAGGAAGGAAAAGTGAAGGCAAAGCATCCTGGAAAGTCCAGCCTTTTAAACACACCATCGGCGAATGTTTTGCATAAACATGTTGCCATTTAGAGGTACACAAATTCGCATCTGAAACGCCATTGGCTACGAATACTCGCAAGTCGCGAATAGCAGACTACGGTGACTAGCGCGATCCTGACATCACAGGTTACTTACTGTTACTGAGTAACGTATTTTGAACTGGAAGATCGTGAATGAAAACATTAGCGCTGGCCGTTTCAGATACGCGAGTATGTTTATTCAAGAGATGTTGAAAAACTGAAATGCATCAATGTAAAACTAAATACCTTTACTTATATTTAAAGAAAGCTTTAAGCCAAGGATTTATAAAGATGCATAACAATCGGCCTCCTTTTTCATCATCTCTAGAATATTACAAAAGCATGAAAAATTTGCATAAACATGAAAAAGTTCAAAAAGTTTACAAAAAAATTACACTTGAAAAGTTCAAAAACTAACAATCTGATCAATGTCAGGTCACATAAGACTTTATTGGCAGGACACTGACCAGAGTGAACAACATTGTAAGAAAAATTATAACCCCCCACATAAAGATTTAAATATCAAAAATTCTTTTACAAAAATTCAACAGCTGCTCTTTCACTTGTGGCTTAGTAAAGCTATCTGCAAGATTAAGTTTACTAGGAATATATTTAAGTTTAAACATTTTATCAAAAACTAGATTTCTTAAAAAATGATACTTTATATGAATATGTTTTGTTTTCTGGTTTTCAAAAGGGGAATTAGAAAAGGCTATGGCGGCTTGGTTATCACAGAATAAAGTGCAATCTCTCAAATTTAAGTTAAGTATTTTATTTTGTAAGACATTTTTTATCCAGATTAATTCCTTAGCAGCTTCAGTTAAACTAACATATTCGGCCTCCATGGTTGAAAGACTTACACATTGTTGTTTAAATGTCTTCCATGAAATAGGAGTTTCATCCAAAAACAAAATATATCCACCTATGGAAACACGATCGTCTCTGTTTGCTGCAAAATCTGAATCAGAATAACATGAGAGATTTAAATTATTAACTCTAGATAACTCAAGTTTGAAATTTTTAGTATATTTTAAATAACCTAACAATTTTAATAAACAATTCCAATGAGCAATGCCAGGATTGGTTTGAAATTGGGACAATAAATTTACTGCATACATAATATCAGGTCTGGTCCTTCCCGCTATATAAGATAAACATCCTATAAGATTTCTATAAGGAAAACTAGACATTTTATCAAATTCTTCCTTAGTGGAAGGGGAATCTTGCTTTGACAACACTAAACCCTTAGGAATAGGTAAAGAGCTAATTGGAAATTTAAAGTTTGAATACATTTCACAAACTTTCTCAATATAAGCTGTTTGGTGTATGTAAAGTCTATTTCCAACCTCTTCAAACTCTATGCCTAATAGCTTTCTGGTTGCACCCAAAATTTTTAAGTTAAAATGTTTTTGCAGCAAATCCATCCCAAAATTCAAATCATCTTTAGTTTTGCCAAAAAGAACAATGTCATCAACATAAAGCAAAAGAACCAATCTGTCTTGAAACATATATACACAATTGCACCAATCTAGTTTGCAAAAATTTAATTTGGATAAAGCATCATCCATTTCAAAATACCACTGTCTGCCACTTTGATGCAGACCATAAATGGCTTTATTTAACTTACAAACTTTATTTTTTTCTTTTTCAAAACCCTCAGGTTGGTGCATGTATATAGTTTCATCAAGACCAGCATAAAGATATGCATTGTTGACATCTACCTGGACATTAACCCATTTCAACAGACATGAAAACATGGCAAAGAACAACCGAATTATTGAAAAACTAACAACTGGACTGAAAACTTCATCGTAACTTTCTCCTTTAACCTGATTAAACCCCTTTGCAACTAACCTAGCCTTATACCTTACAATCTCATTATTTTCATTTCTTTTTAAGGTATACACCCAACGATTACCAAGTATTTTTGCATCTTTCGGAGGTGTCACAAGATCCCATACATTACGTTCATACATAACGTTCATTTCTTGGTTCATTGCGTCCCTCCAACTAGATGCTTCTGGGGTTTTTACAGCCTGATTGTAAGTTTTGGGGATTTTAACCTCAGTCAAGTTTGCTTCATCTATTTTTAAAAAATTAGAAATTTTACCGGATTCTTTATTTTTACTGCTGAAGTCAAAAAGGTTTTTATCACATTCTATTTTATTTAATTTACAATATTCTAACAATTCATTAAAAGATCTTATTCTAGTATTGGTTCCTTCGATGCCATAGTAAATGTCTGTTTTATTTCCAATTTTTCGAGGTACTGCTTTACGTATCCAAGGAATAGTTGCACAAGTCTTTAAACTACTCTGTTCTAAACTTTGGTTAGAATCTGATGCCCCTCCCAATTCAGATGTAATCTCTGGTTCTACATCAAAAATATTTCCGTCCTCTGGGAAATCAAAAAGTGAAAAATTTAATTTAGGTTCTTTAATTTTTGAAGCTATATCTACCCCCCTTTTAGTTTCATCAAAACGAACATTAATGGTTTCTACAATTTTCTGTTCATCTATTAACCAAATTCTGTAGCCTTTAGTTGCCTGAGCATACCCGCACATAATCCCTAGTTTAGCTCGCATATCAAGCTTCCTTCGGACTTGTTTGGGCACTCCAACATAAGCTAAACAGCCAAATGTTTTTAAATGAGAAACTGAAGGTTTTATACCAGAGTACATCTCAAAAGGGGTTCTTTTTTGTTTGTGACAGATCCTATTCCAGGTGTAAGAAAAACACATTAAGGCCTCAGCCCAAAATTTTTGTGATAAGCCACTTGAATTAAGGAGAGCTTTAACACCATCAAGAGCAGTTAAATTAAAACGCTCCGCGACACCGTTCATTTCTGGACTGTACGGGTTCATTTTCTCATGTAAAATTCCCTGCTTCTCTAAAAATTTCTCAAATTCGTTGTTGCAGAATTCTAAACCCCCATCAGTTCTAGTAGAAATTACTTTCTTACTTAAATACCTTTCAGCCCTATTCTGAAATTTTAAGAATGTCTGAAAAACGTCTGATTTATTTCTGATGGTATATACTGCAACATTACGAGAAAAATCATCAATGATTGTGAAAAAATATCTATTCCCTCCATGTGATGCTACAGGTAAAGGGCCGCACAAATCCATGTGTAAAAGTTCTAGAGCAGTTTTTGATCTAACATTCCCTATTGATTTAAATGGCACTCTCTTCGATTTTGCAAGTTTACAGGAGATGCAATCCTCGGTTAACTTTGACAGCTCTGGCAAACCTCTAACACTTTCATTTTTACTAGTATTAACCAAATATTCACTATTTACGTGACAAAATCTCTCATGCCACAAGTTACTCAAATTTAAATTTTCAATTTGGTTAGCTGAAATGTCAACCGAGTTGCTTTCTCCTTTACAAGTTTTATAGCTGAAAGGTTTAACAAAATACAAATCATTTTTCCTTACTGCATAAAATAACCATTGCCAGTCCTTGTCATACACAATTAGTTTGCCTTTACTGCCAACAAAATTTATGCCTAGTTTTTCAAGTTTACTACCAGACAAGAGATTTCTACGTAAATGAGGATTATACAAAACATCTTTAAGAATTATTTGATTGAAACTTCCATCTTTACATTTAATAAAAAAATGTATTGTACCTTTTCCCTGAACAGGACTTTCTTTTTCTCCAACAGCAAGTGACATCTGCATATTTGAAACTGACTCATAATTCAAAAAAAGATTTTTGTTATTACAAAAATGAGCAGTAGCAGCTGTATCAAACACCCAGCTACTATTTTGGCCAAAATCAGATGAATTTGCCTCAAGAAAATTACTTTTAAAATTACTTTGAGCTACTTCAATCAAACTAGTCTCATGTTCAGAGAAGGTACATTTTACATTACTATTACTTTTTTCATTACTACATTTAACATTACTATTGTTTTTTTCATTACTACATTTAACATTACTCTTTAACTCTGCGTTACTAGATTCTTTAAATTTATTATTTGACTGATATTTCTTAGTTTGAAAATTTTTAGACTGAAAATTTTTAGATTGATTTTTCAATTTACAGTTAGCAATTAAATGACCATAAGATTTACAAAGAAAACAAGGACCTATTAATTTACTTTGATTAACATTATAATTCTTAAATTTACCTGTTTTACACTTTACCATTTCTCCAGAAAAAGCAACACTAGAACTAGAAATGTCCTTTTTGGCCAGTTTCAATCTATTCTCCTCCAGTAGCAATTCAGCCTCAATCTTGTCCGGTACAAACTCTGCATCTGGCCACCTGTAAATCGCTTGGACTGTAGACTGGAACTCCTCGGGTAAACTTCTAATCATCTGGTAACCCATATACAAGGGCTGAAGGGTATGTCCTACATCACGCAGACGCTCTGCTGCTTGCTTGACACGACACAAAAAAAGTCCCAAATTTTCTCCAGGAAAATAACGGACACCAAAAAAATCATCTAGCAGTTGTATAACACGAGCTCTTGTGGTAGGTTCAAAATGCTCTTTAAGGATCTTCCAGGCTTCAGCTCCATTCGTTGTATGCGAAATTAATGGCTTGAACTCAGATGACAAGGTCTGGTAGATAATGGTATAGGACCGGGCTTTTCTTAAATTCACCTCACTCTGTTCTCTCCATGTCAGCTTGTCTGTTACAGGAACTGTTTTTTCCGATGTCTCACCGCTTCCACTCTTGACGTTCTCGATATATTCCCAAGCACCATAATGCATTAGCAGAACTTTTACTTCTATCTTCCACGTCTCCCAGTTTGACGAGGTCAAAAGAGCAACATTCTGAAACTCCATTTTCTATACGGCCTCCGTCAAATAAGTAGGAAAAACACTTTAATACACATGAAAAAAAGCAAAAGTCTCTTTAAAAGCGCACTCCAGGGAAAAAAACATCAGCTGTAAACATCGGCGACACTTAAGCAGAAAAACAACATCGCAGCGACTTCGAGAAACACATCGGCGACGACGTCTTCACTTCCACAAAAACAAACTTTAAACTGCTTTAAAAAATCACAACCGCGCAACTCTGCTACCACTTGTTGGCCGTACCAATAAAAAACTGTGTTTCATGTGACATGTGGAAGACTTAAAAGTAACAGCTCCTTTAAAATCATAGTAGTTTATTATAAACATGATGACATACAATAAGACAGCATAACTTCGCTGTTAAATAAACGAACTGAAGAAAAATAATATGCAGCTACATTTTATATTACAACCAGCATTACAAGCTGGAGAAAGGAAAAGTGAAGGCAAAGCATCCTGGAAAGTCCAGCCTTTTAAACACACCATCGGCGAATGTTTTGCATAAACATGTTGCCATTTAGAGGTACACAAATTCGCATCTGAAACGCCATTGGCTACGAATACTCGCAAGTCGCGAATAGCAGACTACGGTGACTAGCGCGATCCTGACATCACAGGTTACTTACTGTTACTGAGTAACGTATTTTGAACTGGAAGATCGTGAATGAAAACATTAGCGCTGGCCGTTTCAGATACGCGAGTATGTTTATTCAAGAGATGTTGAAAAACTGAAATGCATCAATGTAAAACTAAATACCTTTACTTATATTTAAAGAAAGCTTTAAGCCAAGGATTTATAAAGATGCATTTGATTTTTCCACGTCGATCGGCAAAATTTTTAATTTTTCCGCTTCCAATCGACGAACTTCATGATTTTCCCGCACCCGATCGCCAAATTTTATGATTTTTCCACACCTGATCGCCGGAATTAATGATTTTTTGCATCCAATCGATGAAATTATTGATTTTTCTGCACCCAATCGCCGAAATTTGTGATTTTTACTTTCCCGGATGATGGAAATTCATGATATGCTCCCGAATGATAGAAATTTCTGATATTTATGCTCCCGAATGATGGAAATTCATGATTTTTACGCTCCCGAATGACGAAATTTGCAATTTTTTCTGGACAAATTGACGAAATACACATTTTCTGAATTTCCGAAAATGTTAGCCACTTTTGGTCCGCTGACTAGAGGTTGTACATGTGTAATGTATATCATGTTGTGGGTTATTACTTAGTGTATAAACATACCTATTATATTACTGCCAGATCTTAATTCTTGACAAATATTTTTTTTTATAATGGTACTTATGTAGTTAGGTACACAAGTACCTAAGCTTAGTGAGACTTATGTAGTTAGCTACATAAGCAGGTTGTATATAACTTTGCTGTTAACTTATTTTAAAACAAAATAGATTGGAAATTAGCATTTCAAGTTTATTCAAAGTAATATAAATTAAAATATTTTTATTTAGTACATAAATTACTTTACTTAAACTAATTATATATTTTTTAAATTACATATTCAGTGGCATAAATGTATTTACTGGCTACTAAACAGATTATTTTCACTCGCCACTCACTGGCTACTAAAAAAAAATCAACCTACCGGCCAGTGGCTACTAAGCAAAATTCCTTATTTTCACCTTTAGTCAACACATTTTCAAATGAAGAAATAGATGGGTCTAGGAGCGCAAAGGAATCATCCACATATCTACAATAAAACTGAAAATTAATGAAATTAAACAATTTAACCTCAAAGTAAAGCATTTACAAATTAGCCAGAAAAGGACTTAGAGGATTACCCATTGCTAAACCATCTGACATTGAATAAAATTGATTTAAAAATTGAAAAGCATTTGCTTAAAAAACAAATACTGAATAACTCAATGGTGTGGTTTATTTCGTAATCTGTATAATGGAACTCTTTTAATCTTAAGGTGAGACACTGAAGTGCAGGAACATTAGTAAAAAGAGATAGAAACCATGCACAAAGAGGGAGAGAGGGATGTAACCTCTCGTACTATTGGTCATTTGTTGGAATACTATTGGAATACCATTGGTTCATTGGAATACTATTGGTCATTCGTTAGGAATGACCAATAGTCATTCCTAACGATTTGCAAAAGAATTAAAATTAGGAATAGTGTATAAATTGGGAACCGAAAGAAAAGAAAACGTTTAACTAAAAATTTAGCAAGAGGGTATGAGGCAGAACCAATATTAGCTACAATAAGGACAGAGGGATGCCAATTTTGAGTACTTTAGGAAGAGCATAAAAACGACTACAGTTAGCAATGGAAGAAATTAATGAATTTTTAATATTTTCATCAGTACAAGGAGAGGTTTTAATAAGTTTCTTAGTTTTTAAAAGATCACTGTTAGATGGATCACGATTAGTGATTACAATCCTGGGATCCCACTTTATTTTTAAGCCTAAAAATCTCGGGATTTTTTTCTGCCAAATCCTAGGATTTTCGGATTTTTTTTTTTTTTTTTTAATAATCATTTTTTTTTTTAACAATATTAAGCTGAAATTAAAAAAATATATATTTATAGAGTTTGCTTTTGGGAAAAAAAAAATCAATTTTTATGAAATTTATAAATCATTGAAAAAGAATATATATCTCAAATATTTTTTTACATATATTTCTAAGTGATTGAATCTTTTAACATGGAAATCCTTTGACTTGTAAACAGATGTAACCTGCACAGCTATTAGTCAGGAAAAAATGAAATCATTTGTTTATTTCGATTTCACTGCATGTGTAGAAAATATCTTTCACTTCGTAAGTCATTTTCGAATTAGTTTACTGATAAGCATCGCATTTGTGTATCATAGTCATTATTATATGCTAACTTTGCTTTTTGTGCTTTTATACTTATTTTGCTTTAAAGATGTCTAATGAAAAGGATTTGGTAGCTCATAGGAAAGATAATGATACATCTGCAGTATGGTACTACTATTTAACGTCAAAAGATGGAAAAAGCGCTAAATGTAAATGATGTAACACAGTGCTTAAAACATTAGGTGGATCAACTAAGGAGTTGCATACACATTTATCTACGAAACATGGTACTAAGGTTCAGAAAGAATTTAATACCTCTCTTCCTTTCACAAGTCAAGATTGCATAGAAGACACATTGCTTTCTAAAAAGTGGAAGATAGAGGATTATTTCAGTAGTGATAAGGAATCACTGGATTTAATTTTATCATGAATGACAGACAGCTAAAGATGGTTTTTCATTTAATGTTTTCATCACTTCAACTGATTTAGGAAACTTACTGATAGCTAAAGGCTATAATGATTTGTCAAAATCTGCAGTATCAATTCAAAATCGTGTAGTGAACTATAGTTCCATAATAAAGGAATTAATTACAAGAGAAATACAAACTTTTAAAAATTCAGGAAAAAAATTTAGGGCAAATCTGCAGTATCAATTAGAAATCGTGTAGTGAACTATAGTTCCATAATAAAGGAGTTAATTACAAGAGAAATACAAACTTTTAAAAATTCAGGAAAAAAATTTAGTTTGCCTTTTGGTGAATGGACATCTACTGCAAACAAGCAATTTGTGAATATTAATGCTCGTTCAAGAAATCTCAATTTGAACAAATTCTTGAATTTAGGCCTTATGGGCATACATGGATCTTTTTAGAGCAAAAAAGTGTATTGAAATGCTAACAGAACATCTAAACCAGTTTGAATTTTTACTAAAAAAAGACATTGTTGTTATCATAAGTGATGGACCAAATGTAAAACTTAAAATCGGAAAAGAAATTGAAGCCGATAATCAGCTTTGTTTCGCTCATGGCATCTACTTAGCAATTTGTGATGCTTTTTATTATAATAGACGAAATACAGAGCCAGAAACTTCTCCCAGTAAAACAGTGGCTGAACCATACTAGGGAAGTAAAAATTTAGACTTAAATGAAGATGAAGAGTCTTCCGAAAGTTTAGAATTCGGGTTTGTGTTAATTTCTGAAGACTAACAGAACTTTGCATACTCTGATGAATATATCGATGAACTTGTTAAAAAAGTTCGGAAAATAGTAATTTATTTTAAACGATCTCTAATAGGGAATGCAGTACTTCAAAAATATGTTAAATCTGAAAAAGAGAAAGAACTTTCCCTTCTTTTAGATTGCAAGACTAGGGGGAATAGTATAGTAACTATGCTTGAACAAATTTATTCTTTGAAAAACTGCATACAGAAAGCTTTAATCGATTTAAAAAGCCTCAAACCTGCTTAGATGATTCCGATTTTCTACTTATAAACAAAATTGCTGAAGTTGTCAAACAGATACATCTCACAGTAGAAGCACTCTGTCGCAGGAATTCTAATTTTTTACTGCAGATGCAGCCTTAAAAATTCTTTTAAACAAGTTGTCAGAGAAAAAATCAATTTGCTAATAAAATGACACACACTAAAACTACGCATCAGAGTATGACGACGCATGTAAATATCGGGTGTTTTAAATTATTTGCATAATCCTAAACAAGATGACCTTAGTGCAGAAACTAGCAGTATATTTTCTGTTCCTAATAAAATTGTTATTAAGAAGCAGTTAAAAGCAATAATTGAAAAGCTGAACAGTGTTGACAATAAAAATTCTGAAGATACAGAAATAATGCACAGTGAGCCTACTGCAAAAAAGCAATTGGATAACCAAACATATAAGGAAAAGTTGCAAGAAGAAATAGAAAAAAGCATGTTAGTTAACTCTAGAACCTGAAACACAAAAGCAAATGGATTTGTCAATAAAAAATAGAAATGAGATGTCTCTTTTTGAAAATGGTGGAGTCCTCGACCATCATTTAGAATTAGCTTATCAATATTTGCTGACAGCAGAACAAGCATTTTCAGCAGCAGGTTTTATTGCGATAAAAATTAGAAGTCGACTGGAGATGATACTTTAGATACCTTGATATTTTAAAGATCATATTTTCAAAGGAAAACTGATTAGCTAAAAAACAGTGAACTATTCAAACTAATCTTTTTTTTTTTTCTCGTCGTATGTAATAATTTTTTATATTATGCAACATTTTTTATTTTAACAACTATCTCTATTGAGAAATTTAAACTATACATCTATGTAATGTTTTATTGGTGTATATATTGAAGTGTGTGTGTGTTAAGTTCTTTTATTTCCAGAAAAAAAAAAAAAATCTTGTGTTTGCGATATCCTAGAATTGTAATCTTTAATTGCGTGGTTATGAGAATAATTAAAAATTTAATTAGTGATATTAATTATTGCCATTATTGATATATATATTAATTATTGACAATATTTGCAATAATTGTTATTTTGAGTTTTATGTTAACAAGTTTCGACTGTGTATTTAAAGTAAATAATTAAAAATATTTTAATTTTAGTTACTGAAATGCTAGTCAATGTACTGAACATTTGTTCTGATGACGAACTAATGTCAGATGGCGAAGAAACCTTTGAAGGTGAAGTTAAGGACGAAGGTGATTATAATTTAAATTCTAAGCTCGAAGTAGTATTAGTGGTAGAAGTAGTAATTGTAGTATAGTAGACCATAGTTTTAGTGGTAGTTTAGCTGTAGTATAACTTTTAAAGTCTTATTTATGTAGTTTGACTAACTGTTGCATTTTGATTTAAGTGTAATGAAATACATTTAATAATTTTCTTTCTTTTGCCTGGTTAATATTAAAACTTATTTTCAATAGTGCTGTTAGATTTCTTTGCTTTTTTACAGTAGAAGTGTACTTGATGCATTTGTTGTATCTTAAAATAAGATCTTTAAAAAAATACTTCCCAGGCATTTTCTTTATATTTAAAATCAATGTTAACAAATTTGGACAAAAATTATAACGCTGATAATTTAGAAATCGTTTGAGTCTTTAATCATTTCACTTTAAAATACAATTACAATTTGGTTTTCTTCTTTTTCACTCACTTTTTCTTTCTTCAGTTTCACTTTTCTGTTTGGTCAGTCAGCCCATTAATACCCGACAGCCTATAAATAGGATAGCCTCATTCTATCTCTCCTTATATCCAGTTAATGCATTTTTTTTATTCCTATGTATATGTGCATGTATCCCAGCATTCCTACTTACTGCTGTATTGTGCTGGAAACTGGTACAGTTTAGCTTTGGGGCATGTAGTTTGCAATTTCAACATTGTCAAGATCAATGGTAATGCTACTTTGTACAACAAAAGACAAAAAGTGGAACGCCATGCTTGGATTACACATCCGTCCAAAATTCTAGTCCATATCTCATCTCTGGGATGTCCATATCTCATTTTGCAAATTGAAATGAGACAACAGATTTTTTGACATTCAAAATATATTGTTTAAATTCAAACTTTAAATTAATTTGGGTATTAACGAGTTAAACGAAACAAGTTGAATGATTGTCTCAATTCTTTTATAGCCATAAAATATTTTGTATGTAAGTTAGAGATAACTATAGAAGTTTGTCTTAAAAATTGCATGAGGTACCTACAGACTGTAATAAGTTTTATTTTTCCCTTAGTAATGATTTCTTTAATGTATCATTATTACTGTGTTTTGTTTATTTATTCAAATAAAACTATTAATTTGAAGTTTTTTTTAGCATAATCCTCTTGCTGCTTTTTGGAAATTTTCTGCTTTGCAATGTGCAACTTTTGCTTATTTTACTTTTACCATCAAGCTTGACTTTAGTGCAACAGTCATTGTGTTTGCTTATTTTGTGAACATTAACATTTCATCTACTGAAAAAAAAAAATCCTGCATTCATTTACATGCTGTTTAAATTCATACCAAGTAGGTGAATTGCCAACTGAAATCTACTGAAAATTAGAATGTTAAATTAAAGCTTTTAAAAGTTTCAGGTGTTAGCTTTAAATATTTTATATATATATATATATATATATATATAAATTGAAAAGCTTGTTTTAGTGGTTTGAATTGCATTATCTGGCACTAACCAATAAAGATTTTAATTCTTTACTGCCCATGATTGCAGATATGCTACCAAATATTTAAAATATTTTGAAAAATATGATTATTTAAGAATCAAATCATGCTTCTAATAATTATATGTATTAATTTTTATTTCATTTGTTCCCAAATCTAATAAATAATCCAGAAAATATTCATATTTTGTGTGCATTTTTTAGGTTAGGCAACTAATAATGCGACTTATTGGGCTACCATACGAGGGATTTATTCTTCCTCCTATGGATGGGCTTCCCACATTCTTTAACACTTTCCAATATAGTTGAAATGTGTTTGAGTTCGGTTTGTCTGTGCTCTAAATCGTGTAAATATACCCAGATTGCCATGTAATTAATATTCCGTATATACTCGTGTATAAGTCGAATTTTAGACAAAATTTGGGAGCTGAAAATGGGGGGTCGACTTATACACGAGTAAGTTTTAAAAAAAAAAAAAAATAGCGGTGTGAAATACCGGAGTCATATTTTTTTCGCAGATAATTGGTGAATGTCAAGTCTTTTAATTAATCACATATGGGTCTAGGTTGGAGAGACAGACAAAAGCGGACAATGGTGATTGATAAAAAAAAATGTCAACAATAATGTCTCTGTAATTGTTCTGCACTCATTTTCTCTTGGGATGGAATTCCTTTTAATACAGGGGCATCCCTTTCAACATTTTAATCCCCTTTTTAAAAAGAGTTCAACTTGAGATTGCTTCTAGATTTCTCTCCTAAGAGTACTACAATACTAAGAAATACTATATTATAGCAGTTTAAGAAGTTGTTTACCCTTGTAAATAAAGCTTGAATAGATTTTTCAAAAAAAAAAAAAAAAAAAAAAAAAAGTAAGTAATCTTATTAAATTGATGTGAATAGCTTTCAAAATAGTTTAAGCTTCTTCAGTTTTACATAATTATACAATTTTAAAACGTTGAATAAAAAAAAAAAAAAAAAAAAAAAAAAAAAAAGTCTGATTAGAAACGTAAAAAGTTTACTAATTTAATGAAAATTTATTTTTTTTTTTCATCCTCGATTACAAATTATTTTTCAACATACTACCAGAAATGTGGGGTTCGACTTATACGCACGAAAATTCAATTTTTTCCAAAATTTTGTGTAAGAATTGGGGGGGTCGACTTATACACGAGTATATACGGTATGTTTTTAAGGATTACTATGGCCTGTTCGGTATTGAAAATGAAGTGTGTATCGTTTATGCCTTATAGTTCATTTACAGGGACACTCAAAAGGATTCCATTACATTATAGCCTATGAAGAACAATCGTTTGCAATAAATTTTAATAATATTTTTTATTATTCCATTTATCATTATTTTATTTATTAAATATCATCATGGCTGCAATCCGTCTGTTCTGTAAATCTGTTGTTCTGTAGTGCCAGTTTTACATCATAAATTTAACTAGTGAAAAAATGCCTACAACCTCTAATCTAATATTATACCATTATAGAAACAAATCATGACTGATACATTGATAATCTCTTATAATTTTAGTGCTATTACATCATTAAACATAATAAATTTTAGTATATACCTTGTCTTGGTTATTAAATGAGATTTTTTTTTCCATGGCCAAACATGCTAATTATTTTTATGCTTCATTTTGCTTTTATTGCCATCTGATATTTTATTTAAAACTATCATCACTTCTATTTCTCATTTTTCTTCCTACATGGGTAACTTTAGATTATTCTTTAGCATTTGCCGTTGGGATTTACCAAATCTGTATCTTGTGTCTCTATTATAATAATAATTTTGTTTTGTCGAGTTGCAACATTTATTCATGATATGTACCATTTCTTGAAACTTGGTTGTTTCATTGAAGTTTGTTTGATAAATAAATGTAAACTTTTTTAGTATAAAATGTATATTTTCTAGTTTGTGAAGATTTATATTCACTAAGCAAGTTTCAAATCAAACTTTTTTCCCTAAAAATTATATGCAATAATCTTCACCCTCTCTTATCTTTTTTTTTTTTAACATGTGTATTTACTGTGTATAACATTTTAATATTGATAAAATAGGTTTATTTTATCTAAATTAAATACTAATTAAAGACTAATTAAATCATTAAATGTTTGTCTTTAAAATTATTTCTTCTAAATACATATTTTATTTTTAAGATTTCTTGTATTTACTGTCATCTTAATAATGGCAGTTGTCTTTAATTTTTCTCTTTCAAAATGCTCAAGGCTCATGCAAATCATCAATTTAAGAAGTAAAAGCTTAGCATTGATGCTCCCAAAAATTAGGAATTTGTTATATCTTCTGTTTTATTTGGGAAGCATCTTGAAAGGTCTTTTTCTCAACTTTGTTCTGAAGTGTTTTTAGCCAAAAACCAAAGAAGATCAATTTCTAAAATTAATTTATTTTAAATTTACAATTGTTTAGTTAAGATTTTAATATAATAAACTTATTTGTAATTATTTTTGCATTTTCAGAACTATGTTACATTTAACTTTGAATTTTTATTCAGATTTAAGCTCATTTAAAATTTAACGTTAAAAGTTCTGTAAATTAATGTGAGAAAAGACTTTTAACTTTATATTACTAATTTTTAATAAATGTAAAGTAGTGTAGATTCAAATGCTCTTGCTTACATTAAAGGAGAAAGAAAAAGAATACCTTATATTATAATTTCTCATATTTAATTGCTACTTTGAGCTGACAGTAATGAATGTGCAATTTTTTTTTTCTTTACTTCAAAATGTATGTGTATTTTAAGTTGTTGCATAAATATTATTTTATGTTTATTTTAAATCTTTACCATTTAAGAGTTAATAATTTGTTACTTTTTAACATGTTATGACATTACTCATAAATATGTTTTCAAACTGTTATAGTACTTTTGCAGGGAATATCTTAATATATAGTGGAAGTTATTTATCATATGGGGCATTTCTTTTTTATATGTAAAAGGTATTATATAATATTCCCATCTATCTTTATCTATAATTAAAAATAAAAACCAAATAAAAAATAAAAATTTTGTAATTCCATAGTTTGAAGTTCCATTGCATTTCTGATTTTGAATACTAACATCTTAAATATTTTATATATATACATACATATATATGTTGATTTTCTAATTTAGGCATAACTTGAATCTTTTTTAAACACATTTTAAGTCATATTAAGAATGATAAACTAAAAACATTTCAAGCCTGATAGAAAATTTTCTTTTTTTCATATAAAGTAAAGCTTCATATTTTTAACTTTTAGCATTTCCCTATATCTTTTTGCTTGATCATTAATTGATTTTGAAACATATGCTTGGGCTTCTGGTATCGCTGCTTGCAGTTAAGATCATTAGCTTTTTTTTAAAGTTAAAAAGAATTGCTCGTGAATGTTACCGCTTGCTAAATGCGAATTAATTTAACGGTATGGGAATTTTTACTAATTTTATTTATTTTTTAAAGTATAAGCTTTGTTTATGATTGTATACATTTTAACTTTGAATTTTGATAATGAAACTGACATTTAACTTTTTTCTCTTTCATTTCTCATCCACTGCCATGTGTAAGTGCACTTAATTCCTCCTGTGTGTGCTGTAGATAGTGTTTGTGCACTGTTCAGTCACGTGGATGTGCTTATGAATTTAAGATGTTGTGCTAGATGTCACAATTATTTAGTCAATGTTTATAATTTTGTCAGGTGAAGTCCTTAAAGCCAATTAGTATGATCCAAAACCATGCTGTTTAAAATCCTTTGCTACCCTCTCTCTGTATATAGTGCATTTCCCCCCTTTTTCCTCACACTTTCAAAAGCTAGTGAATTTATTTAAAAAAGGATTTAAATTATATTTTTGCTTCTTATACACATTTATTATCCATTAATTGTAAAAGAAATATTTCTTTGTGCAATAATTCTCTATTGGAACTTTTTCATATTTATTTATTGTGATAATTTTAATTGAAGTTCCCCCCACCTTCCCCCCATTTATTTTTCATCAAAAAATAAGCTTCTTTTTCCTGAGAATGATACATTGTTGCCTCTAAAAACAATCTTTCGTTTTTTCATATATATTAATCAGATTGGCTGAAATACAAATTATGTGATACATTATACAAATATATATATGTGATTATTATGCAAATTATGTGAAAAATTGATAGGTGTCAGTAACACTTTTAGAATTTGCCAATGATGTATATTGCTTATATCTTCCATCTCCACTTTATCTTTATTAGTTTCAGAAAATTGCAATTTGCATTATATGTCCAAAGATCATGCATTATGTTAAGACATAATGATTAGTAGAAATAACTTTCTGCTTTTAATTCACTATTGTAAAGTCTTGAAAGTTTCTTTAACTTTTTAGGTATGTCCAGTTGATTTATAACAGTTATTAAGGAATAATACAGGTTCATAAAATTAAGTTGTATGAATTATTATTTAACATGATCTCTTTATTTTTTTTCTTTTAAGTTTTTACTAGATTATTATTGTATTACAATTTGTTTTATATTACTCTAAAATGGACTTTTTTTTTTTTAAAGATAATTTTATTTCAAAACTTTTAAATAGGCTTTTCATTTAAAATGGAGGTAAATAATAAAGAAACTATTTAATGTCTTTCATTGTGAATTATTTTAATGTACCAATTAATTTCCTTTACAAATTAGGTTTAATTTTAAAATGGAACTTTAGGTATATCACAACTTTCAAGGCTCTTACTTAGGTTGATAGTTCTGGGAGAAAGAAATCTGCAATTTGCTCTCTTTCAATCTACTTGCTAAAAGTTATCTCTGCCCCCCCCCTTTTTTTTTTTCCTTTGAATAATCAGAAAACCTATGAGAATAAAGACTGTACTGCTATAATCTTCTGAAAATGTTGCGTATTAGCATAAAAGGCTTAAAAAATTAAAAAAAAATTTATTTTATTGGATTTTTTTTTTTAAAACCTTTATTTACAATTACCTTCCTTATAGAGGCATACGAGAATAATTTTAAATATTATTAAAAGTTCTCATTAAATATAAGCTCCTTTTGTAGAGAATCTGCAAGAAAGCTTAATGATTGAGAATAGCATAAATGCTATGGGTCACTTTTGGTCCTTACATGTATTCCAGTTACATTAAAGTATGAATTTTTAATAAAAACCAAGAGTAAATCTCAGTGTTTTCATATCTTGTGTCTTTAACTGTTATGTTTCTTTAACCTATCATCCAACTTTTAGTATATTGTTCACTTAAAGAAAATCTGCATTGTAGTTATGAAAAAATCTTGCAGCTATTGTACATTTCTTTTAGATCACCATAAAAAATTTCTCATACATAATGTAAATAGGTTTTTGATATGTCATGTGCATTGTTTTCTGTTGATCAAAGAGGCTAATTTCTTATCACCAAATAGAAAATTCTATATAATTTTTGCAAAAGAAAATATTTGAAAAAGTTTTCTGTCCTGTAAAAGTCTATTATACTTTTAGCAATTTGGAGAAATTGGTAGGTTACTTCTAAACTCCGCTCATCGAAGTTTATACTTGTTGCTTTTGAAGTTACTCATTGCTGTTTGTTTTATCATATATTGTGGCTTTAAAGACTTTGCTATTCTGTGAATTATTTTCGTGTTCAAATTTATCTATTTTTATATTTTTTCTGTAATTTTTTAATTTGTTTTTAGCTGCTTTTTTTATTCATTTGTTTTTTATTTTGATGTTTATAAAAGTGAATATATTTCAGTGGTAGCATGTTGGCTGTTGTTCTGAGTTTTCTTGGTGTTATTTTTACAATACATGATTGATTATTAATAATAGAAATGGTTGATATATTTAGAAAATAGATAGCTTTTGGTGTTACTGTCATAATATATAACTGTTTTGTAATTGTGTGTAAATTCTTTTATAGTATTTGTATTTATTTATTTTTTAAATATAGTTGAGTTTCAAACTAGCCAGGGTTCTAAAAAAAGTGTTTAAAAAAAAAAAAAAACAGCCCGGGCAGGTACTCGGCCAGCTACCCACTACAACCCTTATGGTTGTAAAAAAACCCTTTTTTTTTAAACCCAGTCCGAGCAGGTACCCAGGCAGCTTCCCTGTACTTCATTTGTAACATTGAAAACAGTTAACGATTTTATATTATTAAAAATTTTGTCAGGTATTGTTACTAAATTTTCAATGCTATTTTATGTAGAAAAGAACATAAATATTGTAATTAATTTTGATGAAACATAATGTAAGCAGTTTTGAATATTTTTAAATGTAATCTTTCAGCTTTATTATTAATTCCATATCTTCTCAAATCTTCTATCTTTCTCTGTAGATATTTCATATCTACTAATTCCATATCTATCTACTAATTCCATATCTATCTACTAATTCCATATCTATCTACTAATTCCATATCTGAAGGGCTTAAATGCACCAGTTTCTTTTCTTTTCTTTCTTATTTATCCTTATGTTTATTCATTTTCCAATTTTTCTATTTTTATAATACTTTGTATATTTCTGAAGACTGATTAAAAAAAAAAAAAAAAAAAACCTTTCTGTTAGATGCATATAAGGATTATTATGTGGCTCCTTTATGATGATGTATAATACATGTGTGTCATTCATAAACATATAAGCACCTGCGAACAATTGCAGCAAAGAGCTTACTTCTAGAGCATTAAAAAGAAAATTCAAAATATTCTCGAAGAGGAGACATTTTGATAATCAAAGGCAGAGAATATAACCACACCACATCTTACCCCCTTACTTAAATTCATTACTGTAAGACACTATTGATTGTATTTAATTTGATTTTACTGTTAAACAGCTTTTTTTTTTGTTGTTGTTAGTTGGGGGAAAAAGTTATTTGATAGTTTTTTAAATATTGTGGAACAATTAGACCTAAATTAATTTGTAGCACCTTTTGTTTATTAGGGTTACCAAAGATTTTCTTTTTCAGAATTTAATCCTTTAATTGATAGTATAATATTCCTGTTCTAAAGTGTGATTTAATTAAAAGGTACTTTTATTTACACTTTGCTTATTTTTCTTTTGACATTTAGTTTTCTGCATGCATAGTAATTATTTATCATAAACTAGCTGGTCCGATGTTGCCCAGGCCCATGATAATAACCTTAAATGAAACTCAAGTTTTTTTTTTTTTTTTTAAGAAACTGCACTAATGGGCCCCAAGAAGGAGATTAATATTCAAAATTTGTGATAGCTGAGGTCCAACAAATTTTTTTGTTGTTAAAGTAGTAACTGGAAGTACCTTTTAGAAGTTGTTAGGAAAAAAAAACTAATGAATCACACTATTTTTACAGGAGCTATAGTTGGGGGGGGGGGGGGGGGGGACAAAAGAAGAAGCCAACTGATAGTTTTGAACTTAAGAGGAAAACATCTTAAAAGGTCAGAGTACTTAGTGCTTTAGATCTTCAATCACTCATGAAAGGTGCAGCTTCTGTTTACCTGAGCACCGGAAGGTAGAAGTCTGGACAAATGGTTTACCCAGTTTGCAATAAGTGTGCTTCTGGGAATGCTTCTCCTGACCACATTTTAGACTGCCTCCAATTCACCCACGATGACATAAATAGAGATCTTCTATTGTTTCTGGACTTCTTGCAAGTATATAACCTCATGGAACAAGTCCAGCTGTCGCTGGACATGTAGGATATGAGACAACAACAATAGATCTTCAATCAGTCAAAATTAAGCTTAGGGTATAAATTAATCATTATAATAAAATTTTGAAGAATTTCTTAAAAAGAGGCCCTAGAGCCCTAAGAAAAATATGAGGATGGTGGCCTGGGGAGAGGAGTCAAAGACTCAACTTTAAAGTTCTGCATTGAAAGGGTGACACAATTAGGGGATGAAAAATGCATGACAGAAAAAAAGTTTAAGCACCCTAGACCGGGGACCAGGGTCCTAACTGGAATATAGAAATGAGGGAATAACTAAATAGAGAAAAGGCCCCAAAAACGAAGAAGATCGGATGAAAAGAGGACAAGTTATTAACAATTTAGGGCAAAAATCTTAAAGGGGCCCAGAGGCACGTGTCTTATGGGAGAAATTTTTTTTTCGTTCATGTAGTAGCTGGAAGTCCTAAGATGTTGTTTTTAAAAAAAAAAAAAAAAAAAAAAAGCTAGTGGGTGATTTTTAAGGGAACTAAATTAGGGTGCCCAAAAGGGGCCAGCTGATAGTTTTGAGTTAAGCTCTAAGAGGAAAACATCTTAAAAGGTGCTAGAACTTAGCACTTTAGATCTTATATTAGTCAAAATTAAGCATAGGGTATAAATTAATAACTAGAATAAAATTTTAAAGAAATGCTTAAGAAAGGACCATACGGTCCCAATAAAAATATGAGGATGGTGGCCTGGGGAGAGGAGTCAGGAGACTAAATTTAATGTACATTGAGAGGGTGACACAATTAGGGGGTAAAAAATTCATGGCGCCCAAAAAGTTCAAGGGCACCGGACCAGGTCCCAGGGGGCCATGGTACTAACTGGAATGTAGAAATGGTGAATAACTAACTAGAGAATAGGCTTTAAAAATGAAGAAGATCGAATAAAAAGTAGGCACATTATTAATAAATTAGGGAACAAAAACTTCAAGGGGCCTGTACTAGGCTTCTGAAGGGGGGGGGGGGGGCAAAGTCTTAACTGGAACGTAGAAATGAGGGAAAAGCTAAATGGAGAAAAGGCACCGAAACAAAGAAGATCAGATAAAATTTGGGCAAGTTATTAACAATTTAGGACAAAAAGCTTAAAGAAGCTCTAGCGAGTCCGGGTCTTAAAAAAATTAAAAATCTGAGCCCCAGGTGTCTCAGGGACCTGCCTTGGACTATCTGCACCCAAATTTTCAGACTTCTACATGCGGTAGATTTTGTTAGCCATCGCACACACAGATAAAAAACTTTCTTTTATTATTACTAGATATTTTTATTGTATTTTATGCTTTAAAAGATAACTCATAACACTGTTACATTTGATGAATTACATTAATAATTTTCCAAGATACAGAAAATTTGTTTCGTTATGTTTAAGTATTGCAATCATCTCATAGATTATTTTGAAATTTCTATAATTTGAATAGGTAGAAGATTGTGTTTCAGGGATAAGGGGAAATAAAGGTTATGCAGCGTTTTCCATGCTTATTGAGTCTGTCTGCAATGTACTGTGTGGTTTTGAAACTCACCTGTATTTATTATTTTTTTAACTGAAAATAAAATCTATTTATTGTTTATATTGCCTACAAAAGATGTGAAAATTAAAATTTATTTTGACTCATTGATATGATTGTAATTTCTCTTATAATTATTTTCTATAGTTTTGGACTTATGAAATGTATGTTTTTAACATTTCATGTATAAAAATGTTTAGCATCTTAGTAACTAATTTTACCTGTTGAAATAAGAGTTAATCTCAAATTGGTGCAAACAGAAAACTTGATTGTATCCAACTTAGTTTTCTGTTGTGCTGCAAATTATGCAAAATTTCACTAAATAGGTTTTAATTTTAAACGTAACTAGAATATTGTATATAAGAAACTTTGTATTTAATGTTGTTCTATGTTTTGTAATATAAAATGAGTGAATAATTTTGTATTAAAAATATTTGTCAGTATGCTAATTTTTATTTTGCTTAATATGTCAGCGGCTGCTTCAGCTACAGCAAGGAAAGAAGTTATTCGTAATAAAATTAGAGCAATTGGGAAAATGGCCCGTGTATTTTCTGTATTAAGGTAAGTCTATATTTAGTTTTATGTTATTGTCTACCATTACAATTCCCCTTTAAAAATGAACTAAAATAATTAAACTATTAACCCATTTTAGGCCAAGCATAGAAATTTTATAAAATTTGGTATTATTTGCATTGAAATTTGCTTAAATTATATTCATTAAGACACCAAAAAAGTTTCGTGCATGAAAAATAATATTTTATTTAATTTGACATTATTAATTTACCATTAATAATTTACCATTAAATTTAAATAAAAAATTTTAAGTTTTCTTATGGGTTTTATTTTATTTACAGAACTTGCAACTTTACTCCATTATAAAATCATATGATTAATCTCAAGTGGAATAATTATAGATTTTCAAAAAGTCGAATTTGTCAATAACAGTTTCAAGTAAAAAACCAGCGTATTTTGAAAATTTCTCAACAGAAAGTGATTACTTCAGTTGAATTACTAATATTTTATAGATGTCTCCAGAACCCTTAAAAATAGCAGAAAAATAAAATTAGTGAAAAATATACGTCACAGTGTAATAAAAATATATCTATTGAAATGGTGCGTTTGGCCGAAAATGGGTTAAGTAGGAAAATAAATGAGATATTTTAAAAGTAACAATATGTATAATATCGTGAGATGTTTGTTATTCATTATCATACAAAAGTAAAAAAATGTTTTTCTTAACATTTAAAAGTCAGAACTTATAAATAAATGCATGTAACATTCGTTCTGCTATCTTAAATTTGTTTAATAATAATAATAAAGAGTAGATTTCTAATTATTTCCATAATAAATAAATGTCTTAAGTACATTAAATTTTTCTGAGACTTGTAATTTTTACTATTTGAATAAGTATTAATATTTCAATTTTAATTGTTTTTATTTCAATATTGAGACAAATAATTTTAATTAGAAGATAACAGTATTTTGATATCGTATTTTACATGCAGTCCTATTAATTCTTTTAATTTTGACCTAATGCTAAACATATCTTTCTTAAAACTTCAATCTAAGTCTTTTTCTGCAGAAGAAAGAGTGTCGTTATTATGCGTATTACTTATATACAGTAGAAGATCTTTATAATGCAAATCTAAAAACACGAGGTTGTGTGTTATATAAAATTTTGCGTTATATGGATCACATTTCACACATCATTAAATTTAGAATGTAAAACATGGCCAAATATGTGTGAAACATACCAAAATACATTAGAGTATCTTTATATTGCATTCTTTATTACCAGGAGTTGTGCAGATTGTAATTTTTTGCATAATATAGATCATTCCACATATTGTTAAATTTACTTTATAAACATTGTCCAAACATACCTGTATCAAATCATAGTAATTTTTTCAGTAATTAGCTCTGATTTAAGGAGATAAAGTTGAATCAATGTATCAAATTTAGTCCTCTAGAAAATATCAACTATTTATGATGTGGGAATTCAGGTGTTTCTTAACTGAAAATTCATTGTTTACACCTGAGAAGTTGTGTTATATGGAGAATTGCGTTATAAGGATCTTCTACTATATATGCATTTTGTAATTTAATGCTGCAAGATATATATGTATTAGTGACATGGCATTATAAAAAATTTGCTTTTTTATGATGAATATTTGAATCTGCATTTCCTTATGTTTCTTATTGGTATGTTTTAGAGAGGAAAGTGAGAGTGTACTACAGCTCAAAGGTCTTACTCCTACTGGTCAATTACCAATTGGCACACTTCAAGGTGGAAAAACTTCTATCAAAAATGGTAAATTAATAGATAGTTTTTATTTTATGGGCATGGTTTATAATTTTTATAAAGAACTCATTAACTATGATTTACATAAAAATAAATGATTGTTTGAAATCATATTGTTTTGGATTAGATCTCTTTAGAAAACTTCTGCTGAAAAGTCTCAAACATTCCAACTCTAATATTTTTAATTTCCTTCTTAAATAAATATTTGACATTTGATTATTCATTGAGTACTTCTTCCAGATTTTTTTTTTTTTAAATATATTTTATTTTATTTATATATACCTTATTCTCTTTTTTGTGTGTGTGTTGTCTTTAGAATAGCTGGAAATAAAAATTGCTGTCAAAATAGTTCGTTGAGAATAACTACACAGGATACACAAAACTCATGATTATTTAAAAAAACAAAAAAAATCTGATTTTTTAACACTTTCCTGCATAGTTGAAAAATGTTTATGACTTCGGTTTATCTGTCCGTGTTCTAACTCACGTAAATACGTTCAGATTGACCTGCAATTTTTGTATGTTATTGTCGTTTACTATAGCATGTTCCCTATTTCAACTGAAGCGTGTAGCACTTATAATTTTTTTACAGGGACAGTCAAAAGTATTCTGTTACATTACATTCAATGGGAAATAATCATTTCAAGTGCATTTTTATGATGCTACGTCAGTTAAAACATGATGATATATAATTATGAAAATTATGAAGAGCATTAAAGCATGCATTTTGTAGAATGGGGGGGGGGGCAAAACATTTATTATTCGTTTACAGGGTCACATTTACATATGATCTATACAAAATTATGGTTTTACAGGGTCAAACAAAAGAATTCTGTTACACATTGTTCTATGGGGGGAAAAATCATTTGCAGGGTAAATTTAGTGATATTTCACTATTTCAAGCATAAGGAAAATTATATACATTATTCAGGTGTACTATAAATTGCTCTCTTGAAAGTGTGGTGTGCATTAAGTTTATTTACAGGGACACACAAAAGATATCGATTATAGTACATGTGCAATATTTACAGTCTATATGGAGATAAGTCGTTTTAAACTTTGTTTGCTTTTTTAAGTTTAACTAAATTTTTTCATGGTACGTGTGTGTTTATAAACTAGGTTGATCATTTACAGGGCTACACAAGGGAATCCGTAAGTATTACAGACTGTGGGAGTGAATTGCTTAAAGGTAGTTTTTAATTATGTTACACATGTTCCTACTGAACTATATTTAGTAGACTAACAGAAGTTTGTGGGATATAAATAAATTCATATACAGGGCTACACAAAGAAAAATATACATTGTCGTTTACGTTTGGTAATTGCTGCGAGTGAGTTTTAAGTTGCCTTTTAGCTTGACATGTGGTGTGTACAAAAGGCTTCAGATAATAATCAAGACTGTACAAAAGATTTCGAGTGCATCTCCATCGATTGACGAAAATTGCTAAATGTGAATATTCTAACTGAACTAAATTTGATCTTGCTATATATCTACATCTATTGATCATATACAGGGCTACACAAAATAATTCGACTACTTTTTTTGACACTGGAAGGTAATTTCGAAAACTGTATTTTTCATTGTGTTATATGTTTCCTGTATGTTTAATTACATATCTTATTTCACCTTATGTAACGTTGGAGTTTCGTTACAGTTTTCCGGCTGTGTTGGAAAGTGTTTCATAATCTATGCTTGACACATGATTTTTCGTTCTTGTTAAATTTAAATCAGATTTTTTAAATTTAACTAATTATTTTAGAAAGTTGAATTTTCTACACATTAAGCATATGAATTTAGCAAGAATGCTTAATGATTTTTAAAATTTTAAAATGTAAGTACCATATGAAAACTAATAAATATAAAGAAATTAATTTTTAAATTGCATAAAAATATTTAACCCCTTGCCTGTGGAGAATATTTGAGAAAAACGTGCCAAAAATGGAATTTTTTTTTTCTTTTTAAAAACAATGCAAAGAAACTTTTAGCTTGTGAAATATTTATATACCTGCCTGTCAAACATAATGTGGCTTGAATGAAATTTGGAAAGAACTACAAAAATCCGACAAATAGCGCGAAACTGCCGAACTTTTCGCGGGAAAGTATCACCATCTATTGTGAAAATAGTAAATTACATATTATGCATTGGATGAAGTGAGTTCAAGCTTCACGGAATTGAAACACCAATTTTTCTCTTGCCCAAACTCTGGTCAGGCATTCTAAAATTGGCACGTTTGCGTTGCCCAAACTGAGTTCGGGTGTCACAGGCAAGGGCTTAAAAAAAGAAAGATTTTTTTTCTTTTTGCAATAGCTAGAAGTTTGTTAAATAGTATTTTCCAGCATATAAGATATATCCTTTTCTTAAACAATTTCTTTAAATGTGTAAATATAAAATATAGAAGATCTAAAATCTTTTGAAATAACATTTTTCATAAAAATATGCCATTATACACACTTGTTAATACAATTGATTTTATTTTAAATATATGACATAAATGTTCAAGATTTTTCTCGAAAGATTAAAGTTTAAAAATATATAATTATAATACCATTTTAGAATCACCTCCAATTTCATTTCTAATTTTATTAATACCTGATATTGAAAGTCAATGGAAAAAATTAATTTGTAACTTGCCTTTGTGACTTTTAGTAAGTAAAAATATTGAAATGGAAAATAGGCAAATACTTTAGATATGAAAAATTTATCATCATTTTTTCAAAACATTTAGGGCTTGAAATTCGAAGCTTTGCATGAAAAAACCAGTTTTCCTGCTTTTTCATTTCCCAGTTTGTTTATAAATTTTAAATGTACTAAACTGTAAGGATCAAATAGTCTTTCCTACAGATGTTAGCGAGCAGTTGCTTTATTTAGAAGCACGGCAGTGCCTCCACCAAGTCAAGAAAGTACAACCGTAATTGCTTTTTCATCAGGCGTTTAATAAAAACTTTAATTGAAATGGGCTCTCCACCATTCTGAAAGAGAGATTTGGGATACAGTATTTTGTTCAAAAAGAAAGTCATAAAAATGATCTGCCTTTTAGCTACATAAAACTACTCGTGAATTTATTCCTAGCAAAATCCTTTTATTTATTTATTTTTTATCTCAGTCAAATTGCATATTTTTTAATTCATCATGCATACTCTTGACATAAGCTGCAATATCTGCGACAAGGCTACCAATGAAACAGTTACATTTAGCTTTGCACTTTGATATTACTTCAGGAGCAATTTTTATATATGGTGTGAATTTTCCGATGTGTCAATGGAATCCACAAGATACCAATCCCTGCTGCATATGGTGACAATTGCACAAATAATAGGCACATTGTGGACATTTTACTCACCATCTAAACTTAAACAGACTGTCTGGCTTTCAAACACTTTGCAATTTTTTCCTTATAAATATGATCTAAATGTATGCCACCAATTTCTCTGCAGGTAAGTAAGTGGAATGTAACCAGGACATACTAAATACATCATATTTTAAATTCACCATGAATAAAATCAATTGCATGAGAAATATTATCTATTTGTTACCACAAGAATTAACAAGCTGTTATGCAAGAGAAAAACATAAAAAAATCAATCGGCTATAAACATTTGTAGATTGACGCACTTCATTATTTTGCTTTACAACAATATCTTTATTTTGCTTTTCTGTGCTCTTACAGCCAGTGACACAACCAATTGCAAGATATATAAAAATAAATAAAAATGTTAATTTATCAAACAAATTGCAACAATGTCAAGCATCTAAGTGATGCATATAATGGTAATAATGCCATATTAATATGCCCAAATGAATTCTGGGCCACTTTTGGCCACCTTTGTTCTGAAAATGCCATCATGATACTTTTTTGATGATGAATCTGTTGTTTTCTCTTTAGTTAGAAGGAAAGAAAAAACAATATGTACAGATTGTGAATAAATTACAATTAAAATTTTAAAAAGGCATAAGTTTTTTAGGGGGGGGGGGGGGAGGGTTGATTTTAATAAATAATATGTATGTTGTTTAAATTTTATTATATTCTAAATCAAGACAATTGGTTACTACATATTTCAAAAGAATAAAATTTCAATATTGATTTAAATCAATGATTTAAAAAAATCAGGGTGATTTAAATCAGTGTACCCTGTACTTGATGATGCCCTGATGAGTACCCTGTAACTACATGATGATAAAAAAAAAAGATTGGACAAAGTGGTGATAAAGCACAGCACACCAAAACAATTTCTGTATAGGAAACAAGTTTCATATTAAATTTTTTACACTCAAAATTACAGGGTGTATAACTTCAATCTGAACATAACTATCATTCATAATTTTAACTGAAATAGGTTTTTGTAAGTAATTTTCAAGTCTTTATCTTTGGTTTGTTGTGAAATTCAATGATATCATGAAAAATAATTGAAGTGTGTTACATTTTAGTAAGTTAAAACTATATGAACTGTCAATTACATTCAGAAATACAAAGCATCTAGTTCAGCTGTATTTATATAAGGATGGTAGCCACTTGCACTCACCACATGGTTCGTACATTTTGGAAAAAAGTATTCATTTTTAAGGTGTGAAAAGTGCTGGAAAAGCTTTCAAGTGCTTAAAAATGCTGGAAAATTTTCAAAAATGTATTAATAGTCCTTGGTTCTAACAAGCCAAATAAAAATAAAATATGTCCATACATTTTTATATTAAAAAAAACCCTTTTCTCTCTCTCTCTCTCTCTCTCTCTCTATATATATATATATAACCATTAATGAAATATAACTGAAACTTGAAATTAGGATTTAGAAAGTAATAATTTATTGACAACGAATTGTAACCCCAGCACTATGAATACAGATATTAAATACTTATTTAAAGGAAGTAGAAATTAAATTAAAAATTGAATGAAATAAATAGAATGAATGAAATTTGTGGAATTTATACAGAATTATCAAGTCCCAAATGCATAAATTCCACAAATAAAATGAGTGGTTTCATCTTCATATTAGCATTAAAATTGCTAAAGAATATGAATTTGGGACGACCACTTATAGACACATAACCATCTAGTGAAAAAAAAACTTAAAGATCATAAAACAAATACAATACTAATACAATACCAAACTAGTCGTTGGGGGCCACCGTAATACTTACCCATCATGGATATGCATAATGTAAAATATTAAAACAAAAATGTGTAAACTACTTATAAAATGCATAGCAATTCAAATAAAATCGTGGCTTGATGACGTCATAACTTTATAGGCTCGATTACTGAATTGCTTGAAAGAGGTTTTTCCTTATAACTCCAAAAATAATAATCCTATTAACTAGCGGTTTATTGCATCTGATTAAGCATCAAATTTCCAATTAAAATATATCTTTGAAGTGAAATTTGGATGAAATACAGGGTCATGAAAAATCGAAGAGTGTGGAAAATAGGATTACAAATATCTCGGCAACTAATTATCCAATCGACTTCATGCTTTATGCAAAATTTATGTTTTTTTATTGTCTTTAATATTCATTTCTTAAAATAAACAATTTCGAAAATTTTTATATACCTTTTATCAGAACGAATATTTCGAGAGTCCGAAAAAAATAGTTCCGGTTAATCGAGGTTATTGAAATAAAATAGGCTTCTTCCCATTATTACATACTAAGTACATACCGAATTGCAAGTCTCTATCTCAATTTTTTCGGGAGATAGAGCGTTTACAGACACACAGACGGACGGCAAAATTTTTTTTCTAAAAATATGTTTTTTGGAACCTCCAGTGTCTGAAATGTGTAAATCCGTCAAAAAAAAAATTTCGATTTTCAAAACGATTACAAGACTTACCCTATACTACGTATGATGGGTAAGTAAAAGGAGAGAAACCTTACCCATAATTATAAGAGAAAAACTTGATAATAGATCCCCAAATACCAAAAACTACGCGATGAAGATGGATTCCTGCTCACAACACTGACCAGATACATGAAGACAACAATAAAGGCAATGAATTGCAAAAAAAATTTCTAAATGTTGCCAAAAACATTTTTAAAAGATTACAAACCCTGTTGCCAAAACAATTTAAAAAATGAATTACTTGGATATATGGAATATTTTAAAGCAAACAAACCATGGTGCTGCCATCTATGATCTGAATATGTAGTGACTATACAATGGAAAAATCAATATTAAAAATGAAACCATTCTATCTAAAGTGATAATAATTAGTTAATAAATATAAATGAAATTAAAAATAAAATAAATAATATTTAGTTAATAAATATATATGAAATTAAAAATAAAATAAATAATATTTAGTTAATAAATATATATGAAATTAAAAATAAAATGAATAATAAATCCAATTACATTAAAGTAAAAATGGATGTAGTAATGATTAATTCTATGTTAAAAAAATAGGATGTAATGTGTTAAAATTAAGAATTAATGATTAATACTCCACAAATTTCATTCATTCTATTTATTTCATTCAATTTTTAATTTAATTTCTACTTCTTTTAAATAAGTATTTAATAAAATATATAGAAAATTCCATATAATGCGAACGACAAATTCACCCTCTCAAATTTATAAAACACAATGCAAACACATTGATAATTTGTTGTTACTACAGAGGTGCCATAAAACAAAACACAGTTTTAAAATCAAAACTATTAGATGTTAAAAATCCATAAGCTATTTTGGACCTGGCCGGAGCGCGCCATTCGGAGCGTTGTCTTCTCGGCGGCTTGTGTTCATCTGAGGAAGGCTAATGTTTAGCCGAAAGCTTATGGATTTTTAACATCTAATAATTTTAATTTTAAAACTGTGTTTTGTTTTATGGCACCTCTGTAGTAACAACAAATTATCAATGTGTTTGCATTGTGTTTTATAAGTATTTAATATCTATATTCATAGTGCTGGGGTTACAATTTCGTTGTCAACAAATTATTACTTCCTAAATCATAATTTCAAGTTTCAGTTGGTGTTTCGGTAATGTTTCATTAATGGTTATATATTAGCATTCAAATTATTATGCTGCATATGCGCATATAAGGAATCACACGCTGCTAAAGATTACATTGTCTCTTCCAGGACACCATGTACTAGATGTTAGTCACTGGGAAACTTGTCTCAAAAGCAACCAATCAAAGTGTACGATCACAGAGGATGGATTCTCCAACAAGACGAAAGCAAAAGCATGACGCATTTCGCAGATTTACCACATTAGTGGACTCTGATTGGTTACTTGCGAACTGAGTTTCCCAGCTTTAGTAAACAAAGTTTAGCACCTTTTCCTTCACTGTAAAAATCGGATGATGTTGTGAGGCCCAGCATAGATGCCAACATCTCTGGAAATTCTGGATTTTCTCCAGAAATGTTGCATAAAGTACGGTATTAAAGTATAAAATACGGAAATCTGCGCTTACAAGAAGAAAAAAAAAATCCCTATCCAATTACGATATTAAGTTTCCTCGTGAGCCATGAAGTTCCTTAGTCCAGATCCATTATGCAATTTTTTTCGCAATTATATTTTTTTGTTTCGCCGAAAATTTCATGAATTATTTATTCTTTGTAGAATTTTGAAATATGCAATAAAAGTTCAGAAAAAAAATTTTTTTTTTTGGATGGTACAAAAATGTTAAAATGAAACAAAAGAGGATTTTATTATTATTATTAAAGGGATAGATAATTTTGGAATAGTAATTTGAATTTAAAATATTTTGAAGTTTCAAAATAAGAGAAAGAGAGAGAATTTATTAAATGGCCAAATGATCAGTAGTAGTGGTTAGTATGATTTGCATTGTAAAAATTATTAAAAAGGAAATAATAAGATATTCAACATGATGGATTATATAAATAAACATAGTCCAGTAGAAATAGCGCAAAAAAGGGCCTTGCCTTACAAAAATTCGGGTAGTTCTGATTTTTGGGTATGCTGTAAAGGTTGACCCTCTAATAAAAAAACCAAGTTTTCGACCTTCTAGACCTTGTGCGTTTTTCACAATATTGAAAAAAACAATATTTGTCGGCACTTTTTTCGATTTTTCTTAACTAACTCAATTTTAGTGCATTTTACAGAAAAAAGCACTGTTACCATTTTGTAGAGCATAAAATTCTCTACAACATGCAGTATTCAGGTTTGTAAATTGTCCAAATAGGGGGTAAGATACGGAGCCGGGAAAATAGGGTTAAATTTGGAAAAAAATGTAAAAATCCACAAATGACGTTAGTGTTTGCTTAATAACCCACTTTTAGTGCATTTTAGAAACAAAATTGTCATAATCGACCTTTTAGAGCATGAGATAGTCGATAGTTTCATGTATTATAGGTTGACCCTCTAATAAAAAAACCAAGTTTTCGATCTTCTAGACCTTGTGTGTTTTTCACAATATTGAAAAAACCAATATTTTTCGGCACTTTTTTTGATTTTTCTTAAATAACTCAATTTTAGTGCATTTTACAGAAAAAGCACTTTCACCATTTTGTAGAGCATAAATTTCTCTACAACATGCAGTATTCAGATTTGTAAATTGTCCAAATAGGGGGTAAGATACGGAGCCAAAAAAAATAGGGTAAAATTTGCAAAAATCCACTAAAGACGTTAGTTTTTGCTTAATAACCTTCTTTTAGTGCATTTCAGAGACAAAAGCACTTCCACCATTTTGTAGAGCATAAAATTCTCTACAACATGCAGTATTCATGTTTGTAAACTGTCCAAATAGAGGGGGTAAGATACGGAGCCGGGATAATAGGGTTAAATTTGGAAAAAATGTAAAAATCCACAAATGACGTTAGTTTTTTCTTAATAACATACTTTTAGTGCGTTTTCGAGACAAAAGCACTTTCAACAATTTGTAGAACATAAAATTCTCTACCACATGCAGTATTCGTGTTTGTAAATTGTCCAAATAGGGGGTAAGATACGGAGCCGGGAAAATAGGGTTAAATTTGGAAAAAAATGTAAAAATCCACAAATGACGTTAGTGTTTGCTTAATAACCCACTTTTAGTGCATTTTAGAAACAGAATTGTCATAATCAACTTTTTAGAGCATGAGATAGTCGATAGTTTCATTTATTATAAAATTAATTGTTCGTAATAAACCTTTAAAATCACAGCAAAAAGATTTTGGGTGAAAACAGGAAAATACTGCCTAACAAGTTATTAATTTAAAAAACGAGCTTTTATTTTTGATATTGAAAACACGATGCGGTTAATTAATTACAGAATGTACAAGAATTTAATCACCAAATATATAGAAATTATAGTCACTTTGTCATATATGTTTCCTTTTTCTGCTGCTTGGCCGTAATGATACCATCGTCTCAGATACTTCATCGTCCGTCTCTGTACTTGACTCGATTGGATGTTCTAGTTCAAGAGTCTATTATAGACATTTAATGATCTAATAAATGAAACTTATAGACTACTTCATGCTTTACAAACTTTATACTGACACTTTTGTCTCTAAAACGCACTAAAAGTAGGTTATTAAGCAAAAACTAACGTCTTTAGTGGATTTTTGCATTTTTTGCAATTTTTATCCTATTTTCCCGGCTCTGTATCTTACCCCCTATTTGGACAATTTACAAATCTGAATACTGCATGTTGTAGAGAATTTTATGCTCTACAAAATGGTGAAAGTGCTTTTTCTGTAAAATGCACTAAAATTGAGTTATTTAAGAAAAATTTAAAAAAAGTGCCGAAAAATATTGGTTTTTCAATATTGTGAAAAACACACAATGTCTAGAAGATCGAAAACTTGGTTTTTTTATTAGAGGGTCAACCTATAATAAATGAAACTATCGACTATCTCATGCTCTAAAAATTTGATTATGACAATTTTGTTTCTAAAATGCACTAAAAGTAGGTTATTAAACAAAAACTAACGTCTTTAGTGGATTTATGCATTTTTTGCAAATTTTAACCTATTTTCCCGGCTCTGTATCTTACCCCCTATTTGGACAATTTACAAACCTGAATACTGCATGTTGTAGAGAATTTTATGCTCTACAAAATGGTAAGTGCTTTTTTCCGTAAAATGCATTAAAATTGAGTTATTCAAGAAAAATTGAAAAAAGTGCCGAAAATATTGGTTTTTTCAATATTGTGAAAAACGCACAAGGTCTAGAAGGTCGAAAACTTGGTTTTTTTATTAGAGTGTCAACCTTTACAACATACCTAAAAATCAGAACTACCCGAATTTTTGTAAGGTAAAATGCTATTTCTACTGGACTAACAGTGGATTTACCTGAACTAAACAGCATTTATTTTTCTTCATACAGAAAACCTATATTTATAAGTATTTGCAATGTGGAGATGTGTCTTATATTTAATTTGTCTTAAATTTCATAATATTTTAATAGTGAGTTATTTATATTTAATTCTTCACTTTAATTTTACAAATACTACATATTCTTTTCAGATTTCTCAATATTAAAAATAATTCAATTAAAACTCATCTTATAAGTAAATTTACTTAATCTTTATCTTATTATGAAATGTAATTCTTAATAAAAATCAAATATTCTGGCAGGCACACCATAAATTTAATAGCATAATAAATACTCTGTGTAAAATAATAAGATACAATAAAGAATTACCATTTATTATTCAATTATTTTTTATTGAACATTTAAATATTTGGCTAATGAGAGGAAGGGGAGAGATTAAGTGCACTCAATTAAAAATATTTTGTTTTCATAGTTTCATAATATGTAAATACAAATTTGAATAAAATTTTGGAAACAAATTTTTTCAAATAACAATAACATAATTGATTTTCAAATATGACATTTGCCTCAGGATAAAAGGATTTCATTATATTTATTTATATTACACATATTTTGTAAAATTATATATAAAGTGACAATAACATCATAACTTTAACTTCAGCAGATAGATACATGACTTTTCTATATAATAATAGTTCAATATTTTGCTTTCATTGATTGAATACAATGTGCAAATCAAAAATGATGATTAAGTGAATTAAATGTCAAATATTTATAAAAATATTACTACTTATTAAAAATTATCCTTCAGTAAAAAGGAGTATTTTTGTCAACGATAGTTATTCAGCTATTGAAGGAAATTATCAATTTTCAAGATGATGGTCTAGGTGATATATTTAAACTATAGCTGTCCACTTGGAAGGGTTAATAATAGTACATAAGGAAATTCAAAATTACCTTGCTCGAAGATTACCAGTAAATGTATGACGTACAGAAACATCGCAACGACTGTACAGAGACCTTCCCTGCACACAGGAAATGATATTGAAGAACTTACTTGAAGGATCGTTTTAAATAAATATGGGTTGAATGGAAATATCTTGGTCAATTAACAACACATAAATCATACTAAAATACTTCTTCTTCTTCCCAGATAAAGAATCTTGTAGAATTTCATCGCCGTAACTGCACCTCTATTCTAAACTCATTTTAATTTGCAGTTACACTAGAACAGAGGTTCCCAAAGTGTGCTCCGCGGAGCCCTTGGGGCTCCGCCTATACTTTTCAGGGGCTCTGCGGCGTTCTAGGAAAATAAACAAAGCATGAAAGAAATTAGCATATTGCAAAATAAATTTTTCGAAAGTATGTAGGAATGTTTGTGTGTGTGTTTGTATCAAAATAAATACATCTATCACTTGGTTGAAAAATACTATAATATATCATTTTAAATCATATAAAAATTTGCATTATAGATGTATCCATTTTCTATATAATGTTTTTGGTTTGAACTACTTTATTTTATATTTCTGCATTTAATGCATTTTAAAAAATTGATTCAAAATAAGCTTTAAGAAATAGTATTCTGAATCGAATGCACAACATGAATCGAAAGAGCAAAGGCGTGCCAATGTTGTTATCTCCGCTTGCCGAACAAAACGGCGAACAGTTTTGTTCGTTGAAGCTCCGCCTATTCATATATTTATACTTAGTTCTTTGAGAATTACTTTCCAGCTGCTCAAAATAAGATGCTGGACGATTTTAAATAAAATTACGTACTAAATCCATTCAGTGTAAAACAAAAAACCGCACAACTTAAGCTCTGAGGAATACGATACTCTCATTGATTTAACATCTAAAAGCGATATAGAAATCTCTTTTCAAAACCAACGTATCACAGAATTTTGGTGTCATTTGACAAAATAATACAAAATCGTGTCAGAGAGAGCAACATTAATTTTACTCCCATTCTCAACGAATTATTTTGTCAAGCTGGATTCTCTGCTTACACAACTATGAAAATAAAGTACAGAAGCCGGATAAATGCAGAGCCAGCCATTCGATTACAATTGTCAAAAATTGCACCAGATGTAGAAAAACTGTTTAAAACAATTCAACCACATTTTTCACACTTAACTTTTATACGTTATTGCTCATCACACTTTGTGCAAAATAAAAAAAAATCTATCGGCATTTAACATTTGTATGTATTGTATATTGTATTACTTTTTTTTTTTGGAATTTTAATTTCCTTAAACTGTTTATTTTATTTTTATTAAATTATAGTTATTGAAATCTTCTATTCTATTTTTGATAATTGTATTTAATTTTTGAAACAATGTTTGTCGTTTAAAATGTCTGTCGGATTCCACTTCTCCGTCCACACAACTTCAAAATAAATCCGGTCTTTTGATATGCTGCCACCACCGATATGAATAAGTGATATCGGACACAATACGTGATGTATATTCAAGAAAAACCTAACTCTTTCTATTACACTTAAACAAACACTTTATTAACAATATTTACACTTAAACTCGGAGATAAAATATCCGGTTTAATATTAAATCAAAATAATTATAGAAACGCTTTACGTGTACCGTTAGACTACGTTCATTTATTCCACACTGAGATTTCTATTCATCTCACACCCGCTCTCAGCGCTCATTCCCCGAGCAACCTTCATACTTCGCTGCTCCGTCCGAACTCAACACCGGTCTCAGAGCTCCAACTCTGAACGACCTTACACCTTCGCTTCCTACGTTAGAACTAACTTTCTCTCTCTTGTAAACTGCAGAGCACCCTCCTTTCTACGGGGTTTCTCCTCTGTTTCCAAGTGTCCTTGACAACCCTTCCTCCCTCTTGACTGATCTGTCTTCCTAAATAAAAGAGTGCACTATCTTTCTTATCTATCAAAGACCACATTGCAATGGAAATACCTCTTTCATTATCTCAAGTCGCCACCCTCCGGATTAAGATTTTTCTTAAGCCAGACTCTAACGGTACACAATAGATACAGATACAATACGCTAATCCCTTAAGAATAGCTTTCAACTCTTGCACCTGTGAGAGAAACCTGACACCCCCCACCTTAGCGGAAAATATGCCTTTTAGGGGCTAATTTTCCTCAAACTATGTAATGTCTGAGAAGAGTTCAACAGTTCCTTGATAGGTTTCTTCATTACTACAATTACATAAATATTTCAAGGTGTCTGAAAATTTAATTACTGACATCTCTAATGAACCATATACTAATGTGATAAATACCAAAAAAAAATTACACAATATGCTAATACACTGTTATAAACACAAGATGCAAATGCAATTATAAATACACAAAAAAATAAAGTTACACTAGTATTATGTCATTTCAATGTCAGTCCTTAGGCTGAGATTGCTGGAGGCGGCACTTTTTCCTTCCAGTGCTTCCTCGTTAACTTAATTGGTACATCCCTTTCCGCAATGCACCCGCTTGAATGGCTAACTTCTGCCTCTGATGTCCCAATTAAATCTTCCTCTAACCAATCAGGCACTTGCCTGTCCAAGTCCTCTTTGTACGTAATAAAGACATTGTACAATTTCTGCCTTATCTTACCCCTCTCCGGTTTACGACCAATCCGATTTTTCTCCATTTCTACCAGTTCGATAGGACCCATAAATAATTCCTTATTTTTCCTTAAGATTGATTTTATGTCACTAACTTGAATATTGGTTAACCCTTTTATTTCGAATCCCTTCCTGTTTTTATTTTCCGGTTGTTCTCGGTCTAACAACATATCTTTCCTACAGTCTTCAAACTCCCCGTCACTATCCAAGACAATATCGACTACTTTATTTTTAGCCATAAATGCTCTCATTTCATCTTGATACACCAGTTTCTTACTCCCGTCCCCTAACTCAACTATAACTGCAGGTCGACATATTTCCTCTTTCTCCTTATTCCTCACATTCATTTCCCTCGTTAATCGACATTCTACACATGATTCGCAATATATTTTAGCTTCCTTCGCCATATTTTCCCAATAAAATGAATGCTTGATTCTTTCTAACATTTTCTTAACCGCGTGATGTTCTCCATATAAGGAGGTATGCGCTAGTTTTAGAATTTCCTCCCTTCTAATTTTAGGTAATACTAATTGAGCTACAGTTTCATCTACTAATTTCTCTTTATGATATAGTAACCCATTATCAATATAATAAGACCCTTTATCATTTTCAGCTAATTCCCAAGCTTTCTCTAAATCTTTACAATTCATTTGGGATTCCTGAAATACATTTAAACTACTTTCCGTAACTTGATTAATCTTACTTTTCTCTACCTCGGCTTTTTCCTTCTCCTGACTTTGTAAATTTTCCGATCTCGCGTCTACGACATAACGGTTATTATTACCATTTCTAATCCTTTCCCCTTCTTTCACTTTATTCCTACTATCGTCCTTACATTCCCTTTCTACCGATTCTCTTAATGATTTCTCGTTGTTTAACCCTGACAATTCATTAGCCACGCCAGGATGTAAAATTACCTGTTCCTTACTATTATCAATTATCGCGCAAAGTACATCCTGATGAATTACATTAGTTTGACCGCGTTTTGGAATAGCTAAAGGTAATTGAATTAACGGCGATTTGACTGCCTTACCAAATATCCCTTGTAAATAGATGCTCCCAGCCCCTCTTAATTTTTCTGCTGGTACTAAATCTTTATGAACGACACTAACTTGGCAACCAGAATCCACCAATCCTTTTGTTATCTTCCCATTTACACTAACTTCCACTTTCTTGAGATTATTTAATTTCTCTCCAATAACTTTAGCTCTCCAATTCCCTCTTGCTCCGATTCTTGCCATACTCGCTCCCCTTGGTAATTCTTTAATTCCTCGCACTGAGACATTATTGATACTAGCCCTTGGTTCTTGTCGGTTATTAATTTGATTACTTCCCTCATTATTTCCTTTTGTACAATATCGCTGAACATGTCCTCGTTGAGAACACTTGAAACAGATAGGCGTCGTATCATTAGGTTTCTTATATTCCGGTTTTCCACCCAAAAATGGACTAACTTCATTATTCCCATTTTGTCTCCAATTACTACTAAATCCCTCATCTTTTGCCCTTCTAGAATCTTCATTATTCACATACCTTTCTTTACCTTTATAACCCTTATAAGTTACCACATAAGATTTTTGTTTAGCATCAAAGAAATTATCACATTCCTTAGCAATTTTCGAAACTTCTAACCAATTACTGTGCTGAGTTAATCCAATATGCGTCGCGGTTTCCTCATCTAACGTAGTTAACAACTTATCCGTGACAATTAACTGATTAACCTTCTCATACGTATCTGCACCTCTAATCTTACAGTAATTTTCCCACGTTGCTATTAAACGTGACACAAATAATACATGAGTTTCATTTTGATTCCTTCTAGCCTTCTTGAAATTTTCCAAACACGCCTTCGGTGTCGGCTCGTGTTCCCTTAGAACTAATTCCTTTAACTTCTCATAACTCTCAATTTGTTCTCTAGTCGTGTATATTAGCAAATTATCGGCCTTATCCCCTAGCATATTTAGTAAAATTTCGGCCTGCTGGGTTTCCGGTACATTTTTTGTTGGGAATGCTCGTTCTAAACTGCTAAAAAACAGATTCCATCCCTCAGTCCCTTCTGGAACTTTGATAGACAAAGTTTTAACACTTTTAATCAATTTCTCTAGGCTACTCTCATGATTAGATTCTCTAGTCCCATTAGCGTTATTAGCCGAACTTTGAATCTTTATCCTTTCCAACTCTAACTCATGTTCCAATCTCAATTTTTCAGCCCTTTCTTCTCTATCTAACTTCTCACGGTCTAACTCCCTTTCTAACTTTTCACGGTCTAACTCCCTTTCTAACTTTTCACGGTCTAACTCCCTTTCTAACTTTTCACGGTCTAACTCCCTTTCTAACTTTTCACGGTCTAACTCCCTTTCTAACTTTTCACGGTCTAACTCCCTTTCTAACTTTTCACGGTCTAACTCCCTTTCTAACTTTTCACGGTCTAACTCCCTTTCTAACTTTTCTCGTTCTAACTCCCTTTCTAACTTTTCACGTTCTAACTCCCTTTCTAACTTTTCTCGTTCTAACTCCCTTTCTAACTTTTCTCATTCTAACTCCCTTTCTAACTTTTCTCGTTCTAACTCCCTTTCTAACTTTTCTCGTTCTAACTCCCTTTCTAACTTTTCTCGTTCTAACTCCCTTTCTAACTTTTCTCGTTCTAACTCCCTTTCTAACTTTTCTCGTTCTAACTCCCTTTCTAACTTTTCTCGTTCTAACTCCCTTTCTAACTTTTCTCGTTCTAACTCCCTTTCTAACTTTTCTCGTTCTAACTCCCTTTCTAACTTTTCCCGTTCTACTACTAACGCTTCTTGCTCTAAGCGTTCCGTAACAATAGTGCTAGATAATTCCATAACGGCTCCCTCTTTATATTCGTCGCTCTCCACTATCTTTTTCTTAAGCTTAAACCTGGTATCATCTTCCGAGACTTCAATTCCTAACTCTCCACATATCGCCTGAAGATCCACCCTTTTTAATTTTAGTAAGAAAGCCATACTTTCTACTGATAATTATTACCACCCTACAACAATACTTAATCACAATATCAAATTAATACTTCCTCAAATCCTACCCTCATAAGTTACCTCCACATATTATACTATTTAACACAGGGATGCACAACCTATGGCCCGCGGGCCACTTTTGGCCCGCGATGGCTGTTTCGTTGGCCCGCCAATCCCAAAATGATAATTCCAAAATAGAGATTAGTTTTTTTTTCTTTTTTTCAATTGAAAGCTTACATGTTTTTACCTAATTTTTCAACTGAGAACTGAATTTCCCATATTGCAAAAAAATGAAAGAAAAATTTCCAAAGCTGAAAGTGGATTACGAAGATCAGGTAAAAATTTTAATCAATTCATTCCATGATAGATTTTGAAAAATGCCATTGTCAAATTGAGTTATTTTCAAATCCATTTACAGTGGATGTCAATTTGGCACCTGAAAATACTCAATTAGAGCTCATTGACTTACAGAGCTCAGGTTGTCATAAAAAGGAATTCAAAGAAAAGTCATTGCTTGAATTTTATAGGAATTTGCCTAATGAATTTTCCTATTTAAAACGCAATGCATCAATGTATGCAACTATGTTTGGAAGCACCTACATATGTGAACAATCTTTTTCTATGATGACTGTCAACAAATCAAAGACTAGAAACAGACTAACTGATGAAAACCTTTCAGCCGTTTTACATATTGCTACTGCAACTTTAGAACCAAACATAACAAAAATAGCTTCAAAAATACAATCCTAACCATCACATTAAATGTCTCGTCTGAAATAATTATGTATATATATTTGGCTTATTAAAATTAATTTATAAATGTATATATATTCAGAATTGAGTATGTTTTCATCAAAGTGGTATATTGACTATTTTTATATTAGGTTAGGGAAAAAAAATGTGTTTATAAATGCAACACTACATTGGCCCCAGGTAAGGCACTTTTTCTTTTTTTTGGCCCGCGGGTTGAAAAAGGTTGTGCACCCCTGATTTAACATATTTCAAATAAGTAATAATACAATAATAAATTTCCTTAAACAATGATACCCCACAATTTGCTTCCAATAACAAAGTAACAATAATCTCAATTTGACTATTATGCAATACAGATTTTAAATTTATACCATTAAATAATAAAATACCATTTACACAATAATACTGATACGTTGCAATTTGAATAAAACACTGATGCCAATCACTACATAAAAATATCCACCTAACAAAAATTTGCATGAAATACACATAAATTACTAAATTTAATCTCAATAAAATATTTCAATTTCAAAATTAGTTCTCACATTAAAAAGTAAATCACAGCACTTTTTTTTTCTCTGGGCCTTCAGTTCTTCCTTGAAGGTTATTTCAATTTAATTTAAATTCTACACAAATTTGCTTTCCTCATTTACTATCAATATTCCAAACTTAAAGCAAACAATATCACTTAATTTAAATATTACTTTAATAATAATTTAAATTTAAGAAATTTCAATTATTCCTTCCAACTATTAACACAATGCATTAATTTTAATCATTAATCTTATCCGTTTAAAACAATTAGAAAATAACTTCTAGTAATTAATATAAGATCCTTTTCTTAAAACAATAGTGTAAAATGGTTGTTAATATCTCATTTGATTTAGACCAATTATTATATTGCACATAAATTATCATAAATTAACTACAACATTAACCCAAATTACCATCAATTATACACAATAAAAAAAATAGGTTCGAGAATGTCAGTAGAGTAAAATGATCAAAACACCTTACCTCGTACTTCATTCGCTGGGGCAATTCTCTGCGCACTTTTCCACAGGGTAAATCTTGCACTCTCGGGCAACAATCACTGTAATTTGAATCACTGTGTCCACAAACACTGCACACAAACACTGGAACTAACACTACACACCGCACCAACACTTCCACTGCACGATCCGGAAAGGCACTCTGTAACAAGGCTAGCTGGCACTGGTCTACGATGATAGGGCACACACACTTCCGCTAGGCGATCCGGCACAAACTCTCTGTAACACGGCTATCTGGCACTAGTCTACAACGATAGGGCACGAACACTTCCGCTGGGCGATCCGGCACAAACTCTCTGTAACACGGCTAACTGGCACTGGTCTTCGGTGATTCAATCCCGTCGCTGCCAACATTGTCAGATTCCACTTCTCTGTCCACACAACTTCGAAATAAATCCGGTCTTTTGATATGCCACCACCACCGATATGAATATGTGATATCGGACACAATACGTGATGTATATTCAAGAAAAACCTAACTCTTTCTATTACACTTAAACAAACACTTTATTAACAATATTTACACTTAAACTCGGAGGTAAAATATCCGGTTTAATATTAAATCAAAATAATTATAGAAACGCTTTATGTGTACCGTTAGACTACGTTCATTTATTCCACACTGAGATTTCTATTCATCTCACACCCGCTCTCAGCGCTCATTCCCCGAGCAACCTTCATACTTCGCTGCTCCGTCCGAACTCAACACCGGTCTCAGAGCTCCAACTCTGAACGACCTTACACCTTCGCTTCCTACGTTAGAACTAACTTTCTCTCTCTTGTAAACTGCAGAGCACCCTCCTTTCTACGGGGTTTCTCCTCTGTTTCCAAGGGTCCTTGACAACCCTTCCTCCCTCTTGACTGATCTGTCTTCCTAAATAAAAGAGTGCACTATCTTTCTTATCTATCAAAGACCACATTGCAATGGAAATACCTCTTTCATTATCTCAAGTCGCCACCCTCCGGATTAAGATTTTTCTTAAGCCAGACTCTAACGGTACACAATAGATACAGATACAATACGCTAATCGCTTTCAACTCTTGCACCTGTGAGAGAAACCTGACAACGTCTTTTTTATAAGACCAGGGGTGCACAACCTTTTTCAACCCGCGGGCCAAAAAAAAGAAAAAGTGCCTTACCTGGGGCCAATGTAGTGTTGCATTTATAAACACATTTTTTTTCCCTAACCTAATATAAAAATAGTCAATATACCACTTTGATGAAAACATACTCAATTCTGAATATATATACATTTATAAATTAATTTTAATAAGCCAAATATATATACATAATTATTTCAGACGAGACATTTAATGTGATGGTTAGGATTGTATTTTTGAAGCTATTTTTGTTATGTTTGGTTCTAAAGTTGCAGTAGCAATATGTAAAACGGCTGAAAGGTTTTCATCAGTTAGTCTGTTTCTAGTCTTTGATTTGTTGACAGTCATCATAGAAAAAGATTGTTCACATATGTAGGTGCTTCCAAACATAGTTGCATACATTGATGCATTGCGTTTTAAATAGGAAAATTCATTAGGCAAATTCCTATAAAATTCAAGCAATGACTTTTCTTTGAATTCCTTTTTATGACAACCTGAGCTCTGTAAGTCAATGAGCTCTAATTGAGTATTTTCAGGTGCCAAATTGACATCCACTGTAAATGGATTTGAAAATAACTCAATTTGACAATGGCATTTTTCAAAATCTATCATGGAATGAATTGATTAAAATTTTTACCTGATCTTCGTAATCCACTTTCAGCTTTGGAAATTTTTCTTTCATTTTTTTGCAATATGGGAAATTCAGTTCTCAGTTGAAAAATTAGGTAAAAACATGTAAGCTTTCAATTGAAAAAAAGAAAAAAAAACTAATCTCTATTTTGGAATTATCATTTTGGGATTGGCGGGCCAACGAAACAGCCATCGCGGGCCAAAAGTGGCCCGCGGGCCATAGGTTGTGCATCCCTGTAAGACCTTGTATCATTTAAAGCCCCTCACTAGATTCATCTTACATTTGTGTATATTGTGCACAGATATTTCTTTTTCTTTTTATAACTTTGATTTCTGTAATCTGTTTATGTTATTTGTATTAATTTTTAGTTATTTAAATTTTCTATACTGTTTTTCATAGTAAAACAATGTTTGTCGCTTAAAACATTTTTTTTATAACATCGTATCATTTAAATCCCCTCATTAGATTCATTTTACATTTGTGTATATTGTGTATATATATTTCTTTTTTTTATATATAACTTTAATTTCTTTAATCTGTTTATGTTATTTGTATATTTAAATTTTCTATACTGTTTTCATAGTAAAACAATGTTTGTCGATTAAAACGCCTCTTTTTTGTAAGCATCTTGTATATCATTTAATAAACCCCTGATTAGATTCATTTAATATTTGTATACGTTGTGTATATAGTTTTCTTTTAGTAACTTTAATTATTTTAATCTGTTTGTTTTATTTTTATTAATTCTTAGTTATTTAAATTTTCTATGCTGTTTTACATAATTGTACTTAATTTTTAAAGCAATGTATTGCTGAAATAACATTTTTTTAACATGTTGTATCACTTAACATCCCCTCTTTAAAATTTTATTTTAATTGGTCTCGGCATTGGCCAAGATTCTTAAGTTATGATATGCCGCTTTTTCCGATCAGAAATAAGGCTGTAGTAATTTAAAAATATATATTGGTTCTTTACATTTGTCATCACACTAACAATATAAACTTTTGCTCAACTCCACACCTTGCTTAGACTTTTCGTCAATGAGTACCCACCCTGATATAAATTTAACCGCATACATATATCCCGTTTTGTTAGTAAAGTTTTTCTACTAGTTGCACTTCTTTTAACATGTGTAGTTTTTAAACATATATCTATTTTCAGGCAAAAACAATGGTGAAAGAAGTTTCTATCAAAACTATAATTAATAGCTAAATACTTCAAATCAAACATCCCAAAAAAGTGAACAATATACACCTAACAATACGTGTTATAGATTTTGCCCCGCCCATTTAAATTCTAAAACGATGATCTGCTTCTAAATGTATTTTTAAAAAATGGTTCAAAAGAAGAAGCTCAGAGACGATTTGTTTTCATTGCATATTTAGAAGTACTAGAAATGTAAAGAAGAACAAAAAAAGAATCCGTAAACGCATTATTCTATTACGGGTGGGCGGGAATGGGGAAAACGTGTTATATAATTACTCATGGGCGACTGGGCCTACGCATTTTCTTTCTTTTTGCGAGTAGCCTATTGGGATTATACAGAAGTTTCTCTTTGTAAACGAAAACTGTACAACTTGCCTTTTTTCTGTGTGTGTGTGTGTGGTTTTCAGTATAAATAATAATAGTTTCACGTAAGCCCCAATGCAACGCATGACCGAGACAGGGTTACCATTTTGATCTTCAGTTCCGAGTTCATACTGGAAATGCCGAAAGAATATTTTTTATTTTAAAAATGGATGTCATTAACCCCTTAACAGTATTGCTCGAACGTCAGTCGGGTAAGAAGAGTTCGTTTTCTTCGTTACTAAAAGCTTTCAGAAACCACAAATTTTTAACTATAATTTTTGCTGTATTTGGCGGACATATCTCGATTATACAAGGCAGATATTTTAATGCAAAAAATGTGGTTTTTAGTCTTTATTTTTAATTTATTGTGTGCAAAAATAGTAATATTAAATAAAACTGTTAAGGGGTTAAATAATAGAAAGTTTAATTTTCAAAATTTCTAATATGAATTCGGAATTTCTGTATCAAGAAAAGGGCCAAATTGACAACCTTGGCACAATGTTGGAAACTAATGGTTCGGACTCTTATCCAGCAGATCTTTCTCTGATCCATAGGCAGGGGTTAATTTTTTTTTTTTTTTTAAAGTACCGGAGCCCTATATTCTGCAGTACTACCCGTAGTAACACCCGTAGTGCACCCCTCCCCTCCGCCGTCACTCCAATCTGCATATTTATATTTCATACATTTATTTTTTTAATTTAAAGCATTGTTTTTTTATTTAGCAAAATACAAATTTTAAATATATCTATCTGCGTATATTTAGCTATGAACTATTTTACTTTTTAGTTATTACTACTTCCAAATAGAAACCTTTGCCTAATATTAATGTCAATTAATCGCAGAATTCTGTGATTCAATAAGCTCAGGATTAGGATTCGGTAATAGTGTTAACACCAAAAGAAATTAATAGTTCGCAGCTATGCAGAATAGAAAAAGACTATTTCTGTTTACTCTTTATTCTGATCAAAATAGCATTAAAATGATTTGAAATGGAAATAAATAAAATTTTGAATTTAAGACGGATTGAGCTCGAGCCTGTATTAACCCGAAGACTGATACATATCGAGACCGTTTCATCTCCATCTCTTACGTGCGCGACACATTACGTCATTTATAAGTGTTTTGATACAAAAGAAGGCAAAATATTGGAGATGAGAGGGAAAGGAAAGTGTAATTTAGGATTTGTTTTTTGAAAGTGTTATTGCACTGGTCTCCGGAGCTCAGTGTTTATGAGCTCCGATGAAGTCTGGCCAATATTTAAATTTTTACTGAAAACAGAGAAGTACCGGAGCCGGGCTCCGGTGGGCTCCGGCGCAAATTAAACCCTGTCCATAGGCATAAAAAGAACATTAATTTGTAAACGATAGAGTACGGTGGGTTAAGGGGCTCCGCCTTAGAAATTCTTCCCAAAAAGGGCTCCGCGAGCCGAAAAGTTTGGGAACCACTGCACTAGAACATACTCATGAATATCGAACAATTGAAATGGCCGCCACCATCTCAAAGATATAATTTCCCAAAACGGGAGCGCAAAGACTACATCTTTCTCAATTTAGCAACGAACTGAGGATGACAAGAAAATTTCTGAACTCCGTGCGGGCATTGTTGACATCGATACCGAGCCGATCTTGCAGCTCTCAGCCAATAGGAAAACTCCTTTGGCAGTTGGGAAAATGTTTTCTGGCATTTGGGAAGAAGCAAATCTTCTCTTCAACTCTGTTGAAATTATGATTTGTGCTCAAAATAGTTTTAAGACAGCGAATGGTAACATTTTTTGAGAGAACTATTTTTATTGCCCGGAGGATCTGAGCAAAGTGCATTGACCTCGCTTCTGATAGCGTAAATGGTTTGAAAGTGATCTTTTTTGGAAGGAAAAAAGAATAAACGTCTTCTGGGAATTATTAAGTCCAGACAGAATAAAATATAATTCTTTTATAAAATAGATTAAATTAAAATAAATTGTTTTATGAAAACAATTGAAAAATTTAGAAAGATTAAAATTACTTTCTTTATTTAACGAAAAATTTATTTTATGAAATTATTAATGAGATTAAAAGATCGTTTTTAGGAAATAAATAATTGAAAATTCATTTCTATTTTAATTGGATATATTTAACGAGTGATTTATTTTAATGATTAATATAAACAGATTTAATAACAGAAATAATTTATTTTAATGTAGCGATAGAGTAAATTTATGATGAAGAAATAGAATTTTATTTTGAAGATTGGTTGAAATAAAGAATCATTAGATTTCTGAACAAATAGTTAATAATATTAATTAGGATGATTAATATTAATTAATGTTGAATTTTAAGGGTTAAATTTTTGTGTTATGCCAGAGTATAACACATAAGATTCCAACTCATTTTTCATCGCTAGTTCCCAGTTGTACCAATCAACACTATTTTTTGCCTCTAAATAATTATTCGGGATGTTATCAGTTAAATTAGCTAACAAATGTTTAGATTTCAACATCTCAGACCTTCAAACTTTAAGCATATTTTCATTCCCATCAGTCATTTTATTTTTTCTATTTCTTTTACCTCCTCCATTGAGAGTGTCATAATGGCTGCTAGCAGGCAAATTGATTAATGGGGTTGAGCAATCCCTTTCATTTTCGTTCGAGGCAGCAGAAATTTCTGAATTGAAAGTTTTATTCTTTTGATTTTGATCAATTTCAGTTTCTTCAAATGATTTATTTATTAATGATTCAATATCCCAACATTGGGAAAATTTACTTATTCCCAAATAATTACTTTCCTTTAAAGATTCGTTAAATTTAACAGATTGTTTTTCAATCACTTTCTTATTTTCTATATCATAAATTAGTTAGCCCCGCCTTTCTCTTGCGTATCCTAGCAAAATTCCGTTTTTTCCCGGGTACATCAAATTTATTTCTCATTATTGTAGGGATGTGAAAGTAAGCTATACAGCCAAATTTTCTTAGATAATTTAATTTGAGCTTTTTGCCTAATCAAATTTTTAAAGGGATTTTTTCTTTTCCTTTATGCAGTGTTAATTAAGCCACTTGTGTACTACAGTTAACGGCTTCTGTTTCTTTTTCACACAAAGCATCACACAGCTTAGCTTGCTGTTCTCTATTGCGTTTTCTCACAAACTGATTGTGAGGGGGGGGGGGGTGAAAGCAGTCACTATACAAGTATGAGTGCACACATAAAAATGCTTCGCTTGCCTTTAAATCCAACAATTTTCAATCCCCTCATTATATTTATAAAATCAAATATTTATTTATTTATTTTAACAATATTTTCGAAATAGGTGATCTTCAATTTTTAAGTAATAATTAGTTGATATTTCCTATTAAATACTCTATTTTAATTTAAAACCTTTAGTTTAATTGAATTTCCTGTTATTTTCAATTTATTTTCTTAATTTTATCCTATTTTTAAAAAGTTTTCTAAACTCTTTTCTAACATTATTTTCAAAGTTTATAACTGATTGCTAATTCAATGAGCTTTTATTCCATCATTTAATTAACTTTACTTGCAAACCAACTATTTTTCAGTAAGTTGTTTTCTAAATGATTTTACATTTTTACCTTAGTGTGATTATATTATGTGTCTGCAATCTTTGAAATATTTTACATAATAATCAATCTAAAGTTAGTATGCATAGCAGTCAAATATTATTCAGGTAAGTGAAGTTTTTATGTTCATTTCCATCATGAAAACCTTTTACTAACTTAATATATTTTTTTTTCTTCACATTGTATGCATTGGGTAGCATTTTGATTTTTTTTCCCTCCACTGTTATACTATACGAGACAAAAAAAAAAAAAAAAAAAAATACTCAATATCTTCTTATAGAATTTAAAAAAAAAATTATATATTTTAATTTTTTAATCTGATTTAATTATTTAAAAAATTTTTAGTAAAAAATAACCTCTAAAATTATATTTTATTTTTCTATAACAGATTTTAATAAATCATATTAAATTTAAACAAATTGAAAAGGTAAATTTTCAGAATTCATGCACTGAAGATTACTTTTGGATTATATCTGTTATGTACTATTCAAAAAACCCTCAAATTTTATCATTCTTAGAAAATATATTAAAAGATGGGTAACTTTTGAAACTATTGTTTTTTTGCAATTAGCTTGACTTAACACTTTGATTGCACCCAGAAGTTTACTTCAACTGTCTTCTCGCTGCTATCAAAGAATTTGTATTTCAGGTTTTTTTTCCCTGCAGCATAATTCTTTAATCTAATTTTGATGTTTAAAATATTTCAGCATTGGCTGGCTTCTCTCCTCATCATAAAATTACCAGTTTTGAGGAGGCTAAAGGTTTAGACAAGATCAACGAACGAATGCCTCCTCGCAAGGATGGACCTCCAACCCCTCAGGGCTCTGGCGAGGAAGGCTCTGCTCGTGGCCCACTGCCACATGGTGTTAACAGTTCATGAGGTTTGCCATTAACATGCCTTCGAGCCTCTCAGAAGGAAAGCTCGATTGCACTTAGGGCCAGACTACCCCTTTCTTCAGAAGGCTCATAGTATGTTCAGAGTCTGGTTTAATAAATTGAAAGACTCTTGCTGGTGGTCTGTCCCTCTGAACTCCAATTACCCTATTCTTTGCTTCGGGTGTCTTATACACATGACTCATGAGTCTCCTGGTGAGCTAATGAGGTGTTAAGTTTATGTATATATGTTACCTGTTGCATATTTAATAATTTTGTTGGGTATTATGTTTTACTTTTTTAATACAGTGAATTTTGTTTGCATGTTTTTTAAGCTCATGAATTTCTCTATTAGTGGAAATGTTGGTATAAAGGAAGAATTTCCAACAATTTTTAATTATAAGTTATGAATCAAGAAGTAAACTATTTTATTCTATTTACTTGTATAAATCCCCCTTTCTCATCTTGCAATAAGAACATTAATTTATAAATTTATTTTGTATGTGTATATATTCTTGTTAGTTTGTGTGTATGTGCATAAAGTATATTTGGTAACTTTTTCATAAAATTTCTCTAAAAATGCTTAATAAATTTTAAATATCTCAGAAATTTTAAACTTCTTTATAAAATATATTTTATTCTTAGAACTAATGAAGCAATAGTGAAGTTTAACTTTATTTTATGTTTATTATACTTGTAAAAAAATAAAAATAAAAAAAAGATTATATTAAAACCATATATATTTAACTTGTAAAAAAGGAAAAATTATTTTTCTACAATGGTTTTGTGATTTCATATCAAAGTATTTAAGAAAAATTAGGTGTGTTGATTTAGAGTATGAAATGAATAGTTAATGCTAAGTTAGAAGTGATGTGTGTTATTCAAAATATGTTTGAATAATTAAAATTTTATTTAATTTTTGTTTGAGAACATAGATTTTTGTATTGTATATATTTGTTGAAATATAATTAAAAATTTTTTTAGAAATATATTCCTAAAAAATCAGTTTTCGAAATTTAAATTCTAAAATGAAATCATTTTTTAAACTTTCTAATTATCCCTAGTATTTAGATCAGTTTCTTTGTTCCATCCAAAACAAAGACCATTTAGATGTTACACCTCATATCCTCACCAGGTGAGCTCCTGTGCTCTCACAGCATGGCTTTATAGTTATTACTCTTTTACACACTTTTAAAGCTATGTCTTATGTGTAATGGTCTGGAGGGATCCTTCAAGAAGATGTGTTCAAGAGTTTTTTGTCTCTCAACATGTATAAAAGCCTTTTTGCTACAGGGATTAGACAGTTATAATGATTATAATACTGTTAATTTGTAAGATTTGTATGTTAAAAAAATAATAGAAATATTGACCAAGTTAATTTTAAAATAAATTGTGATTTGTGTACACATGTGGTTAACTACATATTAAAAAGTGAAAGTAAAGATGGCCTTCCCCTTAGTACTAACATTTCACAAAATGGCTTAATTGAAAAATGTGATTTTGATATGTTTTGTACAATGTCTTAATTTATATTTTTGTGGTGGAAGAAATTATTTATTTTTTAAATTATTGATCTGTATTTAAGTCAAAGTATTTACTTATTTTAACCCTTTCTGGATATTTAGTGTATCTGGCTAGTTCATTTAACGATTTTGCTTTATTATTTAAAAAAAAAAAAATAATCTAATCACAAGCTTAGCAAATGTTTAATTAAGTTGTTGTTTTACATATTTTTTCTGTTCTATTATAAAATTTTAAATCATTTATCTTATATTAAGGTGTTGCATTAATTTTTTCTCCTCTAATAAAATTTAACTTATTTCATTGTTGCTGCCGAAGCAGTTATTTTGATTGTTAGTAGTTAAATTGCTATTAAAGATAGTCATTTAAATTTTTGCTTTTGGTAGTCTCTTTATGGTCAGTAATTGAAAATTTTACAGATATTATCTATATTAAGATAAATACTTCTGTTCTGGTTAAATCCGTTTATAGTATATATATATATAATGCTTTATTAACTTTAATTGAAATATTTTGTAGTTTCATTTATTGTTTAGACCAGTCATTCTCTGGCATTCAAATAGTAATTTGTGTTTGAAATTCACAAATAATACTGATGTGCAGCAGTTTTCTGGAAGGGGTTAAAAGTTTTTTTAAGTTGTATTTTACACTTTTAGATTTCTCTTTCAGGGTGTTTTTCTTTCTATATTATTTATAAAAATGTAATGAAAACAATTATTTTTATTTTTTACACTTTTATTTCAAAAACAAGATGGAATGAACTGTTATAAGAACTAATATGCTTTACTTAAGGCTTTTATAGACATGTTTTAAGGATAAAATTGTTATCTGCCAGATTACATGCATATCTGAGACTTCCCTGCCATTTGTGCATGTATTAAACTGATTTGTGCTTGCATCTCTTTAGTTTTGGATTGTTGAAAACAGGTTTTTGTGCACGAATGATGCCAAAAATATTCTTTGGAGCATATGTGAAATATAATATGTAGCAAAGACCGACCATTTGTAATTCTTCTGACATCATACTGTACAGATTGTTAACCTTGGCTTGGGCCTTAAACTCTTGTTAGTTTTTCATCCTCAGAAATAAACTAGATTTTGGTGTTGTGGTGACAGGGAGACCATAACTTTTAACTTCAAGGCTACAAATAACACGTCTCTGTAGCTTCTACATCACTGAAGTAGTATGTAGATTAATTTAATTTTATACTTTTAATAAAAGTTCTTTGGTAATTAAAAATATATATTCATTTTAAGAGAATTCTAAAATACATTTAATTTACATTTATAGTACTGTTTTAAATTTAAAATCTTATAGGATTATGTAAAAATTTTGCACAAAAATATTTATTAAAATTCTTTGGGTTTTTTTTTTTTTTTTTTAAATTCAGTGCTAGATATTTAAGATATTTTATTTCTTCTTAATGTGCAAAAAGATCAACATTAATACAGAAATACTTTTTTCTTTCATTATACGTATTCTAATACGATTATTAAATAAGATAAATGAATGGCATAGTAAGCAATTTCCCCCCCCCCTTTATTAGCTCATATTTTGCCTAAATCTGTTCTCTTAATTTCTGCAAAGACACCTGGAGAAATATTTTTAAAATATTGTTCATGATCTCTCTGAATTGGATTTTTAGCATTTAATCATTAGATATTTAGTTTTAAATTATTCAAATTAACTTATTGGACCATCATACAACATGTTTGTTTCAGACATAACTGTGTGGCTGATAAGAATAGCAATTTTTGATTAAATGTTTTAAAAATGATGTGAAATATACTAATATTCATTACGCAAGACTTTGTGAAATAAGAGATGGAGGAACAATTTTTTTTACCTCCTCATTTACTATCTAGGAGAATCAATGAAATATTTGTATTTTTTAATTAAAAAATTTATCCGATTACACACAATCAAGATATCTTCGTTTATTGATGTAAACTTGACCATTATGTGTTGTATTGACAGAATTAAACATAGTATATTTCTTAATGTTTTGTCCCAATTTAATTTTGTAAATAGTTGAAAAAATGTCAGTGTTTTATTCTGAAATTTTTATCTGAATTAAGTCATAAAAACTTTCATTTCATGCATATGTTATGATTTGTTAATTTTTTAGCAGCTAAATCAATTGCAGTATGTATATGTAAAAACTTATCATTTAGTTATACATATTCTCAGAATAGAAGTCTCAGAGACAAATACCTTTGGATATGTTATACTATGCATATCACTATCTAGTCAGTAGCCAATTGGTCTGTACCCTGTACCATTCCTTTAACATATGAGGCTCCATTTCAGCCTCAGATGTGCACTTTATGTGTCTGTCCTTGTGAATTGTCTGCATATTGTGAGAGTAATTTAATTTTGGCTCAATATTTCCTTTCCTAGTATCATTTCTGTTCTAATTAATGAGAAGCAGGAAGTGGCAATGGTTTGCAAATAAATATCCCAATAGTATTTTTGCAACTGAAGTTCATTATGCATTTTAATTATTTTTATATGGTACTTAAAAATAGTCTTAAAGTGTATAAAACTTTTTCTCCTCAATGGGGAAAAAAATTAATAATAATGAAGAAACTACCAAATTGGAAGTATTTATTGCAGCAATTATTTTATAAGAGAATTTAGTAATAAAATACTTAAATCTAAAAAACAAATATAAAACCACATTCAGGCCACTTTCTCTGTTACAATACTCATGGAACGTTGCTATATGTATTCATTTTGTTTTTGTTGATTTTATTTTGACTCTACGTAGTTGTGAATATTATTTGTGGTTTTTATGTATTTTTGCTTTTGTACATAATTTTTCTTTTCAAGCCATGTCATTGTAGGTTCTGATTTGCTAGGCACTTATGAGTTACAGTGCCTTAGCACAACCAAAATAGAGAACAGCAATAGATGCTTTTCTGTCATGATTTTTGTTATTTTAAGAAACCCTGATGTATCTAATACTGACAAGTTAAATTTGTGTGTTTTGTTTTGAGTTTGAAATTCATGTAATTGAAATATGATCTCTCAGAATATTACGTTATGAGCACTATTGTGCTGATTTATGTACATATGTTTATAAGATGTTTATTGAAAAAGTGCAAATATTTAACTATTCATCTCTCGCACAGGGATAAGTGCATCTCAAAAACATGCCATATGATATTATTATGAGAGGCTAAGACATGTTGATCATTATGTTTTCATTGGTGCTCAGTACATTAGCTTTTATATTTGAAGAATGTACATTTTTAAATGATTGTGTTCCTTTATTAATATTAATTACTGTTTGAAGGCACTAGCCTCCATCTTTTGAAAATTTTCATTTTATTTCGTTTTTTTTTCCCCTCTAAAAATATTTGTCTTTTGTTTAATTAACTTTCTTATTCATTGTGATTTAGCTCTTCAGAATTCTATATTCTATGCAATCTTATCAAATTTAAAAAATAAATATTTAGAGAATTATTTTTAGTTAGTAATGAAACAATTATATGTGTATGTTTGAATTTCTAATGTAAAACATACAACTAAATGTTATTTTTGCACTGCAACATTTATAGTTAAAAAGAAATTTCATGAATTTTTGCAGTCATTTGCCCATCCAAAATGTTGCTGTGTGCTTGTACATTCTCTAATGTATTTTCTCTCAAGTTAACAACTTCAGAAATATCGTATGCTTTTCTTAAACAATTGCATATAATCTCGCCATTATTGACTTGGAAATTATCAATAATGCATTCATGTAAATAATGAATTTCATGCTATATTCAATAATTAGATTTATAAAATGTGTAGTTGCATTTTTAGTAGTGAAAAGTTTTCATTCAAAATTATGAACTACAGTTTCAACATTCATAAAAGCATGCACTAGCAATGCTTTTGCTGTTTAACCTATTAAGCTTTCTGGTTTCCTTTTCAATTTTTCTTGGACATTTCTCATATGGTGGGGTACTGTTTAAAGTGCCATAAGCCATATAGTAATAAGTTAAATGTGCCATCACATGATTAATACACAAATATATACAGTATTGCAAGTTGAAAAAACTTGTAGGAGTTTTTAAAATTTGTTATTTAAGTCATATGGTAATTTTAGTTGAATCTCAAAGCAAGGTTAGATGTTGGAGTATTATAAAATGTATAAGAATGTGTGTTAAAGAAATATGCAGCTAAAGTGATGATTTCAGGAATTTAACTGGCTTTATACAAAATTATTTCATCGTGTTATGGAAAAATATATACAGTGTCTCACAAAAGTGATGGGACACTTGTGCTTTATAAAAAGAAACTGCAATAAAATAAATAAACAAACATGTGCAAAAATTTTTTGGGTGTGTTTCATATTTAGAGTTAGTAACAATTATTACATAACATACATTTTGTCAAAATATTAAAATATTAATTTAGTAAAAATACAATTGTTCAGAACGGAGCAAAAAATGGCTCACATAAGTGATGGGACACTTACTTTTCCATCAAATATTTATCCAAAAATTTTACTTTTTAAAAGGTTTTAATATTTTGTTGGATTTCCTTTTACTTTTAAAACATGATTTAATCTTTTTGGGATGGATTCGACTAATTTTTTTGTGATTTCTGGAGTGATTTTACCCCATTCTTCTTGAAGCACCGATTTTAGTTGTTGTTTTGAAGAAATGGTGTGTTTGCGAATTCTTGATTCCAATTCTTGCCAAATATTCTCTATGGGATTTAAGTCTGGAGATTGTGGTGGTGTTTTTATTATTTCAGGACAGTTATATAGCAGCCAGAGTCTAACGTTCAGAGCAGTGTGCTTGGGGTCATTGTCCTGGTAGAATTTAAAATCGTTATGAAGGTTCAATTTTCGTGCTGAAGATTTCAAATTTTGCTTTAAAATATCAATATACTTGTACTGATCCATTATACTGTCAATAAAAACAAGATTACCAACTCCAGCGGACGACATACACCCCCATACCATAACTCCTCCTCCACCATGTTTTACTGTTGGTACCAAGTTCTGTTTGCGAAGTTCTTCCCTGGGTTTTCTCCACACCAAGATTCTACCGTCAGAACCAAATATATTAAATTTACTCTCATCAGCAAATATAACTTTATTCCAGTAATCAGAATTCTTATTTATGTTGGATTTTGCGAAAGCTAGTCTGAGTTTTCTATTCTTTTCACTTACGAAGAATTTTTTCCTGGCTACTCTACCGTGATATCCAGCAGATCGAATTACCCTTCTAATAGTTTCAGGATTAACAATTATTCCATATAATGCTTGTAAATCAGCAGCAACTTTTGAAGCACTAATTCTTGGATTTTTTTTAATATTTCGAACGATAATTCGCTTTATTCCATTGGATAGCTTTGATGGTCGGCCAGGTCTTCTTTTATCCTGAATCATATGATTCTTTTTATATCGTTTAATGATATTGAAAACTGTTGAACGACTCAAGTTAACTGTTTCAGCAGTTTTTCTAATAGATTTTCCACGTTCAATATGCAAATGAATAACTAATTTTCGAATTTCAGGCGAAGTTTCTTTTCGTTTAGCATTCATGGCTACACAGAGCTAAAAAACACAAAAATTCCAAAACAAACTGGAGAGAAATACTGCAGACGATTTTATCAATTATTGCCAATTGCTTTTAAGTAAAAATAAAACCCCAAAAAATATTTTTATTGCTTATTTCAGGCGATTTTTGTTGCATATATAATGGTGTCCCATCACTTATGTGAGCTATTTTTTGCTCCGTTCTAAACATTTGTATATTTATTAAATTAATATTTTAATATTTTGACAAAATGTATGTCATGTAATAATCTTTACTAAATTTAAGTATGAAACACACCCACAAAAAAATGTGTACATGTTTTTTTAATTTATTTGATTAGTTTCCTTTTGTAAAGCACAAGTGTCCCATCACTTATGTGAGACACTGTATATACTTGAAATTGATGAAATTCACTCATGTTAGCCAGTTAATTTCTTAGTTATTATCTCTTTATTGCTGTTGTTTTCAGATGAAGTTCCAGATTACACTAGCACTGTTTGCAAATAGCCTCAAATGTGTATAATGCTTGTACAAAAAAGAAATGAAAAATCTCAATTGTGTTACATATTGTTGATTATTCTTCAAAATCTTAGCACGTGGATAGGTTGACTTGAGCTGAGAGTTTTTGAAATTTAACCTTGAGTGCCTTAAAGTGTGCCACTAAATTTGTTTGATGTAATCTATTAATTTTTTTAAAAAATTATTATTAAATGTGTAGAATGCTTGTTGTATTCTTGTAGTTAATTTTTCCTGCTCCAAAATATTGGTGTTTTCCAATGCTGTGTAATATTGTAGTGAAATAACCTAAAGGCTATAAAAAAGGAAATGAAATGCTGAAACATTGTGCATTTGTTATGTATAGCAATTACTAAATAGATTAATATAGCTTTAAAAAAGCACCCCTTCCCTCAATTTTTGTTTTAAATATTCAGTAAAAAATATTGTTGAATATATTCAGTTAATTCCCATATTTTTTTGTTAATTGTTTATGAAATCTAATATACATGTATTGATTTTATGTAAGCTTAAATAGCTCTTTTAACCAATTTCAAATTACTTTAAAATCTAGTTACCTTTTCAGTTTGTTTAATATTTTTTTATTTATTTCTGTGTAGATATGAGTTATGGAATCGCTGACAGACATAATTTAGTTTTTTTTTTTTTTTTTTTTTTTTTTTTTTTCTGTTGTGCACATATTCTGCTCTGATAGCATCAAGCCAGCCTATCCACTTTCACCTTATATGTATATTATACAAGTTCTGCACGTAATTTTCTCTTAACGGAGGGATATTCTCTTTTCAATGTTAAATGTCTTCTATGATGAAGAATAACTCATGATGAGAAGTTTCTTCAGAAATTTATATTAAAAATGAAGCTGTGTGAACTTTTATTCTTTGTCTCTCTAGAACTGAAAACTGCTCAAATTTTAATGTAGTTTGGTGTATCATCATTTTTCAAATGTGGGTCTTAATGCAGCATATATTAAAGAAGGATATCTTGTTTATTTATTATTACCTTGCAAGCAATCTTGCTTGATGTATTTTATTTTTTGTAAATTATTGAAATTTACTGCTAGCATATGAAATTAAGAAAAAAAAAATCTGTAGTTAATGCAATTGTTTAGCTTTTTTTGATTCAATACTTGTTATGTAAACACGTGTAACTGAATAAAATTTTCTTTTAAATCTGTGAGAAAAAAATGCTTTGATATTGATTTATCTTTTAATTTTTTTTAAATGTAACTTGACTATAAATATTTGAGTAAATTCTAAATGCATTTTCTTACAAGAAAATAATACCAGAACTTAAGGTGGAAATGTGATGACTTCAACTATTGTAGCACAATTGTTTATTGTACTATAGGACTTGTTTAAAGTTTCTATAATCTAAAGAAATCCATGCCTTCTCTCATAAGTGACCAATATTAAAATAATTGTGTGTTTATTTGCATATCAGTGATTATCTTCATAATAAATTTAGTGCAATATTGTCATAGCTCCTTTAGTTGCTTCCCAATTCAATATGTTTGATAAGGCAATCAAAAAATGCTGTTCATTTCCCAACTTCACCTTTATGTGTGAATTAACGGATGCAAAAAACTTTTTAGAATGATAAATGTAGAATGATACAATTTTATGTATCCTGTAGATGTGATTGTTATAAATTTAGAATTTTATGTTGTTTTTAAAACATCTTACACATGATATTTAGGCAGATTTATTTTTCATTATTTTGGTTTTTATTGTTAGAAAATATTTTTTTATATGTATACATATATATATATATATATATCTATGTGTTTATATATATATATATATTACATTGTTAAAAAGTTAACAATTATACATGATCACAAAGTATCGACAATATGTTATGTCTGTATAATTGGTATTTAGCTTTTCTTTAAAAGAATGTTATGATAGTATACAAATCTAGTTACAAAATGTTTTGCTCAAGCTCTACAAAGGCATTGTATGATGTTTTCTATTAACAATGTATTGTGTTAATTTTTTTTTTTTTTTTTTTTTTTTTTTTTTTTAAATATAATACTTATTTTACAACCTCTATATTTTGATGTTAAAAAAATAATAATCAAAATTTAATGTATGCACTAACAGTCTTGTATAACACACAATGCCTCTGTAGGATATAGGTCCCTTTATATGATAATGTATGATATTTGCATAGTTATTCTTCGTTATTTTCTGTTTTAAATATTTTAGAACAAAAAAACTATTGTGTCAATATCATAAATGTTAAAAGTAATTTTATGTTACCTACTCTTTGGTATAATCTCAAAATTTTTTATGCTAAATTTGTTTTCAACATAGAATATTCATCTAAAAAATAATCTGAATTTTTAAATTGTGGCCAGTTTTATCACTTGCGTGTAAAATCCATTTTCTGGTTAATTGCAAATTTCTGTATAAAGTTAAAAGCTTCAAATAAAGATATTCATCCATTTCTCTCCCTTTTGTTTTTGTCTCATATTAGATTTATTTAAAATTAGTAAACCCACCCACAGGCATGAAAGCAGTTTTGGATATTCTCTGGATTGAGGCAAAGAAAATATTTAGTGCATATTAGGGAAGTGGGGGTGGGGGGGAGGAGAAATTTTAAGTTTCAAACATTTTATCTACTCAAACCTTTAGAGTTTTTTCTATTTCTTGAAAGATCAGCTTATGTTATACACATTTGAAAACCATATGAAAGAAGTTGTTTAAAATGTCTGGTTTCTAATGAAATAAAGTTTGCATAAGGTTCTTTTTTGGAACATAATATTTTGGCTCATCCATATCTAAATATTTTTGGGTAATTTGAGTGGAGTGAAAATGTATTTATTGCTGGACAAAGATTAAATTGACATGGAAGGACCTAGTATAGTTTGAAAAAACCTAACAGGAAGATAATCTACAAACAAACAATCCAGAATAAAATCTGGCCTGAAAGATTTATTATTGTACTTTCAAAAATTCGTCAACTATATTTGGAACTGTTCAATATGTCAAACTGTCTTCCATTGTCATTTGATTCCCTGATCTGCATTCATTGTTAGTTTAAATTTGATTTTCATTTTTAGTATTTTCTAAATAAAAAAATAATCTTGCATTATATTTTATTTTTTAAAAGTAAATATCTGTTAAAATGTGACTAAATAAGAATTTATCACTGTATTGCATGAAATTTTTTTAAATTTTTTTCTTTGGATCACTTTTATACCTGCACCTAGCATTGTTGAGCATACAGAAAAATACTGTATCTGTGGGTTAAGGCGTACAAAAAGTCTATTTCTTAGATGTTTTTGTGGTAGTGCTGAAAAGTTGTGAACTCCCTTCATTAAAAAGTGTGCAGAATCTTAAAACTCTTGGTTGATATCTTCTGTCGCCTCAGTGGGCCGAAAGTTCTGAAAATTAAACTAAAAATTATTAAAATACAAAAATTAATAGTCACAGATTTTGTTGATCGGTTTGGGGTAGTGCTATTTTTTACTATTATGTTTATGTATTAGTTACGTACGTATTCGTGCACGTTACTATTTTTTAACAACCATAAAAACATTTTGAATTATAAGTCAATATCTTCTGCACGTCATTGGTACTGAATTTTACAAATTTTGACACATTTTGGTACTTTTCTGCATAACTGTTTACTGCTTGCACAATCCATAATCGAGACAGACTGGGTTTGGCACTCTGCCAAAAATGTAGAACACCCAAATTTTTATGCCGAGAAACAAATCGGAGCGATCGGTAAATCATGTGACCACTCTTTCGTCTGGCTAAGTGTGGTAGGCCTGCACCACAAACATCTGCGAGTTGCAACTGGTTTTAACTCTATTAAAGCAGTATCCTTTCAATTAGTGTGCAGTATTTACACTTGCTTGCACTGCTGTCATTTTTTAAGGAATTTGTCTTGTGGTTTTCTGTATTTCGCGTCAGTTTGTAATAAGAGATATTGGTAAATCTTAGAAATGCCAAAATCATAGCAGTCAAAGTTTTCAAGTCGACAAATGTTGCAATGTTCTATTTTTGGAACACCAAAGGATTTTTTATGCATGCTGCCAATGCATGACGATACTATAAGATGTTGCATTCACAAGAGATGGTGTATTGGTTGCGAAACGGGTGGAAACCAAGTACCATGTTTTTCAGTTATTGCAGAAACTGTTGCTTTGAAGATTGAAAATGTATACGCTGAAGTTGATGCATCCATTCCTTCAGTTTCACATAAACATGTTTGTGATATGATACGTGCATACCATGGAAAATACTGATCAATCATGAAAAATATAAAACCTGTGGGAAAAAGCAAGACTTCTGGAAAATGTTGAGAACTTAACAGAAGCAAAAAAAAAATGTTTTTGACATGTCTGCCTGTAAATGCACAATTTTTAAGGAGTGTATCTATCGAAAAAAAAGCAGAGTTCTTGCAAAAGAGCAGGCATTCCCCATTGACCAAAAAGCGGAAAGAAAAATGTTCATTGGAAGTGTTGATGTTCTAGAAATAAAATGGTTCCAGAAACGTCAAATGTAAAAGGAACAGGATACTATTGGATCTGTAAAACAGGTGTCTTCTGCTTCTGCTTCCAGCTATTCAGTGGAGAATGAAAGGGAAAATGAAATAGAAGATGTGAGGTAGATGGAGATGGCGGAAGACAATGGGGGCACCAAACACTCTTCTGCAGCCCACAAGGAGTATTCAAATGTGTTTAAAACTGGATAACACAGTTCTTATTAGTGAAAAATATGGTGTATCCAACAGAACCACGGCTGCTATTGCATAGAGTGTTATGCAAGATTTGGGTTTAGCAGAGCTGCCAACTGCTACGAAAAAATCGTAGTTGCTACGATTTTGAGCCACAAACTACGATGCTACGAAAATCTGTCTAAAACTAAGATTTTATGCAAAAAAAAAACACCTGCGAATTTTGTCACAGGATCACTCGAAAAATCACGAATTTTGTCATAGGATCACTCGAAAAATCACGAATTTTGTCATAGGATCACTCGAAAAATCACGAATTTTGTCACAGGATTGAGCTAAGAAATGTGAATTTCTTTACAGGATCGCTGAAAAAACGCAAAATTCGTCAAAAAATTGGCAGGAAAAAGTAAATTTCGCCAAAGTATCGCCGAAAAAACGTGAATTTCATTCAACTGATTGCTGAAAAAATGCGAATTTCGTCAAAAGATCGTTCAGGGGTGATTCTGGTCCGAATTTTCCGAAAAAAAAAATATTGGTCATCCGAAAATTCGGACATTAAATGTATCAGTATTTCGGCAAATGATCGCTGAAAAAAATCAATCTCTTCTTTCGTTCGAAGAAAAGTCGCCAATTTTGTCAAAGGATTGCGAAAAGTGGCGTCAAAAACATTGCGAAAAGTGGCAAATTTCGTTAAAAGATCGCGAAAAAACAGCAAATTTTGTCAACAGATCGCGGTAAAAACGTGACTTTCATCAGAAAATCATGAAAAAACAGCAAAATTCGTCAAAAACATTGCAAAAAACGACAAATTTCGTCAAAAGATCGCGAAAAAACGGCAAATTTCGTCAAAGGGATGCAAAAAAAAGTGCCGGGAGTGGACACCCCCACTCCAGGTTGTATCAGCTTACTTGACCTGATGAAGGACTCTAACTCAGACATTTTTCTCTGGAAGATATACCCGTAGTTCCATCACCCCCTCCCCCCAACCGCCTTGGAATCTTTCAGAAAATTCACTGTGAAGTTCAGAAATTTGGCTTAGGAGTGGACAGAGCATTAATTGAATAGGAATAATTATGTTTAATCAATCCTACCCGCAACAAAAAAATTAGCAAAAACAAAAGTCTCCTACTTTGTGTGCTTATGGATATACACATGAGTTTAATTGATTAGTATTTGCTCACTTAAAATTTACAGCGTAAAAAACAGCCACCAACCAACCAACCTACCTTCAGATAAATTTGAATTTGGTGTGCTACTATTTCTCATTTTCAAAGGTTGGCAGGTCTGGTTTAGTATTGGAATCGGATGCCAGCCTTTTCACAGACAAAAATAAAATATGGAGGAAAAATCGAGAATCTACAAAAAATTGGTCTGAAAATCAAATGAAAATCATTCCACTCTATCTGGCCTTTACTGCTAACATCAGAAACACTCCAGGACAAGCACTTCCAAAGAACAATTTAGCGCATTACTGTATTGTATCGGAGTCTGGTTCTAGGTACATGGAACATGTTACACCTGAAATTGGAACTAGTCTTGATCTATCTAATAACATTTGCGAATACGTAACAAGTGCTTTGTTGGATGAATTTAGCAATCTTATTGTTCTTGGGTACGACGACACTGTAGTGAACACAGGAGTGTCTAATAGGGTGGATCGATGTTATATGGTGAAAAAATAAATATTATTAATCAAAACCTACATATGTGGAAAAGATGTTCTATTGTATGGAGATCAAGAGAAAAATAATTTAAAAAATTAATTTTAAAATTTAATACTGCCGCAGAGAGTTTGAATTTTCAAAAAAAAATTTGAAAAAGACCTAATTTTGGTTAGATGATTTTTGATTCAAAATAATTGTTTTAATTTTAATCAAAACATACCTATGCGGAAAAGATGTTATATTGTATGGAAATTAAAAGAAAATTAATAAAAAATAATAATTTCAAAATTTAATACTGCCGCAAGGGGGTTGGATTTTTGAAAAAAAGGGCAATTCCAGCTTTTTCATTCTCCCGCTTTATCCTTCCACCCCTCCATAAGTTGGAAGCGCTACGTCATATCATACGCCCTCGTGGCTCTGAATTAGGGCTCCTATAATATTTAAAGGAGCCTTACTCTGAACAATACTGGATAAACATATTCCCACCGCTCGCTCATTCAGTTCAAAGCTAGCGGCTTACGGAATCGGGCGCTGTTCTCGCAAAGTGAAATAAATTTCGATTTCATTGCGTAAGTTTTCTTTGTAAGTGTATTGTGTTACATAGTGTACTTTGAATATTATTCCACCATGGCGATGTTAAGAAAAGACATGATTTGCCTTATATATTAGTCTGGTTGTGATATGCCAACGAATATGCTTCCTACCTACAGTAACGTAATAAAGTGCGTATGTTGGCATTCAAAAGAATACTGATGCAAGGAAACATTGTCTACATCTACACTTTCCTCCTCATGTGAAGAAGTTGCTAATGAGTTAGAAGAGACCTGGAAACGAGCTTCAATCCCAATAATTGACCACTATAGCATTTTGAGAAAAGTTCGATTATACCACGACAAATATCGCGGTCTTCTTAAATCTTACAAAGCCAGAAAAGGAATTGAAAGCTATCACAAGCAGATTGACGTTTTCCGGAAAAACGCAAATGCTGTTTTTGATATATCGGCGTGTACTTGTAAATCAGTTGAATGTTGCTTCTGTAAGAAAGAACGGAAAGTACCAATGAACGAGAGAGAATTTCTATTAGACATGCGAACTGTAAGAAAAATGGTAATCGGGTCGCTTTATCGGAAAGTCACTTTACAAATAACTAAGGCCGAGAAAGGAAAATTAAAGCAAGGGCAATACGTGGAGAAAAACAAAACACTGCCTGATGTTTCTTCCAGTTCAATATATTTGAATATGAATAATGGGTGTAAATTGAAGCGGCGTATGTGCGAGCATACTGACTTTTCTTCATCATCAGCTATCATTGAAAGCAGCACCCAAAACCCTGATGGTGTCACTGTCACATCTTTAGTGACGAAATTACATGCCATAGCAAAGAAATTGGACCGTTTTCGCATTTCCGACCGAGCAGGCGCTGCCATCGTGTCAGCTGCGCTTCAAGATGTGGGCATTATCTTACAAAGCGATGTATCGAACGTCGTTGACAAAAATAAAACTCGACGTGAGAAAACAAAGGCAAGAACCACTCTAACGTCTCAGTCAGTTGTGAAAGATTCTGACCATGACCAATTTGGCTTATACTTCGATGAACGTTAAGACAGGACTATATCACTAGGAGATAACAGAAGAAAAGTCATAATAGAAGAACATGTAAGCTTGGTAAAAGAACCTGGTTCCGAGTACATCGGACACGTATCTGTAAATTCTGGGAGAGTGCAAGTCATTGGAAAAGACATCGTAAATTTTTTGTCCTGCGTTGACAACAATATAGATGCAACAAAGTTGGTTGCGATGGAACATCTATTAACACAGGTGTTAAAGAAGGTGTTATGCGTAATTTAGAACCGATTCTGAAGCGTCCACTACAATGGTTTGTGTGCCAGTTACATGCCAATGAGCTTCCACTACGTCATCTTTTCGCGTACGTAGATGGAACCACGACTGGGTCCAGAAGCTTCACTGGTGGAATAGGACCTTGTTATTAGGAGAAATGGGTTTTTTGCCATCCTGAAAATATTTTGATATCTATGTTAGCTGACGAAGGAACTCGCATAAGGCAATTGGCCCTTCGAAGAATTCTAAAAGCGAGCGAAGTCAAACGGTCTACTACAATCCCAAACATTTCAACGATTAATATCCGTATCTTCAATTTACCAGCTTTTGAACTTTGTGCTACGGATTATATTGATTTGATTAAATGGGAAAATGTGACAGAACCTCCACTAATTGAACGATTTAGTGACGACATGATTTTAGAAGCAATAGTAAATCCAGCAATTATTCCGGCGGCAATAATATCTACTATCAAGGGGTTTCCGTGCCACACTCAAGCTACAGAACAGATAGTCAAAACAGTCAAAGAAGCATCTTCTGTTGTTTGTTGATCATATAGAAGAGACGGTTTTATAAGAAATCGCATCGAATCACGAAACCTCATGCCAATTTTCAACACCAATCGTGATTATTGCCCACTGTAATTTCGACGATTTTATAGGTTTTTCTTTATTTAATAATAAAGAAGCTGGTAAATAATAAGCTGATGTGTTTTCTTGTAACCAAGTAAGTGTCCTCTTATTGCAATTAATATTTAAAATTACTAAAATGTATATTTCATTTAACAAAAATCACTTTGACTTTTTACCGTAAAAAGACTCAAATACATAAATTTCAAACACCTCGCGGCAGTATTAAATTTCGAAATTAATTTTCTTAATTATTTTTCTCTTAATCTCCATACAATAGAATATCTTTTCAGCATAGGTAGGTTTTGATTAATATTAAAACAATTATTTTTATTCAAAAATCATCTAACCAAAATTATGTTTTTTTTTCATTTTTTTAGAAATTTCAACCTCATTGCGGCAGTATTAAATTTTGAAATTAATTTTTTAAATTATTTTTCTCTTAATCTCCATACAATAGAACATCTTTTCCGCATAGGTAGGTTTTGAAATTGTGAAAAAAAAAAATCGATCCACCCTAGTGTCTAATGGTGTAATTCGCAAGCTTGAATTGAAACTTCAGAGACCAGTCCAATGGATTATCTGCTTACTTCATTTCAATGAGTTGCCATTATGACACTTATTTGAGTCCATAGACAGCAAATCATCTTTCCAATTATCTTACACCGGAGACATTAGACAAAACCTCGAAGGATGCGAAAAACTTTCAATTTTTAGTTTTGATAGTTATTGAAAAGTGAGTTGCCAGACATTGAACCTACCACCCTCAGTTCAGATTAGAAATGTTTATTAGACATTTGCACCGCCATTAGTTCTGGTGTTTGTTGTTCAGATCTAACTAACTGGGAATGTTGAATATGGCCTGCTGGTTAACAACTGCCAATTGAATACTGAGGTTATATACTGTCTGTCGACCACAAGAATAGCTCTCGCCAAGAAGTCTGTGTTAGAGTACCGTTGGTAGCATTTATGACTCTTATTGATGATTATTCCCGATATACTACGATATATTTATTATCTAAAAAGAGTGAAGTTGCTGAAAAGATAAAAGAGTATATAACGATGATATACAATCAGTTCGGTAAAAAACCTAAGGAAATTAGATCGGATAACGGTCGTGAATATGTAAATCAAGAGATAGATGAATACTTAAAACAGAACAGAATTTTACACCAATTGACTGTCCCGCATAATCCGAGCCAGAATGGAGTTGCAGAGAGAAAAAATAAAAGTTTATTAGATATGACTAGAAGTATACTATCACAAGCAAAATTAAGCAAACATTTTTGGGGTGAAGCCATAAACACCGCAACATACTTACAAAACCGACTCCCAACTAAAGCAAATAACAATAGAACACCTTACGAATTATGGAAAGGAGTTAAACCGAATTTAAAACACTTAAGAACATTCGGTTGTAAAGCGCTATTTTACGTCGATAAAGTAAATAGAGGAAAACTTGATAACAGGGCTCAAACCGGAACGTTCGTAGGTTATGATACACGATCGACTGGTTATAGAATTCACACACAAGGAAAACAAATTATAATAGCGAGAACGGTGAAATTTCTTGAAAATGAAAATGTACACTCAGATAACATTGAGGAGATACAAAACACCACAAAAACATCAGATGACAATACACCAGGGGTGATTCTGGTCCGAATTTTCCGAAAAATTAAAGCAATGATTTCCGAAAAAAAAAAATATATATATCGGTCATAAATCCGACAATTTGGACATAAAATGTAGCGGTATTTTGGAAAATGATCGCCGAAAAAAAAATCAATCTCGTCATTCGTTCGAAGAAAAGTTTTCAATTTTGTCAAAGTATCGTGGGAAAAACGTGACTTGGAGCATCCCGAGCACCTTGTTAAATACGGGTCCTACTGTATATATAAAGTTTTGAACTGGGGGTTGTTTTGGGTTCTAGGAATCATGATTGGCAAAGATCTGCAAAAATTCCAACATAGGGGAGAATGTAATAGGTAGTATTTCTTACGAAATCTATCTAAAAAAGGAAAAGAATCTGGCATGCATTTGGACCTGTTTTCATTTATTCCTGAATTCCTTGACCTCTACATGTGATATACCGTAAAATCCCGTTAATCCGTCCCCGAAACGCGACGGAAAATCTTAAAATAATCAGGGGGGCGCTTACACGGTATTAAAATTGTAGTATATGATATTTATTGGTGGGGGGGGGGGGGGAGATACTAATGGCCGATTGTCGCAAAGTATGCATTATTTCAATAAAGTGACAAAAAAAAACATTTTGAAAAAAAAAATTATACACAAAATAGAAAAACAGTATAACTTCATGATTAATGGCGATTTCAGATTATAGAAAATTCTGGTTTTCAGAAGCTTTGAAACTGGAATGCATTTAGATAAATAATAACACTAATATCTGTCATTAATATGGTAACAGAATAATAAATTGAACTTAATAATTTAAAATAATTAATAAAGACTGAGAAATTGCAGTTGAAAATGTCCTGAAATACTTTCTAGAACTAGTAACAATTCATGGGGTGTCGCCATCTGTTGTAAATTAGGGAGATTAAATGAGTTTTTTTAAAAATCATTTCTTATCTATAAATGCTAAATAAATAATACAAATCACAAAAATTGAGAACATACAGAACGAATTGGTAGTGTTGCCAGATTTTTAAAATGAAAAATATTGCTACCACAAAGATAGCACAAAATACGCTACAAATTCAACTGTGGCGCCATCTACTGATCAATCAATCGATACATTTTTTGATTGGTTTGCATAATAAAGTTAAATAAGACTATAAATTCTTTGATAAAATAAATAGATTATTTTTTAATCAAAATATTTCACACACAGCATCAAATACACATTTTTTAACTTATTTCATGAAAAACTTTCACTATCGATATTTTTATTACCTTCATATCGCCATGGAGATAAATTTACAGCAAAACTAATGTTTGGTTATATTGCTTTTTCAGATTGACAATAGTTGATGTTGTGTATGTGTTTCTTTTGTGTTTGTACACGTTTGCAATATATCAAAGAATCGTCACGCCTTTCTGATCCGTCGGGGGAAAAAAACACTCGTGAGAAAAATTTTTGGTGTTGATCTTGACGTGCGCAGCAAAATTTCTTTTCGGGGAGGGCGCTTACTCGGCATTTTTTGAATTTTCCGATTTGTTTATAAAGTGGGAAAGGGGGGGGGGGGATTAATGGGATTTTACGGTATTTCCCTGGCCATCTGGCACAGGCAGATACACAAACACCCTTCATTTATTAATACAGAAATTGAACTTTTAAAGTAAATACTTGATATGTTTCAGTAACTTCATGTGTGAACACATTTTTTTAAAATAATAATTAGAGGTTATTTACTGGATTGGCAAGTACTTTGTGTTGGTTTTACTACCTCCAGAAAAACATGTTTTTGGTTTTTACAATCATTTGTAAAAACATTTTTTTTCCAATAAGTCTATTTCTAATCCCAAAATGCATAATTTTTTTAAAACACTACTGCATAATCATTGAACGAGCAGGGAAGACCGAGCTAAGCTCGGTCAAAATTAGCTTTGAGCGCTATTTTTTCATTTGGCACCAAGCAAGTGTTTTGGCATTGGTAATCTTAGAAGAAAATTTTCTCTATCATATGTACCCTGATTGGTTGAATTCTGTTTTCGAGAACGTTCTACGAACTCTGATTGGTTGAATCATGTATCTTGGCTCCTATTGGGAATTTCTAGAAAATTCCTTCAGATTCTGAAAGTCAACTTTTTAGCCAAATGTCGCCAAACTTGGTGACATTCTTTCATTTAGCACGAAGCATCTGTTGAGAAAGTTCTATGTACCCTGATTGGTTCAATTATGTTTTCGAGAATGTTCTATGGACTCTGGTTGAATTATGTATCTCTGCTCTTATTTGGATTCTGAAAGCCAATTTTTTTGCCAAATTTGGTGATATTTTTTCATTTGACACCAAGCATTTTGGCATTGGTAATCTTAAAAGTCAATTTTCCCACCAAAGTCGCTAACACTTTTTAAGATAAAAATAGCTTGACCAAAATGACCCACTAATGGAATTTCCTCGAGCATGTGACCTAGCCCAATGATTTTCTCGTGCCCAAAAACCGTGGGATACAAAATTTAGTTCAAATTGTCTGAGCCTTTTTAAAATAAAAATAGCCTCACTCATAATGATCCACTAATTGAATTTCCTTGAGCATGTGACCTAACCCAGTCATTTTCTCGTGCCCAAAAACCGTAGGATACATAATTTAGTTCAAATCGACTGAGCTGTTTTAAAGATAAAAATAGCTTGACCCATAATGACTCATGACCAAAATGACCCACTAATTGAAATTTCTCAATGTGTCCTAGCCCAATAGTCTTCTCGTTCCTTAAAACTGTAGGATACTAAATTTAATTCAAATCCACAGAGCCATTTTTAAGATAAAAATAGCTTGACCCATAATGACCCACAAATCTAATTTTCTCGAACATGTGACCTAGCCCAACAGTCTTTTTGTGCCCGAAAACCATAGGATGCAAAATTTTGTCTAAATAGTCTGAGCTGTTCTTTAAATAGAATTAGCTTGACCCACAGTGACTTAAAAATGACCCGCTAATTGAATTTTCTCGAACATGTGACCTAGCCCAATGATTTTTTCATGCCCCATGATTTTTTCATAAAACTCGTAGGATACAAAATTTAATCAAAATTGTTAGAGCCGTTTTTTAGATAAAATTAACTTGACCCATGTTGACCCAAAAATGATCCACTAATCAAAAGTTCACAAACATGTGACCCAGACCAATAGTCTTCTTGTGCCCGAAAATGGTAGGATACAAAATTTAGTCATCGTTTGAACCGTTTTTTTAGATACAATTAGTTTGACAATGACCCACTAATAAAATTTTCTTGAACATGTGACCTAGCCCGATGGTTTTCTGGTGCCCCAAAACGGTAGGATACAAAATTTCATCAAAATCGTTAGAGCCATTTTTAAGATAAAATTTGCATAACCACACACACACTCATACAAGATTTGTTTGTATTAGAATATATGATCTCATCAAAAACGTTACCTGTAAAAAATGCAGCCAAGTCTCGTGACTCATTTACCGTAAAAAGTACTGAGATCGTATAAAGCCAAGTTTAGCTATCTTATTAACTCTGAAATTTTCATTCACAAATCACTCCTAGTCTCTACATCTTTAGTTAATTATTATTTTGTGACTTGGTGATTACGCAGCACAGGGAAGTTATTACACCTTACTATGTTATGGGATGGGATGAGATAATATGATTAAGGCTAATTATATACGCATAGGGAAGTTATTACACCTTAATATGTTATGGGATGGAATGGTATTATTTGATTAAGACTAATTATATACATCACATTCTCGTGTTACGTAATTGCCAAGTCACAAAATAATATTTAACTAAAGATGTAGAGACTAGAAGTGTTTTGTGAATGAAAATGTCAGAGTTAATAAGATAGCTAAACTTGGTTTTATATGATCTCAGTACTTTTTACGGTAAATGAGTCACGAGACTTGGCTGCATTTTTTACAGGTGACGTTTTTGATGAGATTTCACTTCTTTTTGTAAGTAATCCTCCTTTTCTTGATTTTGGGTTATTTTTGGAGATCATCCACTGATTTTCGCTAAGCCCACACTATGTCCCTATTATTTACAGGTATAAAAAATTTGAAGCTTTAGTTTCGTTTGCAAAGTACTGTAGATTAAAAGAAATTTCAGGTGCCTAGACAAGCACTAAGTTATGGGGGGGGGGGGGGGGGGAAGTCAAAAGTACTCTCAATTGATTCCAGGAAAGGTGTTATCCATCTGAGATATTACTCGCAGCCCTAGATACTTGATATTTAGCATAAAAGTACTTTTTAGTATAAAACGAAAGCCAAAATTAAAATTTCCGGAAATTTCCAATAATTCAAACTATATTCACTTTTTCGATGTTTTTTTTTTTTTTTTTTTTTTTTTGGTCTTTTTTTTTCATTTACGGATTTTTTATTTTTTCCTTACTTTGTATATTAAACCCTACCTTTCTGCCAAATGTCAAGCTTCTAGGACTATAAAATCGAATTATTTTCAAACTTTCGACTTGTTATAAATTTATTGATTTTTCGATTTTAATTCTAAGTTACCTGATTGTCATGCCAATATAGTAATTCTTTGATCCGTCTTCTTAGGATCATTTAGGTTCAATTTAGAGATAAATCAAGTGAATCTTAGAGTCACCATGATTTTATTTAGAAAGGACTATCAAGCCATAATAGCCAGTAATGTTGGGAGGGGAGGGGGAGCTGTGAAAATGTTTGTAGGGCTAACATCATTTAACAATTGATATTTCATATGCAAATTAAATAGAGTATAACCTGTGAAAGAAAACAAACCTGTCTATAAAGAAATAGCCTATAATGTAGCCAGTCTATAGCGGAACTTTTCTATAACGAAATTCGTAAACAAAAGAAAAGAAAACCATATTCCGGGGGAAATAACATAAAACAATTAGGGGTGGTGTACTAGCTAATCGGACAATTATCTTAAAACTAATGTTTCTAGCACTACAAAATCAAATTGTTTTCAAATTTTCAATTTTTTAAAGATATTTTGATTTTTTGATTTGATTTTCGAATTTAACGAATTTTTTAATTGTTCCTTTTATTGAATAGTAAATACTACCTTTACACCGAATTTTAAGTTTTTAAGACTACAAGATCAAATTATTTTTGATTTTTTTCAATTTTTTTTTCTAATTTTCTGGATTTTTTAATTTTTTCTTATTTTGTATCCTTTATTAGAAATTTCAAGTTTCTAGCGCTACAAAATCGAATTATTTTAAAATTTCCGATCTTTTTCGAGTTTTTTATTCTATTTTCGAATTTATTGTGTTTTAATTTTTCCTTTTTCTGTATCCTAAACAATAAGTTTATGCCGAATTTTAAGTTCTAAAGCTACAAAGTCAAATTTTTTTCAATTTTTCGTTCAAATTTTACAGATTTTTTAATTTTTCTTTTTTTTGTATCCTAAATATTACCTTTATTCCAAATTTCAAGTTTCTAGCTCTACAAAATCTAATTATTTCCAAATTTTCGTTTATTTTTTTATTTTTAAATTTTATTTTCGATTTTTTTTGTGTTTTTAATTTTTTTCTTTTTCTGAATCCTAAACACTACCGTTACACCAAATTTTCAGTTTCTAAGTCTACGAGATCGTATTATTTTCAATTTCTCACTTTTTCTTTTTTTTTTCCTTTTTTTTTTTTTTTGATTTTTGAAATTTTCTATTTTTTTTTCGAATCATCCAGAATTTATATTTTTTTTCTTATTTAGTATCTTAAATATTACCTTTATTCCAAATTTCAAGTTTCTAGCTCTATAAAATCTAATTATTTTCAAATTTTCCTTATTTTTTGATTTATTTTATTTTATTTTCGAATTTTATTGAGTTTTTTATTTTAACTTATTCTGAATCCTAAACACTATCTTTACCGCGAATTTTAAATTTCAAAGGCTAAAAAATCAATTATTTTAATTTTTTCAATTTTTTTCGAATTTTCGATTTTTTTTTTTCCGAATTTTTTCTTATTTTGCATCCTAAATACTACCTTTATTCCGAATTCCAAGTTTCTAGCGCAACAAAATCGGATTATTTGAAATTTTTCAATTTTTTAAAATTTTATTTTCGAATTTTTTTGGTGTTTTTGATGTTTTTTTTTTCTGAATTCTAAACACTACCTTCACACCAAATTTTAAGTTTTTAAGCCTGAAAGATCGTGTTATTTTCAATTTTGTTCGAATTTGTTGAATTTTCGAATGTTTTTTTTTTTTTTGAATTTTCAGGATTTTATAATTTGTCCTTTCTTTGTATCCGAAACACTAGCTTTATTCCAAATTTTAAGTTTCTATGGCTGCGGGATCTACCCAATCTTTTTGATGACGCGAGAGTGAGTGAGTAAGTGAGTGACAAAAAATCGAAACTTTGAGTTCATATATCGTCTGCACTAGAAAAGACAGAATTGGGAAATTTCAAATTTTGGCCCTATTTGCCACATACTCTAATAAACGAAGTTTTAATTTCTTGGGATACTCGAGCGCAGCGATATGGGGGGGGGGGGGGGTCAAAAGTGCCCTGAGTTGCTTCCAGAAAAGTATGCTTAGTGCTTTCTCGACTTGGCGGAGGCACTGCCGTGCCTCCATTGTAATTAGCTTTTTTTGATAGTTTCCTTTTTTTTGTAAATTAAGGCACATTGGTGATGTTAATAAAAAAATCAAAATATAATAAAAATCAGTGTGTTGATTCTGGTATACACTCCTCCAAACAATGGATTATTTCCATTGTTGCGGAGAAAAGGAAAATAATTTCAGACATGTGACTTTTTGGACGTATTTTTTCATTTGAAGCTTAAATTTTGGTAAAAATATTTCTTCATGTGTTGCTTTGTTTTTATAAGTGAATAAAAATTCATATTTACTGTGACGTCACAGGAATAGCATTGTGACAACTCCTCATTAACAGAACTCTAATAAATTTAAAACAACTCACTAATTGGAAGACTTAAGTTGTGTATCATATGTTAAGAATTATTTCCTTCAATGGATGCCGCAAGATTGAGTCCAGATGCTAGTGCTAGAAATCTCGAGAATAATCGCCTTCTCAAGGAGATATAAATTTTAGATCATTCATTTGATCTGACGTTATACTGACATTAATGTTACCATAAATTCAAGCTACTTGAGGCTATAAGTTCAATATCTTTCAGCTACTTCAAAACCTGCCATCTGCTCATCCTGGGAATGTTAAGCTTTGAAAATTCTCTTACTAGATATAATCAACTAGTGAGGGGCCATAGAGAGAATTCTGTTTCAGCAGAGCGAACAAGCTTGTGGATTTCTCCCTTGAGAGAAAGTACGGTGTCTTCGGCCCTTGTGCCGTGAACTTAATTAAACTTGCCCAGAAAGGTGAGGGCGTCCAGACAATCTACAAACTCTAACCCAAAACCCTATGCTTTATGTGTGCAGCTTTTTCTGTATTTGTAATATGTATGTGTACTGAGACGTAGCTTAATTAAAGTCCATGTTGCATCAGCAATTCTTTGGATTAATTTTGTTACAGCATCTATTGGGTTTATTTTATCTGATGCCATTTTATTTCATTACAATTAAATAGAAAAAATATTTTTATTTGAATTCATAGTGATTAAGCATAAAAGTATGTATATATAGTACATGTGAAAAGTTTGCACTGGTGAAAATGACGTTATGCTTAGCTTCAAATGTATTTTATTTTGATAAAACTAAACAAAATTTATATGATTGTGCCAACATAATGTAACTTTCAGATTTTTCAACTGTTAATTATAAAAATTTGAAATGGAGTCTTTATTGATTACTTCTTCTTGATTGTATACCCTGGTTACATGTTAGCAATTGCTTTTTTAAACTAAATTATACGTAAGATGAATTAATTTTTTAATAAATAATTTAAAAAAGTAGAGGATTTCAGGAAAATTCAAATTAATTAGAGTAGTGCTATGGTAAAAAAAAATTTGAAACGATTATGGAACATTAACACCTTTGCACTTAAAACAATATAAATAGTTCAGCGTTTGTTTTCGGTTAATATACCATAACAAATTTAAGACTTCATAATAAAACACAAATTAGGGAACAGATGTTACAGACTCACCGGGTTTGGCAGGATTTTTTGTGCCATTTTGGTGAGAAAACCTTGTTTCTGGATATCTGTTAGGCCTAGCCTTTTATTTTATTATGAAACAGTTTATTTTAATATAATAAACACACAAATTTATTATAAAAAACACACAATTTTTATTATATAAACACATAAATTATTTTATCACACACTGATTAATTTAACACACACAATCTGTTCTACAGGATGGCCATACAAAGTAAAATCTTATGCAGGAATAAAATTGCCTTTTTGGCACCAAAAAGATACTCCAGTGCGTCTGCGACATCTGTATCCAAATGAAAACTATGTTTCCTTTTACTAATTAAGGAGGATCTGTAACTTCTTTTCTGTTCTGTCATCTTATTTACACAAGATTAAAAATTTGTTGTTAAAACTCCAGAGGATCTGAACTTAACGTTTCAGGTAAGTTTTCCTTATTGTCGATGAATAGTATGTAAGCATGTTTATATTTCTTAGAGTACAAGCCAGTCAGTAAAAACTATTTGTACTAATATTGTATTCAATATATATCCGTTTTTGCTTTTACTAATTATGATACATCTGCAATTTCCCTTCATCTTATTTACATCAGATTACAAATTTGTTGTTAAAATCCCAGAGGCCCATGTATTAACCAGACCCTCAATTAACGTTTCATGTGTTTTCTTTATTGTCGATGAATAGTATATGAATATTTTTATAATTTATTTAAAATTTTAAGTGAAAACCATGATTTTTACCCACTGTCCTAGGTACACACTAGTAAATAAATAAAAGATGTATTTGTGAAATTACATAACTATTTCCTTTTTTTTTTCTTTTCTTTTTTTGTTGCTAACTGACCAAATTATAGATTAGTTATCACTAAAGCAGTTTTAAAAAGTATTTTGAAATCTCTTCATTAATTCAGGGGAAAAAGTATGGTTTGTTGGAGAAAGCATTAAAGATTCTGAGTCATAGCTTTTATCGCTGGGTGTAAAACATTTATTTTCTAAATTGAGTTAATTTGGGGAAAACCTTGTTGCATTTTACCACATTTGAGGGTTTTACATTTACAATTGTAGTTGCCTATTTCAATTTTCTAAACATCTTGTGACTCATCATTCTAAGCTAGATGCGTAAAGCAATACTCTCTATTAAAAAGATTGTGTACATTTTTATTCATGTTAGAGTTATTCTCTTTGATGGTTGAAATATGTTTTATTATGAGAATAGTAAAAAAGTCCACATGATACTGTTATTAGTTAACTTTATTGGAAATATAATTTAGTATAGAAATATTTAAACAACTTAATAAAAAAGGTTGTGAGAAAATATGAAGTGTTCACTACTTAAAATACATTAATACATTATATACAGTTTTTGATTAGCAAACACCACATAATATTAACAAAAACTAGAAGGCACTTTTTTTCTACTAAAGCAAGTTTCCAAGTCTTGAGTTGCATTAAAATGCTCCACTAGCTGAAAGAGAAACAGATATTAAAATTTCTTTTAGAAACTTTCATTATTGGACATATTATGTATTTAAAAGAACAGTGTCACAACTTAAAAAAAAAGTTACTTTGCGTTGAACAGAGAAATTATATTTTACTGAATTATGGAAAGAGGTATCATTGCAAATAGATTGACCCTGATTGTCCTAATCATTTTCAAGCTTAATTGTTGGTTTAACTCAAAACACACACTTTTCTGAGTTGTGATGGTGCATTTCTAAGAGTAATTATATTTTTAACATAAAATTTTGTTCTTTAATTTTGCTGAAACTATGATTCAAAAACATAAAATCTAATTAATGTTTAATCAAAGTTGTTCGCTTTATTCAAACACTATCATACATTTTACTTGTAAAATTAAAATTTAATAACAGACTGTGTAACAAATAGGATATGTAATTAAAAAATAATAATTTCTTGGATTTGTAAATTCCTTGAATAATTGAAAAAAAGAAATTCCACTGGGGAACAGAATTGTTTTTTCATATTTCAGAATTGTTTTTTCAAAAGACATTCTATGCCTCTATCTAACATTTGAAAATAGTTATGTTTTATTAATAGGTTCTTCCTTAAGCCTTGGAGTGCTTGGCGAATGCTTGACAGTTCCACATGTATTCGCATAGATCTGATGATCTAGGTGGCCAAATAGTTGGCCATATATGACCAATCTATCACAGCTCAGTCAGAAAATTCCATACAGTGGTTGAAGAATAAGCAGGGACCCCATGGTGTTGGAAAATGATTTCTGCTCGTTAGGGTGCAGAAATGACAGTCAAGTAATCCTGGCAGATGACCCAGAAACTCCTAAATGTATTGCTTGTCAGATGATCCTGGAATACATGTGGACATATCAAATGATCGCCAGGCATTTCAAGCCAAACATTTAAGCTGAATTGCATCTGAAATGATGAGTTTCGCCCTTACAAATGGATTTTGTTGGGTGTTGATGCCAATTGTGTAAATTTAACTCGTCATCTCGAGTGATTTAATGTAGTAGAACAACTATTTGGTTTACTGTAGGATTATTCGAAAGCTGGTTGAATGAACAAGTTTTTGGTAAATTTGACTAACTGTAACTAGAAGTGTGTTTGCGATATTGCAGGTCACCCTGTATGTACAATCATATCTACATCATGCTTCCTCATACAAGGCTTAATTTTATTTATTACTATCTTCCCATTTGTTCTTTATAACTATTTAAATATTACTTACATCTTTTAGTTTTCATTACTTTCTAAATTTTATTAACATCAATTATTACACGGTCTGTAATTTATTTTAAGCAAACTCTTTGTATAGTTCCAGCTTCACCTTTTACCTGATAGGTGGCAGCACCAGACTTTTTCTTCTTCTTTTATTATAAATTTTTACAGTTTGCAATGAGTCAGCTTTTCAATTCTTTAGTGTTCATGGAGATGTGAAGAGCTCCTGAGATTCTAAGCATTTTCAATCAAGTTTCATCACACACATACTTTGTTTTTTATAGCAAGCTATATCCGTTGCTTTATTGCATATTATATATCAATGTTCTATCATGTTTTATTTATTTGATCTTTGGGTCTCATTTTTTATACATATCTATCTCACATTGGTTTCTCTATGTGTTATAAGGGCATAATATTGTCATTTTTAGGCTTAATGCGGACAATATTTGAGGAAATAACACATATTTAGTATGAATTATTCTTATGATGCTCCTCTGAAGAATCTATAAGATACCATTCTTGATTTTTCTTTTTATTAAGTTAAGACTTGCAGTGTCTTTTCCATTGCTTTTTATAATATCTCTTCATTTGTTTTTCATACATGTGATTTCATTTTAAATATATATATATATATGTAACACACAGGACTCATTACTTCTTCATAGCCATCTTTCTGCTGTCAGTCACTTTACTTCACTTCGTCTTTTGTATTTAACTTGCAGTCATCAGTTTAATGTGTAAGTTATTTATTTATAGTCATGAAAAGCTAATTAAAGGAAGGCACACATTCGTAAAGGAAACCTGACTGTATTCTTGTTCTGAATTCATGATGTTTTGTTGCATAGCATGTCAGGCCCAAGCTCCATTAAGAATTGGACTGATTAAACTCCTACATCATTCAAAGAAATGTGCCCAAGAGCGGCATGAAGTTCTTAACAATTCATCTATCCAAAAAAAAATACGATTTCGACATGCAGGGCTTTATTTCTGTAATTCCATCTTTTCCCATTAGGGGGTGAAACAGTCAAATATAGACATTAACTTAATGTTAATCAGATTACTGCTTTTGATTGACATTTGGAGTCTCCGACAAGACTAAGATTTGGCACTAGTCTAAATTGCATCATCCAACCACAAATAAAGGAGAATTTCACTAATATCATAACTTTCTGTTTTAAACTTAACTAAATGACGGACTCAAAAACAAACTTAACAAGGGCAACTTTCGTTTTGAATATTAGAATTACAAGTTATGAAATTGAAACTGAAAATTTTAAACTTTAATTTAAATTTTGAATAGATTTTAATTTCTTATCCTTCCATATATGTATCTTCTAAAATAAAAGCGTAAGTCATGTGACTGTCATCAACAGTTCCGGGATGGCCGTTTCACTTTTTCATATGCCAGGCGGCCATTTTTATTCAAAATTATTTTTTCGAATAAAACTGCATAAAAGTTACATTTTAAGAAAGATCATTCAAAATAAATTAATATTTGAGAGATGACTTATGTTCAATTATGTATATATTCTGCAATAACTTCAGTCGAAATTTGGTTCACAGTTCAAATTCTCTGTTCATAAAAGTAAACAAAAAAAAAAACAAAGATTGATTCGTCATGAACATTTAAAATATTAAATCATGGAGGTAATCATTCGCAAAGCAAGTTCTCCGCGAATGAATTTTTGGACCGCTGCCTCGCGTCAAAAAAATAATTCGCACCAGTGAGACAATTAAAGTTTACCATAATTATGTGCCATACAACTCAACTTCCTTCCGGACCTTTTCTTGACGTAAATTGAACTCATGTAATAATATTTAATTAATCAAATTTTTAGCATTTTTAAAATCGCTAATACAGCTTTTATTTATCGCGTGTACAAATTAGAAACGATACTTTTGATTTATGATATTATTTCTTATTTATTTATTTATTTTCTATTTAAATGAAAAGTGTGAAGTATTTTAAATTTATGTAATATAAGCATTTTAGATTAAAGTTAAGTATTTTAAATGAAATGAGTGACAGGTTTATAATTTAAAATTAAATTAATGTAGTATGAATGATGGTGATGGGAACAATATTTGGCGATTCATCATCTGCTCCCGGCTAACAAAAATACTCATAACTAAAAAATGAAATAAAAATAAATAAATGATAGTTTGATGTAAATAAATATTGATATACATATAAAAAATAATTTATAGAACTAAAAAAAAAAGAAAAGTAAATAAACAACAATTTGCATAAAAAAATTTTCGCCAAATTGGCGAGGGGGGGGGGGGAGAATCGCGCCAACGTGCGTATGTGACACCTGTGCACAAAAAATATGCGAAATGCTACCACGATCGTAAAAGTTCATGATTTGTCTATTAGAATCTTCCGATTTGGCGAAGGATTAAGGGAAAATTAAATTATGAATAAATGTAACGTGTTGCAATGTTTAACATACATTTAAGGGAGACCAAACTGGTCGCCAGTGCGGCTAGTATACATATAGGAGAGGTTGCCTCCTTTTCTTCATGTTTAACATTTAAATTAAATAAATAAAGTAATTATATGAAAAATGCACTTTTTTGAGGGGGGGGGGGGGGGAACATTAGTTTTCTTTACATTGGGAAAGGAAGGAGTGGAGACTCAAATTGATTACAAATTTTTAGGTAGATAATGAATGCACCCATTTTATACTAACACATAAACAAAGATGCTGATTTATTGCTACACAGAATAAGTTCTTTCAGCAGGAAAATCTTGAATAAAAATGTTTCACACATTGTTATAGTAATAAGTAAGTAAAAAAGAAGAAAATAAAAGTACATAGATCTCTGCAATTATATAAAAATAACTTTAAAGTGTAGACAACAACTAATTGTCAACTATTTTAGTTTTAAAAAAAATTATCTGATTACATACCAAACTTTTTCTACATAATTGCCTGGAAATATTCCAAAAACACCACTTCTCACTGATGTACCAACATACCATCCATCGTCACACATCTCCACAACATAAACACTATCCCCTTCCTGAAGTTCCAATTCATCAGAATTTTGAGGGCTATAACTGTAGAGAGCTCTGTACCTGAAATGACCATGAAACAATATCAGAATATAGTACAAACAATACAGTTATAGACATGCCATTAGATTAAATACTACAATTAGTGTGGGACATATTTACTCCATTTCTCATCTTTGTTTAAATTTTAGAATATTAATTTAATAAAAAAAAGTTTAATTTCCTTTGCAGATAGATAATATTCAATTTACTTGCTTCAATTAAAATAACATGCATGCATTAGGCAGGTGAGGCAACAAATGACACAGCATGTGTCTTAGGGGAAGAAACAGGTTTGAATTTCAAAATTTGTCTCCTGAGTTGTGCAACCTCAGTGTGCAACCTGCATTAAAATTGCATCCATCTTAGCTTTGATTCCACATATTAGATTAAGCAGTTTTGCAACTGCCAGTTCAAATTCTGCTTTTTTGGTATATCATAAGTAATTTTTGCTAGAGCATATTAAATAATTATTAAAATAAATCGAAAAATCTTTCAAAATTACATACTTACATTATTGGTTCTACAAGGTTACTGCTTTTCTTGTTTGGCAATTTCCTCTTTTCTAACACTGCCTGCATGTTAAATATTAATTAATAGTAGTAAAAAATTTTCATTATACAATCATTGTGTAAATATGTTTTTACATTGATTTTAATTAAAAACTGCTTTAACATTATTATGTAAGCTTAATAATTTTTTTAAATTTAAAATTTAAACACTTGTGATAAATCAGTTTCAAATAAAATTATATGAAACAAAAATAAAATGTTAAAAAAACAAATATTAACATATAAAAAATATTGTGAAGTTCCAAACAAAAACAGCATTTGTCTAAATTTTTTGAAAGTATCATCTATTAATTATGTCATGCAAATTTCATAGTTTTTTACTCTCCTTCCCATGTCACAGGTTGTTACACTAGAGTAATATCCATTTTCTGTTGGGATGTCACATGTTTGCAACTTTTAATTTAGATTAAACAACATTGTGATTATTATTACTATTTTTTTTTCTATGAATGAGTAACAAATTAAAATCAGACTTGGGGCACCTACCTCCCTCTGTGATCAAATGTTGCAATATATTAAATGAATTAATGTAATGACACACAAACTTTGCATTTATATGAATCTGTATTAAGGTATAGACAAATGTGTTTCAATAAAAACTAATATACTATACATTAATATTTTATGATTAAAAATACTTTTTATTTTCATGAGACCAGTTAATGTTTGTAATTTTATGTAAAGAAAAAGAATATTCTATTTTACCTACTGAAATAAACACCATAAAATTGCTAAGATCTTGCATGCTATTGCTTCAAGTTGCTGCATATCAAAGTTAAAGAAAATATACCTTAATACTACCTGATTAAAAATACATATTTTTTTACTAACTATATTATGCTGCTTGCAAACAATGTCTACCTATCTTTTTCATATTTTAAATGAAATGTCATAATGTTGCCACATTACCCACTACTCCTCTTCCTGTCATACTGTGCTACACTTTGTGACCTCACTCTTGAAATGCAATATAATTAATGAACTCAAAGAGAGAAAATATCTTTACATAAGCATTGTTTCTATGAAACAAACCAAACTTCCCACCCTTAAAGTGAGGACATGGGTTGCTTTTTAACAACAGTGAAACAATTTCATACTATTAGTACCATTGGGAACAGCAGTTTTATGTTCCTTTTTCTGATTTTTAGGATTTTTGTTGATAGTCCTTCAATTAATTCATTAAAACATCAATATTTATTTTGTTTTATTTATCAAAATTTCCCTTTTTATACAAAATACCAATTTTTTTTAATTCTTAAACAAGTCTATTGGATTATGATGTAATATCAGATTTTCAAAAGAGTAATCCCATTTCCATGCTTGAGTTTGACTTTCTAGAAGCATTTCATATCCATAGAAATTATGAAAATATTATTAACAGCAACTTTGCTGTTTGTTCATTATCAGGTTGTTAGAAGTTTTAAATAAAATCTCCCTTTCCTTAATTTCACCTTCCTATTGTATTGCTAGTTTCTCTTCTCTCTAATATTTCTACTGGCCGCTCCCTTCAATTTCTTGCAATTCTATTGGTCTATAAGCCAGTTTTTTCAATCTGCCTTTCCACTATACATGTGAACAAGTTTTTAATATTATTTTTGTATTGATGACGGTAAGCTGAATGCTTTAAAACTGGTATGCAATATTTGGTTAATCTTTTGGTGCTCTTTTATACACTTATAAGCTTTAATTATTTATTCACATATTCAAAATTTAATTGAGTGTTTTTGTGCACATTATACATTTTTAGTGTGTATTTACTAAAATTAAAATCTAATGAAAGCAATTAAATATAGTTCTATATACAGTAGAGCTTTAGTACTCAAGGTGCCCTGGGTGAGATTATTTTTATTACCCCTAAGAATGGTAGCTTCTAATGGATGTGTTAAGTTAAAACTAAGTATTTTGTGTATTTTCTGCACTTCATTTCTCAGCACACAGGTGGTCGCCCAGCTTCTAAGATCAGCCCTGTCTGTCTCTCTCTCTCTCTCTCTCTATATATATATATATATATAGGTAGGTTATACACTGGCCTCCAAAAGTTAAGGTACAACCAGTGTTTTGCGTCTAATTTGCAAATGAATGAATATAGAAACAACAAATTTGGAGGAAATGTGCGCTAAACTGTTATTTATTAAATGCAACATGGAAATTTACTTAAGTTAAACGTATAAATGAAATTACAAAAGAAAAGCATGCATGGTGGAAAATTCCATTCTTGCAGAAATCAGTACATCGCAGTATTATGCAGTAAAATGTGACAGAAACATTAAAAAACTGGTTCTAATACGGAATATGTCCAACTCGGACTTGAATCCATTGTCGGCATCGACTTTCCATGCTCTCAATTAAATTGTCGGACACCGAAATAGGTAACGCTGACCAGACTTGAAGTAAGCATTGTTCCAGCTCATTTAATGACCTTGGAGAAATACTTAAAGCCACAACCTGTCTTCCAAGATAGTCCCAAAGATGTTCTATCGGATTTAAGTCTGGAGAGTGAGCTGGCCAAATGAAACCATTGCCAATAGCACCGGTATATGGACGCACATATGAATCAAGGATCTCATCCCGATATCTCGCACCAGTCACAGTTCCTCCATGGAACATATGCAGGTCAGTGTGGCCTCCGAGTGAGATCCCTGCCCAAACCATGATTCCACCGTTTCTGTACCTGTGTGTTTCGACAGTGTTTGATTGATGGTATCGAGTGCATTGTTCTCTCCAGATCAGAAGACATCCTGAATCGCTCTCCAGTGTGAATCTGGACTCGTATGTGAAGAGTACAGAAGCCCACTGTTGTCTGGTCCAGGAAACATGTTCTCTTGCCCAACATAAGCGGGCCCTTCTCTGTCCTCTGTTGAGGGGGACACACACAACTGGTCGCCTTGCATAGAGACCTGCATTGTGAAGACGTCTTCGCACCGTAGTAGCGGAGATTCTTCTCCCTGATGCTGCAAAGTGGTCTGCAATGAGTTGCGGCACAGTAGTGCGTCTTCTTCGGGCCGAAAGAGCTAGAAACTGGTCTTCTGCAGGTGTTGTAACACGTGGGCGGCCTGGAACATGTCTTCTAGACTCAGAATCTTTGTATTCATACTGATCCCAGAGTCGTTGGACTACACTGCGAGACACATTGAGCCGTCTAGCAGTATTGGCCTGTGACAACCACATTTCCATCCATCCTACCGCCCGCCACCTTAATGAAACGAGCAAACGACTTCTTCTAGAGATTTCTAGACTCTATTGGCTGTTGTGAACAAAACTGACAACAATAGTGCGAATACAACAAAACTTGCACGCGAATTTACGAAAGCTTCGTAATTGCATATTTTTCTCTCATTCACAAATACCTATTCTTTTCTATAAAATAAAAGTGGTAGCTGTAATTTTTGCATAAGTTTTTTTTTAAAGCTTATTATTGTCATTCATATAAACTATGAAGTTTAATCTGACTGACATTTTCTGTCTAGTGAGCTTGGAAAAACATGTTGTACCTTAACTTTTGGAGGACAGTGTATATATAGCTATGTGAGAGTCACAGCAATGGTTATGACAAGGAAATTAAGCAATAAAAGTGTGTTACCAGGTGATGCCCAATACACTACCTGGTATACAGAATGCAAATAAAAATCAGATTTAATTGAAAGCTCTAATAGATTTTTTACATTTAGTATATTTTCTTAGATTGCCTACCAACTACACCAAAAAGCATTTTTGTTACTTTTGTATCAGCTGCATGCCGGCAGTTATTCCCCAAAGTTTCCACTATTTATAGATTTTTTTCTATTATGATTATTTCAGCATTTAACTGCATAGTTCGATTACATATGTATTAAAGTCGTGTTTTATTTATTTATTTGTGAAGTTTTAATTTCATTTGGAAATTTAGTTATGGAATATTACATGGAAACAAACAAATGCTGAATTATTTAAATTGTTGTAAGTTCAAACAAGTTAATCTTCCATATTCAGGTTATCCACCAGCTGGCGCAAATGCATCTTGATACATTTAATGACATACATCTTTGTTTTAAACAATACACCAAAGTTGGCATGTGTGTAGTATGTGCTTATGTAGACTTACTTGCAAGTTTGGGAATAGTTCTATAATCTGGTCCATAGCTAATTGGCACATTTTAGCAAGCATGGTTTGGTGCATTGTTAACTCCTAGTGTTCTAACTCTGATATGGTTGCAACCACATTATTTCCAGCATCACTATGATGTTAGTGTTTCTGACACAGATATTTGTGCTCCATGATGTAGTTAGATTAGACTACATTATTAAAGGAGATAAAAAGCAGATTATTTTTAACTTGGGGAAACTTCTGTAATCGGGTCTGTATTTAATTAACGTATTGTTTTACTTAAAAAAATTATGCTTGAAAATTATTCTACAAACTATAAAAAATCTATAAATTGAGATACTGCTTTCAAACAATTTGCATTTTCTATTCAACAGTGTAAAAATTGAAATTGTGTGATGTTTAGAAGTTTAAAATATTGTGATAAAACAAAACTGATTGGCCAGATTGTTGTCAGTGTTGATATGACATCAGCATTACTCACAGACATATTTTTACTTTATAACATACAGTTTTTAAGTTATATTTCATGTTTATAATAATAATGTTAAAAGTTTTATTTTATTAATAATGAATTATTCAATAACTATAATCCAGTGAAAAAAATCAAACTCCACATAATTGTTTAAAATCATAATGTCATGGCAAAGTTCTAATTGCAAAAATAAATAATAATAAAAATAAGAAACTACATTTAAATAAAAAAAACTAACTATTAACATGATTTTGACATATTTGGAAAATATATATATATAAAGTGACATTGTCAGAGAAAACCTAGTATAGAAATAATATTACTTCAATTTTTAAGAATTAAATTTTAAGGGGTTCATATTTCATGATGTGTAATAGTACAAATTATTCAACAAATAAAATGGAAAAATTAAACAAAAGGAAACAGTAAGCTGTTTCATTTTCTGTTCACTTACAGGTACTGGACTTGCTGAATTTGGAGAATAAGCTGATGGAGAAATAGGTTTTAAAAGTCTTTCTTGATTTTCTGAACTGTTGAAGAAATAAAATACTTATTGGAAAAAACAAACAAACTTCATACAACTTTCAAATATATTTTACATAATAAGTGTCAAATACTTATGCAAATATACTACAAATGATAACGAGCCAGTGTCCCCCAACAGCTTCGGGGCTGGACACTTAAGAGGGAGCCAGGTCCTAGGCCTCAAGTCGGGTTTTCCCGACCCGCACCTGCTCTACCAGAACTATGCACCAATGGTAAAACACGTCTTCATACAAACATATTTTAACACAAAACATTTGCTTTTAGATTTATTAAACTTTGGTGGTATATAAATAATATTTATATTAAAAAAAATGTCCCAATTAACACATATATTAGGCATTCAAATCACAGTGGACCAAGTCCATAAAATATTATCCAGAGATATTTGGATATAAAGTTAATGAACTCTCATGCATTTCATTCAGAATCATGAGTGACTACCTTTTTACTCATATTTTAAACCTGAAATTTAGTTTGTTGGTTATGGCACCAAACAAATTATAGCCTATAGAGCAAGAATTCATCTAAAACTTTGTTGAATGAAAAAACTGACTTTATCCAATTGGGTTCTGAACAACTCGGGTATAGATTATTATTATTTTATTTTTGTGGGGGGGGGGGTAACTTTTCTTCTGAGGGACAACCTTTAAACAACTAAGCCTAATATGTGGCATGAAGCATTTCTTCCCTTTAGATTTTAGAATAACATTTTAACTATACTAATTCTCAGAATGATTTTTTTTCTTTCATTTTCTCATAAACTATGATTGAGAGGGTTAATATAAAAACAATTTTGCATCATCATATGAAATTATTTAAAACTAAAGTAAATTATAATCAAATTTTATGAACTTAAGAAATTTATTTGGAGAAACAATTTGTTAATAGTATTTTCAGACATTAACTTTACCTTGGAGATACTGAATATGATTTCTGAGAGGGTGAGTTCATACCTGAAATAAATATAATCCATAATTAAAACAAATACAAATTTACTATATGCAAATTTCATTTAAATGTTAATTCACATATTTAAAGTCCATGATACTAAAATAAAATCTATGTTGACTATCTGTGTTCAGTAATTTATAAAAGGTATGTGACGGTATTAAATATTAGTACACACTAAATATGTTAAAATCGGGAAAAGGGGGGGGGGAGTACAGTGAAATTAAGTATAAATAAATTGAAATATTCTTTTAATGACAGAAAAAAATGTGAGTAGAGGAGATTAAGAAAAAGTTATTGCATTCTATGTATTTGGTAAAAACATGAAATTAGTTTTGACTTTTAAGTATATGTAGTAATATAACAATAAATCATAATGAAATGAAGTTTTATATTTAAAAATCTACATCAATTTTGAAACTTAGAACTATAAATGAATGCTTTATTAGATAATTCCAGTTTTAAAATAGGAAGTTAATTTAATTAAATTCTGGTGTACAATGTCAACAGCTTAGCACTGGTAAAATATTAAGGATAATACTTAAAGCTTTGGATACTGTAAGATTGTCAGACAAAAAGTTTGAAAAATTTATTATTGCCCTTAAACCCATTGATATCATTTGATGAGCAAGGCTTGTATACAATGCAGAAAAGAAAAAAAATATAATTGGATTAAAACTAATGTGAATGAGTCAAAACTAATTATCCACAATAGTACTTTTGGAAACTTCGAATCTACCTCTAAGATTTCTGTAAAAATTTATTTGTTTTTTGAAACAACTGTCTTAGAAAAACAAACAAAAAACAACAATAAAAACAAATAGTCAATGACTCCAATAGACTAAATAGTTAAGACTAAAAGTATTATACAGAAATAAAGGACAAAAACTAATAATTTTATTTTTTCCATTGAATATGGAAAATCATTATTATTAATCAACTTAGAGGCTACCAAAAGCTGCATGAACTGAACGATTTAAGAAGTCTTGTAAAAAAGTACCAAGCAGCAATTTGGCCTTGTCATTATTTTATGCCGATAAACCACCAATCAGCATGATAACACTTGTCTTACTTTATCTGAAAAAACACGGAACAGCATAACGTGCATAAAAATTCAAGTAACTACAAACAAAATGTGTCAGTTTGCATTAAAAAGTGTAATGATGCTATGAACAGAGATCAGTAAAGTGAAATGAACTGACTTTAAATCTGATGGATACATTTACACATAAAGATCAAACATAGTGACTCTTTTCAACATAAAATCTAAACAGCATGATCATATTGCACAAGAGTCAAACACTTAATTATTTTGAATTTAAAATGCAGAATTAATCCTACACACACAACAAAATTAATTTTTATCTTATTCCAAATCTGTATAATTTTAAATTACATTTTAAAAAGAAAGAAAGATACATGCATGATAGTCATAAGCATTGTGAATACAAATGTCTATCCACAGATCATGATTTTTACATATTCAAAATTAAGGATTTTATTGACACTATTTCTATTGGCCTGTTATTAATACAGTCGAACCCCGCTATAATGAACCCGGGATATAGTGAGCACTCGGATATAGTGAACTTTTTTGCTAGTCCCGTCTGAACTCCCATTTAACTAATGTTATTTTATATGCTTGTAGTGGACAGCTGAGATTTTGGTAGTTCGTTTATAGTGGACTCAAATTTTATTTCCCCAGATTTCTTTTTTCAGTTCTCCAACTTTAAACTTGCACTAGTTGTGACTGCAAATGATGACATGGCTTTTATATTGTGTCAAATTTCACTCTTTCACGCCCATCACCTAAACAGCACATGCTTCTGCTTCCCCTCCTCTCCCTATTACAGGAACAAACCTCTCTTCTTCGTTTCTCCCTAATTCAAGGAATAAGCTCTGGTGTTCACTTGCTAACTTCGTCCCTCGTCGCTCAGTATAATCAGAACAGTCCAAGAATGCCCCTTGTTTCACAGTGTTTCTCTTCATTATTTTTTTTTATTCATTTGAGATAAGTAGACGTTTTTCCAAGAGCAGTTAAAAATTTTGTAAAAATGGCGAATTCTTTGAAAATAAAAGCATTTTTGATTGATGATAAGATTAAAATAATTAAACGTATTGAAGATGGAACAAATCAATCAGCATTGTGCAAGTAATTTTACATGTCAAAATCTACAGTTTCGAACATTTGGAAAAATCACAGTTCGACTCTTGCTGCACACAATAAAAATTTGGATTCTTCGAAGAAACTACGTCGGGCTGACAGAGAAAATGTGGAAGAAGCTCTATTAAAATGGTTCACCATTCAGCGGGATAGAAATCTTCCTGTGATTGGACCCATGCTTCAAATTAAAGCAAATGAGTTTGCAAAAAAATCGGAGAAAACAGTTTTCTGTGCTCTAATAGATGGCTGGATAGGTTAAAAAAAAACGGAAAAATATTTCTTGCGGAAAGATTGTTGGTGAAGCACCAAGTGTTTGTGCATCGGATGTGAAAAAGTGGAAAGTTCAAGTGTGGCCGGATGCAATCCAGGGTTATGAAGAGTATATTTTTAAGGCTGACGAAGCTGGATTATTTTACAAAATGACTCCCGATCAGACGTTAAAATTTAAAGGAGAAGTGCACTAACGGGAAGCTCTCAAAAGTGAGAATAATTGTTCTTGTATGTGCAAATATGAACGAATCAGCAAAGCAAAAATTTACTGTCGTGGGTAACTTCCAAAAACCAAGGTGTTTTAAAAATGTTAAAAAACTGCCTGTCAATTACAAAGCGAATCAAAAATCCTGGATGACTTCCAGTTTTTTTTAAGAAGAACTTCAACAATGGGATAATGATTTGTTGAAGCAAAAACGTAAAATTGTTCTCCTTGTCGACAATTGGACAGCTCATCCCCACTTAGAAAATCTGAAATGCATTAAGCTCGTTTTTTTGCCTCCAAAGAACACTTCTGTGCTACAGCCCATGGAGCAGGGCGTTATTAGCAGCCTGAAGTCCCACTATAGGAAACAGCTAGTGATGCACATTTTGGAGAACTATGAAGAGAACTATATGGAATACAACATCTCACTTTTGGAAGCAGTCGTTTTGTTGGAAGTCATGGAGACAGGTGACATCAGCAACAATCTGCAACTGTTTCCGACATGCAGGTCTTTCGAAAGATATATTGTGGGAAGGAAAAGATGCCAACGTGGAGGACGAAGATGATGAAATCTTACCAATAGCTCTGTGGCTGGAAAAGCATAATGTGAACAGAACATTTTTCCAAGGGACGTTACTTAGCACTTCGAATCTTGCGATAATGAAGTGTATACTTCTGGTACTCCCACAGATGATGACACATCTGAAGTTAAACAAAAGAACGATGTTGAAGAAGATATAGAAGACATTATTGGAGAAGAATTTGAAATTTCGGCACCTTCTATCTTGGAAGTGAAATTGGCAGCGAATATCCTGAACTTTTTTTTTCTACAGAAAATGTGGACCAAAAAATATTAGATTCTTTACTAATTGTTGATAAGAAAATTGATAAACTCTACTTAAAATAAGAACTGCATTCAATCAAAAATCACAAATTTCTTCCATAGAATGTAAAAATAAAATCAAGTTTTAGTAAGCAACTTTTTTCTTTTTATTATTTGATTTATTGTCAATTTAATCAGTTAAAAATTTGTAAGTAAAAAACATATTATAGCAATCATTATTTTTAACAATAGATCATATACTAAAAAATCATTAATAACAATCATATGCAAAAAAATATTTTCTTTTTAAAGAATTTGGATATAGTGAACCATCGGTTATAGTGGACATATTTCTGGGTCCGTAGATGGTTCACTATAGCGGGGTTCGACTGTATATAGTATACAGTAAAACCTGTGAAAACAGAATCACTAGATACCAGAAAAAAAAATTGTTTCTTTTTTTCAGCAGAAAAATTTATATTTTTTCTTTCTATTGGGACTATGAAATTTTCCTATTTAAGGGGAGGGTCTCCTGATACACCTTGATTTTTAGAGCCTTTATGAGTTTTGTTTGTTTAAATAATGCACATAGAAAAAAAAAGTGGTTTTTGATATTGAATTTATTGTACTTCTGTTTAAGTGTATGAATATTTTATATAAAAATGTTGATATTTTAATCGATCTAAACCACTCCAAAATCCACTATGCAGAGCAAATTAGCATGGGTGACCTAGTTTTCATCACATTTGAGTTTACTGCAACTTTTGGATCTAAACATAATATAGCACTTGTTAGTTGCAGGTGTAATGATAATATTTTTAGTATTTTGCTGATAAATTTAATATAAGCTTTCTAGCAGCTTTCCTTATACTGCAATATAAAGAACCTTTTTATTTTCCCTATGTTTCTGCTTACTTTTCAAATGACATCTTTTATAGGAATGCCTATAAAAGATGTCAGGTCTATAAAAGATGTATAAATCCTACAATGGAACAAACAGAGTTGGAGTTATTAAGCCCTGATTTAGAGTGATGCACTGCACCATATGCTGTATGGAAATGAATCAGAAAACCTATTTACAGAATTTTCAGGAGGGTGGGGAAGAGGAATTTAGATGACTAATATTTATCATTACTACAGAGTATCAAATAAAGCAGCATTTTTTTTTTTTTAAATTAAGAGTTTTAAATATTTTAAACAGTTTGATATGGTAGAAGTGGGAAGAAGAGAAGCAGAAATTTAGGGGGAGTGGATATTTTAGATGATTGATTACACAGGGAAACATTTTTTTTTTCTGTGGCATTGCATCTTTTTGGTGATTTTGATATATACAAAAGTTTATAATTATGGAATATAAAGTAGTTAGTTTGAATCATTCTGGTTCTTGAAATAATTCTTTTTTACGGTACATTTTTTACACAGTCATTTAGACAGACTTCCTGAAAACTTGGGTGATTATAGTGAATAGTTTCACCAAGATATCAGAATAATGGAACTAAGGTACCAAGGACATTAGGATTGCCACATGATAACTGACTACTGTTGGACCTTACAAAGAGATTGTCATGAAGAAAAACATTCTAGAAAATCATACAGAAAACAGTCTTAATAGTAATATTAAATCTATATTTTTGTTTTGCAATACCTATATCACTCAAAATACAATGTTACAAAATATGTAAAATATAATAAGTATTTACATATATAACTTTTTTGTACTTGTGCCACTATCAGATTGTTAGCTTTATTTAAAAAATGTGAGCCAATCCATAAAATTTGCTATTATTTTTGTATTTAGCACACTAAAATTACTCGAAATCCGTTGTCCAACCCTGTGCCTCAAAATTACTGTTCCCCGGTGTTATTTATTGTTACTAGAGATTGGAGAGCAACGATGTTTTAAAAAATAAAGTTTGAAACATTTTAAAATCTGTATGCTAGGGGAGGCAAAAGGGAAAAAGCAGAAAATTTGGGAGGGGGATAATTTATATGACTGGTTATTTATTTATTGTCACTAGAGGCAATGATAAGAAGGGCAAAAGATTAAAAAAAATAAAGATTATTAAACATTTTAAATTTTTTTTGTACATTGAGGGAGGTGAGCATAACTTTTTTTCTTTAGATGATTGGTTATTTATTTATTATTATTAGTGAACAACAAATAGGTCAGAATGTTTCTCAAAAAATAAACTTTTAAAAGATTTGAAACTCAGTATACTCAGGGAAGATGGGGGGGGGGGGGGGGGTGTAATCCAAAGTTTTGAAGGGAAGGAGTATTTTTTGTCTTATTATTTATTTATTGTCACTAGAGAGCAACAAGCAGAAGAGATTTTTTTAATACATACATATATATATATATATGTGTATAAGATTTTAAACTTTTTCTGTATGCTGGGGAAGGGCAAAAAGGCAAAAGCATAAACTTGGGAGGGAGAGATGAGGTAATTTAGATGATTCATTATTTATTTATTGTCATTAATAAACAACAAACATGACAGGGTTTTTTTTCGGGGGGGGGGGGGGGGAGGCAAAGAAGGGAAGCAGAAAATTTGGATGACTGATTACTTATTTATTGTTATTAGTGAGCAACAAATAAAGCCGATTTTTTCTCCTTGAAAAAACAAAGAGTTTTAAAGATTTAAAACTCTGTAGACTGGTAGATCAAAGAGGAAGGGGAATAATTTATATGACTATTTATTTATTTAAAAATAAGATTTCTACAGATTTTATATATCCCTGTGTGTTGGGGAAGGGGACAAAAGTTAATTCTTGAGGGAAGGGGGGGGGTGTAGATAATTTAGATGATTGCTATTTATTTATTTTTATTAGAGACAGTGACTAACAAATAGGACAGATTTCTTATAATAAAAGGTTTAAAAGATTTGGTGGGATAAGCAGAAATTAAAGGGAGGATGTAATTTAGATTATTAATTTTTTATTTATTGTTACTAGAGATAAACAAACAAGTGTAACTAATTTTTAAGATTTTAAATTTTTTTATTCTGGGGGGGGGGGGGGGGGGATTTCGATAAAGTTATGAGTGGAAATCTGTCGAAACATGAAAGATTTTCACCCCTGTTTGATTTTTCAGATACAGAGTTATTTTTTTCTGCTTTTAAAAATTTTCCTGACCAATAAGCAAATTCTACAACTTTTCCAGAAATATGAAATTTCCTGGTTTCCCTTATTGCTTGTTACCCTGAGTATTTATAATAATAATAATAAGTTAAATGGGAGAGAAGTAAGGCCTTTGCTAAATTGGTAAAAGTTTTTCCCTTATCCTTTATTTTCAGGCCCTTAAAATAGCAAAATTTCTTATCTTTGGCAATGATAGATTCCACAAGCTGGTGACAAGCCACTTAATTATAAGATTTTGAAAATAAATCAGTCTTTAAGATTTCAAATAGACTATTATTTAAAGAACATTATCTCTGTTAGCTTCTCAGATGCTGCACTTATCAATGTCTAAAATAAATAAAATATAGTGCCATAAGAAATGCAACAAAATGTTTTGGAGTATTTGAACTTCTCAGCCACCTTGCTTGGAGAACAGAGAGAGGAGAGGAGAGGTGAAGAAACAGGAAGAGTCTTACATTTCAAAAAATTTCTCGTATTTCATGATTATATACTGGTATTAGCCATTCTGCAAAACTTATTGCTTTCATAGATGCCAAGATGAAATCACCTACCTCCAGGGAAAAGGAGCGATTTTTTTAAAATGACTCTTTACTCTTTTGAAAACCCCTAACATTCTATAAAATTTCTCGTCTTTAATTTCTATAAATTCCAATATCTGGTAGTTGATCATTAAGTAACACAATAAAAAAAGCAAATATATAGAAAAATCTAATAAATTAGAAAATTGGTCTTCAAAGTTTTAAAAGAGATGTTCAAAAGTACCTTTGTACTAAATTTTTCACAGATGATGTATTGAACAATCACAATAATAAAAGTTATTCATTTTTTTATTTTTTCGCATCAGAAAATAAAGTTAAGATGATGAAGAAGTTAAGTGGAAAATCAATGAAAATGAATATTTTAGTCAAGAAAAGTACTGTTTGGTGCAGGCCTTGGTACTAAAATGGTAAAATTTTTTAATTGCCGTTTAATTTTTTTTTCCAGATATTGAACATTTATTGGGAAAAACTAGCGCATGAAAATTTTTAAAAGTTCTCTATTTCATAAAATAGTTGTATTTTTGACAGAAATAATTGCTTTGGAGCCCTTTTTCACTTTAAAAAGTGGTCATAGTCTCCTGGAGGTGAAAAAGTAGCAAATGACAGAACCCTGCCTATTATGAGTAGAAGAGATAAAATGTTTAGAACTGAAAGAATATGTACATAAATTGCCAGTATTAGATGAAAAAGTGCAGATGGCTATGCTTTGCACATGTCTAGCAAGTCCAATCAGACTGGACTATCTAGCTTAAAGTGGGCTCTGAACCCCTGCCAACACCCAATTTGAATTCAACATATCTAAAATTGTGGTTAGTAAAGAATGAGAAGGCAAAGAGGACCACACACAAACAATTGTGTTTTTTCTTTTTTAAAAAAGAAAATGTATTATTTTTCTTCAAAACATACAGATTTAGTTACAAAAACTTAGAATATGAATTCTTATTATAGAATATGAATTCTTTATTCATTTTTTTCTTTGAAATATTAAATTTATTTAGTTACAACTTATTAAGTTATTAAATTACTAAAGAATAACTGCAGAGCCCTTACTTTTATCGATTGGTTCTTGTAATACTTGTATATAGGATATTGGAACAATTCCTTTTTTGTTATTAATTATTCCTTCAAACCAATTGCCATCCACTCTTCTTACTAATGTAATTGTGTCACCCTATAAAAAAGAAAACAAATTTAAATTCAGTTAATAAACAAGAAGGAAAAATCATGTATCAAGCATAGATTATGTAACACTTTCCAACACTTCCAAAATAAATTTAACAAATATTTACCGTTTAATAAGGTGAAAGATAAAATCTAAATAAACGGGGAAAAAAAAGCATTTAAGCATCTAAAAAAGCAGCCATTAAGCATAGGAACTTTTTTCCACGAGGGGTTTGGAAAACACATAACATATTTAAAAACCTAATTTCAGGAATTACCACCAATATTTGAAAAAATATCTTAATTATTTTGTGCAGATCTGTATATGATCTATAGATATGTATATACACTAAACAGAATGCTAAATTTTAGTTCAGTTAGGAAACATGTAGCACAATTTAAAATTCCCCTTCTGCAATTTCTGTCAATAAATGGAAATGTACTCAAGAACTTTTGTGCCGTCCTGTATATCATCTATAGAATTTATACACACCAAGTAATACACAAAAAATTAGTTAAATTTAAAAACAAATTCAGCAGCTGAAAATGCACTTCCAGCAATTATTGTAAATAGACAGTACCAAATTCTTTTGTGTGTCCCTGTAAATGAACAATAAATGCTATACACACCATGTTCTATAGTAAGCCTCTTGTAGCGCACCTCAGTGATATACATCAATTTCAATATGTTTGAAATTGTGTAACACCATTAAAATAAACCACCATAATGTAACAGAATTTTTTTGAGTATCCCTGTAAAAAACTATAAGTTCTACACACTTCATTTTCAATACCGAACATGCCATAGTAAACCTCAGTAACATATATCAATTGCATGACAATCCAAATATATTTACGTGAGTTAGAGGACAGACAGATGGTCAGACAAAACGAATTCATAAACACTTTTCAACTATGTTGGAAAGTGTTAAAAAAGGTTTCCAAATTAATTTAAATTACTCCTAAAGGATAAATACTGGTGTGGTTTTATAAGTAAATTTATCATGATTTGTATAAAAGAAATTACATTTAAATGAGAGACTAGTTGACCTGCCTGGCATTGCCCAGGCCCGTGATAAAACCTTAAATGAACCCCAAATAAAAAATACTGATAATTAGTGATAAAAGTGCTTGTAAGAAAACATTAAAAAAAAGCATTTGTTGTGCAAACCCTTTGAAATTTTAAACCTTTATAAATATGAAGATTTTACAGCCTGTGTAAAAATTACATCAGAAATATTGTTATCTGGTTGTAAAATAAATATGTTTTCTTTCCCAGAAAACAACACTACGAGAGGGAACCGTGACTAGACTCTGTAGGTTTTCACACACCACGAGTTGTGGTAGAGCAAGTACGGGTTGGAACATCCCGACTTAAGGCCTAGGGCCTGGTTCCCTTCAGGGTTTCCAGCTCTGAAGCTGTTGGGGGACGCCGGCCTGTCTCCAAGTGTCTCGTGGTGACTCCCCTACTGGGTTTCACAGCATATCGCAACAGCTTACAGCGACGACACATGGGTTTAAGGTTAGAAGGTCCCCGCAGGTGGCGGTTTTCTGACCGGCCGAAGCGCCACAGGGAGACCAACCTGCTGGCGCAATAAAAGTACCTGAGGACTTGGATTCGGTGGTCGTCTATGCGCAGGGCGCTGGCGGTGCAACTTACTTTTCCCAGAAAACAACCTTTTTTCTAATTCTATAGAAGGGGAGAACACTCCCATTTCCCTTTCCAGCCTTCAAAAAAAAAAGTGAAAGTGCATCCCCCCCTTTCCCTTTTGTTCACCCCTCTCTCAAACAAAACAGGTGGAAGAATGGATGCTCCCTCCAGGAAGGAGGTAATAAGAATAGAATTTAGAAGGAGTATTTCCTAGGGATAGGGTTGTGAGCAGTAAAGGCCAATAGGCGAGCTATTCTTTACCCAACCCTCTTGATTATTTTTAATTCTATTTCCTGCTTATTTCACCCTTCAAAAAAAGTTGAGGCATGTACAGTAAGGTCGGATTTGCACTGAAAAATTAAGACTTTTGCTTCTCGCTTTAATAAATTAGATAATGCTAATTGTAGAAAAGAGAAAAGGAATACACAACAGATATTTACACAAATGTAAAAAAAAAAAAAAAAAAAAAACTAACTTTACAAAAAGGTATAGACCATTCATTTAGAAGTGATTAGATTGTGAATAGCTCATATGGAAAATGGTCACTGTGCTATAAGTTTTCAAACAGCAGTTAGCTCAATCACACACACAAAATAATAATATATATATATACACTATATGGCCATTAATGACCGGCAACTTTCAATTTTGAACATTTTGTCGAATATTTAAAAATATACTTGTCAGATTCTTCTGGAATTTTAGGATTAAAAAGAACAGGTTTGACTTAATATTTATCAATGTCGATTTGATAAGGAGGACAATTAGGGGGCTAAAAAAATATTAAAGAAAAAAAAGAATACTTTGGTTCACCCTGTAAAATAAAATGCACGCAATGATCTATCGCTACAGAATATACATAGGCAGACATTGTACAATATGTGTATTCATTTGTGTAAGAATAGCATGTATATTAATAGAGATATAGCGAATTTTTTACAAATTAAAAAAAATTCTTGCATGTTTTTTGCTTATAACATACAGGGTTTTTAACAAAATTTAACGCCAGGTTCAGAAAAATTGACAAAATGTAGTAGAAACAATATAGTGCAATTGGAATATAAATATATTAAATATTTAAGGAAATATGGGCAGCTGTATAAAATAATTTTTATCTGCGCATGCGCGAAAGATAACAAGGAACTTTTTGCGTAATTTAATAGTCAACTCTATGGAGCAACTTATTAAAAAAAATCAGTCAATTATCATAAAAATTCAGAAAGAAATCGGCGTTACAGTGAGCTGTTTTTTACTTTCTCACTAAAACTCGCTGAATGATAAGGGATTTTCAACAAATTGTCATTTTTTATTTTCATACTATTTTCCAATTTTTAATGATACTTTAGTTCTCTTTGAAAAACTACTCTAACGAGCTTATTCGAACTAAAAAAGAATAATCAAAATCAAAGGTTCCGTTCCAAAACAATTATAACCTGGTGAAATGATGTTTTCCAAGGCAAACTAAAGTATCAATAAAAAATGAAATATAGTATAAAAATTAAACATGACAATTTGTGAACAATCCCTTATCATTCAACAAGTTTTAGTGAGAAGCTAAAAAACAGCTCACTCTAACACCGATATCTCTCTAAATTTTTACGATATTTGACTGATTTTTTTTAATAAGTTGCTCGATAGAGTTGACTATTAAATTATGCAAAAAATTCCTTGTTATCGTTTGCGCATGCGCAGATAAAAATTATTTTATACAACTGCCCATATTTCCTTAAATATTTAATATATTTTCCAATTGCACTGTATTATTTCTACTACATTTTGTAAATTTTTCTGAAACTGGCGTTAAATTTGGTTAAAAACCCTGTATGTTATAAGCAAAAAACATGCAAGAATTTTTTTTAATTTGTAAAAAATTCGCTATATCTCTATTAATATACATGCTATTCTTACACAAATGAATACACATATTGTACAATGTCTGCCTATGTATATTCTGTAGCGATAGATCATTTCATGCGTTTTATTTTACAGGGTGAACTAAAGTATTCTTTTTTTTCTTTAATATTTTTTTAGCCCCCTAATTGTCCTCCTTATCATATCGACATTGATAAACATGAAGTCAAACCTGTTCCTTTTAATCCTAAAATTCCAGAAGAATCTGACAAGTATATTTTTAAATATTCGACAAAATGTCTAAAATTGAAAGTTGCCGGTCATTAATGGCCATATAGTGTATATACAGTGAAACTTCCATTTAACAAAATCTCATTGTTACTCTTAAAAACTTCGTTATGAAGAAAATTCGTTAAATAGAAATCAACTTAAATTCATGAAATTTTTCCTTCAGATATGACAAACAGGTATTGGATTCAGAAGTACTTAATTTAGTTTCAATTTTGAAGCCGTCTTTTACAAAACAGTTGTGTACGGTCGATGAAATCCTGTCACATTCCCAAGCTTTCATCAGCTCTGATACACAGGTTCTCAAACTATTGTTTTCACTACATTGTCTTTTTTCTGTCTTTTTTATTTCTTAATGTACTTCAAGATTTTTTATTAACTTCACAATAATAATATTAATAAAACTCAATAAAAATTTAAATAATTATGAGTTCATGTATTGAAAAAAAATTAAAAAGAAATATGATTTTGTGCAAATTCTTCAATGATGAAAATAAATGTGAGCAAGCATTTTCATTTATACAGACATTAAAAAAAAAAAACAGAGATAAATTCACCTTCCTAACAGTTAATTCTACGGCTGTTTGAGCAACAAAATCATACAAGGCTCTTCCTAAACCTTCTGTTCGCACTTTTGGAGGTGTAGCAACATGTTCTGGAGGAATAATCTAAAAGAAAAAATGCAAAATAAGGAAATGTTTTTTTTTGTTTTTTTTTACACAAAAAAATTGCATAAAAATGCAATAAAGTCTAACAATAACATTTGAAATTTGTTTAAATCTAAATATAATAGAAAGTAATTAAACTTAATTTAGCAAGAATGTATACAAAAGAAAATTTTTTAAACATAGTCATTACACATTATATTCTTAGTCAGTTAAATTGAAAAGGAACATCTAAAAATAGATTTTAAAATCCATTAAAGCAAAACAGAGTTAACTGATAATATAATAAATTTTAATGAAAGCTTTATTATTTTTTTTTCATTACTCAGCCTAAAAAGACTGATTTAATCAAAGAGAGAAATAGAAGTTTTAATATATTTTTTATTTATTTAATAGTATTAATGACACTATAAAATAAATAAAAAAATGAAACACACACACACACAAAAAAAAAAAAAAAAAAAATAAATAAAAGAAAAATATTTCTTTGAATAATTATAAGCCATTTGATTTGTAACCAAAAATATTTTTTTTTCTCTTTGATGAAATATTATAGTTAATTTGTAGAATATAAAATATTAAAAAATAATACTTTTTTTAAAGGAGTATGGAAGGCATTCGGAAAACTTAACTTTATTAATATTTTAATATCTACGAGCAGGAAAGACTGAGCTATGCTCGGTCAAAATTAAATTTGAGTTCAAATATCATGACCCATGACCAAAATGACCCACTAGTTGAATTTTCTCGAACATGTGACTTAGCCCAACAGTCTTCTCGTGCCGGAAAACCATAGGATGCAAAATTTAGTGTAAATTGAGCCGCTTTTTAGATATTGACCCAGAAATGACCCACTAATCGAAGTTTCTCGAACATGTGACCTAGTCTAATGATTTTCGCGTGCCCAAAACTCGTAAAATACAAAATTTAATCAAAATCGTTAGAGCCGTTTGTTAGATAAAATTAATTTGACCCGCTTTGACCCAAAAATGACCCCCTAATCGAAAGTTCTCGAACATGTGACCCAGCCCAATAGTCTTCTCGTGCCCGAAAATAGTCGGATACAAAATTTCGTCAAAATCGTTTGGACCGTTTTTTAGATACAATTAGCTTGACCATGACCCAAAATGATCCAAAATGACCCACTAATTGAATTTTTTCGAACATGTGACCTAGCCCAACAGTCTTCTCGTGCCCGGAAACTATTGAATGCAAAATTTAGTGTAAATTGAGCCGCCTTTTAGATCTTGACCCACAATGACCCAGAAATGACCCACTAATCGAATTTTCTCGGACATGCGACCTAGCCCAATGCTTTTATCGTGCTCGAAACTCGTAGGACACAAAATTTAATCAAAATCGTTAGAGCCGTTTTTTAGATAAAATTAATTTGACCCGCGTTGACCCAAAAATGACCTACTAATCGAAAGTTCTCAAACGTGTGACCCAGCCCAATTGACTTCTCATGCCCGAAAATGGTCGGACACAAAATTTCGTCAAAATCGTTTGAACCGTTTTTCAGATACAATTAGCTAGACCATGACCCAAAATAACCCAAAATGACCCACTAATCGAATTTTCTCGAGCATGTGACCTAGCCCAATGGTTTTCTGGTGCCCCAAAACGGTAGGATACGAAATTTCGTCAAAATCGTTAGAGCCGTTTTTAAGATTTTTGCATATATATATATATATAACCACCCACAAGATTTGCTCGTATTAGAATATATGATATTACTATGGATAACTGAGAATCATGATTTTAATGTGATTTAGTACCATAGTTTATTAAAAAGTATGGTATTTGCTTACTTTCAACCATTTTCTATTTAAACAAAAAATTGTCATCAAACAATGTGATTTAACAGGAATAATACAAAAGCATGACATCATGTTTGATTTCAAATGCAGTGCTAAGACGTGATATACATAATCCATTATTTATTTATTTTGTGGATAAGTCAGTTTAATTTTTCTGTTCTTTCTTGCATTTTGAAAAAAATAAAATAAATAAACTGGTATCTTCTATCTACAGAATTTGATGCAATAAACCATTTTCAAGATTATGGGATTCTGCCATACAAAAAAGTTTATATTAACAAGCATGATATGATACTTTATCTGCAAATAAATAAACAAGAGTGATATAATGTTAAAAACTGTGAAAAAAGGAACATGGTTCAATAGCTCAAAAATTTGTTGGCTTATAATTTCAATGCTTTATCTATGTTATATCTGTTTACATTTTCTGACTAAATAAAGAGCAATCTGTGTTTTCCATTATTATTGGCATTTATTACATCACCCCAGAAAACTTAACTATAACAGAAGTATATAAAACTACAAACAACAAATTTTGATGTGAACAGCTTTATCCTGCGAAATTTAGGACAGGGAGTCTTGCCTCGTATTCTTAAATTTTCGGCAGGCTACCTTCTTTACAATTTTCCATAGTCAGGGTATACAGACAAGGCATTTGGCAACAGTTATTGCCTGAAAATTGAGAGCATGTAACAAATGTGATGTCACGCTTATGTATTTGTGACATTAAATCCCACTGTTTGGAGACAGTTATTACATATAGAAAATGGTCGATGGAAAAATAGACAAGTACCAATAAACAAAGCTAATGAAATGAATTTTTGAAAAACAAATTATAATCTTAAAGTAAAAACAACAAATTTTACTTAACATCATTAATTTTACAAATCATAGTTGGAGCTGGAGACTTCAAATTTGGACCTCAGATACATCTAATTAAAAAATTGAATGGTCTTATTTATCAGCTTGATCAGACCTCATTTAAGGGTTCAAAAATAAAAAGTAAAAACAAAAATAAATAAAAATAAAATTGTCTGGGGTATCAAAATGTATATATTTTTGGACGCTTAATCGAATGAGACTAACCCCAGATCCATTTGACTAGCTCTTCATGAGATATGGCTGTCATTGATTGTTAGAGAGGGAAGGTTTTTGATTTCTTTCGTAATATCATCAACTTCTTCAACAATTTTAGTACCAGTTTCTTTGGCGAAATCAAATTTAATAAGGTGACACATTATGAAAGAAGCATGTGGATTCACCCATAAATTGTTATTCTGATTTGTTGATGACCCAGACAATTGTAGAAGTACTATTTCTGAAATAATTTCAACCTCTTTTTTTAATAAGTGACTATAATCATTTAAAAATGATCAAAGTAACATGAAAATGTTTTCACTTTTAGAAAACTAGAAAAACTAATTATGTCACATGCTTCTATAAATCCAGTACACCACTGATAACATTGCATTAATATGAAAGGACAGTTAATTGGTTACACCATGAACTAAAACAATAAAGAAAAAATATAGTAAGATGGTAAAATTTGTCAAATAAAGCATCGAAACAAGTAATTGGATGAAAAATATATTTCAATCATTATCTTCAAGTACTTATATATTTATTTATTAATTTATTTTTTAGAATATAAAATTTAAGGCTTTTTAAAGTTCATATATATATATACATTAGAAGATAAATTAAAAAAATAACTGTAAACAAAAGTAATTCATACATTACCTCAACATAACTGATTGGAAAAATGCCAATAACACCATTACGTTCACCTTCATACCAATTTTTGTCTAATTGTCTCAATATTAAAACTGTGTCTGCCTTTTTTAGAGGAATTTCTCTAGATGAAAAATAAATAATTTAGATTATTAGATTAATGCTTCACTTACATTACAAGAAGAGAAAAATATGAAGTTCAAACATCTGCCATTTAAGTTATATAACAAGAGCAGAATTAAAAAGGATTGTATATGATATAGTTTTCAATAACTGTAAACTCTGCACTGTTTTACATAATGAAATTACATTGAAAAGAAAATTTTAAAAAGTGCAACACAGTCCTTTTATTTAATCAACATTAATATAATAGAATAATAATAAGATGTTTGTATTTTAGGCTATAATATAATGTGGAAGAAAAATTACTAGCTAATTACTACTACATTCATATCTTATTCCTTATTATTGACATACAAAACGAAAAAAAAAAATATTTTAGTAAATTTACTCTTTGTTTGGAGAGTGAGAAAGGACCTGTTTAGTAATGGTTTAAAAAAAAATCACACTCATGCAATACTGACTTTGAATCAAAATATTATTTCTTGAAAAAATAAGGTTCAGAACAGTCAGTAAAATAAACTATTTCAGGTTTTTCCAAAAAATTTTAAAAATTTTACATGGTTACATCAAAGATAAAACTTTAAGCAAATCTGATAATGAGCTTTTGATGACCTATAACAAATTACATTAGCATAAAATATTTAATTATGGATTATATAGTGTATGTGATTAACTTTCCGTACTACATGATTTAATTTTTAGTATTTTTTTACTTCTTTTTTACTAACTGATAACTGGAAAGTGATAACTCTTACTCTTGATATAAATTAAAATGTAAGGTAAATGCTGATTAATAATTTATTCCGGCAGTTACCAAACTATGAGTCGTGGAATGACCGATCAGTCGCAAATTAAAAAATGTATAATTAATTTTATCTGCTACAATAATATAATAAAAACAATATGTTACTAGTTTTAAGTAGAATATCGTGAAAAGATATTGATAAATGATTTTGCAAAAAAGGCGGTATGTTATTTAACTTTGTGTACAGAGCCGCTTGAGCTAAAATAAAAAATAAAAAAATCAGTTCTGAAACAAGCTCTGTCATTGGTGCAAAAACAATGCCATAAATCACATTAACTTTTAAACCACACTTTTTTCTAATACATTCATGAATAAAAGATTTTCTGACTAGTAAAAGGTTTTGAATATTCCACATTCACATTAACTTTACCTATCACTAACTGTTCTCATATTTTCTTTTTCTTGCTTTGAGCCTAAGCTAGTTTTTTCCTTAAGATGTTTAAACAAAAGGTTCCATGAAGCTACATATTAAGTGGGTTCACAATTGATTTTTTAACTTTAAGGTAGGTATAATAATAATGCATAATAATTAAGTTTTAGAACCACTTATTTGTTCAATTATTTAATAAGTTATTGAAATTTTGTTTTGTTTTTTATTTAGATATATTTTTTTCTTTAATCTAAATAATTAATTCATAAGCAGCAATGTTATACTTACTATTTTTTAAATACACATTCAAAAATTAAGCTACAAAAATTTACAGAATAACTGAAACATATTCAAAAATTAAGTTATGAAAATGTACAGAATTACTGAAACATATTAGATAAATATTCTTACTTAGGTGATTCAGCTTTGAAGTCAAATAAAGCTTTAGCTAGGACTTTCATGTCAGGCGATCTGGATGGTGATTTCATCATTGTTCTGTTAGGAGGTGATAACTGGTTTGATCTAAGAAATAATGAAAATAAGTATACATGAACTTTGTATTAAAAAAATATGTAACACTTATAAATACTTCAAAATTATTACATTTTAAAAACTTTAAAAAAAATATGAGAATTTTAATTTTTTGAAAAGGAAACAATTATATTATAATAAATCCTTTAAAGTTATTTTAATTTACAGATGCGATGCACCAACTTTCAGACATGGCATCATTAATCTGATATCACAATTACCATGTAATGATATCTGTTTATCAAACAGTCTCACTATAATTTTGAGCCAAAACACAGAATGGTTAACACCTCTAGTGCCTTGAGAGATATATTTTTTTTTTCATTCTTTCAAAAATATTTTAGAGATTGTTATCCCCCCCTTCCTCTTCCCAAGAGAAAATGTATTATATACACAAACATTATTTTTAAATTATAAGAATAAGCAATTTAACACTACATTTTTAATAACAATGATTAAACTGTATCTGTAACATCAAAATCTGTATGTTTGGTACAAGGAAAATAATAAGCTTTTATTCAATCAGAATTTTTTTTCTTAAACATCTTGTGTAATTAGGTTTTCATTATATAATTATATTGAGATAGAAATACTTTACAATACCTAATATGCATGTACACATACATGGTTTAGGCTAGTGCACGGGATGATGTGATTCATGCATTATTTTTAAGAATCCTACTAAAAATAACTCCATGTTTCAAAAATCCCACTTAAAATTTTGGCTAGGATCTGAAAATCTCACCTATTTTTTTCTAGAGTGAACCTTGACTTACATATAGGAAAATGCATTTTTTTTTCCAATACAGCTTTTTCTCCTCAAATAATATTTACCAGTAATTTTTATAAATCCATTTTAGTGAGTTCAATTTCTAATAACAAAATACAAATATAAAATTTATGCTATGAAAATAACTTTCAATTACATTCAATACATAACAGAAATGAATACATACGAGGGTGACATTCTTTGTTGCATTTCAGAGTGAATTGCATGACGTATATGCATCTCATAAGCTCCATTCATCTGCTAAAAGTTTTTTAAAGAGAAAGAAGATAAGAGAAAAGTTAATATGAACTAATGGAGAAGTTGATAAAATTCATTATACACAAGTAACAAAGCATTACTTACTTGACAGTAACCATTAGTATTTCCATTTTGATTAGAGTAATCAGAAGGGAGAGTAGAAGGTCTAACAGCTGAAATCATAAAAATAAATATTAAGGTTTCTTTAGAACTCGTAATGCACCAAATGATCTTAATATTTATACATAAAGTATACTGGCTGCTTTTGGTAGCCAGCTTGTCTACTATATGGATGCACGTATCTTGGGATTGAGTTAACACCCAGCAAAGAAAAATAACAAAAGAAAATCTGGTTACATGAATAGTCAGTGATCTTTTACTTCCATAAGGAAGAATGTTTATAATGTTAATCTTTTAGCAATCTAATTTCATAAAAAAAATAAGTTGAAAAATTCAACTAATGAGTATTTTGTAACCATTTTTATTTTAAAAAAAATCCCTGACGGCACGGCCTACAGGCACAGGTAGATTTCGAAGATGCAGACCGTGGGGCACCTGTTTGTTGGGAATTGTGGAAGAAAAGACCTTTTTGCAGCATTTTGAAACGCCCACTTCGAAACCTAACTTGTTTGCGGGTGGAGCCGGCAGGGATTGTTTTTGTTTTTATTTTTTTGCTATAAGGGTTGGTCCTATAAAAAACTTGTCAATATAAAAGTTTTAGATAATATTAAGAGGATTTATAATAAATTTAAGCAGATTTGATATCTTCTGAATTGACGAAGTTATGAATTTTTTTCTTCTAACCCCCCCCCCCCCCCCTTGGGGCCATTTTTATGGATATCAAAAATCTGTCATACATAAATTTTTGGACCTTTTCCTAGAAGTAATAATAACTTTAAACGGATTCAATAAGTATCATAATTAAGAAATTATGGGGTTTTTTCTGTTTTCACAAAAAGCCCCCCTCTCCCATTTCCACCCCCTTGGTTCAATTTTGCCCATTAACAAACTTGACCGAGATTTTATGCCCCTTGATTTTATGTATCAGTTTGGAAGAGATTTGTGCTGAATTATGGGAGTTATCATGTCCATAAAAAAGTGACATAGATAGATAGATAGATAAAGTTTAGAACTGGGGGTGGTTTTGGGTTCTGGGAGTCATAATCAGCATAGATCTGCAAAAATTTTTCAAAAATTCCAACTTAGTGGAGAATGTAATAAGTAGTATTTCTTACGAAATCTACCTAAAAGAAAGAAGTGTTCATCTTAAAATACGTAAGCTTTAAAAATAAATTATTCTTTAATTTACCCCAAAAACACAGTTAACCCTCTGATCGCTTATCCCGCAATTTCCACGGCAAGACATTTGCAGGAAAATTTATATAATACACAACGTTTGAAGATATTTTATATTAAAAATTCCACAGTCAAAAGGTAAAAATGCAAATGATAAATTTACTACATATTTCAAATACATGAGGATTTGAAATATATTATAATAGAGGAAATACTGATGAATTACATAATGGTCGAAAGGATTTTGAAAAAAATATTAAGTGGTCAGAGGGTTAATCTAAACAAGAACGGCAAATCATGCATTAAATATAGATTATGAAACACTTTCCAGGATATTCAGAATACTGTAACAAAACTTCACGGGTGAATAAAGATGTTGAAGTAAACAATTTAGAAAATACATAAAACATTCGAAAACCCATTTTTAGAAATTACCATCAATAGTTGGAAAAATATTAGAATTCTTTTGTACAGCCCTGTAAATAATCTATAGATTTGTAGATATATTATATAGCATGCTAAAATTTAGTTCAGTTAGGACATGCATAAAAAAAGCACAGGTGAAAATTCTCCCTCAGCAATTTCTATCAATAAATGGAAATGTACTCGAGATCTTTTCTGCAGCACTGTATATGACCTATAAAATTTATACACACCAAGTAATATGAAAAAAAAATAGATAAATTTAAAAATACATATCACAATTGAAAATGCACTACCAGCAATTATTGCTCATTCACAGTAGTGTTACCGAATACTTTTGTATGTCCCTAAAAATGAATGATAAATGCTATGCACACCAATGAGCATCTTGTAGTGCACCTCAGTGATATAGATCAATTTCATTATGTTTGAAATAGTTAACATCATTAAAATACAATGCAAATTATTTTTTTTCATACACTGCAGTGTAATAGAATTCTTTTGAGTGTACCTGTAAACAAACTAAAAGTACTACACACTTTATTTTCAATAACAAACATGCCATGGTAAACCTCAGTAACATATATCAATTGCATTACAATCCGAGTATATTTACATGAGTTAAAGCACGGACAGACAGCAGACAAACTAAATTCATAAACACTTTTCAACTATGTTAGAAAGTGTTAAAAAGATGCTAAAAAAATTTTTAGAGTTGTTAACAAACTTTGTATTGTTATTTCTAATGGTGCAATAATATATATATATATTTTTTTCATAATTAGAAAACACACTTTTGGAACATATAGACAAAATAACAATAAAAATAATCTCTTTTATAGAATTAAATCAAAATGGACATTTGCTGACACATACAACATTACTATTGTTGGAGAAAAAAGGTTGAAGCATTTCTTAATAAGTAATCCATATGTATATATAAAAGTAGACATATGTGTCCCTATATTTCACTTTGAAGCTACAACTATTTAGCGCAGATCACTGGTGTTTGTGTGAGGTAATAGGCTCGAGTCTCCCATCATGTGCTATGGACTATGTCGGTAGCTGTGGGTGTGTGGGAGATATGGTGGTTGTGGTTGAAAGTGGTAAACATAGGGCATTTTCATATTTTGACCCACAGTGTTCTAAAAAATGTTTGGAATCTTCTTCAATGGGAATTGGTTCATTCAACTTAACATGAACTATTTAAGATATCCATAAGCACATACCCAGAAAATTTTGAAAAAATCACAGAATATTCTTCTTATGAGGATACACATGTTTGCAAAAAAAAATATGCTGAGGAACCTCGATCTAACGTCTGTAAAAAAATTATGAAAGTTTCATAGTTTTGGCGATTTATCGTTGGTTGGCGACAAAATTAAATTTTTAAAAAATACACTTTTGTGATAAATAACCTTTTAAGAAACACTTTTTCTACTCTTCCTACTGAACAAGTTTAAATAAGTTGAATTTAAATAAACACACTTTTATAACTAAGGTTTTGAGATATTTATTTATATGTATATATAAAGAAAATTAATGAATATATTCTACGATTTAGAACACAATTCAAATTGATTAAAAATACTTCAAACTAAAAATTAAAGTCTGATTCTGAGCACTGTCAATTTGTCTTCGATATTCTTAGTGTGAGAGGAGACAACAAGAAAAAAGTATTGTTGCCATGGAAACAACGACTTATTCAATATCGAAATGTATAATAAGAACGGTTCTGAGCAGTACTGTTAAAATACCCTTAAAACTTATCCAGCCTATGAAACTGTGAAAAATAAAATAACCACTGCATCATGCAACTTGTATATGTATTATATAAGCTTATAGAAAAAATAATAAACTATTAAGCCATTTATGTTTAAATTAATAAAGTACTGCACGTTTAAACACTCATTTAACCAGAAATTTCTAAATGCATTAAAATCGCTTGAATTTGGTGAGGAAAAAGTGGTGTTCGCCAAATCTGGCCTTTTTGCACCATAAACTTGAAAGTATTTTATTCTTTTACAGATTTCCTAAGGGGGGATTCCAAAGCTAAATTTAATTGATCCTTTATTACATACAGGAATAGCTTCATTAACATTTTTTGCAGAATGTTCTAAGTATGCACTTTAATGAGACCTTCCTTGTAAGTAAGATGATTTTGTGCACCCTAGTGGTGGAAATTGAAACTAAATGATATTGTAGCACATGCGTAACACGCCTGTTATACAATGCCGTAGGCAACAGGATGAGTGCTGGAGCTTTGTTTAGAACAGAATGCGTGCCGAAAATGACTATTTTTTTCGAAACCGCAAAAGAAAGTTACTGATTTCCAAGCAATGCCGGATGTATCAGCTAGATGACAACTAATTAAATAACTGAGCCAGATGCATTTGGATTATTTAGGTTTATTCGCAGATGCAAGATCTGATCTTCATACAAAACAGCTAATGTAAGGCTGCGGGAATTTGCCTATCATGGCAAGCTAACATTTTACAAGCACTGATGGCACCATCTAGTAAGCTACATGCCAGTAAAGGTAAATCACAATCTAAGCAAAATTCTATATAACTTTAATATCTTAAGCAAATTTTAATTGTTAGTTACATCACAATCAATAAAAAGCTTCCCATTATGATTTTTAAAGAATGTAAACATTGAGCATTATGCAGTAACTAACTAGAAGTTCTTAATACAAAAAGGCAAAATCAAATAACGAAAGAGATAAATTACCTTGTTGATAAGTGGGTTGTGTGCTATAATTTAGAGGAGGTGGAGGTAAAGGACCTATTGTTGGATCTGTAATAAAATAAATAAATAAATATAATAATAATAATAACAATTGCCACACATTAATGTACAGGAGCTTTAAGCTAAATGAAAAAAAATTGTGTTAAAAGGGATGAAACAGGCTTTCGAGAAAGAGGAAAATATATAGATAAAAAAGAATATATGAACAAAAAGCTGAAAACGTGCAATCCTACTTTTCTTTGCTAACATTTTATCAAGACGATATTAAATACCTGACAAAGCAAATTTGTTCTTCATATTTTCAGGAACAATGGCATAGGGCGAGATTTGAGAAGACCGCAATTCAAAATGATGCACCCTTTCCTTAAAGGCTATTGTTTTTTTATGTTACAGATTTTTGTGCAATAAATTTTATACCTGGGGTGACTGATCCGCCCACCCCCTTGCCCTTTCCCCTCCTACACTACACCACTGATCATGTTCAGGAATCTTCTGTGTTTGACATGAGCTGATTCATACGAGCAAATTAAAGAAAACTACATAATAATATTTACCATCCATTTCACATTGCAGTAAAAATTAAAAAACACTGTAAAATGTTAAAATATAAGTGGTATATCTAAACAAACATTACATTGTTTTGTTTATTTTTTACCTTAAAATTTTACTGAAGTAACTATAACACAAATCCTGGCATTCATGCTGTGGATGTAAAAGAATTAAACACAGCAAGTCACTGTACGGCTTTCAGCAGGAGATTGTTGGTAGAGGTGAAATGGATATCTGGCAAACATACTGTATCCAGCTAATCCCACAGAGTTCTAAGTATAATAGAGATGGCATATACTCTAAAAGCAGGTTTGTAATATGAGACCATTTATCACTCAAATTTAAGTGTTAGATTCAGACTAAACAGAACAAGCACGAGGGACAAGGGCTGAATTCTTTCATTGGGAAGTTTTAAATGTCATAAATAGTAATTTTAGTTATAAACAGTTATAAATAGTAATTTTAGCTTCAGATAAAAACTTTTATCAGGCTATATATTACTATTAATTAAGCCAAAATTTTAATAGTGACTTTAGCTTCTCAGTGTGCTTATTTTTACAAATAAATTAAGGGCTTTGTAATGCCTCTTAGAAAAAGAAGAAGAAAAAATAAATAAATGAGAAAATGTGAGCTTGAATAAGGAATAGATATTATAAAAACTAATATGTTACTAACCTTTAAGTTTTTCAGAAACTGTTTTTCCTAAGCCAAACTGAGGAATTTCGCCACCTTTTTGTATTTCTCTATACCACATTTTTTGTTGTTCTGGACTCAAAGCTTCAGGTTGGTCTCTTTTCTTTGTGATGTTGCTATCTGATTCGTAGCCATTTTTAAACTCACTAGAAATAAAACACACAACAATAAAATAAAAGGACATGATATTTTATTCATCATATAAGCAGTATTGAGGTAAATCATATATAAAATAAACATGCTAACTTACTAAGAAGGTTTCACTGTGTTTTTTGAAGGAAGGTACCTTTTAGATAGCTAAAATAGAAAAAAAAGAAATTATTAATATCAATGTATATGAAATATTAATGAATGAAAAAAATAAGTATCTAAATGTCATTGAATCTTTACACACTTATAACACAAAGTTTAAATAAATAAAAAAGAGGTTATGATAGTCATAAAAAAAATAATTGCATTTAAGTATCTGTATTCAAATAACAATATCTTCAAGTTTTCTACAACATTTTAAACCTTAAACATTAAATACTTAAAAGGAGGACTTTTCTCTTGTGGTATGTAATTTTTTCTGGTTTGCATTTTATAAACTTATTTGTCTGTATATATTATTATTATTTTATCTAGATCCATACTGAGGTTGGTGTGATTTTATTGCTGGAAAGAAAATATTTCATAATTATGCTGCTCTATTTTCTGCTTTATGGAAATTAGAAGGTTATGAAAAATATCAGTTCAGTTGTAAAAGCCACTTGCAGGAGCATCATTTTCACTTTTGCTTGTAAAATTCTTTCATTGGACATAGTAAATTCAGATTTTCTATTAATTTTTCTTGCACTAACTTCTCATGCATCTTCCCAAAATAATATTTTACCGTTATAATTTATTTACATACAATGTTTAATATATTTGTAAAAACAAGAGAAAACTTTCAATTAATAATAAGAAATTAAAGAAACACCAGAAAGACCAGGCCACGCCGAGACAATGATTTTCATATGGGTCAAAACCAGAACTGAAAATTTTGTGGCGTGAAGACTAGGAAGAATGAAACCAGTCCCGGCTCTGTACCGAAAAAATTATTTAAGGCACAGCCTGATCCTTCAGGAAATAAGCAAGGCCCAGCCCGTAAAGAGTAATCACTAGGCCCGGCATGGCCCGAGCCTTCAGAAAAAAGTATGGCCCGTGTAGATCTCTACCAACTCAAACAGCTTTTATCAAAATTTTTGAGAAAAAAACAAGTATGAGCGTGAGTGTTGTAATCTTTATCTGTTATAGAACCTATGTCTATTAATAATCATCTATCTTAGATAATACTTCAGATAATAACACATTCCTTGTTTCATTACACAAATGGATGTACTGGAATTCAACATGCTAATGTCTGAAATATTTTTACTAACTTCTTAGAGTTTTTTTTTCATTTAAAATGCTAAATTTAATAAAAAATACAATATTTGTAAATTAATGGCTAGCAGCTCAGAGTAAAACAGATTAAATTACAACATATATACTTACAGTTACTTGATCATCTGTTACTGAAGAATATCCAGGCTCATAATCTTCAATTAATCTAGGACGGACATTATAAACTTCAATTGAGGATTTTGCTGATGGTGGATAACATTGTTTGTTTCTGAAAATATATAAGAAAAAAAAAAGAAGAAGGAGATCAAATACACAAAACTGATTAATAAAATAGATGAAAGTAATTAAATTATAGAAATAAATATTGGCATTTTTCAGACATTTTCATTAAAATTAAATAAAGCACTATGTGAACTCATATTCCATATTGCTTAGCTATAAAAGTATTTAACAATAAAATAACTATTAAAATACCATTAAAAACTATAAAGGGGGATGGTGATAATCAAACTAAGATCATCTAAAGTGATAACAAGAAAGTGTTTTCATTTTATAAAAAGTAACATCTTACAAATAAATGTTATTCATATTAAAACTTAATGAAATTTAAGTAAACTAATAGTATCTTTTTAAAAAAGAAGAAAGATTAATTCTGAGATATTTTGTATAGTTCTGGAAAATTAAGTTTCTTTTTAAATTTATTAAATTTTCGTAATACTAATTAAGTTTACATCTTAATCAAGTAGTGTTTACAACAGGATTAAAAAAAATATATATTTTAAAACAACATAACATTTTATTTTTAAATTATAAAAGGGGAAAAAATCAATGAGATATTTCATTCGAAGGAGTTTTGCTACCATTTATAATTAGCTCTAATTCCCAAAACAGCTTGAAGATATAAATATATAAATATTTTTAACATTCTTGATTAAACTATTTTACATATTCCAAAAAATTAAATACATTAGCTGTTATGATATATAACTCAAAAAGGAAACTATTGATATCTTTTATTGTGATATTATTAAAATTCCTAGCATTATGCATTATTTTAAATTTTGAATAACTACACAGCCAACAAAACTCAATCATTTGATTAAAAGATTAAAAAATATTACTAATAATCATAGTTTATTATATTAGAAATTATTGGAAATGTTAAGATGTATATATGGTTAATTTTAAATGTGCAAAATGAATCATTGACTTATTTTATTTTAAATAGAATCTTTGTTTCTCAAAGAGAATTAAGAAAAATATAATAACTGTTAAACAAAAAGTAGTAGCATAAATATAATGCAAAAAAGAGGTTTTAAAGAAAATAAATTAATTAAATAAGTAGAGGATTTAGAATTTTGAGTGTTTAAAATTTAATAACTTTTAACAGAGTACCAAGAAAGACAATTAACTGATAAATATAGAATCTTCATTTTTAATGGAGTAACAAGGAATAGAATTAACGTAGAATCTTCAATTGAAGCTTATAAGCAAAATATCCATTTATAATTTATAGTACTCATCATTGTTATAAAATTGTTTCATTCTACTAACAACGAAACTTTTTCAAGTCAAAATCATGGATTTTAATAGGGAAAAAATCACAAGTATGCCATGAATAACATTTTACATAAATGTAAGATTCTGGATTATATTAGAATAGTTAGGAAAAAACATACTTTTGGTTTAGTCTTAATATGTGCCCCTCTTTTGAATATAAAAATAATAATGTAATTTTCATCTACAAATATCTTGTTTCTTCAACTGAAAATAATTTTGTGCATGCATTTATACTGTTTTGTACATATAAGTTGAAAAAATTTCAACTGAGTGAAGAAATGTCCAAGCTGGGAATCTAACCCAGAACTTTTGGCTTAAATTGCAAAATCTTCCAATTATGGCAACTACCAATGACAACTAGCCAACTTGTTGTTCCAAGTAGCTCAATTGGAAGAGCATTTGCAATTTAAGTCAAAGATTTTGAATGCTATTCTCAGCCTAGACATTTCTACCCTCAATTGGATAAATTTCAACTTGTACAGTATCTTTGTCAATCAGTAATCTTTTAAAACAACAAAATATATTGCTATGTAGTTTTGTTTAGTATTTCTTTCATAGAATGTATAAAGTGTAGAAAAAATACTGTTTGAAAAGACGTTTCAGCTTAACAATATTTTATATATATTATACATCTTTCAAAGCACAATCATAGTCATAAAATATTTTCAAAAGATACATAATAGCAGAACAATGTAAGAAAATAATCTGATGATAAATTGTTTGCATGCAGTACAATGTGTTAAATATGGAATAATACAATAAAAAATATTTAATATTAAGAATAAAATACTAAAATCAAAATACGATAGCACAATAATTTGAGAAATGGAAAGAATATTTTTATCGTCAAAGAATTAAGATTAATGTAAGTAGATGGCAAATTGTAATACATTTGGCACATGATTTTAAAACAATAATGATAAGCAATTACTAACACATACCTTTGTTTGCATACAGTACAATGTGTTAAATGTGTAGCAGTATTATATTCTACACATGAAATACATAAATTTAACTATTATGGCATAATACAATAAAAAATATTTAATATTAAGAATAAAATACTAAAATCAAAATACGATAGCACAATAAGTTGAGAAATGGAAGGAATATTGGAATATTTTTATAGAGAAAGAATTAAGATTAATGTAAGTAGATGGCAAATTGTAATACATTTGGCGCTGAATTCATAAAAATTGTAATTTTGTATAACTCTTCTTTGGCAAATCAGCAATTAAGTTTTTAACCATGAATTAAGAACACAATAAAATAATTTCTTTACTTCTACTAAGCAAATTCAAAGTTTTTGCTTAAAAGAGTTTCTTCATTAATCCTCTAAAATTGTAGTGAGACTCTAATTTTTATAACAGTCAACGTATAAACATCTTACACAATTACACATATAAATATATATATCTATATGCACACATTTGTAATATGAGACTTTTATAAACATACAGTCAAATTTATATAATACTTAATGCTGTATTAAAATACAACTTACAAATTACTGCTGACATCATGTTTTGAGCGATTATCTAATGTGGAGGACTTTTTCCTAATCACCATATCTGAGTAGGGAAAAAAACAAAACAAAATTTTAACTAAGGAAACCTGGATTACAAAACTAAATGGATTTTAAAACAATAATGAATAAGCAATTACTACCACATACCTTTTTTGCTTGTTTCTGGTTCAGAAGTATAACCTATAATATATTCTTGAGGATCTAAAAAAGGAGAAGGAAGGAAAAAAGGTAGCACATAATTAGATAAGAAAAAAATGAAATAGGAAGCATGAAAATTTGCATAATATTTAATAAAAATATCACTTCAATCTATAATTTTGTATATAAATTACTAAATAATTGAATATATTATTATTATTTTATCAATTTAATGAAAAATAAGTGTAAATCATATTTTTATTGCTAATAAGAATAGGCTACTTCATAAAATTAAATTTTGATATATAAATATGATTAATTTTAATAACAATTATAGTAACAAAATTTATAACTAGGAAAATTATACATATTGGATTCATACTTATGTATCTCAACTATTAACATACATAAAGTAATGAATTCATGATAAAATTATGAACTAACCATTGGAAGAATCAGCTTTGTGAAGAGATTTAAACATTGTTTTGTACCAGTTGTGCATATTTTCTTTCTTTACACTCTGTCAAAAAATAAAAATAAATACCAATGCTTAAAATTTTATTATTTTATCAAGTATTATATTATTTAATCTAAAAAAATAAAAATAAAATAAATAAACTAATCAGTTTAAAAAAATATTATAAAATATATGTATAGATATTTCTATATTTAATAACAATTTTAACAGATAACTAAATCAAAAACAAATTGATAGACAAAATGAAACTGTTGAAGAATTTTTCAAAATAAACATAGTTATACTTTGCACTCAACGGAAGCTATTTTACACATATGTTATAAGTAAGTCTTGAACAGATTGCTTTTGTCTTATATCACTCTTTTAAATTATAAAAATTGTTACTTAAAAAATTAATAAAAGTTTTTTTTTTCTGCATAACCTTGTTTACTAATTGATTCTAAAAAGAAATCTAAAACTATTATAAGCAAAATTTGTTGAATAAATAACATATTATGACAAAATATTGAAACAACAAGTAATTTTTAAGTTAAAAAAAAAAAAAAAAAAAAAAGACAAGTGTGAGTAGGACGCACACTCTGAGGGTTCCATACTGTTATGTCATATTACTGTAAAGCTTAATCAGTACCTAGTTTTTTGACAAATATACAAAAAATTCCATTACAATGTGTTAATTTGGTGTTAGTCCCAATTATGGAAATTCATGAGATTGTCACATAATAAATCCAATTAATGATTTTCGGATTTTTTTCTTTTACATGTGCTATAAGATCTATTTTTGTGCCAATTTCAAGGTTCTAGGTCAACTGGAAGTATCCCATAGGCTTTACTTTAAACAACAAAGCATGTACAGTTCCATCCAACTGTAATAATTATAAAAGCAGAATATTTTTGGAAGGATGGTTCACAAGTGTACAGAGATCCATTCTAAATACAGGGATGTGCGATTAAACCTGAATATGTGGTCCTGATCCAACGTACATTCTCAATTTTTATAAATAACTGTTTTGATCTCATTGACAATTGTACTGATGAGAGGTTTACCTAAAGCCTGAAACATCCACTCTAATCTATGTCTTTATTCTGTGATTTTAATATGTTGGTTTATATCTGTATTTTATGAAATGTCTGATTTTTAAATGTTTTATTAATTAAAAAAATTGATTTGGATGTAATTATGTTTAATTATTTAAAATAATTATTAAATGTTTATAATTTCAATATATATTTTTTAAAAGAGCAATATTTTTATAATTATTTATGAGATATCCAGTTATACCAGGAAAAATAGGCTATATAACTGCAGACTGCAGCGTATGACACTGGAGGAGCAAAACTAAACATTTCTTTATCACATTTATTAGAATCCATCCACCCGTTCCCATTTTATCACATCATAAAGAATCTTACATTATCTACAATCAAAAACACCTTTTTTTCTATGAACAGTTGGGTAAAAAAAAAAAAAAAAAAAAAAATCTAACATTAATCACTAATTTGCAAAATTATTTGACTGAATCCAATTTACTAGACAAATATAAATAAGTATAAACATAAAAATAGTTTTTAAAAAAGAATATTTTATAAGCATTCAATGTTTATCTTTAAAATTATTTTTAATTTCATGACTGCAATTCATGTGTTAAAAAAAAAAAAAAATTCCCTTACAATAGGGTTGGGTTGGGTTGATTATTGACGGCCAATTATCTACACATGGGATATAGGCCCGGGGGGAGTGCCCTTCGTGGGGGTCTTTCTAAGGGAACCTAACCCGTATTTACGCATGGATAAATCCACGGCTTGAAGAAAACCACGAAAACTCCGAACGATTAGGCCGACGGGCGCGATTGGGACCCTTACAATAGGTGAATTTGGCATTGGCCATGATTATGTAAAATTCCCAGTTTTGATTTATGCTTGGTAGAAAACGTGAACTAGTAAATTTATTTTAAAAAATTTAATTTTTGCTCTGTTTCTTTTTTAAGATATGACAACAGGAAAGAAAAAAAAATTTTTTTTTAAACTACCTATTCAGGATTTGAAATTGTTTTCTCAACATATAAACATAATTGAATTAATATTAAACTATTAATTGATTAAAGTATATTTATAAGAAAAATTATTACAACCTTTATTTTTTATTTATACTTTCTACCTTTCAGTATTTAAAATATTTTGTTGTTGAAGTTTCACAGCTAATTGGGCTAATTTGGCAACTATGGTTTGGCACATAATAAACTTCACTGATGTTCTAACTTGCATACAGCTGTAACCAAAGAATATTCAGTGATTTAAATCACCTGTTCTCGGATAATGAAAAAATGCTTTAAAATTAATTGATAATTAAGTTCTAAAAATATTAAAATGGTGTATTGCCATCAGAAACACACATGTGAACATAATTTTTATAATTTTAGCATATCAGGAGGAAGTGAGGGGAAAATCAATCGAAAAATTCCATCTTTATATACAAAAACCAAGTTATGTTAAATAAAAGAGTGCAAATACATGCCCTTATCCCCAAATTAATGTAAACAAAATATAATTATACAGAAGACAGTTTTTAAAATCTATCTTACTTTCTTAATTCTCAATTAGCATTTTAATTTTATTTTCAGTATAATTTCCTAGGCACATAAAAAAAACTGCTTCAAAATCTGCAATATATATATATTACAATAATGCCATTGCCAATAAAAAAAAACTCAGTTTTGTAAAAAATTGCAGTTTACAATAATTTAGTGGAAAGGGCTATAACAAAAAATAAATCTATATTTCCTAATCAATTATCAAAATCATAATAGGATGTATATATTTTTGTAGAATTAACATCATTATCTAAAAATATTGGGATTATCTTAACAATAAATGATTGGAAAGAATAATAATAAGACACATACATTTCTAAGCCCAATAGGAATGCCATCTTCTGTAGGTCCAATACCTTCATATTTAGGTGGAGCTGGGATAAATTTTGTGGTAGAAGTTTTTTCTTTTAGCACCTCTTTCATAGGAATTGCAAATACTTTGTCTGTATGCACTTGGTCTCCATCAACTGTGACTTTCTGATCCAACAAGACAGCTCCAGGTGGAGGAGGCTGATCTAATACAGAAAACACAAAATATTAGAAATTATGTAACATACTTTAAACATTGTTTTTTTTTTTAAATTTTGTTAATAAAATGAAAACAAAATAAAAGATAGAAAGTACTGTAGATCCTAACAAATCTGTGACCAGAGAAACCGAAAATATTTAACCCTCTGATACATGAATTATTTTATTAATAAATATAAATTGATGAAAACATATTTTGCACTTAAAACAGATTTAAAATGACTTATTAAGAACAAGTGACGTTGAATTTAAAAATTTCTTATTACAAAATGATCCTGATATAATATTTACAAACTCTAAATGAATTATTATTAATAGTTATCAAATAGTTTTGTGTGATAATTTAAATTCTGAATACTTCACGACAAAACATAATGAAAAAAGAAACAAACAAAGAAGAAGAAAAAAAAAACAGCCAATGTTTATTTGTCATGTTTTTGTTTAGATCCAAGAACAGAAAATCTTCTCTCATGCAGAACAGAGAAAAAAAAATCTAAATAGCAAAGGCAGATTTTTCAACTGAATATTCAAATAGGAAATAACTCTGTTGTCTATTGCTGTTTTTCACAAGCATTATTGGACTTCATATGAAGTTTATATGTGGTACATAAATAAAAATAAAACATGCACAGTTTGATGGGGTGGTTTTTTAATACAAATCACATGAGGTTTCCACCCATGAGAGGATTAAATTTTGCCCATTCTTTGAAAAAATCAAGAGAGTAATTGAAGTTTTTCAAAATAAAACTGTATTTGAAATTAAAAGTCAACATTTGGAATAACATACAAAGAAGTACAGTTAGAATCCAACATTCTACCTCGTATAGAAAGAGGGGGCTGGGTCAGAAATCATCCTGACTTAAATAGATGTTGATTCACTACGTTTCCACTTTCATAATTATCTCTCAAATTTATAAGGAATTTTTTATTTTCTAATCCATAATGATTTCATTTTTTCAAAACCATCTAAGTTTGCAGCCAATAGAACTTTAACCCCCCCCCCCCTTTTTTTTTAAATCTTAAGTCACTTTGTTTTCTTCCCTCTTTCTTTTGGAAGAAGGTGAGATTTAAAAAAAACACATCAGCACAGATGAACATATTTGTATTTTTATATTGAATGAATTATTCAGATTTCTGCAGAAGTGCGTCTGGTTCCTATTTACATAGTTTATTTATTTATTTTGAATCAAATTGCAGCAACCTTTAAATATGTTTAAAAATAATGTGTCTAAATTTGAGCTCATTCAGACATAATGTGCCCCATCATTGTAAAATAATAAAAATTTGGGGAAAATTAAGATTTTTTTTACATTCAGCATTGATGGGGCATGTGATCTTGATGTCCAATTGGAGTCTAATTTTGCATACATTATTTCTTAATGCATTTAAACAAATCTAGGGGATGATGTAATTTATTTATTTATTTTTAAATCCTATGCAAATAAGGACCACCCAAATGTTTGGTCAGTCATGTTTTGTCAATATAGTTAGACTTATACCAACAATGGAAATAATAAATGTTGAATTATTGAGACAGTCGAGTTATCTATGTATCAATTTAGCATGCTCTATTGTATATCTAAATTTTAATATGTAACTATAAGTAGCATTTTACTCATTATCATTTCTGAGTAAAAATATAAATGAAAATATAATACTTGATACACATAAAAAATATTAGAGATTATAAATAAAACAACTTAAAGGAAAGACAGACAAAAGAAAAAGTATAGGAATTGTACATTGCATAGATACTTATTAAATATATCATTCTATTGCTGACTCCTGTCTGAATTTGGCTTATGTGAAATTCTAAAGCAGTTAGCCCTAAATGTTTTTAACATCGATTAATCAAAATTTTAAATAATAAAACTTTTTCTATATATTACAAGATTCCTTTTTGAATTAATAAAGACAAATGAAATAGGCAAATAAACACAGAATTGGGAAATATTTCAAATTTGCCAATAATATTATTCTGCTATAGGACAAAACATGGCTGTGCACAGAAATAAATATATCTGTCTTTTTATTTCTGACATACCAGGTATTAGAAATATTACAACAGTTAAAACAGGGATGACCTTGACACCATGGAAAGATAGGCATACCTCCAAATGACATTTAAAAGAAAACTATTGAGTTTTAACCAGGTATTTCCCACCACTTAGTTTTCAGCACTTTAGACAGTCACCGGACGTTGCCCCCCCCCCCCCTTCTAAAGTCAGCCTTGAGTTAAAATTTCAATGGATCAAATGGCTGCCCCACTTCTTATATTATTACTAGTCTTGTTATTGAAAGAAACAATAAAATTTTCAATAACTAACTTTTTTAAGCTGACCATAATCACACAGATTCCAGAAAATTATCATTTCATGAAGAAAATGTTTTTATATGCTTATAATCTCTCTATCTCTATTTATTTATTTATTTTTTTGAAATTGTTGTTTTAGAAGAAAATATAAATGTTGTTTTCAAGAAAATGAAATTCTATGCTTTAAATTCAAGGATATAACACTGAGTTTTAATCAAAGTAACAATTAATTTGAAATGTGCTTCTGAAATTTTATATGAAACAACTGCAAAGATGCAAATCAGAATAATGTCTTCCTTCTGAATATGAATGCAGTTTTTCAAATAAGCTTATCTAAATACTAAAAATTGTACCAACCCCCAGTTTTCAAATGGTAACATCCAAGTTCTTTGGATCAAATCACCCCAGAAAAGTATATCACACACTTTATCTTAAATCTCCATAGAGCTATAAAAGAAAATGTATTAACGGTTTATCCATAAATAAATTTTAAAAAAATTACAAAAAAAAAAAAAGGTCTTATAGGATAAAATACTAGGAATACTCAACTAGTAACCAAAAAATTATATAGAGATCTAAATGTAAAACAAACTAAACTTTTATAAACAAAAATTTCATAACATTTTTCACAGTTAATTTCTAAGATTTTCTTTTTGGTTGATATAAACGATAACAGGATAAGTTGCCTTAGACTGCTGAAAAGTAAAATTTCTCTATATCTTGAAAATTAATGATAGGAATGAGCTGTACTAATATGCACATAGCTATATAAAAAATAAAATTAAGATCTTATAAGGAAAAATACTGGGCACATTCAACTTGTAACCAAACATTTATATAGAAATTCTAAATACAAAATCAAATAAACTTTTATACATATTATTTATAGCAGTACTCTTTTTTTATTATTGTATTTTACTTTTTCACATAGTTTTTGACTATGCTGATTATTTTTACATAAAAATTAATGTATATCATAATTAATATATTTTTTAAAAATATGAATCTGTTAATAATTTTCATAATATAAAATAAGTTTTTTAATAAAAAAATGCCTAGATTATGTTCAAGTCCATTTGTTGTATTGCATTAAAATAAAAAATAAATAAATAAATAAAATTGATTAATTTTTGAGAAGAGATTAAAGTTTGTTACTCAGATTTAACATTAATATCTTCACATTTTTTATCCATTTTATAAAGATTAAAGAAAAAATGCTTAGACTATTATGCAATAATATTTTTCTATGCTACTTTCAACCAAGCAACTCAAAGTGTCAAAAGTGGGTGCTACCATTTAAAAACTGAAAGCTGGTACAATTTTTAACACATAGACGACCCCTATTTTAAAAAAAAGAACTACATTTTCCAAACCAATGTGCATATTTAGGAAAAAGGTATTATATTTCAAGTTTAAAGACACCTTAGTTGTGATTTTATTGTAAATTATCTTCAAATAAAGATAGGTGTGCCCTTTTCTAAACAAACTGTACATATCATGTCAAAAATCTGATCAACCTAATAGTTTTGTCTTACTCTAAAATGCCCCATAGAATTTAATAAATCAAAAAATCACTGGTTCTGTATTCTTCAGTTAACAAGACTTTACTGTAGATTGAGCACACTTATGAAAGATGTAAAATTTTTCAATTTACCTGTAATAACTGTACTTGGAGAAAATGTTAACTCTGTTGGTCCAGGCAAATGACTATCTTTTTTACCATTTGGTATGGGTGATGCATACTCTCTCTGGTCAGACAGATAACCAAAGCTGTCATTCTATAATGAAATAACAGATATCCCAACTCAGCACCTTTTTAATAATATTTAATAAGAAATCAAACAAGTTAAAAGATCATGCAAAAATTAGTGATATCATTTTAAGGATCTTTAATATACTATAGAAATGAAAAATGTTTTCACCAATAAAGCAACATTTTAATTATAGTTGAATTCAGCTATAGCAACTTCAAAGAAAGACAGAAATTATGTTACAATAAAAAGAAATGTCACTAAAGAATCTATATTGAATTAATGTATACCAGAATCATATTACTTAAAGTATCTGCCTACATTCAAAGATAATTTTTTTTTTTTAAATTGACTTATAATGTGCATTATATTATAAAATATGGCTAAAAACTGTGAACAACATGTAACGTAAGTTTATATTTTTAAATATTTTTATTTTGTTGAAAATATTCATAAAAATAGTGATAAAATGACACTTAATACAAAACATCAAAACTCAATTTCAAATCAAGATATTTTTGTTCTGTAAATTTCAAAATAACTGAAACCTCTCTCAGGGAATGAATCACTCTCATAACTTTAATCCCACTGTTTAAAACATTATACAAGTTAACAATGTTGTAATACACAGAAAAATCTTCAAAACTTGTGTTGTATTAATAAAATGGAAAAATAATCTAACTGTAATCATAGGAGAGGTTCGTTCCCTAAAACAACCCTTTTAAAGTATTTTAACAAAGTTTCATAACATTACATGCATAACTTTTTGTGTTACAATATTTTGCATTAATTATAATGAAATAACCAGAATCAATAGTATTTTTTATGAATCTAATTACAATAAAAACTAACACTAGTTTAGCTTATATGATAAAAAGTATTTGAGGGGAGAAAAAAAGAAGGAGAAAACAAGGGTCAATCCAGGCAAAATTTGGGGCCTATTTAGGGCCCCTTCACAAAAATAAACTGTCTCACCTGACTTCCATTTGGAACATTTCTTGAAATACCATTTAATTTTATATCAGGTCTTCCAGCTGAAAAAAATTGTAAAACAAACATGTAAGTATTACTTTATAATGATAATAAAGGTAAGCTTCACTTTAATCAAATATATGGTATCTCAAATATTTATATTAAGTCAAAATTATGATGTGAAATGATAATTTATTTTACAGAAGAAATAAGAAAACACCACAATTAGCTTGTAGAAAAGCAAATTAAGAAAAATCAAAATTTTTCATGAATGAAACAATATCCAAAGAACATTTAAGGAAACAAAAGAAGAGGGTTTAAAAAGAAATTCCTACTATGATTTTATCAGGCATAATTTATGCATATGCAATAAACAATGATTCAGTCATACAACCAAACAGTTAATTACTGTTACAGTTAACAAAATTCTAACAAAGCACTGTATTTTTTTTTCTCTCTCATAATGAAAGATATAATTTATTATTAATTTTTTTAAATAATCATACGTTCCAAACTTAAAATTATTTAAAACTTTTAGACCTACATCTAATTATATCACTGAAATAATTGTAGAATAAAACCTTTCTTATTAAAATAGTCACAAAAATGAATGTTTGAATTAAATTGTTTCAATGACTTTTGTATTAGAGATACAATAAGCACACATTAATCATTAAAGTAGTGGCACAGCCAGGATCCTCACCTGGGAGGGGTTTTGAACCATTGTTACTCATAAAATTAACAATTTTGTTGTTTTACATGTACATAAGGTAGTGTTTAGTAAATATGTGACACATAAAAATGGATATAATGAAAAGCACAAGCAACCATAATAAATTTAGGATGTATGTGTTTAAAGACTTCATAAAAGAGCCTCTCTTGCAGTCTTCGGGGAACAAAACAAAAGACAGAAATAGCAGTAGTAACACACAACATAAATTATTTTGCGGCTATTGCTCGTAACTTGTTATTTCATTAACTTATTTTTGAAACAGGGATTCTTATTATGAAGCCTTGAAACAGTTGTATGCTAAAACATTTTGACTGTTTATGATTTCTTTTATGTTGATTTTTACACATCACTGTTTACTTAACACTAGGGTTGCCAGATATGTTTTCTCCGTAAGTTGTATGTTTTTTTAGAGATGTTTAGGCCTATTGTACATTGTACGTTTAAATTTATCCTATACAATGATTTCTTCTGTATTTTTTTACTATATCTAACTTTTAATAATTTCAAGAATATTTTTCATTTTCAGTCTGTTTCAAACATTTCACCTTTTTGCCAGGAAAAAAAAACTTACATGCTCATCAAATGTAAAAATGTCCAATCAGAATGGCAAAAATCTTTCTTCATATTTTAAAAGATACAGAATAAATTTCATTTTATTGTAAATTTCTTATGTATCTTAAACGTGCCAATAATGGACACCAAGTCAGTAATGGTCATTTGAAAAAGTTTGACACTTCAATGAAGATATGAACTAAGATTAATGACTTTCATTTTATTCTTCCATCATCGAAACTTGAAGTATCTAATATAAAATTTTTAATTTAATATATTTGTATCTTAAATTTTAATATTTTGTTCGATTTATTATATCCCTTTAACCCTAAATACAAACATTTACTTTCTTAGTTTCATTACTAAAACTTTCATGATCATCATTGAATTTTAGGATGTTTTGATTTATTTTTATTCGTACAATTCAATTAGTTTTTTATTCATAATGGGATATATGACTGCAAAATTACATAGTTCAACAATTTTGATAGAATAATGTAAAACAAATACAGTTGGGAAATAATGATTAAATCCATTAATAATTAACCTCTTTTTAAACAAAATTACTGAAAACATTACTGACACACAGGCCATGTTGCCCCCCCCCCCCTGCCTTTCATGGAAATTCATGCATTAGAACATGACACACAGCTTTATAAGCAAATTAAAAATCAAACCACAGTTTTATAAAATGAATTATTGTATATACATACATAAAAATGCATTAAAAAAATTATATGAAAGTAAAATCTTCTGCACTATATGCTTGTTAGAGTGAATAAATCTTTAATTCTAAAGGATTGATTGAAACATGTTTAATGTAATATTAGTTCTCAGGGGTGGGAAATTTTCAGAAAATCCTACCAGCCAAGGATTTATTTTATCAGCCAGCAAAAAAATTGAAAATTGTTATGACAGAATTTACACAACTGCAAAAATAATCCATTACTACAACAATACTTTTTTTTTTTTTTTTTTTTTTTTTTTTTTTGATAAATTAAGCTATACAACAGAGGAAAGTTTATTATAGGATAAAACTTGTACCATACTTATATTGTGGTAATTTGGAGAGTTGCAAAATATAGCTAACAAGTACAAAACAAATCTTCTATAGCTTGCAGTTTTTTAAAGACTTCTTAAAGATTCACTCGCCTTGTCAGAAAATTCACTTGCCAGTGGCGAATAAAATGATTCAATTCCCTAATCTTGTCAGTTCTTCCTTGAATTTTGAAGTTTACACAGTTCATTGTCATTAGTGAAACACAATGAGATAGCAGATTATGTTTTCATGAAATGGAAAATTTATTTTTTCTATGAACTATAAATGGAATTTTGTATTAATTTGTATTTTCAGAAAATGTACAAAATGTATTCTGGAGCCATCTGAAAATAGAGGCCCGGAGCATGTGCCTCTGTGATAATCAGGCTCTGCTGACACATTCAACATAGTTTAGTAGAGTATGAAAAATGACAGCAGTGGGGTAAAACAAATATTAACTAGTGCCAATGAAAATCTTCCTTTTTTTTTCTGAGATATATCTGGCAACGCTACTACTTAACACACAAGAGGTTGGTTTGGCATGCATTTTGTCAATTTTTAAATGATCTGGGAAGGGTTTTAACTTTGAAACCCCCCCCCACACCCTTTTTTTTTTTTACTGTGCCAATGCATTAAATCCAATTTTTTAATTGCTATATCTTTATAGGTTACTTATAGTAAAATATTACAACATTCAAGAGAATTTTCCAAATAATGATGCTGGCAAAATAAAATGTAGGGGGGGGGGGGGAGCAAAATTATGATCAGTCTTCATCTAATGGAAAATTGCCAAACTTTTTGTAAATAAAAAGATAAATAAAAACAGCAGCACTAAATAAATAAATAAACATGCTAAAACTTAATAATTAAAGAATAATAATAATAACATAAATTTTCAATTGTTTTATGTTAAACCATTAATAGGTAATAAAATGCTTCATTTTCAGCTGATTATGTCGGGTGTGCGTTTTTTTACAGGTAACATGGGTCATTTTTTAGAAAAGTGGGTTTTTTTTCAAATACTCACTTAATTGGCTGCCACTTTGTAATAAAGTGATAAAATATAAAATGCTCAACATTAAAATTTTTTTTCAGAACAAGCTGTAAAAATTTAGCAATGTTTAATTTTTTTTTTTTCATTCTTTATTAGATTTTATATAGAGAAAATTTCAAAAAATGGGTTTTTTTTAGAGGACAGCACAATAGTTAGAGATGATTCAGAAATTTAGATATCAAGAATATATATACTATATATACTACACTGCATTACATATACAAATCAGAAGATGTAAATTTGTTTTTCAATATTTTGTCTAAACTATTAATAAAAAAAAAGTTACATTTAAAAAATATATATTGATCTTTTCCTAATTAAACAGGAATTCAAATAATGACTTTCTTAGCATTACAAAATTCTGCGAATAATTAGCAAACGGTGCAAATATATCAAATATTGTTTACAATTACATATTAGGATGATAACTTGTGTTTGTAAATAATATAAAAATCATTCATATTTACACTTAATTTTTTATTATTCCACCATAAAGTAAAATATTGATAAGCAAGAATAAAACACATCATAGCTAATGAGCAAAAATTAACATTTCCAAAAGTCATTCAAAGTTTTAGGAAGCACAAAATAATAAATACATTTTCATAATCCGTGTTTTATCTGTCCGTAGTCCGTACGTATTAAAATGGTATTTTCAACGAAACATTTTTATAGTGCGACGAAAATTCGAAGAATATATTCATAACGGTGACAAGATCTTCATCAAGTAATAATATTTAACACCTCTTTGATTAATTCATAATCATGTGTTTATTACATAAAAAATCAGAAAAAAAAATTGCGAAGATTACTGCGATAACGAAACTGTGCCACCATGCGCGATTTATGTAAACAAACAAACAAATAAAGCATTCGCCTAGTATTACAACCATCCTTTTTTAAATTAACTTGCGCAGTAACGAGTTCGTGAACTTGGGAAATAACAGCGATTGAAATGAGAACAGAGTATAATAACAACTTCAAAGCACATATTATAATAATTATTACAAAAATACATATAGAAACAAAGAAGTTTTTAAAGAAGACACAGACTTTAATAACTTTTATTTTATTCAACTCTTTGTCCTTACCCAAGATTAGAGTGCCTTCATAAGAGAGTAGTTAGATACGATGTGTGTAGTAAAATTTAATTGGTCACAAGGATTTTGGACAAAACTAATAATATGAAGCCTGCCGTTCTCGTCCAGCTAGTACAATTTGAAAAGCTAGTGATGCGGATAGAATCGCGACCTACGTTATACACGGCCGATGCATGACGTTTACAGCGTCGCATGTATTGGATAATTTTTTCATGGCGATTGGTGCAAAACGGGGGGCGCGTCGCTTTGCACCAATCACCATGTAAAAATGATCCACTTCATGTGACGTTTTAAACGTCATGCACCGGCCGCGAGGCTAACGAAAAAGACAGGCTACCGCGGTACATACCACTTATCTTTTTTTACAGACCGCTAGAGTGACGTGTGCTCTTTTCGTACACCTTCATTGGTGCACTCGAGCATCACGTGACTCCCACGGTCTGTAAAAAAAGATACGCGTAAAGCACCGCGGTAGCCTTTCTTTTTCGTTAGCCTCGACCGGCCGTATATAACGTAGGTCGCGATAGATTCAGCTGAGAACACGACTACTCGAAATCTTGAGGAGGAAAGGATATGTTTACAAGCATCCTGTCAATCAATTTACCTACGGTTTCTTTGCCTTAGTTTATGTTTATAGCTACATCCCTGGCCAAAATTATAAGGACATTAAAACTGTAAAGAACAATAAATTTTACATAATTCTAAGGATTAATAAACATTATAGAATATGCATTTATAATCCAAAAAGAACTGTCCTGCTCATATTTATTAAAAAAATAATAATTTAAATGTATACATATATCAAACGTTATAATTTTTCAATGGTCGTAATTATAAGAACACTGCCAAGGGAACACTAGATACCGAGCTTGCTCATTCATTCTCATGACGTCACAAATAGTGGCGATTGGCAGAAATCGACGCGCCCATCGTTTTGTGCCAATCGCCGTATGTCTTTCGTCACGGCCAGCCACCATTTGTGACGTCATGATCATGAATGAGCAAGCCTAGAGCTCCTATAATACAAATTATACAACAAACTCCTATTGTAGGAGCCTTAAGCAAGCCCGGTATCTAGTGTAGCCCTGACACTGCTTATAAGTTCAAATAGATATAATTTTAATAAGAAATGCACTTTTATTTCGTAAAACCTTTATTTTAGATACACACAGCCGTACGATTTTTCATGCGTGGAAACAAGTTTGATAATTATGATGTGGATATAGCTGTCTAGGAATTAAAAATTGCTTCCTCTAAATCTGCAATGCATGAATATTGTTTGTATTTTTAGAAACAATAACCTCATTACTTTTATCTAGAGTTGCAAAATATGGAAAAAACATTTTATTCCCGGGAACAAACCGGCTTTTTTTGGAAGGAAAAAAAAAATTCCTGAAGTTTTCAGAATGTTTTAAGCGTAGAATTTTTTTTATTTATTATTTAAACTTTTTTTAACGATTTCAGTTTTTGTCAGTGTAAACAAAATGGTTTTTAGAAATGTAAACAAAACCAATAACATAAAGAAAACACAGTTTACTTGCAAACTAACGAAATACATGCTTAAGCTGCAGAAATATTAAGTAAGATAATAGACCGGGAGGCGGCAGCACAGACAATCACCTCATCGAGTTCACGGCTGAAATTCCAGAATTAGTTAAAACTCGATTCGCATATTAAAACGCAATCGGTCTGCCAAGTCATATCTTGGTGGAAAACACTAGAAAACCCGATTTTAGCGGTTGACTCGTAGGTTTACCATTGTGTTTTCCTGCACCCAAAAGTATGAAAACATGGAGAACTATATTTGTAATAAAAACGAGCAAGAATCGCTTTGGATTATAAATACATATTGTATAATGTTTATTAATACTTAGAATTTTATAAAGTTTATTATTCTTTTTAGCGACCTTATAATTATGACCAGGGTTGTATGAAATCTGATCAAGCAATTATGGGGGGTGACCCGGGGGGGAGGAATACCTCCTGAATTCAACACTAATTTAAACAAATGGCATTTGAAAGTACACCACCCCCCTATTCGTTGGTGTAAAATTAAAATTATGCAATGTTTAGAAGTAATTAAAATTGAGAAAAAAGAGAAATAGATTGCTTAGATCGTTGTCAACCTCGATATCACGTCAGTGTTACTCACGGACATATTTTTTATTTTTAATATATACGTACAGTACGTAAAATAAATAAATAAATAAAGCGAAAAGTAGCTATAATATTAGTTCTAATTAACGTAAAAATAAAATAAAAGTATCGTTTTAATTTGTATAAAGTTCTTTATATATTTTTTGCGGTTTAATTTTGTTATAAGGGATTATCTACATATTAAAAATAGTATCAACTTTTATTTTTCGAATGGTGTAACACACACTTTTGACACTTTATTTCAGTTCTTTGGATTAAATCAGCCCGGAAAAGTACATAGTATATGATAGAGTTAAAAGGGTTTAAAGTTTCAGGATGCTAATGTAAAATCTATGTGACAAGCATTAAATTATATCTGTCCAAAAATTCATCCGATTGAAATGTTACTTTTATAATGAATCACATTGAATGGACCTATACAGAAATTAGATTATTTATTAGATATTAGATTATTATTAGATTTCTTAAAAAATTCAAATACATATTTTAATTACGAAAAATATTGATAAATTCATATTAAAAATTATGAATTATGACCTACATTAATTTTTATATGGAAAAAAATCCGAGACGTCGAAAACATGGCTATGTACATTTTTACAGCTCATTCTTATCTTTAGTTTTCGAGATATAGAGAGATTTCTCTTTTCAACGGTTTTAATGGACAGTCTTGCAGACCGTCTGCCGTTTGCATCCACAGAAAAGGAAAATTTAAAAAGGTAACCAGAAAAATTCTATGGAACTTTCTTTTATATCAAGTTTGTTTATTGCATATTTAGAATTTTCATACAAATTTCCCCGTTACTAACTGGATGTTCCCAGTAATTTTGTTTTTAAGATCTTAATTATATTTTTCCAAATTTATGGATGAGCTCCTAACACATTTTATAACTCAATGAAGTTTTAAGTAAAAGTGCATAAACTATATACGAATTAAAACGGTACTTTTGTTTTATTTTTAATTAATTAGAACTAGGCATCGTTCGTTTATTTATTTTCTTTCCAATGTATTACTTCAATATAACTTTGTAAATTTCTGAAGAATTTATTAAAAATAATAATATAATGCTTGTTCGAAAAATAATGATCAGGAAACCTTTAACATTTTAAATACTTTTTAAAATACATTTTAAAATATATAATACTTTTTTATTTTCTTAATTGAAAATAAAATAGTTTACCCCAAATTATGAATCAAGCTCTATCTCAATAATTATTTTCTTTAATGTCTGAAGATATATTAAAAAATTCATATAATAATAATAATAATAATATGAAATTTAGATAAGTTTTTGCATTAAAACAGATTTAATAAATCGGTAGTTATAGCTCATATAAATATTTACAAGAATAATTAGATTAATTAACAACAAAAAAAAAAAATACTGTTATGGAAATCTCGTAACTCTTTTAAAAAGCAACATAAATAAATGTATTGTGATACATCTGTAAATGGAAAAATTTTTGTAGTTGCAAATTTTTCAGATAACAGTTTTTTTAATAAAAGTTCAACTACATCCATGTAAATGGTTGAGAAAAATAACCCATTTAAAAAATATTTAGCTTCTACTGTTTCCCTATGCTTTCTAAATGTTATCGAGCAAAGTATTTTGTATGAAATGTAAAATTTACTTTTATTAATAGACGGATTAAATAAATTTTTCATATTAAATTTTCTTTAAAGGTACTTAAAAGTATCGTCAGAGCATAAAGGGTTAATAACCCTTTAATATTCAACTTTGAGTGTCAGCCGGGAGCGAGAAAAGCAAAGCTTTCCAGTCAGAAACGGGTTAAGAATTTTGAATAAAATAATAAAACTTTAATCTTTATAAAATCCCATTACACAGTAATTTATTAATGATAGATTAAGGATCCTCTTTTCAGTCATGAAAGTGGGAAATAACAAAAGCGCTAAACTCTCATGATTTAGACACATTTTAACGCATACATAATTTTTATACAATAAAATGAAATATAACTGTACGTATAATTGTTATTTTCTTTTCGTAATTTAGAAAGTATTAAAAATGAAAAACAAATTTAAACTAACAATAAATTTATAAGTTCACTGAATTAAAAAAAAAAAGAAAGAAAGAGAGAGAGAGAGAGGAACTGAAGACAATTTACTAAATGTGTAAATCCAAATATATATCTGATGAACTTATGTGAAGTACAGTAATTAATTTTTCTAAACAAATGCTATTCTGGATGATTTGGCTGTTTAAGATTTCCCCCCTTCTTTCAAAAGAAAAAAAAATCTCCATGCTAAATATATGTACTACATTAAATTGATCTGTGCACCAGAAATACATCTCCAAAAATCCATCAGTGAAATTATTCAAACGTGTTGTGTAAAAAATATTCTATTAAAAAAAAAAAAAAAAAATCAGTCTGAGATATTTTAAACAACTTTAAATAACATTCAGATGCTTATAACATAAGCGCTCAACTTTGATTTGATGGCTCTTTTGCACAGCAATTCAGAAAAAAAAAATCCCTCCAAGAATATGAGTAGACAAAATGTCTGATTATTAAATTTTTCACCACTCCCCCCCCCCTCTCTTATATCCTTCTAATATTTTCGTTGCCTTTTTGCATCAATTCAGAAAATGTAAAAGTTGCTTTAAAAAAGGTGACATTTCTTCTTTAGGAGGTACTCTTTTACGCCTGTTTTTTAAAAATACATTGACATAAAAAAGAAAAAAAAAATGAAAATAATCTTTAAAGATTTATTTTGCTTAGCTACATAATTCATCAGTTATTGATTCAGCTTTGATTCACCGATGACATGATTTTAGCGCGTATACTTAATGGTATAATGCTCAAAAATAGGTTAGACCCTTTGATGAAAGCCTTGAACATCATGCATTTTCTTTCTTTCTCTCTTTTCTTTCTCTCTTTTCTTCCTCTCCTTTTTTTTTTTTTTTTTTTTTTTTTTTTTAATAGAAAATACTTTGTGCGATCATCAGCGAAAAGAGAAAAATTCCTCAAGCCTATTTGTCCCATTAAATCTCGGTTAAACTAGTGTTTAGAAAAAAAGTGTCTAAAAATAGATGATGAAAATAAAATTAGGAATAGGTGAAAAAAATGTCTCTCATAAATAACCGTTCTTCTTAAAGTTCTGTCATTTCTTAAGGCTCCGTACAGTAAGTCAAAGCCGCAGTTCGTTCACAGTAGTACCTAAATTTAACTTGGTTTTCAGTGTGCGTCAATGCTCGAAGAGATAGGAGATCTTGTCAGCTGTTACTGAAATGACTTTTTTTACATTCAGAACCCACAGTGTAAGGAAAGTATTGTAATCATGATTTTTCTGTGCATATGTATGTGAGAGTGAACACAATAACCTCCAAACGGTACTTCCGATTGATCTCCCGTTTGGCTCCCAATATATTATAGACCAATGGCTGTCCAACCTGGCTCCCGCTATTCACCAGAAAATTCTTACATAAATAGTTACCTTGTTCAATCTCCGAATGCCTCCGGTTAAATAAGGCAAATATTTCTGTAATAATTTTCTGGTGAATAGCGTGCGCCAGGTTGGACAGCCCTGTTATAGATCATAGACCGTGACACAAGTTGGTGCTAATTAGATGTTCGTGTAAATCATTTAACAGGTGGCACTGCTATGCTGCATTTTTTTTTTAAATTCTAAAATGCATATTTAAAAAAAATGCTTTTTGAAGTATTAACATCTATGAAATAGAAGAAAGTTTTGGGATTGCCACATCAGACTAAATGTTTTTTAAGTTTAAAAGTTTTTTAAATATAAACATGTTTAGTAGCAATTTAACTTTAAATACTGCTTAGTTATCGCTGAATATTTAAAAGACGTAAATCACTCTTTCTCAACTAAGAAAAAATTATATATGTGCTTCTTACATGCAAAACCAGTTCACAATATATATATATATAATATTAATTATATTTTAATATTATTTTAAAATTAACTACATATAGCAGGAGAAAGATTTGTTTCCCCATAAACACACATGCAACTATAGTGAAGGTCTTAAATAAGTCTTAATGGAGACAAATAATTGATGCTTAAAAACATAGTCATATTAACAGTCAAAAACTTTAAAGCTTAGAATCAAGCCCTAATCAATGCGAGTGTAACTTTTTGTATAAAATACCATTGATCATCAACCACATTCAGGGTTGCTGGCTTTTAGCCAGGCCAAAAAAAAAAAAAAAAAAGACCGGCTTTTATTTTTTATTTTTATTTTTAAAGGTGGTTAACAGCTAATTCATATTAAATTTGCATTAATTTATTTTTAATGCAGTCATAAATGTTTTCTAGTAAAAAAAAAAAAAATAAGTTTCTATTAAATTTTATCAAATAAATAAGTTTTTATAACTGCTAGAAGGTAGATATGAAGGCATTATGGTATGAAAGAAAAATACATATATATTGCGAAGAATACATTAAATTAGACTGCAAGGTGGTGTTTTAAAATTCATATATTAAATATTTCCGCATATACTATACTATACGTTTTAACGGTTATGATTATTCAAACAATGACAAAATGCCACAAAAAATGAAACGTTGTTCTTACATACGGCTATTTACTTTTAAAATTGATTAAAACTAAATTCTTTATAGGTATTTAATAAATGAAATTATCTAATATAATACTGGAGAACATCCACATTTAGCGATCCGTATTATGATGACTTATGAAAATAATATATCTAAAATGTTTTTCTGCCTATTCTACTACTAAGCGATTACGTAACTTATTCCAGATAAATCCATGTGTAGAGATTAAATCACAGGATCATCAATGTTGAAAGATAAATTAAGAAGGATATAATATTTGAGAAGTTTTCAGCACATGTAAGTGTATAAAAAAAGAGAACAATTAAATATATATATATATTCTCAAAATAAAACTTGTTGAACTAAAATTTAGAAAAAGCTTGTTGCTGTTTAAAAGAGCTATTCATGCATGTGTTATTCATAATACTGTTTTCAATAGTGAGAAATAGTGTTTGTATTAAATGATTTTATGTATAAATGTTTATACATATAAAAAAAAAAACTTGCATATCAATAGCAATTAAAATTAGTTAAGTAATAAAATATGTAACTGAGCAAACATTCTGTCCCATTTAATTATTTAAAGCAGTAAAAATGAAGGAAAAAAGTGTTAAAGGTTAGTGTAAACCAGATAAAGTAATTGGTATGCCTTTTAGGTAGCTTTCAATACAAAAAAGTATAAAGCTACCTATTGCAGCCGTTCGGAGGAAAGCAGTTCCGGAAAATTTCGATATATTTTCACCGATCATGACCCCCAGACCCCAAAACCACCCTCCGTCCAAATGTTGATTTATATATATAGATATATCCATATATATATATATATATATATATATATATATATCTGACCTATGTCATACGATAACGCCCGTAATTATGAATCGATTTTGATGAAACTAATTGTGTGTATTAAGGTCACTAATGTCTCGACCGAGTTCGTTGGCCAGCTTGGTCCGCCATCTTGTTTCAAGATGGCGGCCATTCAAAGATGTAAAATAACTTAAAATCTAAAATAAATATACAAAAAATTTAAAAATTCAAATTTATTTTTTAATTACGTGTTAGGCCTTGATACAAGGATTCCAGAGCTTTTTTTGGTTTACCTCTATCTTAAAAAATGGCTGAGATAGAGCAGTTTGAAATTCTAGGGTGGCTGACATTTTGAAACAAAACAGCACATTAACGCGATTAGTCGCAAATTATTTTCTTTCATTGTTGTAATAATTTTCCCAATCATACGCATAAGACTATATATTCATATGCGTTAACGCCAAAATTGGCAAAATTGGGCGACATTTGGCGAAATATCGCCAAATTTGGCGATCAAAATAAGTCTTCATAAATGAAGCCAATTTGGCTATTGCTCAATAATTTGGCGAATTTCTTATTCAAATTCAGTATTAACGAATCTTTTGTAAACGTTTCTTTGCATTTTAGCTTGCTGTTTTCGTGTAACATTAGCTAAAATTTTAAAACGAAGATATAGGAAAGCTACCTTTTCCTCCCGGTACAGGCCGGAAGGACTTTTTAAAATTTAGCTGACATATTTACAATTCTGACTACAAATCAATAGCAGCTCCATCTATGTGTTATTCCAATACTAATAGCTTCATTATTGAGAAATTAGCTTATTTATTAAATTATAACTAGATTAAATGTCTTTAAAATTAATTAAACAAGTTGGAAATTGTACGTCAAACGTTACAAACGAGGTGCGTTCGTACGCACGTTTTAGAATTAAATTCATGATATCCCGTGCGTAGAACGGGTTAAACAGCTAGTTAAGTATATATTTTATGACACTGTTCATACAAATATCTTAATAACTAGTTATATAAATATTCAGATATATATGTATCAGCTAGTTATATAAATATTCAGATCTTGATGATTTTTAATTCTGTGAAATGAATTATATCGTCTGCAGATTAATTTCTGTCATAAAATAAGTATCTCGGTCGCTTGACGTTGAAACTTCGGAAGCTAATATAACAAAAAAGCACCGATTTAAAAAAAAAATTTCAAATTTCTTAATAAATATTTTTATTAATATCTCCTAAAGTTTTGATTCGATTTTAATAAAATTTGAAATGTCTCGACAAAATTCTGCAAAGATAATATATTTTAAATTGCAAACCATTTGGTTGGGTAGTTTTTGCGTTGTTATATGTGGACAGACAGACAGACGGACAGACAGACAGACGGACGGACAGACGGACGGACCAAACGACGACTATAGGTGCTACGTATTTATATAATTACGAACGCACCTAAAAACACAAATGTGCAGTTTATAACTAACATTCTTCACTGTATAAAAGCTAATTTGAGACAAAAAAAAAAAAAAAAAAAAAAAAAAAAAAACTACCAGTGTGGCTTTTTTAAATTTTAACTGGCTGTTTTGCAACCCTGATCGCACTAATGGATACGTATACCTTTATTGCAGTTTTTATTTCTCAATCATAGGACGTCTGAGAGTAAAATAAAAGGATACAGAAAAGTATGTAAGAAATCAGGAAAAATATGTCAAAAATCAGGAGAATGAAAAATAAATAAATAAATAAATAAATAAAATCAAGGTTTTTTTTTCGAAATCGGGAGACTTAGCAAGTCTGTTTATTTAATCGCTGAAAATCTGTGATTAGATAAGAGTAGTAAGATAAGGGGGATCTACGACTACAGGGGGAGTAGGGGAGGTGCAGCTGATGTGCAGCAGACTCCAAATTCATAGCACCTGCATGGAGTTCCACACTTTCTGAATATCACCTGCGGTCGTACTACTTCCTACCTACTTCCTCCTCCCTTATCTTACTACTCACGTAATAAATATTTTAAAGTTTTCTCTTAAAAAAAAAAAAAATAACGTGTAGATTTTTTTCGCTTGAAAAGTGTTTGGAAATATTACTATTTGGACTTTTTAAAATCTGGTAAGAGTATATAAAAATGTCTATTTCAAACTATGAAGTAAATCTCTATTCGGATAATGAAAATTTGAACAAAAAAGTTAAAAAAAAAAAGAAGCTAAATTTAAAAAAATGATTAGAAGCTTCAAACCACAATCTAGTGAAGTATGTGGCTGCGAAAAATGGTTAAATTGCCATGCATATACTTTTTGATCCTATAAAACTTATGTAACTGAACTATCTTAACCAACTTAAAGATGAAATAGTGTTTCAAATAATTCTTCTATTTAATAACTGTCTGTTTCAACGTGTTTATCATACATTTCTCTATAAAACTACCATTTTTCATGTTTTTATAAGAATAGTTTTTTTTTTCTGGATAAGCTGAGACAGTGACAAGAACACAATAATTTCAATTACGGCAACAGCAGTATTAGTTACTTTTTTTTAGAATAGAAAGCAAGCAACAAAGAAAAAAAAAATTAAAAATAGATTTTAAACTTTTGTTTTCTGTTTTGGGTCTGAGGAGGAATTTAGATAAATTTTTCACTGGACCCAAGATTTTTTTAAAAATCATCTTTTTATTCAAAGGTTTTAAACCAGGGGACAGTTTGTGGACCTTTCGTTAAAAATTCCTAAAATTCCCGTTAAATCTAAAGTTGGAAAAGGTAAAAAAAAAATCCGATAATTTTTTTTTTTTTTTTTTTTGGGGGGGGGGGGGTAGGGAATTGAAAATTTTCAGAAAAGGATATTTCGAAATAATTTTTCCTATTTACAAGAAGAAGAATAAAGAATTTTTTAATCGGGGTATATAGATTTATTGAATTCTTATTTGAAACGTTTAATCAGATGGCAAATAACTGTTGTTCTTCCTCCCCCATAGTGTTAAAATGATTGTTATTTAGAGAAGTAAAATTTCCGAAAATTTTGCCATTGCGAAAAAAAAAGTTTTTTTTTTAATCTGGAAAAATTGATTTTTTTAAAAGCAAAATCTTTCTTTGCAGTTATGTTTTCTTAGAAAATATGGAATATTAAACATTTAAAAAATTTAAATCGCTTATTTTTATTTATTTATTTATTTATTTATTTATTTTAAACTTTTCATGAATATATTACAAAAAGAAATAAATGCTTTTGCTATTAAAATTTCAGCCTTTCAGTCTCAGAATTTCCACGGCAGCGTTTTTTTTTTTTTTGCATAATTTAACACTATTATTAGTAATATATCAATCAACTGTTTAAATGATCATAGCAGTTGTAATTTCTATTTTAATTTATCATTAAAGTTAATTTCAAAAGTAACAATTTAAAGAAGATTATTTTAAGTTTCACCCAATATTTGATGGAAGTCGGATTTATTTAACGAAAAACCCAGTATTCCAACAAACTGTTTATCTCCCAACAGTGTAGAATTAATAAAATCCGACTCTGATTCAGAATTCATAAAGATAAAATAAAAATTTTGTTCAAAGTTAATTGAAAACCTGAGAAATTGGAAACTAATTTTTTTAATTACTATTGGCTTGTTGATTATTTTTAATATGAAAGTAATTAAAATTTTAAAAGTAGCAGTTATAAATCAGGTGGACTTTTCCGTACTTAACTTACATAAATTACTTTTAACTAAATTCTGCTAGAAAATTGCTTAATTTTCCTTTGCAAAGTGCATTTACATAGATTTAGATATTTAAAAAAATATACAATTAGACAAATCTAAGAATCTAAATTTAAGGTAAAGGCAGAAAAGAGTAAATAATTTCAACTGCGTGTTATTAAAAAGTAATCTAATAAAAATTAAATATTTCTGGCGATTACTATCTGATTTTATGAGAAATTGCATTATATGATAATAAAAAGAAATGAAATTTTCAAATGATATCATATAGTCCAGGAAGCAGCATCACATTTTTGCATTCAATTTTGACGTCCATGATATTGGTATATATAATAGATTATGTAGTTGTACAGATAACGAAACTGCCAGTCTGTTACTACACCTGAAAGTGTGTTGTCATACCAACATATCACAGGCCGCTGCAAAGTTAAATTAATAGCATCTCCAATTACAGATGTTACCACGACTGCCTGACATCATCCGTAATCAGGATACCATTCATTTAACATTTGAGCGGGCTGTGAGATATTGCTATGGAAACACCTCTGCTAGTCCGTCAACTAATTGGGCAGTTTTGTTATCTGTATCACCTAATCTGTTATAAAATCATTGACATTAAAATTGGTTGAAAAAATATGTAACGCTGCCCTACGGATTATTATTACATTTTTTTTTCAACCTTACCATTTTAATTCATTGGTATTATTGCTATAATTTTACATATTACTTTTAATTTTTAATGAGAGAAGTAGCGTTATCGATTTTCCAAAGTTAATGTTTTCACCTGGGACACTGAGCATGTTAAAAAATAAAAATAAAAAACATCAGAAAGTACCTATTATAAAATTATGAATAAATTATTTTATAAATGAAATTTCAATTTTCCATTTTTTTTTTCAAATGGAAATAAACTCTTTCGAAAAAAATACTCCGAAAAAAAAAAAAAAAAGTTTCCCCCCCAAAATTTCCGGTTTTTCCCCCGAGTATCCCCATCTCTATTGATATTATCAATTTACCGATTACTTTTTTATAAAAAACAAGGTTTTAAAAAACATGAAACAGCTAAACTTAAAAAAAAATATATATATTATTATTGATTGTTCAACATAAAATGATTTTATAATTTACATGGCATCAAAATTAAATAGCTATATTAATAAATGATTTAAACTACTTTCTTAGTCAGTCACATTTTAATAATTACTGATATAATGTTAGTCTTTGTTTTTTAAAATTTTAAATGAGCTCAAACAAAAAGTTTATAATCCATATCTGTAGACAGATTATATAAATGTTAATTTTGTTTGAATTTTAGAAAGTAAAGAATAGTATAGTGAAATATGTTTAAAATCGAACAAAATAAAATAATAAACCACTCAACCATTTTTTATTATTATTATTATTGTTCAAAAACATTTTGAATGACCAGCGCCCATAAATCATAATGTATTACAAATTTTTAATGCGATCCCAAACCAAATTAATTTCAGTTTCAGCATCTTATTTTAACAGAGAGCAACATTAAAATCATCCCAATTCTTCAAAATTTCTTGAAAGGTTTTAAGGAAGTTAAAGTGAACATTGACAAACAAATAAACTAAAGTGAAATATTTCGAAACCATATATCACTTTTAACTGTAACTTAACACTTCTTAAATTATATTGAAAAGCGAAAGAAAACAAGACGGAATGAAAATAAATCACTACAGATAATTTTATAAATAGAATTACTTACCATTAGTACTTTCATCACTTTTAATGTTAGACACAGAACACTGATCGTCAGTTTTATCGTCTAAATTTCGTCTGTTAGAATCGTTTTTATCCTGAAGCCTTTGCTCCAATTCTATCATTATAGGAGTCTTTGGTGTTATTCGACCTGAATCAACAGAAATTTGCACTGGATTCAGGTTCGATCTTTGGACTTGCAAGACGGTATCCAGTGGATGATCAGATGCATCTTTCACACAGTTGATTTTGAATATTTCGGGAGGTGGTGGTGGAGGAGGAGGAGGAGGGAGCGGTATAGTTGAATTAGTTTCTGTTTCCTGCTGTAAATCGGACGATATGTTGGAATCTAGATTCAATATTTCGGGTTGAGGAACACTAGAACTGTCAATATTTTCTAAAATAGGTGGCATTTCTGATTTGTAAGTTGTGTTACTAACAGGTTTTGCAGCTGTCTGTAAGGTTTGCAGAGTTATTGAAATTTCTGATTTGTGATTTTTGGGTTCAGTTAAAGATTCGTCAAGATTATCCTTTTCTTCACTTGAAATAGGATTTCGAATTTCCAAACTATTAGAGCGTACAGGTAGAGGACTATGCGTTCGCACAGTAAGAGGACTTCCGGCGCGTAGAGAATTGGTAGATTTGCCAGCAGTAATTTCCGATAATTCAGCAGTAAATATACTATTTTGCACTTGTGATGGTTTTAAGCAGCTAGCGAAATCACATTCACCAACAGCTCCAGTTGGCTTCGTAGGACTATTTGCTTTGACAGGAGTATTATTCACGGGCGATGAACTGTGGCACGACAATGGACTGAAAGTACAAGGACTCATTGACCTCGTGTTGATTTTTGCCAAGAAAGGACTATTTTGTATCTTTGAAGGTAGCAAGCAGTTCGTGAAATCACATTGTCCAGATTTATTATCAGAAATATTTTCTTTCTCAAGGGAGGTTTTGGCTCTCACACTGTCAGCATGTGATTCGACATGAGTTTGGGGAGGTAAGCTCGACCTTCGAACTTCCAATATTGAAGCGCCTTTTTTTTCGTTGCCAGAAGTAGAAATCTCAAGATTTGATTCTTTTGAATTATCACAATGGGGAATCGAATCTTCAGGAAAAATAAATAGAGAAGAAGTTCTTTTAGGAGAATCAACTTTAGTTACACTTGCATATTTCACGGGAGTAAGATCTAAATTTTCTCTCTGAGCACTCAAATTCTCGACTGGAAGATCTACAGGTTTAGAATCTGGAGTAAAATTAGAAGAAATACAATCATTTTCATCTAGGCTCATTTTAGTTAAAACAGCAGTGTATTTGGTAGGTTGTTTAAATTTCCTTTCGGTTTCTGGTACAGAATTAGCTCGTTTATAGGCTGGATAATTAGGAACAATATCTTCAACACTTTTGCCACTTAGCAAATGATCAAGAATGACTCTTCTCATATGCGTGGCGGCAGTACCTGAATTCTGAAATGATTCGGACGGCGGAAGTTCGATGTTTTTTAAAATATTTTCCTCTATTTTTTCATCATCTGGATTGTAAAGACTTCGAATAATTTCTTCCTCTAACTGATCAAGATTTTCACACGAATCAAATTTACTAATGGGTTCTTTCGTGGAATCATTTCCAAACCTGCAATTGCTTCTAAAGCTACTTCGAGAACTTGATCGGGATAATTTATTACTGTCTGATTCTGTCTCTAACGACATTATCGATTGTGTATCTTTATCAGGTTCGCAGTTATCTGGTTTAACGTACTCTTCGAACTCTGAGATCTCTACCGTTTGAGGCTGTTGAGTTTCGAAAAAAGATGGCAAAGTTGGCAAAGTAACAGCTTTAACAGAAATTTCTTCCTTAATCACATTATCGTAAACATTTCCCTCGAGAGAGTCCGTCTCTGGATTGGAGCTAGATTTAGCAGATGCAAATATGGGCAGTGACGTGGGTGTTAAAGAGTCATTTTTATTTTCTTGAACTGAATTTTGATCAACATTTTCAAAAGCGCGACATGTGAGCTCTTTTGACGCTACAGGACTAGAACTTACAGCCGTAGCTTCGACCTCAGAGTTCAGAATACTGTTTTTGTTTACACTATCAGGTGCATCTAATTTTGTCTCGATGTCGGGTTCATTTTCGTAGAGTTCATTTAAATTTTCTGGAATAGGAGCTAAAAAGTCTTCTCTTAAAAAATCAAGAGCAGATTTGAGCGATGGGGAAATCAAATTCACGGGAGGTTCGAGTTTCTCTCGAGGAATGGGGTTTAAAGGGAGGGATAAATCGTTTTCATTTTCTGTTAGTATATTTAAATCTTTCAGCAAAGCTTCAAAATCTTTATCAACATTACGAGGTTTAGAAGAAAAATCTACAGTCTGAATTGATTCGGGTTTTGGCAAGTCAAAATGTACTGTTTTATAACGTCTCGAAGGGGAATCGGTTCTTTCTGATTTTAAAGCAGATAGATGGTGTTCTATATTTTGAGATACAGGATATTTTAAATTATCACTTACTTCAGAAGATTGGTTATCCAATATTTTATATCCTTGTTGGGTTGAAGTTTCACTGTCTTGTGATTTTTTATCTGCTTCTTTTTCACTTTTATTTAAATTTAACGGAACAAATTTTGAACTTTGATCACATTTGTTAACTGGTATACTATTATCCGGTTGTTTCTCTTGACTAGTCGGCAACGATACGGTATTACTAGTAAGTTGCTTCGCTGCGAAATATTTAACGGGAACGCTCTGTGAACCAGACGACGTTTTGCTAGGCGAAAAAGATGATACCGGCTGGCAGCTGTTTACACTGACCGAAGAATCTGCTGACTGATGATACAAAGCTGTCTTCTCTGAATCACCGGGAGCCGCATATTTTATGAGTTTAGGAGATGCAAGCGGATCTTTTGCCACATTTTTGGATAACAAAGAGTTCGAGAGGGCACTTGTACTGACAGAAGGCTGACTCCAGAAGGGCGATGCTCGAGGAATCGCATATGCCAGTCTTTTCTGCCCGTAACTGTTGCCTTCATCCCACGTTTCTAAACAGGTCTGGACCGGTACGTCGACCGTGGAGGCGTTCAGGGTCTGAACTCCGACATCATCGAACTCAGGTCGAATCTCCTCAGTCTGCACACTCGAATCCCGCCTTTCAAATAAGGCTTTTCGGCGTTTGCCGGGAGACTGAGAAATGAGTGACGATGTTGATCTGAAAAACGGTCGCAGAGAAAATGAGGTTTTAGGTTTCAAGGTAAAAAATCGAGACGATTTCTTTTCCTCTAAACCGGTCAGGCGGTCCACTGACCCAGCGGTAGAGGGGAGGGTCGCCGAAGATGAGTTGGAGGACAAATCCTGCCTCTGTACCAGTTCCGACTGAGTCACGAACATGCTGTGCCTCTGTGAAGGGTCACGAGGTGTGTCAACGTAAAAGCGAGATCGAGAGGTCATTATCTATCACTTTCTTTTTCTTAAAATACACAGTTGAAGAAAATGAAAGTAAAAAATTCAGCTCGTACTTTGGAAAAAGCTTTCTATTTCAAGAACGAAGTTCATCACAGTTTTCAGAATTGCCGTCTAATTTAGAAACAATCAAAGTATTCGTGATAACATTTTGCATGATCAATTTATTATTCAATGAACTAAAAAATCCAATATATGTTTATTAAAGTGTTCTATTTTAATAATTATGTTCCTTATTCATACAAATTTGACAGCAGAACGAATCAATATTATTATCAAATAATTGTTATTCTTTTTTATATTAGACATAAACAATTTTTTTTTCAATGAAATTTCTCAGTAAACAAAATAGACCCCATTATTCTTGATATGATAATCACGTACATTTTCTTTTTTTTTCATATGCAGATTTATCTTTACGCAAATATATTTTCATATATATCAAAATGAGTTTAACTCAGTATTAGAGTATCAGAGTATTGGAATTAAGTCCACGAGAAATTCAGAATTTAATCATCATAATAATTCATTTACTTTTGGTATTATTATTTAACCTTCAAAATTTGTAGCGAGTCATTAGACTAAAATAAAAATTAGACAAGTCTTCGAATTGCAATGGTGTTGAACATTATTAAGAAGAAAGGTTACCAGCTGTACCATCAATAGGTCTTCAAATCTTCAGAGAGACATTTCGTCATTCTTCCGTTGCCCAACGCCACCGCAACTCTGCGTGCAACCATCTCTGCTACCTCTCCATCCTCTCCCGAAAAAATCGGAGAAAGAGAACGGAGTAGGGATGCAGTATTTTTGGGTGCCGGGAATAAAATACGTAAGGTTTTCGTGGTAATGACAGTGTTGAGTGCCAAGAGCAAAAGGCATGTGGATACGCTGTCCCGCCCTTGTATTCTTCAGTGAAAAAGGGACCGAGTAGGTACACTTTGGGGATGGACGAGCGATAATGTTTGTAAAATAATAAATTGTGTATAAGCGGATGGAAGGCAGACAAAATCAACTATTTATGAATGTATGGTTTTAAATCTTTTTTAACCGACTTAAAAAGAGGAAGTTGTAAAATTCGTCTGTATATCTAATATATAAAAATGAAAATTTGTCTGTCTGCACTTCTATACAAATCAACAGTTTGGAAGCCAGAATTGTGAAATGTTACGTGTAGGTTTATTAAAGCACGGCCGAGGCAACTAAAGTAATCCGGAATCGAAATAATGTATAGTTAATTTTTAATTAATAAAAAACCAAAAATCTAACAGCCTTTTCCTATCAAATTTAAACATTTTTCGTTACAGCAGTTGCCAACAATTAAAAATCCACAGTAAAATTCTTTCTACTATAATTAATTTTCTATTGAAAGATTTCCATGTGAAAAATGAATGTGAAATAAAAAGTTTCAACAGTTGAAATAAAGATTAATATGACGTCATATTGGTAATATAACGGAAATTTTCAAACATTTCTCAATAATACAAGGAGTATGAGTATGAGTAAGTACAGAAAGCAGGTTAATATGTCGTCATTAGAGAATTGAAAAGAACATTAATATGACGTCATATTGAAAGTTTAACAGACTTTTTCAAATGTTTGAGAATCAACAAAGAGAGTATTAATATGAGTAATAGAGAAAGCAAGTAGATATGACGTCAGCAGGTGAATATAACATCATATGGGTTTGAGGAACGTATTGAATCATGATAAAAACCCGATTATGGAAATATTGACATATTTTAACATTTTAAAGCTCTTTGTACAACATGTTTAATGAAAAAGGTTTGTTACACTTTTTTATTTAACTTAAGGCTGTTGGTCAGTGAGATATCGGATTCCGCTCGCTAATTTTAAATCTATCGGCGTGGAATGCATTCTTATTGTTTAAAATGTTTCATCAGGAAATCAATGTATTTCTTTTCTTTTTTTTTCTGTATATTCTTCTTAAAGAACTCTCTCTCTCTCTTTTTCTAGTTGTCAAAATATTTCTAAAACGTATAATTAATTTTACTTCAAGTGTTGAAATCTTACTCACAGCTCGCGAGCTTTTAACATATAAAATATTAAATTAAGCATATATTTTAGAAATATTTTGACAACTAAAAAAAGAGAGACATCCTTTAAGAAGAGAACAAAGAAAAAAAGAGTTAAAAATATTAATTTACTGATGAGAATTTTAATAACAAAAATCCATTAAACGCCCATAGGTTTAACATTAGCGAGGGGAATCTGAGATCTTAACTTAGTTTTTGTATGTAAAGATGGAATTTTGTAACCGGTTTTTCAATCATTTTCCGATATGTTAGAATTATAAAAAAATATGCACACAGGTGTATTTCCGATGACAATAAAATATTTCAATATTTTTAGAACTTAATGATAAATTAATAAATTAATTTTGAGCATCTTTTAGTTAGCCGACCGTGGGGTATAAATCGCCAAATAGTCTTTACGGTTATAACTGTTTACGAATTAAAAAAAAACAATGGAGTTAATTATGCACCAAACCAATTTCGCCAAAAAGGCCTACTGTCTCTGAAACTGCAACAAGGAAATATTTTAAACACTAAAAAGTATACAATATAAATAAAAAATAAAAAGTAATAATTAAAAAATAATCTTAATTATCAATTAATAGTTTAACATTAATTAAATTTGGATCATACCTTGAGAAAACGATTTAAAATCCGGAACAGACATTTTAAATAATGCTTTTTTTCCGTTGCCATATATTAAACAAGAACGAAAAATCATGCGTCAAGCATAGATTATGTAACACTTTCCAACGCTTCCAAAATAATTTTACAAATCATACCGTTTAACAAGCTGAAAGATAATATCTAAGTAAACAATTTGGAAAACGCATAACATATTTAAAAACATAATTTCAGGAATTCCAACATATACAATATTCGGAAAAATATCCGAATACTTTTATTCAGCCCTGTATATGATCTATAAATTTGTATATATTATACATAGGATGCTAAATTTTAGTTCAGTTAGGAAACGCGTAGCACAGTTTAAAATTCTCCTTCTGGAGTTTCTGTCAATAAACGGAAATGTGGTCGCGAACTTTTGTGCTTCCCTGTATAGGATCTACAGAATTTATACACACCAGGTAATAGACAAAAAGTGAGTTAAATTTAAAATCGCGTTCAGTAACTTAAAACGCACTTCCAGGAATTATTGTTAACAGACAGTAGAGAATTCTTTTTGTGTGTCCCTGTAAATGAACGAAGACTGCTATACAAACACTATTCTGTAGAAAGCCTCTTGTAATGCACCTTAGTGATATATATAAATTTCAATGCGTTTAAAATAGTGAAACATTATTTAAATAAACCGCAGACGATTTTTCTCCATAGACGTAATGTAACGGAATTCTTTTGACTGTCCCTGTAAAGTAACTATAAGTGCTATACACACCCTATTCCATATTTCTTGTAATGCACCTTAGTGATATATATCAATTACAATGTGTTTGAAATTGTGTAACATCATTAAAATAAACCGCAAATGATTTTTCCCCATTGACAGTAATGTAACGGAATTCTTTTGAGTGTCCCTGTAAAAAAACTATAAATGCTACAAACTTCCGTTGAAATAGGGAACATGCTATAGATAACGACAATAACATATAAAAATTGCAGAGCAATCTGAGCATATTTACGGGAGTTAGAGCACGGCCAGACGGCCAGACAAACCGAAGTCATAAACACTTTTCAACTAGGTTGGAAAGTGTTAAAAAGATACAGAACAAAAATTATGTATATTTTTAATAAATTCAGTAGTTTACGCTTTCTACCAACACAGACTTTCGACACAGAAGATCCATTATCCTCAGAACTGGCATAGACGAGAATAATATGGCTTTGCAATAATACTTTTAAACCATAAATAGAGAACAAATAGTTAAACTTAAGAAGGAAATGGAAATTTTTAATAAAAAAAATTAAGCTTTTCTACCACACAAACAATCTTAAATATCTATTTGTAGAAAAGAGTAAAAGGCTTGTTATATTGCAATGATTGGTTTAATTTGTAGTTTTATTGGTTGTAAAAATAATTCCTGTGGCGTAAATGGTCAAATACATCGGACTTATTCGAACGGTCTTCTTAACCAGAAAGTCATTATAATGGTTGATCGTTATATCGAACGTTTATTGTATATGTACTGTGGAGTTGTTCTTTATTTGGAGGTACTGTAAATTCATTCTTATTTAAAGATTCCAAATTTGTAATTTTGTCCCTCAGTTTAAGATTAACTAGATTGCTTATTCTAGAACACTTGCTTAGTAATATACGTGTTTTTCCTAGAGGTTTGCGCGTGCCAAAATTTTCAGGCCCGTGCTCGGCCTAGTAGAGAAGGTAAAAGTTCGGCCTAATCCCTCTGGCCAGTACAAATATATATATATATATATATATATATATATATTGCCCCGGCCTGGAATAAAAGCTAAAAGTCCGGCCCAAATAAAATGCCAGCCCAACATTGGACTCGAGGGGGGGTGCGGGGATTTAGAGGTCTGCACGGGCCGATAATGATTTTCCTACGGGTTGGGTTGGATCTAGGCTGAACTTTTAGCTTTTATACCGTCGAGCCTGGAAATTTCGGCCCGTGCAGACGCTATAGGAAGAAAAAAGTCCAGGCCCGCCTCGGTCCGAAAAAAAAGAAGCCTGGCCCGGTCCGAATCTGCAAAAAAAGTAAAACCCGGGCTCGGTGCGGGAGTGAAAAAGTGAAGACTAGGCCCGGCTTGGAAAGAGTGAAGACTAAGAGCCGGACCCGTGCAGACCTCTAGATTTTCATTTTACCAAGAGCAAAAAACTAAACTTATTTACACATTTGTAAAAGATTCAGAAACATCTTCTGATATAAGACGAACGTTTACGAAACCTAGTGTAACGACGCAAAAATTCAGAGTTATCCACAAATTAGAAAATCTTTCCTTTATTTTTAGAAATTATAAAAAAAGAACATATTAGAAACATCAGGAACCAATAGGTTTCCGGAATTTACAAACGTTTCTGAAATAAAAGGACCCCTTTGCAACCCGTAATTTTAGAAATTTTGCAAAGTAGTTTTTACCTATATTGTTTTAAGAAAAACAGAAAACGTTTGCAAAATTTAATATAACCTCGTAACAAACACGATTCCAGAAAAACATCGTCTTATCGTCAGAAAACTTTTAAAGAAGGACCAATCAGAAATCTCAGAAAACAATATGTTTACGGATACATTTTTGAAATAAAAGAGCCCCTTTGCTACGTGTAAATTTCAGAAAAAAAAGTTTCTGTTATTTTCGGAAACCTATTAGTTTTTAAGGATTCAGATTGGTTCATCATCTAGAGCTTTCTGAAGATAAGATAAAGATTTCCAGAATCGTGGGTAACTAAGAAGTTACACTGAATTTTATTAACGTTTCTGCACATTTTTACAGTGCATTAAAAATGTGAATGTATAAAAGTGTAAATAAAATAAAGCGACATTTTCATATTTTCTTTGAAACATCTTTATTATGGAGTGTCAAGTTTAGTTAGCATGTAGTATCAAGTTAGTAAGCTAGTGTCAAGTTTGGCGTTGATGGTATGCTTTTAGCATTTGTCACGTCACGGTGTAATCCTATTTCACACAAAGTACGATAACTCTTTTTAAAATGTCTTTAGAATTGTTAGAAGTAGCAATGCAAATGTAGGCGGTGCTGGCTAAAAGTAGATTCAGCGCCACTGACCGAATTACTGTGCTGTACTCAGAGCCCGATCAAGCTGAAGTTGGGCCCAGGGCCTGTTAAAAAGTTGGGCCCCCCCTACCTCCCCATTCCCGGAGACACTTTCAGAAAAAAAAGTAGGTTTATTTGATGAGTTGACAAAGTTGTTTGGGTAAAAGTTTCAAGTTTACAAAAAAAAATTTAACTTACTAGAATAATCAAGAAAATGAATTACCGTCCACTTTCTCAAATACGCATTTGTATAATTCACAAACATCTATGATCCACAGTTCTTTCACCTTTCACCTATTGCAGAATAAATGAGGACGTCTTTTTCAAAACTCGCCTTATCAAAAATCATAAAAATTGTGTTTTCCCTAACAGTCTAGTAATCATTTTAAACTATAATTCTGACATTGTAAAATCCTCGTTTATATTGAAACCAATAGACACAGTACGCAGTTTTTGGCATTTTCCCAAAATTTGATTTTCTGGATACGGTAAGTTTTGAAAATTATAAGGTACTCTCAAATTGAAAAGGACTTTTACAGAAAAATTAAATATGGAAATATTGTTATATATTGTTAAAGTCCGGTTCTTGGTCATTCACTTTTTCAAGTAAAAGTGCCTAGGTTAAAAGCTTCTAAAAATTTTATTGAGTCATTCAGAATATTTAAATTTTACGTTTCATATTTATATAACAATATTATTTGAAAAGTATTTTATTAAGGAAAAAAAAATCAGCCACATAATTTGTGGGCCCCTGAAATTGGTGGGCCCAGTGCCGAGGCCCCGGAGGCCCTGGCTGTACTAGCACTTCTTGTGTCCTCACAATTCACATAAAACAAAGTAAGTCTGTTAAGATATCGTTATCTAGTTATTTTTTATTGTTAAGAAAGAAATCCCTTGGATTCAGTATTTGGAGTGGGATAATCTACTATGTATATAAAACACAAACGGAAATTTTGTTTCGACTCTTTAATAACTCGAGTTCCGCTGAATGGATTTTGATGGAACTTGCACTGATCGATAGATAATTTTTCAGGGAAGGTTTTAGTATATAACATATCCTTCTACGTATATTAGTTATATAATTATGATGGAAAGTTCTGTTATTTTAGACGAAAAGGTTACCATTAGTCATTTTTTAGCGACCATTATCGTTGGTGAAAGAATTGAAACTGCATATCATTTAGAAAATAATACAAACACATCGAAAAATAAAAGAAAAAACTTACTAATTTTATTTAAAATAAAAAAAAGGGAAAAAAACAAAAAACAGTTTTGATGAGAAATAATGTTGTAAAATGAAAATATTTAATTTATGCATGAAAAAGAATGTTCGTAATGCTTACAAAATTATTCAATGAGAAATATTGCAATTGAAACCATATTTCACGATTTATCGTTTGCGTCAGGTTAAGAAAAATGCATCTAAAAATTTGATTAGATAAAATCCGAGTAACAGTTTTGTTTTTGATTTCTTCTTCTTTTTAAAATTTTATTTTTAATAAATCTAACATCATGTGACTTACAGAAGAAACTTGCAGATGCAATTATAAAAATAACTGTATTTGTGAGTTACATTTTATTTGTTTATTTACGATTTTAAGTTTACTTTTGTCGCCAAACAATTTGAATTTAAGCCAAAAAGGCATAAGCGTGACATTGGTCCGAGCGATGTTAAAAAAAATGGTGTTTTTTCAAGTATACAGACAGCATTTTTAGTGTAATTTTTTATATTCTAATGTATATTATATAAATATCAGTTAATATTATAAAAATGAAGTCAAATATTTAAATTTTAGTGTAAATTATTAATACATATTTAAAAAGTTTTTTACCATTCATTTATTTTTAGTTTTCTTTGCATATCTTTATTTTCTTTTTGAAGGTTTTTAAAAGATATTGGAATAATCTTCTGTAATCGGGTCACCCGCCAATTAGCGTATATGCACTCTCAAAATAAATTTCGTCAAAAACCGTAAAAAATACAGACAGCAAGTTGCCAGAACACCCCTGTGATTGGAAGAGATTTTTCTGTTATTTCAAGAAATTTCTGTCTTGTGACTGGGCAATTTCCGGAAAATTTGACTTTCGTTTCTTGAATTTTTCGTGTTTTAAAGGAAAAAAAACATACGTAAAAATTCCGTTTCTAATACAGAAAAGCAACACGCAGCACAGTTGCAGGTACACCCCTGGTGGTTTGAAGAAATTGCAGACTTTGGAGAATTTCAGGTATATTTTATGTTAGATTGGCGAGTTTTCCATATTTTGGGGGAAGCGAAGCAAATCACAGCGGAAATTTTCGTGTTTTAACGAAAAAAGGCAAGGGAAAAATATGTTCAATTCACGGATTTTTTTGAGAGTGTACTATATTGTTGGAAATTTCCGAATAACCGTCGCAGACACACTGGGGTTGGCGCCATATTTGTTTTCGCCATTTTGGCTCAGAAAAACCAAGACAAAAAAAAAAAACAGAACCCCCAAAACCCGCTTTTTGCACCCGTTAGGCCTAGATTCCTAAAGCAGCATGTTAGTTTGATTTTATTATGAAACAGTTTTTGAAACACACACAATTTTTATTATAAACACACACAAATTATTTTATTATAAAACACACACAATGATTAATTTATTATAAAACTCACATTACTTGATTTAATATAAAACCCCCAGAATCTGCTCTACCGGGTTGCCATGCCATACGAAGCAAAATCTCGCTAAAATAGCCGGATTGCCCAGGCACAAAATCACCATTTTGGCGCCAAACGGATACCCAGTGCGTCTGCGACATCTGTACCGAAATTTCTTTTATGTTTGAAGGAGACTTTGAACGGTAAATCTGATTGGAGAAGATTACACGCAATTTGTACTCAACAAATAGTATTACGTATTTTCATTATGAAGCAAACGGAGAAAAGAAGATTTACTATTGCATGAGCTTCAAATATTTTTACATTAGTAAAAAAATAAATTTATATACGAATAATTTAATCAAAATCTTATAAAAAGAAAGAAAGAAAAAAAAAAGCATGTGATGTATATCGAAACCCGTTCTGATAATGCGATTTTCTTTATTAATTTTTTCTCTCATTATGCTTAAGAACCAATATATATAAGTAAAAAAATCTTTGGAAACTTTTTATAATAAAATTAAAAAACTGCAATAAAATGTAATGTTTTATAATAAAAATCTACAGTGAAGTGGTTACATTTATACATAAAATATCTCATATTACGTATATACGAATGGAATTCTTATGTATACATTGATTTTCTAAAGAAATTCCAAGCACTAAAGCCTAGATGAAGGACACAACTGTGTCAACAAAGCTGCAGACACACATATGTCAGATCTTTCGAATATGCTGGTAACGTACTTTATTTTCATCTGCAGCCATTTATCATTTAAGCTTGTCTGGATGTATGGAAATATATAGCTCGTACTTTTCAGTTTCTCAAAAACATTCGCATAAAAATCACAAACTTACAAAAATCAAATATATTGAATTGATTAAGCGAAAAAAAATCCTGCTTTATTGGAAGATTTTATTTACATGCTTAGAGTAGTTAAGATTAAAAAATACTTTCAAATTTTTAAATTACCTTCATGCTGAATATTCCATCTATACTAATAAACGAAGAGAGTTTGTCTGTCTGTCTGTTGGCGATGGCCAGGAAAATCTACCGCGCGTAGATGTCTGAAAATTTGGATCTGCATAATCCAAGGCAGGTCCTAAATGCACCTGAGGCTCAGACTTTTAATTTTTTGATAATTTGCTGAGATTTTAATTAAAAACCACAACGAACACTCATCAAAAAGACAGGCCCGTCTCGAAAAATCTCTAGCATTGACGATCCGAAAGTCGGAAACGCTCTTTTGTTTTCGGTTGTCTTTCGAAGCCCCCATCTGCCAAACCGTTTGAAAAATTTTAGTTAAAAAATATAAATTCATACAAAATTGTGTTATAGATATAAAATCATACAAATTTGAGGTTTATTTAAGGTTAGGGCAGGGTAACGTTTATTCAAGGGCTCGGGCAACGCCAGGCGGGTGAGCTATATTAATAAAAGAAAGATGTTTGTCTGTGTGTGGTGTCTGTTGGCGATGCCCAGGGTAATCTACCACACGTAGAGGTTGGAAAAGTTGGATGAGAATGGACGAAGACAAGTTCAAATGAACCTGAAGCTCAGATTTTTCCCTTTTTAGGTAAATTTCGTAAGAAATTCTACCTATTACATTCTCCTCTAAGTTGGAATTTTTTAAAAATATTTGCAGATACTGGATTTTGGGTCCAGTATTCAAACATTCATTTGTTGATTCGGAAAACTTTCTGCAATAAAATTAAAAGTCAGTATCCTTTTGTTTGATATAAGTAAACAAACGTTTAACCACAGTTTTCAAGTTTGGAAAATGACATGAAAAAAAGTCTACTATTTTCAGCACGTAAAAATTAAAATTTTGTTATTCTATTTGGTCCAGTTTCAATGATTTAAATATGTTGATTCTTTTTAATGATAATGAAGACTACCCAATATTGACCAAGTCAATATTTAATAAAGGAATTTTATTTTCAGTTAATAAACTTGGTCCCAGTTCTTCAATTTTGGCGGTGGCCTCGCTTAATAAAAGCCGGTCCTGTACTTCATTTAATTGACTATACCGGCTATTAAGGCAAAACAATATCAAAGTCTTAAGTGAATTTCATAGCATAACTTTTTATTTTTGTCTAAATTTTGTAAACGAGTGTCTTAAAACAAAATATTCCGATAATAAATGTAACAACAGCGTCCCTTAAAGAAAAATTATCATATGATATAGCGCAATAAATGATTGATTATTAATAAATAAAAAATATGATAAATTTTATGTCACATGTTGTCACAACTGGAATTTGTGGCGTTAAATATGCAGTTTAAAATAAACATTCAAACCTTCAGATCATGGTATGAATATTTGAAATGCATTACAGTCCACGAGCAATTACTTTATGAATTTCATGGAGTTTATATGCAATTATTTTATTGATATTTTAATCCACCATTATATACACCGTTGAATAAAAGCAAGTTCAAATAACATAAGCATACGTTTGGAAAATGTGTATAATTTGTGTAAAACATTTATTTTCAGGATTTGTTTTAAAAATGTATAAAAATAGAGTGTGATCCATATTTTTTCAATAATTCATCTTTTCTGGAAAGGCCTTAATTTGTTTTATCTAATTCTAAACACATTGCGTATTAGGAACAGGAAATGAAAATTAGTTACAGTAATTCCCAAAGGAAAAAATTATGTTATTTCTGTCTAAAAAAAAAAAAAAAAAAAAAAAAATCAGAGGAGACTGAAGGAATTGCCTCAAAGAACACTGTTTTTGCTTATCTTAATTAGTAAGTACAGTCATTATAGAAATTTTCGTAATGAGCTTAGATGTATCATTTCTGTCGCAGCCGATTAAAATTTGAGAAAATAACATCAAAATGATAACAGCAACAAAATTCTTGGAGCAACAACCCTAAACGTTTAAAGCTCATTCACTCAGTGTAAAAAGAAAAGGCTTATTTTATTCCCATTGAGAACATGCAATGCGAGGTCGTACCAACTCAGCATGGCTTTGAGCCAATGCTGCATGTGTGACGGAATAAATTAAGGAATGACAAAACATGTTAGAACATCTCTTTTTTTTTCCTTCTAAATTCTTATTTTGGGAGAGAAAAGTCTGAGAAATAAAATGTAACTGGTTGAAGTTGTCGTGTTACGAAAATGTTTTGAAAATACAGAAAAAACAAAATCCTTTCTGTTGGCCTTACTCTGTTCAGTTCGGCACCTTTTGATGAGAAAAACAATGTTAACGGATGGAGAAGACTGCCGAACGAAGTGGCAGTTCCATTGTCTTCTTCTTTAAAGTTCAATTTTCTATGTTGCACTTGATTTCACATGTCCCTTACCAGGATATATTTATAACAACTCGCTAGTAGTAGTTTTCTTTTGTTGTGAATTTATAGGTCGGATCTACCTACGAAAATTTCCAACAATATTCTCTCAAAGAAAATTCATAACTGGGCAGCGTAGATTATCTGATGTGAATCTTTTTTAACACATGGACATTATTACTCTGAAAGAAATTGCACCTTTTGTATTTTTCTACTTTTCATCGCGTACTTTTTTATAATTCCTAATTTTCCACTGCGTACATTTATATTTCTGACTTTCCATTGAGCTTTGCTTGCCGATGCCATACCGCAGTGACATAATTTATTGTTTCGGAGACACAAAGAAAAAGTTTACGATTATTTTGTTTCTCATAGTCTAGATCGTCTTTAATAAGCATCACCCACTTTTGGCTTTATGCCTAACGCAAACAGGGAGGACTTTTGAAGAGAAATTGGCTTTTCTCTCCAAGGAAATAACTTTGCATAGCCAGTCGGCGTGAAGTCACAAATAGTTACAAGCATCATAGTCAAAATGGTGAACAAAATATAACTTCTTTAGTTCGTCAACAATGAGTATCAAGTGGCCGCCATAGTTCCAATGGGAAATTTGTTATGACTGAATTTTTAAAGCATTTGTATCTCGTCACAGAATGCAATATATTACAATAACTTGAATAAGATTAATTTTTCACGTCACGCGATGCTAATGTCGACAATAAGAGTTGCAATTTGGTTACAATGCTGAAAATGTTACTTGATTATGTGGATTCAAGTCCGCACACATCTTCTTAAAAGGAAAAAAAAATCTTGATGCTGAATCTTGAGATGATTATAAAGAGCTCCATCTCATCATATTTGTTTCTAGCAATGATGATGGATTAAGATTCAATGGATTTCAGGATCACGTGGATTCAATGGATCCGCGCAGTGACGCAGCTTTAGAAAAATTGTGGGACTGGCTCAAGTAGACTTTTTAAGTAAATTGCACAATTAGGATTATCAATAACTAATAAAGTATTTATGAGATTAATTAATCACTCAAATTAATTATTAATGCCATTATCACGAAATCATTATATTTTAAAAATTATTTTAGACAGATGATGCAACATACTAAATTCTAGATAGTTAAGATGATCAAATCAATTAGAAAACAGAATTTAGAGGGTCATAAAGCCACTGATATAATATTTATTTATTTATTTATTTTTTACAGTAAATACTCAGTTCTGAAATAACAGTGCATGTAATCGTATTACGTGTTACAATTCGCAAGAATTAAGTAATCTTGAAACTACTCAGTAATACTAACATAACGGCCAATCTTCCGGTTTTTAAAAAATAAAATAAACGTACTTTGAACCAGAAATGTTAACGAATAAATAAAGCCAATAATGACCACAAGACTCTTTATTAAATAATTTTAATCCAAAAAAAGTTGCTGCTTCTATGTGTCTGTTTTGTCTTAAAAACAAAACAAAACAAAACAAAAAAACAAACAAACAAACAAAAAAATATCTGGAAGGTTGGCATATACTATGAACTTATATGAAAAACATGAAACTGCGGGTTGAAAATTTCAAATAAGTAAAATGAGTTCAAAATAAAAATACGACTTGCAGAAATGCCGTTAAGGCGTCGATCTGTAGATTTACTAGTTTGACCTTTGAAATGTAATTAATATATATAGTATTTTTTTATGAACAGAGTTTTCAGATATTAATTTTCAAACACAGAAGACAAAACACAATACTCTTTGGTACAGCTTGTGTGACCTTGTGTGAGAGGGCTTGAGTCCCATTCCTACACCTCTGGATCCATGATACTTATAAAAGTTCCAATTGATTCACTGAAATAGCGTAATGAAAGAATGACAATTGAAACCCAATTTGATTAAAAAATATTTTTAATATTAAAAGAAACATGATGTCACGGAAATCTCCAAATAAATCGGTGATTCTAAAATCATGGGACAAACTTTGAGGTTCAGTACAGCTCAATAAAGCAAACATCTTTTGTACAGGAAAGTTGGGTCGCAATCCACTTATTCAGTCATACATACAGGGTGTCTCATTAAAGGTTGAACAAAGATTTTTGTTCATTACTTTAACAATAATGGAAATATTTTATCGAAATTTTTAAGGGACATACTTTTCTTTCTATGAAATGCGATAACATCAGAATTTCTGGAAACGCCCACGATCTGCGGCCAAACAACACTGAACTAGACACTTTGTAATTTAGACTATAACTGCCGGTATATATGGTCCACTGTTTAATTACAGAGTATTTCCCGTGATATTCATCCCGTTTCACCACAAAGTAATGTAAGTCTTTTGAAAATATCGATAAAATATCTTCATACCGCTAAAGTTCTGAACGAAAGTTTGGGTTCGACTTGGAGTGAGACACCCTGTAAATATGACTAAAAAAATGGATTGTGACTCAGTTTCCTATGCAAACAATGTTTGTTTTAGTAAGTCGTACCACCCCTTAAAGTTTGTTCCATGATTTTAGAAAGGATGAAAAATTCTTCTTGTTCTTCTTTTTCTTTAACATACAAGTAATGTGAGCTTAACTTGCTACCGAAAAGATAAATATAAAACGGTTGTGGTTGAGATTTTGAAATTGACTATAATTCATGCTGGCGGTAGAAATACAAACCTTATCCACAACCCAAAGGATAATTTTAGCATCTGAACAACATATCCCCGACCAAAAGCAATATGTACGTAAAGAAAGAAGGATCAGAGCAGATTCGTTATTTTCACAGCTGTTTCGGGTCTTGCAAATGAAAAAAATGGATGGCAAATTTGAAACAGCACATCCAAGAGAAAAAAATCGGTTAGCTGTATGGTAAATAAATAGTAAATAAAGAGAAAAAAATATTACGAAACTATCTTTTGATAAAAATATTAAACCACCATACAACAAAAAAATATCATTATATTACAAAAAAAGGAAAAAAAAAACAAGAACGAAAAATCATGCGTCAAGCATAGATTATGTAACACTTTCCAACGCTTCCAAAATAATTTTACAAATCATTACCGTTTAATAGGCTGAAAGATAACATATAAGTAAACAATTTGGAAAACGCATAACATATTTAAAAACGTAATTTCAGGAATTCCCAACATATACAATATTCGGAAAAATATCCAAATTCTTTTATTCAGCCCTGTATAGGATCTATAGATTTGTATATATACTACATAGGATGCTAAATTTTAGTTTAGTTAGGAAACGCGTAGCACAGTTTAAAATTCTCCTTCTGGAGTTTCTGTCAATAAACGGAAATGTGTTCGCGAACTTTTGTGCTGCCCTGTATATGAAATACAGAATTTATACACACCCAGTAATAGACAAAACGTGAGTTCAATTTAAAATCGCGTTCAACAACTTAAAACGAACTTCCAGGAATTATTGTTAACATACAGTAGAGAATTCTTTTGTGTGTCCCTGTAAATGAACGATGACTGCTATACACACAATATTCTGTAGTAAGCCTCTTGTAATGCACCTTAGTGATATATATAAATTTCAATGCGTTAAAAATAGTGAAGCATTATTTAATTAAACCGCAGACGATTTTTCTCCATAGACGTAATGCAACGGAATTCTTTTGACTGTCCCTGTAAAGTAACTATAGGTGCTATGCACACCCTATTCCATATTAAGCTCCTTCTAATTCACCTTAGTGATATATATAAATTTCAATGCGTTTCAAATAGTGAAACATTATTTAAATAAACCGCAAATGATTTTTCCTCATAGACCGCAATGTAACGAAATTCTTTTGAGTGTCCCTGTAAAAAAACTATTAGTGCTACACACTTCCGTTGAAATAGGGAACATGCTATAGATAACGACAATAACATATAAAAATTGCAGAGCAATCCGAGCATATTTACGGGAGTTAGAGCACGGACAGACGGACAGACGGCCATACGGCAGACAAACCGAAGTCATAAACACTTTTCAACTAGGTTGGAAAATGTTAAAAAGACTGTAAAGCAAATTCATATTTTTTTTATTCTTTGTGTTGTCGTCATTATTACCCAACCCTAGATACATTGATTATATGTAATGGATAATCCAGATTACATATAATGTTAAATATGTTCTTTATCACTGCATAGTTTAAAAAGTAATTTAATTTTTTTTTTCTTTCTTGAAGGTGAAGATTCTTCTCAATTTCTCCTCACCCTCCATTAAACCACCATACAACAACAAAAAAAAAATCATTAAATTACAAAAAAAAAAAAAAAAAAGATAGTAATAAAAATGATTTTTAATAATAATAATAATAATAATAATAATAATAATAAAATCGTTTTTGTAAGCTCATACTTAAAATAATGATAACAAGTTACGAATTAAAGGTCATAACTAGAAACTATATATTTCAATTAATTAGAATGTTATAGATACATTCGACAAAAAAATAATGAAACTTATTATCCTGTTGTAAAAATAAAACATCTGGGAGGGGTTGATTTTTCACTAAGATTCTTGTAATGATTCTAGTGTGTATTAGTTGCGCACAACAAGAAAAGTTCAATAAATAACATTTTATGTAATATTCTCAAAAATCATTTAATGCTACAAGCTTTTTCATTGGAATCTCATTCTTGATAACATAAATTAATTTAGATCAGACAAAATCAAACTGAATTACAGTAAAATAACCATGCCTCTATGATTCATTGTTTTTGTGACAAATTTTAAAGAAAATTTTATATGTACAACATTATACGTATCTTTATTATATGTGCAACGATTTATGACTGTAAAGCAAATTCATATTTTTCGATTCTTTGTGTTGTCGTCATTATTACCCAACCCTAGATGCATTGGTTATATGTAATGGATAATCCAGATTACATATAATGTTAAATATGTTCTTTATCACCGCATAGATTAAAAAGTAATTTAATTTTTTTTTCTTTCTTGAAGGTGAAGATTCTTCTCAATTTCTCCTCACCCTCCATTTTAATGAATACGTAGTTTATTTTAAAAAATGGATCGTTAGAGAGAGAAAAAAATATTATTGTTGGCATAGGATTAACTATGATTTTCAAACTTTATAGACCCCTAAAAATGATAACATAGAAGATTGATCAACATGCACATTACTTTTAATATAGAATTACATTTTTAACGAATTGTATTTTTTGTTCATTATGTTAAATGTTTGAAGATATGAGAACTTGCAACTTTCGTTCTCGCCAAATTTAATAAAAATAAATTATTAAGCATGAAAAGCATATTGATTTTAAGAAATATTATCTGATCTTAAATAAACGGCAGAAAACGTGCATGTAATAGTTTGTGTTTTCATAAACATTTAGATAAGACAGAGCCGTAACCAGCAAGCGAAATCAGAGGGCTCTCTGAAAATTTTTGTGTGTGTTTGAGAGTGTTTTTACCATGTTTAATAATGAAACACTGTACCTTAAAAAGTTTTTATCTTAGTTTTTGAGATTTTTGTTGGGTTTCTGTATTTTGACATTAAAAAAAAACTTTTTTTTCACCTCGGGGAAATTTAAATTTTGTTATTCTATTTAGTCCAGTTTCAATAATTGTTAGATGTTGATTTTTGTTAATTATAATGGAGACAGCACAATATTCCGCAAGTCAATATTTAATGAATGAATTTTATTTTTATTTTTGGTCAATAAACTTGGTCCGAACTTCTTCAGTTTTGGCGACCCCCTAAACTCACCTAATAGTAAAGCCGGCCTGTACTTCATTCAACTGACTATTTACCGTAACCGTATAGATTTTCGGCGTGCTTCTGTATTTTGAAAATATTAAAGTGTGTTCGCAATTAAAAGTTTTAAACTTTTATTATTAATTTATTAAACTATTATGAGGGTACTGGAGTTCAAGAAGTTGCTAAGAGGGGGGGGGGGGGAAACCCCCTGTCCCTATGTGGTTAATGCTTCTCTGAGATAACGAGAAATTATTATTTAAATGTGTAATTGAAATTTTTATTTCTATGAATTTTCTGTTTTTATATTGAAGTTACATATTTTGTACTTTTTCTAAGCGTAAATATAACTAAAACAAGTTGGAAATTGTAGGTCAAACGTGACAAACGAGGTGCGTTCGTACTGTAGCTAGTTATATAAATATTCAGATGTTGATGATTTTTAATTCTGTGAAATGAATTATATCGTCTGCAGATTAATTTCTGTAATAAAATAAGTGTCTCGGTCGCTTGACGATTTAACATCCATCAGAAGCTCCTCTAACAAGAAAGCACCGATTAAAAAAAAAAAAATTCAAATTTCTTAATAAATATTTTTATTAATATCTCCTAAAGTTTTGATTCGATTTTAATAAAATTTGAAATGTCTCGACAAAATTCTGCAAAGATAATATATCTTAAATCTCAAACCATTCGGTTGGGTAGTTTTTGCATTGTTATATGCGGACGGACGGACGGACAGACGGACGGACCAAGCGACGACAATAGGTGCTACGTATTTATATAATTACGAACGCACCTAAAAAGAAAAAGAGAGAAAAAAAGAGGGGGGGGCGGGGGATTGTACTTTGTACACCTGAAAAGTTATAAGCTTATAACATAAAAATATGAATTATCTGAAACATATGTCACAGTTCTTACCTCAGTAGAAATGCTTTTTATGTAAATCGGAATAGAACTGTATAGAAAAACTTGACAATATTGTTTTTTTTGAAACACGATCGAATAATCTAAAAATAATTGATCGATTTAATAATATTTGTATTATATTGTTTAAAATGAAAAAAAAAAAAAAAAAATGTTATCCTTTCTACTTTCAAAAAATACTAATTTTGTTTTCTATTTTTCCATCCCCCTCCCCCCACCATTTCTTTTGCAGTAACTTTCGATTACTTTTATCACTGCATTTGAATAAGAGTTTTTCTGGAAACAATTCTAAAATCTAATTGACACTTTTTTAGTACAAATACTGCAAATGCAAAAAAGAAGTAGATTATGTTATCAAAATCACAACTAAGAAATTAAATAAAATACAATTGAAATAAATGCTACAACAGTTAATGGAAAAAATACTGAAGTGAGAAAAATTCAACAGTTTTGATATATAATGAGAAGCTATTTCAACTTACTCAAGGAGTTATTGTTTCATTCACCAAAAAATAGATAATAAAAGTTAAAATATCTGCATGTAAAAAAAAAAAAAAAAAAAAAAAAAAAAAAAAAAAAAAAAAGATCCGTGATAAAACGGAAAATGTACTGGCAGCAAAGTTGCCGTCTATTCTGTGTTTTTTCACAAAACTTCCGTTTTGGTATCCCCCCCCCCCTTTCCGTTTTCAAGATGGAAATTTCCTTCTATTACCGACAGCAAATTTCTGTTTTTAGAAATAAATGTGGGCAACGGGGCATCATTAAAAAAAAGATATCCAAATTTATTATGTATATACTGACGTATATTTACAGGGAACAAGTATCTGCATTGCATATTATCATGCCCGTTTTTTTTTTTTTTTTTTTTTTTTAAATCGCCTGTTTTCCTCCGAATTCGAACCTGCGGTACTTGCCATTTGACATTAGAGGATGAATGCTCTGTTCCCTTATACACCAACTGGCAACATCCAGCGACTTGGTTATATTACATTAATTACGAAAATTTAACCGGAATTTTTCCGTTTTCTCTCAATTGAAAAGGAGCATTTCCGTTTGTATGTTTTGGAAGAAACATTTCCGTTTTTAACATTCAACAAGTAAAGATATATAAAGGAAAATTTTCGGTTATTCCGGGAAAATTTACATTTCCACTTAAAATAGAAAGTTTTCGTTAAAAGACAAAGATTTCGCATTAAATCACCCGTATATATGAATGATTTTTTTTTTTTTGTTTCTTTTTTACAGCATTACTTTTTGAAAGTAATTTACTTACCTAAATTTGATGGACTACCGTTGAGGATAAGTGTCTTCATAGTGGTGAAAGTTCTTTCCGCATTTACAGACACAGGTTCTCTGAAAATAAGATATGTATAACAATTAATTTATGAAAACAGCACATGCAAAGAAAAGAAATAGATACAGTTAATTACCTATACTTGAGAAAGCTTACATTTCAAATTCATATAAACATATTAAAGTCATCTTGAAAGCACTAATAAACGCGTCATATTTCTGAACGACCTTAGCACTTAATGAAACATCGAACCATTTTTTTGTTTTTAAATATCATTTCCCCTTTCCTTCTTTCTTAAAAAATCCTGTTGCCAAAAGTAAGAAATCCCTCTGAACTAGGAACGTTATTTATATCTCATCATGTTCCATATTAAAAAGAGCGTAAGTTTCTTTATTAACTCTTTTGGCCTTTAAAATATATTTATCTTTAAAATAAGCTACAAAGTCAGTCACAAAAAAAAAAAAAAAAAAAAAAATCTACACAAAACTGCCATTATTTTGTAAATTAAATGTTTAGTTAAGAACGGTGGTTCATTTACAAGATTATTACAAAAGATCAACTTTGAAACAAAGATTACACTCTTTTTAAGTAACCCTGGATTTAAATTTATGACAAAAGATAAACAAACAACGACATCAACAGTAACAAAATGCAAATATGTTTCTGAATTTATTCTAGTACTTGATAACTGTTTTAATACTATGACAAGGAACACCTCCTTCGATATCTTCCATGTTTGGGGAGGCAGAGACATCTTTACAACCTAAATACTTTCTTATATAGCTTACTTCTAGTTTTAATAGTTTTATTTTACCAAAAGTTCTCTGCCAATGAATATTTTCTTGAATTCACTCTATTTCCCGTTTTTATAAAAAACTTCAACAACGACGAAATTATTTTAATTGAGATCTCTTCTTGTGGTTCTTTTGTATGATGTGTCTCTCTATTTGTTAAGCATGTCACAAGCCATTTTCTATTCGCATGATGTTTCCTTAATTATTTTTCTGTCCCAAATTAAATGCTTATGTGCATGTTTTTGCAAAATGTATATACGTATATGTGTGTGTAAGAAAAAAGCATTAAACAAAGAATATAATAACTGTATACCCGTTATTAAACTAATTAAAACACACAATAATGTAAAAATATCTGAAAACAGAATATGCTAATTTACACAGATAGCGTTTTAACAAAATTATTTAGGAATAGAAAAAAAAAAGGTTTTTTATTGACTAAATCATGGTTTGTTCTAGTCTTAGGCACACTCATACATAATCTAAAAGTGTCTTTGTACTAGAGGCACCTCTCTACATTTCTAATAAAGCTTTCTTTTTTCCTCGAATATTTTTCGTGAATAAAGGGTGAACTTACCAATGAAAATTCTCCCTACTGCTCCAAGTACAAAATATATCCGACGTCTGCAGGGTACATTGACTATACAGAGTCGGCCATAAAGGTGGTGCAATGGGTATAATGCACCAGGGATTTGAGCTCCTACATGTCCCCAAAACCAGACCTTTTTCTACCTTTGAAACGAAAAATTAGGGATTGAAATTATGTAAGAGCGATAAAAGCAAAACACATAGAGTAGGTCGTTACCTCCATCATTATACACTTCTAAAAATAGCAAACGGTTTTTGGCATGCGTCTCAAAGTAAACTACGATTTTTTGGCGACAACAGAAAAGTCTGTAGTGAAAGAAATAACACTTTGTGGCTAATAAACATAACAATTGACTTTTTCAATATTTCAAAATAGTGATATGCTTTTAGAATGGCAGATTGCTATTAGTACTATAATAAATACTTCTTTCCAATTATTTCGTTTTACAGTAGTACATATCAGAATGCAATTTTACCTCTCCACTTCAAGGGTGAGACTCATTCCTGTTTCTTTGATGATGTTCTGTACATCCATTTGAGATAGACCTTCCGTGAGATAACCATTGACCATTCGCAAGAAGTCACCTTCTTTCAAACCCTGATGGAAAGCCTTACTACCAGGATTAACCTAAAAAGAGGGAAAATAAAGTTTTTAAATACACACCTAAAAGCTATAATAGCGATTTAACGCTATCAGTAAGAAAAATATCAAAATATCAATTTGTGTTTGTAAGTTTCTTTAAGGCTGCCCTCAAAAACTGGCTAATTTCTGACAGATTTTTTAAATTCATTTTTGTTCGTAAACGTATCAAATTGGCATTTGCACTTAAGAAACTATGTGACAAAGGACCAATTAACCTGTCAAGTTAAGAGAAACATTACCTTATTTGCAAACCTCCCCCTTACATTGATGAACGTAATTTAACTAGCCGAAATGTTATCAAATATCCCCTTTTCCCGAAGGCTATACTGCACCGGTATTTATGATTCTCCCAGAAAAATGTTACACGTATGTTATTGTTCATTAGTGTTCTGTGGCTATAAGAAGGTTTTCCAAATACCTGTATGAGTGAATACTTCGGAAAATGCCATGCACGTAAAATACACGCATTCTATTTAAGATTTAGTAAGGATTGCGATCGCGATTAATATAATTTGAAAAAAAAAAAAAAAAAAAAAAAAAAAAAAAAAAAAAAAAGGAATCGGGCCCAGTTTTTTTTCCATTTAGGGACTCTGTTGGGATTTTTTAAAGGGAAGCATGTGCTTCTTGTGCTTTTTCGATAATCAGATCCTGTATGTGACAGAGTTGATTTTTCCGTTTTTTTGGTAAAAGCTGAAGATATTTCCTGAAAAGGCTGCTAGCATTCTGAGTCGAATTTCGGGATGCGACAGTGCAAGAAAGGAAGAAAACTGCTGTTCTGAGACAATAATTGTTTATAACTCAAAGATGTAATTCATTTAACAACAACAACAACAACAACAAAAAGTTTCATTACAAATCACTTCAATAATCATATCAGAAGGTATCATACTTTTATATTAAAAAATGAGTCAGAAAGTTTTATGTTGTTGAGCGGAGAAAAATATTTTTTTGAGAAACACCTTAAAAATTCCACAAAACTATGATCACACTGTTAAAAATTTGCAGCAAACTGTCCAGTCATTTGACCGTTTTTATAAAAAATGGTTACATAATCTTAATTTAACTGTATTCTGACCATAATATGGGCTATAATATGGTCAAAATAGATTTAATTACGGTTTTGTGACCGTTATCTATAAAAACGGTCTAATGACTGGACAGTTTGCTGTACATTTTTAACAGTGCAGATAAAAAAAAAATTACAATAATTTTGATGAAATTTGAGCTTAAATATAATTTTTTTCTTTGCTGAAATATTACTAAAATATTTTTATATTATGTCTCTTCAAAAAATAACACCATAAAAATGTTTCTTAAAATTAACTATACTCTTAAGGTATCAAAAGGTATCGGGGCTGGCCTGGTTCGAACGAAACCGGTGTAAAAACTAAAAGTTCGGCCCGGGTCCGGCCCAACTCAATTTCTACAAAAGATTTCGATTTTTCTTAACATACAACTGAGATTCTTTTAAAGAATACTGCACACGTACGAGGGTCACACTGAAATTTTTGAGACAGCTAAATGGTACAAGTTAAATTTACCAACTATTAAGAGTGTTCAAAGTAGTTAGTTCCCTCCAATGCACTTTTGTAGGCGAATCTTCGAAAGATTAAATACCTCAAGCCATCCATTTCTTGGAATAGATGTAAAATATGCTTTTATAGCTCTATTAAACTCATCTTCGGAATGAAAACGACACTCACGTGATTTTTGTTTAGATTAAAAAATAACCAAAAGTCACACATAGAAAGATCAGAAAAATAAAGTGGATGTTCTATCACTTTGTTGATTTTTGTTCAAGAAATTCGACTGTAATCCTTGCTGAAGGAGAAGATGCGTTGTCATAGTGAAACAAGAATCCCCTAACATTCACTTCTTGAAGAATTTCTGGAAGACACTTTTAGTGGTGCACCAGTTAGCTGTAACTGTCTTCTGTCCCTCTAGTTTTCTCAAGAACACGGAATACATTACTTTTTTCGTTGCTCGAACTTGTTGTCTTTTCATCATTGTTGATTTGGAGTCATCTTCAAAGACACATACTTTACTTTATTGACGTGTTGAAAGGTCAAAGTATGTACGTCTCATCACCAGTTATGATTTTAGAAATAAAGAGGTGTCCACCATCATTAAATAATTGTAGGGTTTCTTTATTGATTCTGACACGCTCCGCTTTTTGTTGTCTACTAAATTATGGAGAACCTAACGCCAAACTAATTTTTTCATATGCAGTTCTTCATGAATTATTTTATATATAATTGCGGATCCAATATTAAGTTTCTTCTGTATCATTTGGTAAATACAGCGATTATCATCGATTAACCATTTTCGTACGGTCCACAAATTTTTGGAGACTACAGCGGACAAAGACTTTCCTGTATGTTCTTCATCTTTGAGAGAATTTCGACCTTTTTAAATTTTGCAAACCATATGAATATATATATATATATATGCAAACCATATGAATATATATCCGTATTATATCCGAAGCCATATAATACGGAATAGTAACATTAATGATCACTTGGACTCTAATAGACTATTGCATTCAAATACAGATTCATTAAAAAATTTAATGTAGTTTAGAATAAAAGGGGGAAAAAAAGGAATAAAAACTTCATATGTAGATTTTTGAAAATATTTTGCTGTAATTTATTAAAGTATATTTCCAAAGATTCCTTTAACACACACACAAAAAAAAAATCATTATCACTATCATTTTTACACACAGACACACACACACAAAAAAAATCATTATCACTATTATTTTTACACACAGACACACACACACACAAAAAAAAAGCCTACCCGAAACGTACCGGGAACAATTATGGCCCCGTTCGGCCCGAGTCTGCTGCAGAAATTAAGCCCGGGCTCAGACATGATGTAACTCTCTGATGCAAATCGCTACGCTGGACATGTTAAATTTATGCACTGTTGCCAAACTAGCATCGCCTCCTGCAGCATATTTATACTTTTCTTCGGCCCAGCCAGGTCCATTGAAAATTTCTCATATTTTGTTGACTTTTTCCGACAAGATGATCCGTTTAATTTTTTCCTCGGTCCAGCCCAGAAAGTTTATTCTTTTTATTGGCCGGCCCAACCCCTCTGAAAGTTTGTCTTCATTTTGCAGGCCTTGCCGGAACCGTTTGAAAGTTTACCTTTATTTTGCCGGCCCGTATCGGATGGGCGATTCCAAGTACGGGCAGCGGGCCAGGTTCGGGTTCAGATCTCTAGTCTGCCGTATGTATGCCACTGTTTGCCTGTCCGTGTTCAACTTTCGTCAATTTACTCGGATTGTCATGTAATTTTTGTATGTTATTGACATTTATTACATAATGTTCACTATCGAAAATGAAATGTACAGCATTTTTCCTTTGTTTACAGAGACACAAAAAATAAATCCGTTACATAATGATCTAAGGGGAAAAATTGTTTGCAGTGTATTTTAATGATGTTCTGATACTTCAAACATATTGAAATTGATATGCATCACTGAAGTGGACTACAACATGCTTTCTGAGGAGTATAGAAAAATTAGCTTTTACAGTTTTACTCATTCGTTTACAGGAACGCACACACACAAAAAAATCTATAATGTTTTGATACATAGGGGAAAATAGTTTGCGATGAATCTTAATAATGTTGCGATACTTCAACATAATGAAATTGATATGGTTCGCTACAACGTGTTTTCTATAAATTATATAAAGCATAACATTTATCGTTCATTTACAGAGACACACAAAAGTATTCGGTTACAGAACTGACTATGAGCGATAGTTACTGGAAGTTCATTTTCAGCCGAGGTATAAATGTTTAAACTTAACTCATTTTTAGTGTATTATGTAGTGTTTATAAATTCTATAAATCATATACAAAGCTGCACGAAAGAATTAGAACATATTACCAACTATGGACAGCAATTGCTGAAAATGAATTTTTACTGCATTATGTGTTTTTTAAATTGTTTATTTATATATCTTGTTTCATCGTATGAAAAAATGAAATTTGTTAACAATTTTCGGATAGTGTGGAACGTGTTTTATAACTATACCCGATGCATGATTTTTCGTTCTTATTTTTAAAATGTGTATTTGTATAGGTGTGTTCTTTTTTTCTCGCTCCATCTTTGTAAACACGCATCGGCCGAACCGTTTGAAATACGGACAAACTAAAAATACATTACATAATCACATAATAAGAACACTAATTATAATTAAAATATACATAAAATTCTTAAGCGATACGAAGAGAAACACAAAAAGGCTTATAAAAATCTTTTAATATAAAGATCGACATATGTTTCAACGTGCCATTATCAAGATATACAACGATAAACAAAATATTTTCGCAAATTTTTGAAAATAAGCTTGAAAACCATAAATCGCGAGATCATATATGCAAAAAAAATCCCTGACGGCTCGGCCTACAGGCACAGACAGATTTCGAAGACGGAAACCGTGGGACACCTGTTTATTGAGAATTGCAGAAGAAAGACCTATTTTCCATGATGTGGCAGTTGGGACCACCCACTTCGAAATATACCTCTGCCTGTAGGCGGAGCCAGCAGGGATTTTTTTTTTTATCGTAAGAGTTGGTCCTATAAAAAACTTGTCAATATAAAAGTTGTAGATAATATTAAGAAGATTTATAATAAATTCAAGCGGATTTGATATCTTAGGAATTGACGAAGTTATGATTTTTTTTCTTCTGAAACCCCTATTCCCCCCCCCCCCTCTTTGGGGGCATTTTTAATGAGATCAATAATCTGTCATACATAAATTTTTGGCCCTTTTCCTAGAAGTAATAATAACTTTAAACGGATTCGATATGGATAAAAATTAAGAAGTTATGTTTTTTTTTTCTGTTTTCACGGCTGCTTGTAGGCGGAACCAGCAGGGATTTTGTTTTTAATTTTTTTTTTCGTAAGAGTTGGTCCTATAAAAAACTTGTCAGTATAAAAGTTGTAGATGATTTTAAGGAGATTTACAATAAATTTAAGCGGATTTGATATCTTGGGAATTGAGAAAGTTAAGAATTTTTTTCTTCTGAAACCCCCCTGTTTTCCCTCCTTTGGGGCCATTTTTAAAGATATCAAAAATCTGTCATACATAAATTTTTGGCCCTTTTCCTAGAAGTAATAATAACTTTAAACGGATTCGATACGTATCATAATTAAGAATTTATGGTTTCTTTCTGTTTTCACAAAAAGCCCCCCCCCCCCCTATTCCCCCCCTTTGGTTTGATTTTGCTCATTAACGAACTTGACCGAGATTTTATGCCCCTTGATTTTATGTATCAGTTTGGAAGAGATTTGTGCAGAATTATTGCAGTTATCGTGTCCATAAAAAAGTGACATACATATATATATATATATACTAGCGGCCCTCCCTCGCTTTGCTTCGGGTTAACCTTGAAAACCTTCATCTCTTTGCGTTTTCTGTAGACCTTTTTAATGTGTACAATAATTAGTACATTATTTTGATAAATCTTGTAGGGTTCAGCCTGCGTTTGCAATGTATAAGCGAAAAAAATGAAATTATTTACGACATCACATTAAAAACCTAAAAAATAACAGTATTTCTCCACTATTTATAATGGATATACATATAAACCTTCCTCTTGAATCACTCTATCTATTAAAAAAACCGCATCAAAATCCGTTGCGTAGTTTTAAAGATTTAAGCGTACATAGGGATATAGGGACAGAAAAAGCGACTTTGTTTTATACTATGTAGTGATTTATCTGAAATTACAAAGCAAAACATATGGTTATTATACATATAAACCTTCCTCTTGAATCACTCTATCTATTAAAAAAAACCGCATCAAAATCCGTTGCGTAGTTTTAAAGATTTAAGCATACATAGGGATATAGGGACAGAAAAAGCGACTTTGTTTTATACTATGTAGTGATATATATATATATAATATAAAGTTTTGAACTGGGGGTGGTTTTGTGTTCTGGGAGTCATAATCGACGTAGATCTGCAAAAATGTTTCAAAAATTCCATCTTAGGGGAGATTGTATAGGTAGTATTTCGTACGAAATCTACCTAAAAAGCAGGTACTTAAAGTAGTCAACTGTAAACGTGAAAATTAATATTTCCTTGTTGCTTTTTTAAAAAACTGAAAAGTACCTTGTGCCAAATTTATTTGTTTATTTATTTTATTTTATTTTATTTTATTTTATTTTTTGGCAGATATCAAATATGACAGACGAACAACAGAATTGTCAAGACTACACAGTACCGAGACTTTAAAAATAGTAAAATAATTTATCCATCAAGATTTCCCATCTATTATCAATAGAAATCTATATGCGTAATCAATAGAAATCTATATGCGTAAAGTGAACATTTGCAACGAATTCGCCTCATTTGAAATACCTAAAATTTGGCCCGAGGTACTTTTCAGTTTAAAAAAAGCAATAAGGAAATATTAATTTTCACGTTTACAGTCGACTATTTTAAGCACCTGCTTTTTTACATATATGATCTCATGATTTATGGTTTTCAAGTTTATTTTCAAAATTTGCGAGAATATTTTGTTTATCGTTGTATATCTTAATAATGGCGCCGTAAGAGCTTTGAAACATATGTCGATCTTTATATTAAAAGGTTTTTATAAGCCTATTTGTGTTTCTCTTTGTATCACTTAAGCATTTTATTTATATTTTAATTAAAAATACATTCTTAAAATTTGTACTTTTTATTTTCCAACTCTACAAACCGCATAAAAAAATACAAATTTCATCCTTTTGATTTTTTAAAAATGTATTTATTTATTTATTTTGAAAACAGTTCGATTTTGCAGCCCCCCCCCCCTTCTTCCGAAGTGATCATTAAGCGCAATTTTAAACATACGGAAAAACAAAAAATACCAACTTAATTCGGGTACTTTCTTCTCAACGACGCGACGGTGCAATTCGTTTTTAATAATACGAATATTAACCCTTTCATAAAAATTCGCGACTGGAAGTCATTTTAATCCTGCCGGTGATATTCTTTTTTTTTTTACGCTAAAAGTAACTAAATATGAGTATTTTAGAACAATCTCTTTACATGTTCTTCGTACACTTGATTTACATTACATATAACAATCTCGAAATATTCAGATGATTAGTACTAAAAATGAAAAATAAAATCTGAAAATTTTTCGCTCAGAACGTCAATAAGCGGTTGCCTTTTGCTCATGTTTTGATAACTAAATATAGGTATTTTTGACCGAAAATTATACGCAAGCTTCCAAAATATTATATTTGTAACTCATAAAAATTTCAAATCGTTCAGACGATAAGAACTATTTTGTTTTTAACGGTAAATAACCCGGCGCGGAAAAAAAAGTGAGAAGAAAACATAGTTTTTTTACAACTAAATATCAATATTTTTTTTCACGATTTTTTACACAGGCTTCAAAACTATTAAAGTTAGAGCTGATAACAATTTCAAAAAGTTTGGACAGTAAGAATTTAAACTATTAAATGATTTATATGCAGGCTTCGAAATTATTATATTTATGACTCATAAAAAATTTAAAAAGTTTGAACATTTTTTTTAAGTATTAAATCACTCAATTAAAAAAAAAAAAAAAAAAATCCGCCCATTTTAAAATTTGGGAATTTTTTTTTTTTTTTTGTCGAAATACTGAAAAGCGTTTCACATCAACTTAAAGAGCGTACTTTTTATTTTAAAACGACGCATTAGGTTATAAAAAATATAAATACTGCAGGGGGCCTCGATACGAGGATCGTCTCGTTTGGAAAGATTTTTGTTTAAAAGTATAAATTCTTACAAAATCGGTTTAAAGATGTAAAGTCATACAACTTTGAGGTTTATTTAAGGTTATAATCACAGGTGGCCGGCCAACGACTGTCAGGTCAGCTAGTTATCAATAAAGTAACTGAATTATTTCTAATCAAACAAGATTAGCAGCTTTTATCAGAGATGCATGATATTGCTATCAAATTAACTGATCAGAAATTTCAAGTTTAATCAACAAGTTGTTTATTATCTATTTACAGCAACCAAACAGCCGTTTTCTTATTTGTTTTACTAAAACGGCATTACCAAAACTGAAAACAAGACAAAACTGGTTTTAGATTTCTTTAACATTTTTGTTTGTACGTTAAGCCTTCAGGTGAACAACCTACATAAAATCAACCGTATTGTATCAGATGATAAGATTAGTCTACCTACGTTATGTGGGAGTGAAACCTTTCAAAATAGAAGGGGAATGGACTGAGATAAACTCCCAACAATAATTACGACAAACATTAGAAAATTTTTTAGACATAGCGACTAATTTCGTGAAAAAGAAACATACCACCGGATAATTAATGCCAAATAAATGACATTGTCTCTATCAATTTACAACTAACTCTACTAGCTCTTTCAGTAGCAAACAAATATTGGCTATAATTTTGTCGAATATTGTAGTCATCGGCGATTTATCCAATGTAATACCAAAATTGGTGAAATATTCGCTGATTCGAAACAGTATTAACTTTTTTTCGTCAGAGGAGTAATGCCCCCCCCCCCCCCCCCCCACTCCTTAACCACCCATTTATGACGAATTTAAACACATAAACGTAAACAAAAACAACAACAAAAAAAAAAACTAAAAATTGCCTATTAGTAAGATAGAGCCATCTGCTAATAAATTCTTAGAATTTTTTTTTTTTTTTTATGTTGCTTAGCAAGGATAAATGTTACCTTTCTTAAAATTACAGAAAATGAAAATTTAGTACATGAAATTCATTGTAAACTTTTGTAATGAAATATCACCACTACAGAAATATTGGCAAGAGATGGCGAAATATATCTTGAAATATGGACACAATAACGGCAAAATCTCAATCTTGGGAAAACGTTTCATATTATTAGGCAAGATATAACGATGTAGACATTACTGGGCCAATATTCTTTTGATATTAGAGTAATATTTCATTCATATTATAAATATTGTTGAGAAATTACCATACCATACAAATACTTAGCAGTACAGACGTAGCTAGAATACTTTCCAGGGAGAACAACGTACTCTAAAAAAAAAAAAAAAAAAAAAAAAATCCGTGAAAATACAAGATATTTTCCATAAAATTGTATGGAGAAGTTTCATTTTTCCAAAATTTTAGTACAATTTTCGTAAATGACATTAGTTCCGTTAAAGAGATTTCAAATCCGTAAATATGCAGAAAGTTTTCCCATAAATTTAATGGATTTTTTCTGTATTTCTTTCAAAACAGTACAATGTCCGTATTTCTTCCAAAACAGTGCAATTTCCGTAAATGACGTTTAAAGGTTGAGTACAGAAATCGCCTTCTTTGAAATGCGAATTATGATTGTTGTATTTACAAGAGTTCTTCTTAGGATACAGGCCTGGCCCAGCTCGACCCGCTGGCCCATTCTAACCTAGGCCATGTCAATTTATTGTGAAAAGAACAGTAATATTTATATATTTTAATGAAATATTTAGAAATTTATTTTATTTTTATAAATTACAGAAAAAAATATTTTTTAAAAATCTACTTATTTTTTCCTTGATAGTACTGCAAAATTATGATTTTTTTCACTAATTTTTAAAAAAATTATTTTAATTATTTTAATGTGAGGCAATATTGTGTTATTTAAAGGTTTCATAACATAATATCTCTGAAAATTATAGCTATGCAAATTGGTATTAAACTAAACTGATTTGGCTTAAAAATTTATGAATTACGCTAAAATTTATTATTTTATAAATCATAATTTTACAAAGTTTACAATTTTTTCCTTAAATTAATAAAATTAGTTAATATTTTTTCTTCATTTTTATAAAAATGAAGTTTTTAATTTTATAACGTTTTTAATTTATTTCGTTAGTTCATATTTTTATAAATTAAACTAATTTAATTTAAATTAAATCAATAAGTCCAGATTTAAACTTACCTATCCCAAGGTCATTAATTTCAAATTTTTCTCTAAAAATAATTTTTTTTGTTTTAATATTTTTAAAACGATTCAATTTAACAACAAAATCTCTCAGCATAGCTGAAATATAATAATTTAATTTATTATAAAATTGTTTATTTACATAACTTTTTAAAATACGAGATAAAAAAAAATATTTTAATAGCATGTAACAAACACGTCTGATTAAGATAATTGTTGTTTTTATTGGAATTGATAAATAGATAATCAGGCAAATAATTTAAAAAAAGTATATGTTCGAAAAAAGAAAATGTTGCTACTGTTGCAAAAAGAAGAGATCCTTACTCTTAATACAATGTTTTACGCATATAATACATAATAAATTAAAATTGATTTGTTATATGGCATAAAATAATACAGCAAAATATTGCAAATTATGAAAAGAAAATATTAAAAACATTGGAACTCTGAAAATATCCATCTACAGATGAAACCTCAAGATTTTACATCATAAAATAAGTAACAACATTTGAGATGGAAGCGTAGCAACATTTGAGATGGAGACGTGACAACACATAACGCAGTGGTGTAGATCGTCAGTGTAGTACACGGGAGATTCCGGGTTCGATTCCGCTCATGGCAAGGGTTGGTTAATTACTGTAAACTCACTCAGGAATGAAAAAAAGAAGCAGAAAAATGTATCTATCCATTATAAGGTTGTCCTCACGAAACTTTTTTTTTCTTTGGTCCTATGAATTTTATTTTAATGACATAAAAATTTCTAAAAAATACGGAAGATATCTGTTATGAAAAGGAAATTTAAAAACGGATATTTCAGAAATCACGGAAATTTTCCTGGAATTTACGGATTTTTCCCCCGTTAAAATACGGAAATAGTACTGGCGTCTCGATAGCCAGTATAATTTTCGTTTTTTTTTTTTTTCAGGAAATTTTTTTTACAGTGAGTGCTGCTCGAAGTGTTCACAGATCTCCCCATTTACGCGGGTTGTCCCGATTTTCGAGGTTTCCAAGATCCGTCCCGCGGAATCATCGCGCAGAAAGTTAAAAGTCCCGATTTTCACAAATGCGTACAATGATGCACAAATTCCCTTAAACTTTTGCTCATACAGTATTATCTATAAATCTGTGTCGAGCGGAACGAAATACAAAATATAATAAAAAAAATAATCAATAACAATATAAAAAGAACCCTGAAAATTTCTTAAAGTATTGTAAATTTTAAAACACCAGTAGACCATGCGAGGCGGAACTCTTTGAGCATTCTAAGGAAATATCTCCCCCCCCCCCCCCTCTCTCTCTCCCGCACAAAAATTTTTTGTCCACATTCACAAGTCATTTTCTTTCTTTTATACCTGCGAATTTCAGGTATTCACATTCAGAAGCCCAAGAATCATCATTGTCAGTCAAATCACGAATGTCACTTTTGAATCACTGTCTTTCTCTTAAGATTCATTACTTTTATAAGAAAACAAAACATATTATTTGATTCCGCAGTGTCTGAATAACAGTAACTACAAATTTTATGCCTTTAGCAATAAAAAATGATTAAGTGAATGTTAGAGTCCGACTATGACATTTTGGAGCCCTGGGCATAAGATTTGAGAAGGAACCCCCTTGTATTATACAATGTATAAAGGTGAAATATATTCCAAGCATGTATTTGTTATATAACTTTCAGATGTAACCATAACGGGACACTTTAAATAGTATTAATAAAACTTAAAAAATAAAAATAAAAAAATAAATCAGTAAACTTTGTCTAAGGCGAAATCGATCGGGATCGACAATTTTTTTTTTTTTCTTTGTCGTAGACAGTATTTTACCCTAGACAAAGTTTACTCTATGATTATATGTATTCGCCGCTGCTTGGAAATCTTTCAAAGACAGATTTCCGTATTACACATAGTTCACCTTAGACGGAGTTTGCTGTAACATAATATAAAATTTATATTTATTTAAGAGAACAAAAATGCAATGACACAAATGGTATATTAATAACAATATTTAAACCGGAGTAAATTACCACACTTTTAAGTCTCACATTTAGTGAACTTTTTTAAAATGATGAGATTAGACGCAGCACCATTAGCGATGAGCTTCGCGTATACGTGATGTATAAGGTGCTTGGAATCCTTGATTATTCCTACAAGTAATTTTTAATAGAAAATTATATTTTATTCAATCACATAATTTCTGCGATTAAATTAGGCATTTTTTTCGGAATTACCGGTTGCAAAAGGTTAAAAATTTTGTAAAGGACGCATATCGGTGAAGGGATTGGTTACGTTGGAATTGGCTGAACGATTTGCAAAAGAGATCATACTTTTGAAGAAAAATAAGGAAAGAAAGATTTTCATGATCTTGTATTCACATATTGCCCTTTCATAGTACAACATAATACGTACTATGTAATAATGAAACTCTATTGCAATTTTTAAAACTTAACAAATTTTCCCCCCTCCCCTAAATTTGAAGGCCTTGGGCCTGTGCTCTATGTATCGATGTCTTAATCTGATGTTAGTGAATCGATCAGAAAATATCGAGTTTAGATTTGTGTAAAAGATGCAATTTTCTGAACCTTCAATTCAATTTCAAGTCATTTTTTATAACTTAATCCCTTTGCGACGAGCGGTCACGCATACGTGACGCATAAACTGCTCAGAATCTGATTATTTCTATCAGTAATTTTTAAATGAAATATTTTCTTATTTAATCAAAGCATTTCTGCGATTAAACTAGGCAAAATTTTCTATTTTTTAAAACCGGTGACGAAAGATTAGACCTTTCGGGGCGCACCTCAGCTATTGGCAACTAATGAAAGGCGCCATTATTCACATGATGCAAATCATGCAATACTAATTATCTCACAGTATTAGTAGTGATACACACACGTATTATACGATGCAAATGCATCTCACAGTGGTGCAGTAAGGCCCCGGTGGTTCAGGAGCTTCATATAAAAACAAGTTTAAGAAAAAAACGTAAATCATAAAAAAATTCTGATTATACATTTTTCTGCAAGAGATCTATATCTCAGACATTTTTGTAGGGGAAGGTGTCAGAAAATTTAATGTCGCCTATAATAATAATAAATAATAAAAAACAAACAAATATGGAAATCGGAGATATTTCTAGGGTTTTTTCTTTCTTTCTTTTTTATTTTTTTTGATTCAGCAAAGACAGACATGATAGTGACCAATCCATGGGGGGGGGGGGGGTCCAGAGTGATAGAATGGAGGAGATTTCATTGACGAAAATCATTTCGCACTGTTTTGTCGATTTTTCAAACAAACTGAGAAAAAATACCTAAACTTTCAAATGTACGGGAAGGATTAATTACCTCTCTTTATCCTTCCTATAAAACAGCCAATGAACCAGTGTAACAAAGAAAAAAAAGAGCTAAACTTTTATTCACATGTCACTTTCATAGCGGGGAAGGGGGTGAGAAACGCTTATTATTCTAAATTTTACTTCTTAACGTATTAAAAAAGTTATTATTGCCAATTATTATCAAATTAAACCACCATAATTACACTATTTAAAATTTTATAAAGAATTATTACAAATCTAGAACATATGCGTGATTAAATTTTTAAAGTATATTTTAGGTTTTTAATGCGTGAAATACACTTTCATAAATTAAAAAAAAATCTCTGAAGCAAATATTAATGAGAATTTATGGAAAGCATCCATTGAAAAATAATTTTATTTCTAATAAGGCGAATAACAGGAGCCTTCAAAAGGGCGCCAAGAAAACCTTGAAAGGGTGCCATGGTGCCCGCGGGCGCCGCGTTAGACAACCCTGTGTGTAATGGACGCTCGTCGCGGAAGGATTAAACTAAAAAGGTAAACATAAAAAAATTACCTGCTAAGTCACATATAATTTCCTTTTCGTTGAAAATAAAACCCAAGTTGAAAATATTAAAACACTCATATACAACACAAGAACTCGAAGTTACTCAACACTAAACAGCAGTAACAGTATCGCACAACTGCTTCACACCTCAAAACAGCCTGTAATGTTCTTGAAAGGAATTATAGCTGTACTTCAGTTCAGAAACCCCGGCGCCTGCCCGCCGAATTCACTTAACTGTGGTTCGGCCTGGATTTCATCTCATAACTAATAATTGCGACCACCAATGGCGACAGGAGAAAAGAACTTCAAAGATTTTGACCCCTCGAGGTTATCAACACACTTCCCTGATGCGGAATTGAACGGGATTCAGGGAGGCCGCCTTATGGGAAAGAAGTTATGCTCCATCTATCCAAGATATATTTATTGTGCTGATATGATTTTCTGGGATTGTTTTATATTAGCTGAAGAAATAAATGTCGGGGGAGAGTATAAAAACGAGTTTTATTTGAAAATAGTAGCTCTAGAATGTACCGTAAAGTGTACTTAGCAGTGATATTATTTTCATCTGTCTTTTTTTTACAGGATGACATGAATGATAAAGTCAAAGAAAAAAAAATGTCACCCAGAGGAAGAAAAATCACTTGACATCAGAAAACTTACAGATTTCCATTTGTCAAAGGGTAAAAACGACGCATGAATTACTTGATAATAAAAGGAAATGCAATGATGAACCTGTGTAATATATTGCATATTACAGACTGTTTATTTGAAGCCTGCAAGTGGCGAAATTTTCATGCTCGCGTCCGATCCGATTTGGAGCAATGCTATCTTGGCCCGGCCTGCCCTATATAAAAGCTGAAAGTTCGGCCTGGGCTACATTTACTTTTACAAAATTCATGACTCAGGCCGGTTTCGGTCCGACTCAATTTCTACAAAAAATGTCGATGTTTCTGAACCAACTTTATTCTACAATTAAAATTCTTAAAAAAATATATTGCATACACATTCGTGAAAAATTATGCGAAAGTACAGCATTTTTCGCAATATGCGTTCGCAAGATATGGAATACGGAATTACAATATTACTGATCATTTATACTATTGGTTCCTATCCTGCGGTACACGTACCTCTGGGTTACATGGCTGATCATTTAGGAATACGCTAAAATTACATTAGGAATGAAGGAAAACACACACACACACACACAAACAAGACACAAAGTAAAAGGTTAAAATGAAAACACAAAACAAAGTTTGAAACTTAAGTTTATTTGACATGTGAAAGTCAAACAGTCTATTAGCAAAATGAAGGCAAATGCATAAACCTCGCAATTGGTTGTTAATTTGCTGTCACTAGTCCAGCTCTTTCCTAATAATATCGCACGTGTCTCCTCTGGGTTTTCTTTCTAGTAAATCTAGAAATATCCTGAAAGAGCTCAAATCATCTCGGAGCTTATCATTTTGACGATTTCATTTAAAAGCCGTTTGAATTCATTTGTTCATTTTAGTGTTCGACTTTACAGCATCATGTCAATAAGGTGTATTAATGTGTATAGCTTCGATCCTTTTTATTTTTTTGTGCTTAATTTGAAGTCATTAGCTAATTGGATTTCGTTACTTTCTGTTGAGTTTCAAATAGGATAAGTAATTTAAAACTGGAACTCTTAAGAGAACTGCATCTAACATTCGTAAATAACATAAGAACATTACTAACGAACGTAACAAATATTTTTGGGACCAAGTTTATGTGAGAAAGATGCACATAAATAAAAAATCTAAGGAAGGGGTAAGCGAAAGAAAAAAGGTTGGGAGCCGCTGATTTAGAGAACTGCATTTAAATGAAGACAAAGTAAAAAAATTAATGTAATTTAGAATAAAAGAAAAATATGGTTAGAGAAATCACAATTCTGAAGTTCTATAAATAAAAAGAGTAGATTTTTTTAAAAACTATCTTTAATTTGTTAAACTAAAACAAGTTTCTAAAGATTTGTTAACAAAGATACAACATCTCTATTATTTTTATCAAACAAAGGAAAAAAAAAATTCCGGCGCGGCGAGAATGAATTTCAAGCCTGCAGAAAACAGAATAAGCCCCGAACCGGGCCGGCCGAGTCCTGCAGGAAAAAAACACACTCAAACTCGGTCCGGCTCGAGTCCAATGAAAGAAAATTGGCCATAAAGCCAGCAGCAGTTGTGACTAGAATGTGCAAAACTAAGATGAAATGCACGAGTGGTCATTTTAAGAAGAGATTTTGAGTAGATTTGAGTAGAAATTTTACGAACTATCATTTTCTTTGTCCTAAGCAATCCGCTCTTCTTCTGCTATTTATTTAGAAAATACATATGATAGAAAGTTTAAATATATATAAAACAATAAAATATCAAACTTACATTTTTGTTCTAAAATAAATTACAAGGTTATTAGGAAATGTCTAATTCTAATTATTTTGAGAATCCGGATATCTGGAAATATACGGACGAAATGCACGTACTATGATCCATTTGTTGTTAAATTAAATAAAATTGAATAAATAAACTAATGAAAAACATTTAAATAGTAATTTTATGAAACAAAATATTATACAAAAATAATTTTTCAGATATACATCTTGAGAAAGTCTAACAAATCATGTATATATTCACCTATAAATGACAAAATTTCATGCTCTAGTCATGCTTGACCAAACTCTTTCGTGGAGCACCCTATTCCAAAATGAGGCAAATATACCGTAAATTACGATCACATTCTCTTCTACATACAGAATTTTTACTCATTCAAACAAAGTTAAAGATGCCATAGCTATTGGGAAACTACCGGTAGGAAACTCCTCGAATTCACCAACAATTACTGACGTAGTTGGGTGAGTAATAAATAGATTATAGAAACCTTTCTCTTACCTTTAGAAATTTTTAAGAGAATAACCGATGAAAAAACTCAGAAACCAATAGATTTCTGAAATCAACAGATGTCTTTTCCGAAATTTACGAGCATTGAAAGGAGTCCTTTTATTTGCGAAACATTTTCATAAGCCTGAGAATTCTACGGTTTTCTGATTAATCCTTCCCCAAATGGGTTCTGAAGATAAAGGACAGGTTTTTGAAATCAGAAGTAACCACGAACTTTACATCACATTTTCGTAAACTTTCTTCTTCTTCTTCTTCTTTGTTTTTTTTTTACATTGTACATTTGATCTTAAATAAAACAAAATAAAATAGAATTAATAAATAATATGTGCATATGTATTAGCAGACCCGTCCGGGATTACCTGACATACACCTAAAATTACCTTAAATATAATGTACAAACGAATCTAGTGGTGGGACCCCCACTGCCTAAAGAGCCCCATTGCATCGTACTAAGCGAATACGGCAAATACGGGGAAATCGAAAAATTAACTATATAACCATAAACAATTAAAAATATATTCGTAAAAAAAAAAAAGAAATCTGACCTGAAATTTTCGATTGTACCCTAAATCGTTAAAACAAAAATCACTATAACGTGGATCTTTCGTTAATACGCGACATCGTATAAATAACTTACTTCCTTAAAACTCGCAATCGTAAAATAAGTATAAAAATACACATTTAAAAAGTCTCCGGTCAAAAAAAAAAAAAAAAAAAAAAAAAAAAAAAAAACCCTGAAACTTTTGATTATGTTAAAATGCATTATTTCGTTTAAAAGTTCAATCGTCAAAAACATGAAAATAATAATACTAAATAATAATAAATAAATATATAATAAAAACAATGGATATTTAAAAATTTCTTTGAAAAAAAAAAATGAACCTGGAAATTTTTGAGCCGTGAAAATTTTTTTTCGAAAATAAAATCTAGCAGAAACGACCATAACCTCTTTCAATGCTACGTGTTCATTACCATATCAACAGTTTCCACTCGTGAGGCAGAAGAGGAGGTTTCTTCTTTCATTTTCCGGTTGGTTGTTTGATTTTATGACGGCTGATTATCTACACGAGGGATATGAGCCCTAAGAGAGAGTGCCCTCCGTGGGGGTCGTTCTAAGGGATCCTAACTCATATTTACGGCAAGGTTCGAAGATAACCACGAAAAACTTCGAACGGTTAGGTCGACGAGCGCGACAGATGTTTGAACCCAGCACCTCCCGTCTGCCAGCTTTGAGAGCAGAACCTCTCAGCCACCCTTCATTTCCCGGACGCAACAAAAGCTTGCCGTAAAATAACGTCTATTGTTTTTTTTTGTTTTGTTTTTATGCGAGGGGGAAAAATATGTTTCATATATTTTTTATGTTTGTTTTTAAATGGTTCCCGAATGTTTCCTCCATACAGGGATATAAAATTTACCTTTGGATGACAAAGATTATGTGCTGAGACTATTGTTAAAGAAAAAAGTGTCAAAAAAAGGACTTTAAAAATTGTGTAAAATTCAAAAATTTCTATACGAATACCGAATAAAGTTTATTTTAAAGAGGACAAAATTTATTATATTGGGATTGAAACTGGGTTCGTTTTACTAATGTGAAAAAATCAAGGAAAAATGTGAAAAACCTAAAAAAAAAAAAAAAATAGATAAAAAATTAAATAACAAAAAATCTAATAAAAAATTTTAATATCTGAGCCTTAGATACATTCGGTCTTGCCATTGTCTCTATCCGGAATCAAAATTGCAGACTTCTACGTGTGATACAGTCTTTGACAGGCCTCCCTAGCCTTCGACAATGTACAAACAGACAGACAACTACATAGACATACAGACAAAAGCTTTCTTTTATTAATACAGTCATATTAATAAAAGGGGTAATTTTATGAAATAAAATATTGTGTAACTATAATTCATTGGATTACATCCTGAGAAAGTATTATAAATCATGCATATATTCACACGTAAATGACAAAACTCTAGTCATGCTTAACCAAACTCTTTCGTGAACACCCTATTCAAAATAAGGCAGAGAATACCATAAATGACGATCACATTCTCTTCTACCTACAGCATTTTTACTCCAGCCAAACAAGGTTAAACATGTCACAGCTATTGGGAAACTACCGGTGGGAAACTCCTCGAATTCACCAACAAATACTGACGTACTCGAGTGAGCAATCAGTGAGGCGAGTAAGTATTTAGTCGATAATGAGCAATTATAGTTTTAAATTCTCATTGTCTGGAAGATAATGTTTCGCTCTCACGGAGGAATCTTCACGTGATAGTTCGAATGGGTTTATTATTAATTTATTTAACGTTTAAGAGTTTTGAACATCAGGGTGGGATGTTTTTCAATATACGTGGTATCATCGATATAATACGGGCCAAATATAAAATGTAAAAAATTCTCATCTCTTTTCTTTCTTTCTTTTTCTTTTCTTAAAAAAAAAAAAATACTGAAACAGTTGTTTACTGCTTAAATCCTACGCTACGAGCTTCCTTTAGAGAATATCCTACATAATTTTTTTTAAATAGAATTTTTTTATCTAATTTAATTGCAGAAATGCTTTGATTAAGTAAGGCAATATTTTAAATTAAAAATTACTGGTAGGAATAATCAAGGATTATGAGCAATTTATACGTCACGTATACGCGACGCTCGTTGCGAAGGGGTTAAAATCGCCAGCAAAAACATCGTGTTATTTACGATAAAACCAGCCCCATCATGCTAAGAAATCGTTGTTGTACTGTGGGGAAGAATATATTATTGACTAATTTCCGTTCATTATTCACCTGAAATAAAAATAAAATGCTACAACTTAAATTCGTATTATCTGGAAGACAATCTTTCGCTCTCACGGATGACTCGTTGCGTGATAATCGAGAAGGTTTATTATGAATTAATTTTATGTTTTACTACTGCCCGAGCCATCGCTATGGCTTATTATTGGAAGGGGAAGGGGGAAATTACAAGTCAGTTATCGGCGTTTGCTAACTGTGTCTGCTTAACCAGTGAGTGTATTACAATAAAACCTAAGAAAACTATCTATAATGGAAATTATCTTAATGATAGATTCTAATAATCTTAATAAAGATCAATGGTCTTCAGCTTTCATGGTCTCTATAGGCGGAAGCTATACCATACAATAATCCCTACTAAGACGAAAACCAGTTTACATCTGGATATATTTTCCTATTTTCATAGGTTTTACTATATATATTTTTGGGGAAAAAGAGAAAACGTTTCACCAGTTTGCCAACTAAGCCTTGCGTGTTTGCCAAGTCTAAAGAAACATCAATTTTGGGGGCGGAGAGCCTTGACTGCTGCAAGAGATTTTATAAAGCTTATGTTAAAAGACGAGATTCAGAGCAGAATGTTTTTTATAAGTAATACCGTTACTACAATAAAAACTCATAAAAAATGAAATATCTCCGTTTTTTTTTTTTTAAAGGTAAAATACCTTTGAATTATAAAACAAAGTTATTTTAAATCATTTGCGAAGGTAGTCTAAAGCAGTGATGAATTCAGATGGGAGTTGGGGGTGAAAATTCTTCACTACCCGGAAAACCAAAACATGTCCTCAGAAGATTTCGAATCTTCTATAGTTATATTATTAAACCAGAAAGGAAATTTGATATACCCCAAACTTTAAATATTGTTTAAGTCAATTATAACGTATCACTTGTCTAAACATTTCTTTTTTAACATTTACAAATATTTCAGAAGCCGTACAAAATAATTCGAATACATTGCTGTGAATAAAAAGCTCTTATATTAAGAACATTAAAATACATTACGTTATGTATACGGCTAGTTTTTATTAATGAACATTTTGACAATGCACTATTATCAAATTTAGTGTAAGTTTACTTATGCTACTCGAAAAGTGTTTTCGAGTTTGTAAATCCCTCTCCTATCTGTCTCTTCATTTACGTTCTAACTTTTGTAAAAATGTTAAGGTATTAAATTTTGATATGCTCCTAAAATATAATAAAATATTTTCTTTTCTAAAATAATCATAATTAGACCTTTTTTTAAGAAAACTATATCTTATACGGTTTTCGGATTTATTACAATCTATGGGTTGTTACTGTTTCAATTGCAATTATGAACTTGCATAAAAAAAAAACAAAAAAAACCCCCTGGACATTCAATTTTGGTTGGTTGGTGATTTATGACGGCCGATTATCTACACGAGGGATATAGGCCCGAGGGGTAAGTGCCCTCCGTGTGTGTGTAGGGGGGGGGGGTCTTTTTAACGAGACCTAACCCGTATTTACGCAAGGTAACCACGGCTCGAAGAAAGCCACGGAAAACTCCGAACGATTAGGCCGGCGAGCTCGACTGGGTTTGAACCCAGCACCTCCCGTCTACCAGTTTTTCATAAAAAATTCATAGTTATCATAGTTAATACAACATATTCAATTTAATCATATTTAATTTAATATTCAATATCAGTTCATATTTAATACAGTAGATGGCAGCACTAAAATAATTCCACTTAGTTTTTTGGAGTTAATCGTAGTGCTGCCATCTATGTTTAAAAGTACAAACAATAGTACTTTGTTTCTTGTTTCTATGGTGTTATTTTATTATTCTTTTATTATTATTATGTATTATTATTGTTGTTATTATTATTATTATTTTGTATAAATAGATTTGGAAAAACTCCGGAAGTTTGGCAGCTATGCATTAAACATAATAATACAATTTAAACCGTTCTTTTGTAAAACACATATTTCTAAAAGAAAAGATGAATTGATCAAATAAATCGATAACCAAAAACCAAATATAAAATGAACATGCGATAAAATTTAACGCAACTGACGAAATGAATTGAAAAAAAAATAAGCTTATTGTTATCATTATTAATAATATATATTTTAAGAAAGAAATAAAAAATAATTTAAATCATGGACTTAAATTTTTCAGTGATATATATATTTTACTTTATTAATTAAACATCGAGAAATTTAAAATATTTTCCCACGAACAACTTTCAAGAGATTAATTACGCTTTTAAATTAATTATTTGAATGAATTGTGAAATTATCTATTATTTATAATTATTTAAATTTTGTGGCAATACCTAATTAAGTACATAGATCATAAATGGGGACGAAAATTTAAATTTGACAAGTAAATAAATGGACGATTAAAACTTATGGTTGCCCATTAACATACATCATTCGAAAAATTGATTAAAAAAAATAAGATTTATTATAAATTTTTATATTAAAACTGATCACCATTAATATTTCGCATTTATTAAGGTAGCGAAGTAACAACATAAAAAGAAAGAAAAACGTTTAAAGTGGATTCAGGTATGGTGGATCTTTATTTTTATTATTCTGTTATATCAAATGACAAAAGATGCGTACACAAATATTTTTTTTTTCAATATTATATTAAAGAAAACCTTTCAGCAAGGAATGTTACAGAAGACAGGAATATGCACATAAATGCACATTTAACAATCGGACACTATTTATTAAAATTACTCTGTAATTTTATTTATTATCTTTTTTCCCCGTTAGATATCACAATTTAAATGATTTAGAAATATTCTTTAATTTCTTCAATAGTGTCTCGCTTTTTATCTTGTTTTATTTATGACAAGTCCAATTAAAACAGGTATTTGCTTGACGCATTAGGACCGCGTTTAAAACACATATTTCTAAAAAATATCTACATTTGTTTGAAGAAGGGAATAAAAGTAAATGTACATTGATTTAAAAAATATATTTATTTTCATATCATAAAATGTTGGGGAAAATTGCATATTTCAGTTTTATATAACTTAAGTTATTTTTAAAGGTATATCTTGACTAAAATCGTAAACTTTTTGCTGTTTCTTTGATATGCATATACCAAAGGCATAGCAATATAGCGTAGTACGAAATTTTAGATGGTGAATGGATGATGAGTAAAAATTTAATAATTTTGTTTATTGTACAAAAGAATAACAAATAATCACAATAAACTTATAATACCAGTTAGAAATGAAGAGCCTGTCTTATCTACAGTATAAAATAGAAAAAAGAAAAAAAAAGAAAAAAAAAAGAAATTAAAAAATTAAGAAGAAAAAACAATAGTAGTAAGCACAAGCATTTTCCGCAGAAGTCGGAATGGTTTCTATAATAATTCTGTGACTTGTTTTGGCTTTTTTCAAATTCTTCTCACTTTACATCGAAGAAGTGGGCTTTTCTACAAAGTATTTAAAAAGTTTTATGCTAAACGCATTCAAGTTATTCACGCCGTTCTCACATTTGTTTTTACATGTCAGATATTCATCTCATTATAAAATATTTTCGCATAGATCTTACAAACTTTATAAACTTATCTGACTTTAAAATACATTCTCAAAAGATTTTATAAACTTTAGATTTTTTTTTTTTTTTTTTTTTTTTTTTACAAACACCATTGCAACATTCCTAAGCTAAGTCCATCATCTAAATAGCAGCAATTTATCGTAGAATATATATATATATATATATATATATATATATATATATATATATATATATATTTGTATTAATTTATCTTAACTTTATAAATTTCATTAAAATACCAAGCTTTTTTACAAACATTGTAATCTATATAAAAACACTAATAAGTAGAAAAGCAAAAATGGTATTTTTAAAAAGCACTCTTAGGTATTCAATGCTTATCTGAAAAAAAAAGCACGCCTAATTTTTCGACTGCAATTCAACTTGTCAAAAAAAAAAAAAAAAAAAAAAAAATGATGAATTGATCCAATAAATCGATAACCAAAAACCAAATATAAAATGAACATGCGATAAAATTTAACGCAACTCACAAAATGAATTAAAAAAATAAATAAGCTTATTATTATTATTATTATTATTATTAATATATATTTTAAGAAAGAAATATTTCAATATTATTGATAATAATTTAATTGATAATAATATAATTGACAATAATTGATAATAATTTAAATCATTGATTTAAGTTTTTCAATGATATATATAGTTTACTTTATTAATTAAACTTCGAGAAATTTAAAATATTTTCTCACAAAGTTTCTAAATTGTTTTTTCAACGTATAATCCATTTAAACTATTCATTTATTAAACAAACTATTACATACATTAATTTTTATTTATGTTTTTTTGTGTTTAAAATACTTCGTCATTCAGTTTCAAAACCAGTTGGCTTTTTTTTGGCGAGCGTGGTTTGGCGCATTATTAACTCTATTGATTTTGCCTCTCGTATACAATTGTAACAAGAAAGAATATTTGGCAGTTTATCATTTGCGGAAGGCTAACGGAAAAAGGCCTTAAAATTAATTTATTAATTTATAATTAAGTTCTAAAAAATATTAAAATATTGTATTGCCATTGTACTGTCAGGCGGAAAAACACCTGTGTACATAATTTTTTTTTTTTTTTATAATTCTAGCATATCAGGCAGTGAGTTACAAAATTCCATCTTCACATACAAAAAACAAGTTATGTTAAATAAAAGAGTATAAAAATTATGCTGGTCTATTGCAAAATTCCTAAGTTGAGTACATAATGTAAATATCAGCAGATTGTCGTAACACAAATTTTTTGCATTTATTTTATCTTATAAATTTAGTTTAAAAACCGGACATACGGAAAACATCGATAAATGTTTGTAATATTTCTATGCTGAGCAAGCCATTTAAATATCAAAAATTTATCCCACCACAAAAGTTTTTGAATTCATCCTATAAATTTTATAAAATTGATTTAAAAACAACTTTTTTTACTAAACACTGTCTTCAAAACAAAAATAATCTGAAAATGATATTTATTGCAAAACTCCTAACTTAAGCAACACCATCTAAACATGGGCATTATCATAATTTACGAAAACTTCTTCTTCTTTCTTTTTTTTTTTTTTTCATTTTATTTATCCAGAAAACAAGCTTACTATTGAACGATGGAAGAAAAATATTGTTCAGGTTGTCTGGAGTTGCATTTGGCCTTGGATGGACGGGCGGAACAAGCGTAGGTGTTCTTTTACATATTCTTCTCGGTGAGTCTTTTTGTTTTTTTTTCTTTCAATGTCAAGGAGAAAATGCAATCGAGCCACTATTCATTCAAATCTACCCCTGCCAATTGGCTCCAAACTTGGCGATAGAAACGTAGGCGTAAATGACCTAATAAAATTATTTCCTGTTCCGCAGTTAATAACTTAATTATGAATAAGGTGCATTGAAATTAGAAAGAGGGAATGCTCTAATAAAAGCTCTGGAGATTGATTAAAAAATAATATTAAGTTTGAAGGTTATACTATGGGAATTGTTAAATGGTTCTAACTTACGCTCATTTAACCCTTTTAGGGGAAAAGTACTTCTATTCGTAAAATGGTGAAATGATTGAATTAATTAAAAAATAATATTAAGTTTGAAGATAACTGAGGGGATTTTTAAATTGTTCTAATGCATACTAATTTACTCCTTTCAGGAGCACAGTACTTCTATTCATAAAATGGTGAAACAATGAAATTAATTAAAAAATAATATTAAGTTTAAAGATAACTATGGGAATTGTTAAATGGTTCTAATTTACGCTCATTTAACCCTTCCAGGGGTGATGAAATAAAATGGTGAAATGATTGAATTAATTAAAAAAACAATATTAAGTTTGAAGATAACTGTGGGGATTTTTAAATTGTTCTAAATTAGGCTCATTTAATCCTTTCAGGGTACTTCTATTCGTAAAATTGTGAAATGATAGAATTCATTAAAAAATAATACACTATGGTAGTTGTTAAATGGTTCTAATTTACGCTCATTTCACCTTTTTAGGGGCAAAGTACTTCTATTCGTAAAATTGTGAAATTATTGAATTAATTAAAAAATAATATTAAGTTTAAAGATAACTATGGGAATTGTTAAATGGTTCTAATTTACGCTCATTTAACCCTTCCAGGGGAAATGAAATAAAATGGTGAAATGATTGAATTAATTAAAAAAATAATATTAAGTTTGAAGATAACTATGGGAATTTTTAAATAGTTCTAAATTAGGCTCATTTAATCCTTTCAGGGTACTTCTATTCGTAAAATTGTGAAATGATTGAATTAATTAAAAAATAATACACTATGGTAGTTGTTAAATGGTTCTAATTTACGCTCATTTCACCTTTTTAGGGGCAAAGAACTTCTATTCGTAAAATTTTGAAATTATTGAATTAATTAAAAAATAATACACTATGGTAGTTGTTAAATGGTTCTAATTTACGCTCATTTCACCTTTTTAGGGGCAAAGAACTTCTATTCGTAAAATTGTGAAATTATTGAATTAATTAAAAAATAATATTAAGTTTGAAGGTAACTATGGGGATTTTTAAATTGTTCTAATTTATGCTAATTTAATCCTTTCAGGAGCACAGTACTCCTATTCATAAAATGATCAAATGATTGAATTAATTAAAAAATAACATACTATGGGAGTTGTTAAATGGTTCTAATTTACGCTCATTTAACCCCTTTAAAGGGGAAAAGTGCTTCTATCCGTAAAAAGGTGAAATGATTGAATTAATTTAAAAATAATAATATTAAGTTTGAAGATAACTATGGGAATTTTTAAATTTTTCTAATTTATGCTAATTTAATCCTTTCAGGGGCACAGTACTTCTATTCGTAAAATGGTGAAATGATTGAATTAATTAAAAAATAACATACTATGGGAGTTGTTAAATGGTTCTAATTTACGCTCATTTAACCCTTTTAAAGGGGCAAAGTACTTCTATTCGTAAACTGGTGAAACGATTGAATGACATCAGAATTCACAAAGAAATTTATTTGAAAAAAAAAAAAAAAAAAAAAAAAAAAAAGCTTTTCTTCAAGTACTTAATAAAAGCAAATTTTTCATTCCAAAATTCTGGTGCAAATATGGCATTTAGAGATTAAAAATAAGTGGTTCAAAAAAATGAACCACCTCCCTTCAAGGGGTTAAAGAAGCTCGTTGCTTCATTGAGCTCAACAATGTTAGCTTTAGTTCTTGATTCATTCAGATTCTTAAAGTAAGTAGGGGATCCAACCCATGCTACTCGTGTTACAGAATATAGGCGAAAACCATTTTTTTTCCTGTTAAAAACGCCCAATAACACCACTAAGAATAATTTTTATGTTCAAAATATCAATTATGTATTCAAATAAAGTTTTTCTATTTTATTATAACTAGGGGATCCAACCCGGATTTTTCTGTTACAGAATATAAATAAAAACTTTTTTTTTTTTTTTTTTAAACTTTGATAGATTTTTTACATTTAATATATTTTATTTTTTAGACTGTCCACTAACGACACCAAAAAGCAATTTTATATGAAAAATTTCAATTGTGTATTCAAATAAAGTTTTGAAATTTATTAAAAGTGGTACTTTCGTATTAGCCGCATGCCAGGAGTTAATAGCCAAATAAATCGCTACTTACAGCAGACTTTTTGATTTTGATAATTTCGAGTTTAAGCGCGTAGTTCAATTACATGTCTGTTAAATCTGTATTTTACTTATCTTATATTATTTATTTATTTATTGACGAAGTTTTAATTTCGTTATGGAATATTATCCAGAAACAAATGCTAAACTATTTATATTGCTTTAAGTGCTAACGGGTTGATCTTTCGTAATTAGGCTGCACGCGATAGAGATATATTGAAAAAAAAAACAAACATCATGCTTGAAAATTATTTTAAAAAACAGTAAAAAATCAGTAAATTGAGATACAGTTTTCAAACAAATTGCATTTGAAAGTACGTTTTGCGTTATATTCGAAGGTGTAAAAATTGAAATTGTGCGATGTTTAAAAGTTAAAAAAAATTGCAGTAAAAGCAAAATTTTTTTGTCAGGTGTTGCCTATGTCAATATGACGTCAGCGTAAGACACGGACATGTTTTTGCTTTATAATATAGATATATACAATGAAATAAACAGAAATAAATTTCATGCAAATAATTGAAATCTATTTATACATATAAGTTTCATTTTAATTTTTTGACATTAATGTCATTACATAATATGGAGCTAATTGAAATGTAACTTATCTATAAGAAGGATGAAGCTAAGGGAAACTAGTCGTTGGGGCGGCCACCGTAATACTTAACCATCATGGATATGCATAATATAAAATATGAAAATAAAACATGTGTAAACTATTTATAAAATGCACTGTAATTCGAATAAAATCCTGGCTTGATGACGTCATAAACTTTGAATGTTCTATTACTGAATTGTGTAAAAGAAACATCCTTATAACTCAAAAAATGTTAATCATATTAACTAATTGTTTATTGCGTCGGATTAAGCGTCTCATTTCCAATTAAAATGTATCTTTGAATTGAAGTTTGGATGAAATACAGAGTAATGAAAAATCGAAGAGTGTTGAAAATACGATTACACATACCTCGGCAACTAATTATCCGATCGAATTCATTCTTTATGCAAAATTTGTTTTTTTTTAATTGTCTTTTATATTCACACCTTAAAATAAACAAATTCGAAAAAAATTATATACCTTTTATCAGAACGAATATTTCGAGGGTCCGAAAAAAAAATAGTTCCGGATAATCGAGGTCACTGAAATTCAATAAGCTTCTTCCTATTACTACATACTAAGTACATACCACATTTCAAGTCTCTATCTCAATTTGTTCGGGAGATAGAGCGTTTACAGACACACATAGACACGCACACAGACACACAGACACGGGAACTTTTTTTTGACAAGACGGGAATTTTTTTTTTTCTAAAAATATGTTTTTCGGAATCTCCAGTGTCTAAAACGTGTAAATCCGTCATTTTTTTTTTTTTTTTCAAAACGATTACAAGATTTACCCTATACTACGATGATAGGTAAGTAAAAAAGGTGATTAAGGTGGAAAAAATTAAAAAACAAAAGTGCTTTATTTGCATATTTTATTTACGAACCAGGGTGGTTAAGATTAATAAATTTCATTTTAAAATTACCTTCACGCTGAAAGCTCCATACTTAATACATTACCGCCATGCTTACATACGCCTTTTCGTAACTTGCATGCTTAAATGCATGCATATAACATACGTACAGCCATCTTATATACTTACATGCATATACATTTACAAACAGCAGCTTTCAATACATAAAATAGGTATAACAACCCCTTTTAGTAACAAATGAAAGTAATAATGACTAATAAAGAATCTTCCATAATCCTGATTAAACTAAAACTTTGTATGTTAAAGGAAAAATTGGTAGTGTTTAATTTTTTTTATCTCAGATGAATAGCATACAAAAAAGAATCGGTTATTTGTTTTCCTCCACAACACACTCATTTCTTTCCATGATCAAGGTATACGAACATACATGAAACGAGGTTTTTTTTTCGACGATTGAAATCAATAAGTAATTCTGTCAATTAGAACAAAGACGAAACATAAATTTATGAATTAATTGGTATATTTGCTAGCTCTACATTAAAAATATGTAAAGCAGATTCTTTTATTATCTTGCATAAATAAATAAATAAATAAATAAATAAATCTTGCATTTAAAGATAGGAAATTAATTATTTTATCTTATTATATTGCTTTTTCTAGGTGTCTTTTGGCATAGATTTTTTAAGTTTAGATACCCAGCAATCCATATCAAACAATTTTTGACGTGGTTATGAAACATCCAATTGATTCTGGAAAACGCAGCGGCTTGTAGAATTTTAAATAAAGTGTATTTCACGAAAATAGTTAATAAATATATGAGTTACTGCATTTACCTTACCTTATTTATGTTACAATAAAACGTGTCAACTGACAAAGAGCGGTATTGATTTATAAAACAAATTTAGGAAAAAAAAAAAAAAAACATTATTTAAAAATATCGAGAAAAATAATGTTAGGAAATATCAACAACTATATATAGATGTCATGTCACTCGTTATCATAAGTTGTAAGATTACGTCAAATTACAAATATTAACGTTTTTATATTTCACTGATTATCCTAATTTGTGAAAAAACTGTACAGTGAAAGACTGCATTTTCCTATAATTTGAACTTTTAATTTTACAGTTTGTAAATAATAATAATAATAATAATAATAATAATAATAATAATAATAAAATAAAATAAAATAAATGAACATGTATTAACATCACTCATCATCGCAGCATGTGCATTCTAAAATTTACTCTTAACATAATTAAATTAAATTAAATTTTAAAAAAATCTTGGGATTTAATTGTTTGTCATGAATTATAAAATGTTCAAATTGAAATGTAAAATGTTAAAATATATTATACATTTTGTGAAACTTTGTTTGTTATTAGATATTCATAAACAGAATGCACATAGCTAGAATACACGAACTAAACAAATGACAAAATGATTCCACAATTATTTTATATAATTTTATTTCTCCAAATGCTGTTGGAAAAAAATATGGAATCACGCCCCTATCTGAAAAAAAACAACAACTTTGGACTATGTGTTAAAAATATATTGATAATACCGTGTTTACATCTTTTGCCTTGATGATTCTGTCAGTAAGTGACATAATAAGGTCTTCGCACTTTTTTCGATCTATGTCTGCCCAGGCTTTTGGCACGGAGTACTTTAGTTCCTGTGTTGACTTTGGCTGGAAATTTAATACCATTTATTTCAAAATATATGATATATTTTCGATAGGATTGATATCAGGAATGCATGCTGGCCATTATATTTGAGGGACATTATTTTCAGAATTAAAAATTTTCACTATCCGGTACTTATGGCACAAAGCATTGTCATCCATAAATATAACATCACTATTTCCAAACAGATATTCTTAACTAGAAATCAGAATTTTTTTTCTAAAATTGAAACATATTTCTCTGAATTCCCATTCCAGCTAGAAAACTTCCCTAAAAACAGTCTTCCAGCCACCACAGAAGATATACATCCCCAAATCATGATTGAATCATCCCCTCTTTCATGTTACAGTCTCAAAACGAACTTTCTTCTATCGCCCATCCGCACCAATACAAATTCTTGATTCAACGCAAAACACCATTTTATTCCAGTCATCACAAGTGAGTGAGTGCCAGTGTGCTTTGACTCATCGTAATATGGCTTGTGTGTGCTGAACCTGTCAGCTTGGATTTTGCCTTGGCTTTGTGATAACGATATCCAGTTTTATTTGGTCTGTTGTGAAAAGGTTTTGTTTGATACCTTGGCCCTGGAGGTTTTTTTACATTCTATATTCACCTCATTAGATGTTTCCCATCTCATATTCTTGCATATTTTAAACAGAGTACGATCCTGATATGCTGGTGTAGATCGTGGTCTAGCAGAACGAGGCGGATTTTCGCACTTTTAAGCTCTGTGAACTTTCTGGAAATTTCGAAACAGCATAGATTGTGAGCATAAACATGTCTTTTCCATATTTCTCTGTGATTTTCTTTGCATTAACAACGTAATGAGCTCCTCTATGGTTTTTAAATCCAGCTCTCTTACAGGTGTCATTTCATCTACTGGCTTGAAAGGAGCAAAAGAGAAAAAAACCTAATGTATTTATATCTACCTCAAGTGGAATTACGCAAGACCATTGTATACTAAGTTCACCACTAGGCATGGAAATTTGGATAAACAAGTGAGTGATCCCAAACTTTTTTCACCCGAATCCACGTGGTTCTAAACTTTTTTCCAGCTCAAGTTTTAGAAAAAAAAATGACTAAATAATTATTGAGTGCTCATTTTATATTTTCTGTTGTTTCTGCGCATTTTACTAACGTTCATTACAAATAAAAATAGTACAGCTTTTCAATTATGATTAAAATATACATATCTTATTGTTTGTTGTGGAATAGAGAGTGTTGATCCCATACTTTTTGCCACAGTTAGTAGTACAAGCTATCGTCGTCAGAAAAAAAAAAAAAAAAAAAAAAAAAACTAATGTTTGAAAAAGTATTAACAGTTATTAACTCTACTTATTCACAGAACTGGAACTAAAAATTAATAAATTTTCCAAAATGTTTTACAGCATTTCAAGTTTGCTATGAATATAAACAAATACATTAATGGGAAAAAAAGATAAGAGAAAGACAACAATTTGTATGCAATATGAAAACAAAAATAACTAGTATTTACCCACATAAATTTAAAAGCAATAAACACCAGCAGCTGCTATCAGAAGAATCTGTCCGTCTGTACTGAATAAAAAATGCAAAGATCTGCTTCAACTCAGCATAATATAGAGCGAGAAAAACAAGTAACGAAGAACTAAAGTACTTTTATAAAAAATTTATGTTTATGTTCATTCGGCAGACAACGGCAATGTCCTCTTACAGCTACTTCTATCCTTTTTTTAAATTTATGTGGAAGAAGCACAAGTTCCGCTAAACCCAGGTCATCCTGCAGAAGAAGGCGTATTATTGGCTACTTCAGCCAAGATATTGACACTGAATCCCACTAATGTCTTGAAATAATATGTCGTCAGAGGATGAGTTCACCAACCCACGCCGCTGAGTGAGGAAACTAAGTAAAATTTACGCATTGTCATACGATGCGATATAAACGCGACTTCAAAGACAGATTTTATTTATTGACCACGGACTCAAGCAACAAAAACAGTTATTCAGCATACAGAAAAGAAATGGATGATATTTCAGTTATTTATCCATGGTTTACTGTCAGAGTACGTCAAGCGTGTACGTTCCTCGTTATGTGTCGAGACAGATAAAGATATGGACATAGGTTCTTCATATTCAGAGCGAGTTGAAATTTGCAAAAAACGCTTGTAGAACTATCTATCCCGGTGTCACATCTCAAGTGACATCATTTAAGATTTTGATTTATGGTCGTAAATCAAAATCCCAAAAGCTGTTATTTGACGCCGGTAGCAATAACTGTTGAAAATAAAATCATTTTTGGAAATTTTAATTTGCACTGAATTGTGAGAGCGTATGTTAATGCCTTCAACAATACCTTCGCGAGCAGAGTCTCCTACACAATTCTTTAATCTTTTAGTGCCAGTAATTACTAATAGAAATCCTCGCCAAATTTAATAGCAGAAGTTTTGTGATTGAATAATTCCCTATACGAAAATACTGGCAGAAAAAGCTGACTCCGCACAATTTACGTTACGTATACGTGATGTTCGTCGTGAACGGATATAAAGTCCCTACAAATAACGAAGCATGTTTAGACGTCATCGTCAGAAAAGTAAAAGAAAACACCCCTTCTAACTTTGCAGCAAATCAGCATGTAAAACTATGAGTAGTACCAATCGATTAGTACTAACGTCTACTAATTAATGTTAAACATGAATTTTTCTTAAGGCTGCTCGTCAGTAACCTTCCCTATTCCCCTCGCTAATGTTAATCCTATAGGCATAGGATGAATTTATATATTTAAAATAACTCTTTAGGAAATTAATATTTTTAACTTCTGTTTTCTGTGTTACTGTTTTTAAAAAGTGTCTCTTTTTTTCTTAGTTGTCAAAATATTTTTAAATTATGTGATTAATTTATAATTTTATGTGTTAAAATCTTAGCAAAACTGAATAAGATTTTAACACTTCACACAAACTTAAGTATATATTTTAGAAAAAAATTGACAACTAAGGAAAAAAAGAGACATCCTATAAGAAGTGTACACAGAAAACAGAAGTCAAAAATATTAATTTCCCGAGGAGATATTTCAAATATACGAATGCATCCTACCCCATACGATTAACATCATCGAGGGGAATTGGAAAGTTCATTGACAAGCAGTCTTAAGGGGTTGCCTATATATAGAAATTGTATCAAACTTTAAAATGGTCAAAGCTAACACCTACTTTTGACTTCATATTTGGATTCTTCGGTAAAGTTTACCTTCGGATACCAAACGGGAAAGTCTTTCGGTCAAGTAATTTTGGAATTACGAAGATTAAAAATTTAGAACTTTCGTTAAATTCATTTTTAATTGCTGAAAAACAAATTGCAATGCTGGTAGTTTTTAAAACATAACTTAAAAAATACTTGGCGGAATGAGCTGTAATTTTGGATTTCCATATTTGAAGCTCCTATAAATTGATTCTGTTAAAAAATTCATATGTTACAATTCATATTATTTTTGAAAATTATATTAGAAATATATAAAAATTTGAAATTAATCTTCGAAAAAAATATATGAATTTTAACCAATGAATTTTTTTTAACTGAAATAGATTTCTGAAAGCTTCAAGCATGAGAATCCAAAATTTCAACTCATTTCAACAGTTTTTGCAGTTTTTGAGTTATTCTTAAAAAAAAACAACTCGCATTGCAATATGTTTTGCAGCGCTTAAAAATGAATTCAACGTTAGGAGTTCCAAACTTTAAATCTTCATAATTCCTAAACTAACTTGACGGAAAGACTTTTCGTTTTGTTTCCGGAGATAAAATTTACCGAAGATTCCAAATATAATGTCAAAATTTAGCGTTAATATTGAAAATTTTAAAGTTTGGTACAATTTCTATATCTTGAAGACCACTTAAGCAAAATTTAGTATAACATTAATTAGTAGATGTTATTACTAATCGATTGGTATCAGTTATATTTTTAGACGATGATTTGCGGCAAAGTTAGTGCGTTTTTCTCTGTCTTTCTCTCTTTTCTTTCGACGACTGTACAAACTGGAAATACTTAAAATACGACAGTAAACAGTGGATAAATATCTGGAATATCATCCCTTTCTTTCTTGTCAGATTAATAACTCTTTCTAATACATCGAATACATCAGTTTTAAAAATCCCACACAGACACGCAAAAAATAAAAAAATAAAACTGAAAAAGTACCACTTGACAACGGTATAACTAGTGTTAAAAACCTTATCGCAGCATTTTATATAATCTGTAAATAAAAGTTCAATTCTGATTAACCTGTATAAAGCCGAGATTCCATAATTTTTAATCCTCTTCGTGGACACCTTTCATTTTATTGCATCATAATTCAAGTTTTCTTTAATTAATTTACATAATTTCAATACTCGCTCACAATAATTTTCACATGCCTTCCTGGATACATCTGGCGACACTTTCTTTTAGTCACTTTTCAATTAAAATTTACTTTAGTTAATTTATATGAAGCTCATATTCCATGATTATCAAGCAAGCTTCAATCTTAAAACGGATGGGGACACCTTAATTTGTTGTCATTTCACTATTAAAGTTTGCTTCATAGTTAATACAATGTAAAGGTAAAATTCCGCGTGTGAATATATAGATGGCAAATTTAGGCAGCGTCAAATTATTGGCAATGTCAAATTATTTACACCAAAGTTTCTCAACGTTTTTTCACTTTCGATCCGAAGAAAATATAAGAACAATAGAATATAGATAATAGAATGGGAGATTTGTAATACAATGCCGATAATATCTTAATTATTAGATTTAATGACACAGAATTAAAAAAAATTAATGTGGCATATACTGTGCTAGTTCTTCATTTGAAAACTCAAATGGCTGTGGCATTATTCCTGAGAAAGGAAGCTTTGTATTGATATTCTACTTGCCTGCTGATGTTTTACGACAGATATGCTTGAAAAAAGCTTTTCACATAAGTAGAAGTTGAAAAATCCGACCAACAATACAATAGCTGCATAACTGAAAAACATGTATTTATTTTCGAGCGAAATAACACAAAGAAAGCATTTGAAAATATATATTTATAAATTTAAAACTGAAATTCCAATTCAATTTAATTTTTAGGAAGGTCATTTTTCTAGCAAAACAAAACAAACAAACCATATGCCTTCCAAAATTCTAACACAGCCCTCAAAGAGTTGTTTCTTTTCGACGAACTCGGATATTACAGTTAATTCATGAGAACTTTTATTATTGTTTTCATATCTTCTTGATGTTAGTATCATTATTTTTCAATTTACGCTATCCTGAATGTCTGAATCACATAGCTTTCTAAATTATCTTAATTAAAATTTTACGTTACCATCAATTACGTAGTTGCTAGATGATTCGGACAATATATTTTTCGCGGACCTGGAAAAAAAAAAATCACGGACTGAACCAGCACCTAAACTGGAATCATCAGTTGTGTAATACTTTTTACACTATTGTGCCATTTCCACATCATGAACACATGTGTGCCATTTTAGTTTTAATTATTTCATAAATATAAACATTTTGACAATAATCGGTTATAACTCGATCAGTAATTTATCAAGAAAATGGAAAACGCTATTTAATTCCAAATCGCTTCAATAGTCAGGCCTGCCAATTGTATGCCTTTACGTTTAAAAGTGAGTGAGAAAATGTATCAGAAAGTTTCGCGTTGTTGAGCAGGGAATTTGAGAACCACTTTAAGTACCGAAAAATCTACACTTTCGTCGATCAGTGCCGACTAGTTCGTGGACCGTACTGTGAAACTCGGTTTATACTACTGTGATATTTTGGTTTTTATTATTAAAAATATATATATCATGGTTTCGTGTTGAAGTTTTAAGGATTTCATTATCGGTTTAAAAAAGTGTATAATAAAATCAAGTACGGAAATATATATCTTTACTTTTTATAAAGTACCGACACATCTAGCAGTTTCGTCGATCAGTGCCGACTAGTTCGTGGACCGTACTGTGTAACACCGGCTTATACCACTGTGATATTTTGGTTTTTATTATTAAAAAATATCATGGTTTCGTGTTGAAGTCTGAAGGAATTCATTATCGATTTAAAAAAGTGTATAATAAAATCAGGTACGGAAATATATATCTTTACTTTTTATAAAATACCGACACATCTAGCAGTTTCGCGGAACAGCAACAGCACCTGGACCAAACTGTGAAACAATGACTTAAGCTATTGTGTCATTTAAAAAAAATAATCGCAAGTATCAACTTTTTGTGTGGACGTCATTTCTTTATTCTTGAACTATTAACGGTTGAAAAAAAAATCTATAATAAAATAAAACATGACTTTACTTTTTATTAAGTACCGAAACATCAAAAGCACCGCTGCTGTTAAACATCAAACGGAATATTGCAGAGAATTTTAGATTCCAGGCATTAACTTGTCATCTTGAAGTGGAATTAAGTCAATTCAATTCATTTAAAATGAGTTACATCCTGAGGTTTAGATTCTGTGAAACACGAATCTGCAATAATTTCATTAGAACAATATGCGACTAGACTGTAATCACCTATGGCGGTATTGTTTCTGACTTCAGTTCAACAGAAAAGCCTTTCTTAAGTCAAATGTAACACATTTCTTTAGCTAAGGATTTATTTCCTTTATCTGATGGTTTTTCAGAAACTTGTCGATCTCAGGAAATAAGTGTTTTAATGCCCAAGTCACATTTATTACACATGTGTATTAACTTAAATGTTTTCTGAATATATCAAAACCGTAAGTAATGATTAGATCGTAAGAAGTGTTTATTTCTTAACGATACAGCTGAAATTCAGACTTCCGACTTTCGGACAGATTATCAAAACTCAAAAATAACGAGTTTTGCCATTTGTGTTACTTAGTAAGTACAAAGTACTTTAAATTTTTTTGTACTCAAAGTTTGTCAAAAAATTTACAAAGTGCGGTGCTGTTGTAATTGGTAGGTTAGGCTAGATGGTAAATGACAGAAGTAGTGTTGTCAAGAGTCTCGATTTACGCGGGACGTACCGATTTTCAGGAGATCCATGACCCGTCCCTTAGAACCACTGCGCGGGACGCCAAAAGTCCCAATTTTTCATATGATACACAAATTCTTTTAAATTTCTTTTAGTGTTTATTTCTTAACGATACAGCTGAAATTCAGACTTCCGACTTTCAGGCAGATTATCAAAACTAAAAAAATACGAGTTTTGCCATTTGCTTTACTTAGTAAGTACAAAGTACTTTAATTTTTTTAGTACTTAAAGTTTGTCAAAAAATTTACAAAGTGCGGTGCTGTTGTTATTGGTAGGTTAGGCTAGATGGTATATGACAGAAATAGTGTTGTCAAGTGTCCCGATTTACGCGGGACGTATACCGATTTTCAGGAGATCCATGACCCGTCCCGCAGAACCACTGCGCGGGACGCCAATAGTCCCAATTTTTCATAAGATGCACAAATTCTTCTGAATTTCTTTTAGTACCATGCTATTCGTTAGTCTGCATCAAGTGGAACTTAATGCAGTAAAACCTGTGAAAGCAGAATCTGTCTATAAAGAAATTTATTTTTGATTCCTCCGAAAGGAATACTGTACCAATTTACTACCTAAGACGGAAACCTGTCTAAAACGAACTATTTTTCCGCACCTTACCGATTTTGTTTTTGAATGTTACTTGTACAGTGGAACTTCCCTTTAACGAAGTCCCTATTTAACGAAGTTTTCTACTTAACGAAATTTTCTACAGAATTTTGACTTTGAACACCATTAGCATGTAAATTAATCTGCATATTACGAAAAATATATTCTATATAACGAAGTTTATTCCACTTTTGTACGTGTACAGAATTCAAATTAAGCGATTGCTGTTCGAAGGATATGCAATTTTATTTAAGCGGATTCGACTGTATGAAAATGAACACATTTAAATAATTTCCATTCTGCTTGGAGCTAAATAAATCAATTTTTTTTTCACACTAAGAAAAACACTTGTTATCACTATTCTCCAACTCCGAGACTCCAGCGCTGACAGTTGGGAGAAGTCAAAATCCCCTTTTTACTTTCAATGATATAGAAGATGAGGTGTCGCAATAGCGTCAGATGCACTGAAACAAAAAGTATCTATTAGAGTCAGACAGGTACCATTCTGACCTTCCATTGCTGATAGACAATTGCTTTGTAGGGTAGATGTGCCAGTAATGGACTGCCTTCCAGTAATGGGCCACCTTCAAAATTTTTGGTTTATAAAAATATAACTAATAAAAATTCAGCTTTTTTTATTTCATTAATATGCTGTCTTTAAATTCTAGTTTTAAATACAATCGTAATATCAATTATCTATTACTTTTTGTGGGGTGTCCATTACTGGAATTTAGGGTGTTTTGATTTATTTCTGTTATTTACAATTAAATTTCGATTCACATTGGGAAATGTGACTATGAGCATGGTTAAATATTGTTGGTAGATTAATACAATATTAAAAAATGTGGAATATAACAATTATAACTATTAATTAATAAATATTTTTTAAAGAAATTCCTTAAGGGTGTCCATTACTGGCACATCTACCCTACATCCAAAAGAACGTGCTTCAAAATACAAATCGAAGAACATCAAAGTTATTTTTGTTCCTGCCAATACAGCTAAACTTCAATCATTAGTCTAAGGAATAATAAAAAATCTTGAAGTACACTATCGAAAAAGACAGAAAAAAGCCGATGTAGTGAAAACATTAGTTTGAGATTCTGTGTATCAGAGCTGATGAAAGCTTGGACCAAAGCTTGGGAATGTGACGTGATTTCATCGACAGTACACAACTGCTTTGTAAAAGACGGCTTCATAATTAAAACTTAATCAAATGCTTCTGAATCCAATACCTGTTTGACATATCTCAAGAAAAAATTTCATGAATTTAAGTTAATTTCTATTTAACGAATTTTCTTTATAACAAAGTTTTTAAGTGTAACGATGAGACTTCGTTAAATGGAAGTGCCACTGTACTTTGTTTTGCTGCAAATTTTTAACTGTGCAGGAAATGCAATGGACGCATTCTTTCAACAATAAATTTACATTCACTTCATCTTGCAGCCATATTTCCAATAAATGTACTGTGGAACCACGAAATTAAAAAAAAAATACAATAAACTGTAAATATTTTAAGGAAATTTTCGATTCTCTGTTGTGCAGCATTCACTAGAGTACTGGGCTGCGTATGTACGTTCCGTCTCTAGGCAATTTATTTCATCGATGCCCTTTATATCCTTTATCAACAACAACAACAAAACATCGATAAAGAATTAACATTTTATTAGAATCGTAGAGAGGTGCTCCAAATGGAAAGATTCTTCTACATTTTGCTTAAGGGCACAAATGAGATAAAATGCTTAAAATTTTCGAATTTTCAACTTGGTACTGAAAAATAAAACAGACTCAAACAATTACGAAAATAACTAATTTATATAGTTTCATGCTATATAAATCCCCAAACAGTACCTTTATGTTCGTAAATAAACAATATCAATCATAAGCGCAAATCTTTTTTTCAGTTTTTCTTAGAATGCATATTTTTACAACTTCAGGTGCATTTTTTATAAAAATTTTTTAAGCTAAAGAGTTGAAACTTTTGATGCTGGTATAACTAATCACTTTCTTTAAAACTATCTAAAATTACAAATGTAACTATAAAGCTGCAGAAAATATACTGGAATATATTATATATATATATATATATTTTATCACTTTCTGAAAGTTTCTGCAATTTTTTTTTAAATTTATTTCTTTTTAAGGAAATGCTCTTCTTATTAAATAATATATTTTTTTACATTTATACATGATTTGGAGACGTTATAAACAATACTTTTTTTTAAGTGTATCTAAATGCCTATAGTCATAGACATATAGACAGAAGTATGTATATGTAAAAATTAAACAGTAACACTGAATAAAATTACGTAGATAGCAAGTATTTTTTTGTGTTACATCTAAAGTAAAATACATCTATTTTAAGCGATAATTTTTTTTCTCATTTTATGGGTCACATCTCTTAGGTCATAGTTTTTCTGTTTATAAAGAGATGTGCAAATAAATAGATAAACAAATAAATAAATAAATGAATAAAAAATAAGTTTTCGGCTTTACATAACTATATTCACTCAAACATAAATTTAAAATTTAGAATAAAAAAATTTAAACAGTGCCCTACGGAATGTGAATGTTTTTTTAAAATTCCGTTACAGTGCACGAAATTATTATTATTAAAAAAAAGAAATGTGGGCTTAGAAAGCTTTTAAACGACTTTATTATATTTATATATTTTTTACGACATTTTTTTTTGCCAGACTTTGTTTTAATTTTTAATATCAAAATAAACAAGTTGGAAATTGTACGTCAAACGTGACAAATGAGGTGCGTTCGTACTGTAGCTAGTTATATAAATATTCAGATCTTGATGATTTTTAATTCTGTGAAATGAATTATATCGTCTACAGATTAATTTCTGTAATAAAATAAGTATCACGATCGCTGGACGATTCAACCTCGGAAGCTCCTATAACAAGAAAGCACCGATTTTTAAAAAAAAATTCAAATTTCCCAATAAATATTTTTATTAATATCTTCTAAAGTTTTCATTCGATTTTCATAAAATTTGAAATGACTCCACAAAATTCTGCAAAGATAATATATCTTACATTTCAAACCGTTTGGTTGGGTAGTTTTTGAACTGTTATGCGGATAGACGGACGGACGGATCAGACGACGACTATAGGTGCTACGTATTTATATAATTACGAACGCACCTAAAAATTAACAGTTTTTATGCACGATTTCTATCTTATGTTTGTTCCCTTAAATATGTTTATTTTCTAAAATTTGATCACTAATTCTGTCAAATCATAATTTTTACTTTTGTTATTTGATATATTTTTGCAATTGAGAAATACTCAAAAAACATTAAAACAATCAGGATAAAATTTATACCAAAAAGAAAAAAAAAAAGAAAAGGAAGAAGCCCTTTTGAATACAGATTTTGATAAAAATCTTTGTAAAAGTATTAAGTTCCAAGGACTTCTTTGATAAATGACGTAACAGAAACTTCCGGATAATGCCGATCTGTAACGTAAAGTGAAGGATAATTAATCATCATTTTCGCTACAGAATTTCCGATCATACAAATTAATAACTAATTGAATACACGTCAGATTTTGCTTAAGTATTACGTGGCATTGTTTCACAGAAAGCTTTCTTGATATCATGTTTTTTGAATATGAGAACATGTAATAATATGAATAAAAATTTAGTACTTCGAAAATGTGAGACATGTCGGTAAATTTGTGAAATAATATACAACGTATTTTAAAATTATGACTATAAATGTATAGGGGCGGTAATACACAGTAAGATAAATAATTCTGTTACAGGAAACCAACGTCCTAATCCACTTATTCAGTCAAAAGTACAGGGCGTCTCACTGGAAGACGTACCGGATTTTCGTTCATAACTTTAAAATAACAATGAAGATATTTTAGTTAAAACTTTAGCAGACTAACTTTGCTTTGTAATAACATAACAGGAAGGGCTAGAAATGCAATTATTGTAGTTGGTAACATTGTAAGTATTCCATCCAATGGTTGGAGTATCATAGTTGAGATTTTTTCGAACAGAGAGAAAATATGCCGGGACCAGGATTCGAACCTAGGTACTTTGGTTTGCCGTACCAACGCTCTCCCTACTGAGCTATCCCGATGATATCCTGGCTGGCATACTTCACTCTTATCTGTTGGACAAGGCTGCGAATAGCAGCGCTAATTTCATTCATCCGAGCTATAGCCTTGTCCAACAGACAAAAGTGAAATATGCCACCCAGGATATCGTCGGGATAGCTCAATAGGGAGAGCGTTGGTACGGCAAACCAAAGTACCCAGGTTCGAGTCCTGGTCCCAGCATATTTCTCTCTGTTGGAAAAAATCTCAACTATGATACTCCAATCATTGGATATAATTTACCTAGTTGAATATACTTTCCTCTATTCATTATGTTGTAAGTATTGTCCAGCTACTTTCCTAATTATAGAGTGCCTAGTGCAATGCTGTTTGGATGGTTATTTGCTATTTTTTAAAAACGTCTACACTTCTGAATACCTGACATAACAGACCACTAAAAACAAAAAGAACATTTTCACCAATCTAAACCCTAAAGCAAAATCTGCTTTATTATTAAAAATAAAGTCTTTTTCTTTGGTTTTCATAAGAATATGTCATATTTTATTTTTATCTAATTAAATACTTCCGAGAAACAAAAAAAGTAACGCAAATGTTTCCCAGAAAGTATCGAGAAGTCATTCCTGCTATCTACATTAGAGTTTTTTCAAACATTTTTCATCTCATGGAACACTTGAACTTCACACTAGTTATACTTCCGCGGCACACTTCAATGTATAGTTAACTTTTGCGGCACATTTTAGTGCATAGTTATACTTTCGCGGCACACTTGAGGTATATAATTGCGCTTCTGTGATATACTTAAATTATGATTTTAAAAAGAGTATGAAAAGAATATATATTTTTCAATTAATTTGTTAAACACAAGCGAAATGCACCGTCACAGCCAATAAAAACATATTTTATTATAAAATGTATTTAAAAAATGACAATTCTTAAAATCATTTTTTAATTTTAATTAAAATTTTTATTATTTATAATAAGTATTATTTGAAATTTTACAGATGCTTTGTAAGATCGAATGTCCGGATAGGCGTATTCGTAAATTTTATGCTAATAAAGTAACAGGTAAGCGGGCTGAAATTTCTTCAAAATTTATGTATAATAGACCTGAAGTCGTAAACTTTGCTCAAAAATTACAAAAATTATCTAATTTACACAATAAAAATCACTAGTTGAAACATTTCTACTGATTTCTAACTCTGTTCTTCCCAGAGCAACATTTTTACTTAGAAAACATTAATTTTATATGAAGGTGATATTCCCGCATACCTCTTCGTGACGAGCGACACATATACGTGTCGTATAAAGTACACAAAATCCTTGAATTTCACCACCAGTATTTCAGAATATAAATTTTCCCCTTATTTAATCACGACATTTGAATGACTAAGAAAGTCAAAAAACACGATTTGAGAATAGTGGTGCTCAAACATTAAAAAAACTGTAATTGACGCTCGTGGCGAAAAGGTTTGCTCATTCAAACACGGAAACAAGACTACATGGAATTCTACTTTGTTACACTAAATCTCATTAAAATATACAGTAAATCACGTATTTTAAGCATGCTGCATTGAAAAAAAAATAACAAATTTATAAACTAACAAGAACGAAAAATCATGCGTCAAGCATATATTATGAAACACTTTCCAACACATTCAGGATACTGTAGAAAAAAACTTTAAGCAGTTTAATAAGGTGAAAGATGATGTCTAACAATATAATTTAGAAAACGCATAACATATTTGAAAACCCAATTTCACCAATTTCCATTTACAGTCAGACAAATATCCGATTTCTTTGTGCAACCCTGTATATGATCTATAGATTTGTAAATGTACTGCATAGTATGCTAAAATTTAGTTCAATTAGGAAACTCATTGTACAGTTGAACATTTCCCTTTAGCAATTTCCGTCATTAAACGGAAATGTACTCAAAAACTTTTTAGTTCTGTATATAATCTATAGAATTTATACACATGAAGTAATATGCAAAACATTAGTAAAATTTAAAAACGCGTAACACAACTGAAAAGCACTTTCGCAACTATTGTTCATAGACAGAGTACTGTAACCAAATTCTTTTGTGTGTCTCTGTAAATGAACGATGAATGTTATGCACATCATATTAGTAGATGCACACCATATGCACACTATACTACCAGACTGTAGTTAACACACGCAATTTTCAATACGGAATATGCCATAGTAAACTTGGATAACATATATAAATTTCATGGCAATCCGAGTATATTTACGTTAGTTAGAGCATGGGGAGACAGACAGACAAGCCGAAGTCATAAACACTTTTCAACTCTGTTGGAAAGTGTTAAAACCAAAAATTATATATATATATTTCTACTATTTCCTAAAACAGAAAGTGAATGAATATTTTCACAGCTCACCTGAGATCCTTTCGAAAGCACAACTGATTGAAACCTCCTGATCTAGATGTTCTGAACTTCAAAGAAAAATAGCTTTTGTTAACGTCATCTTCAGATTAAGTTTAATTTATTTTGTCATCTATACATGATGCGATTTTATTTGTTGCCGATAATTTGAGCAGGAAGTACGGGAACTGCGGTTGGTAGACCGCGTTGAAGCATTTTTTAAAAGGCACCTTTGCTAGTTAGTTATCCGTTGCAGACTGTAGTTAAATGCATAGACCATGGGAAAGCAAAGTGAGCATTCAGTCAGAGCAGCGTATAATTTTGCGGTAACTGTTAGCAAAACATCTACAATAAGTAGGTACCGGAAAAGGTAGCGGAGGTTACATGTTAGAAGGAAACTTTTTGTCTGTTACTTATAATTTCCGGAGTGTGATTATGAATTCGCAAGTAGGTGTCATCTCAACCGAGCATTGCTTGTAAGTGAAAACCGTTTTTTTTTTTTAAAGCAACTTTTTCGAGTTTGGGACAATTATATTTTAATGTTTACTTTATGTTAATATTTTTGTATACCAGGAGTCGATGCAAGTATTTCTTTTTTTGGGGCCTATTTTGTGAAAAGTAAAAGTTATTTTTGTGAAAAAGAACTTTTTGTTACGAAAGATGAAATCCAGCTACTCAAATTCAAACCAAGCAAAACATCACATAATAATAACTTTTTCAAATCCTTCTGCTAAAGTTTTCCTTTCCGGTGAATTTGTTTTCTTCGCAAATTACGCATTTTAAAACCTAACAAAATAAAAATAATTAATGGAGAGTATGTTTTTATGAAATGGAATTTTGTGAAAGGGCTTTTTTATCAAGAGGAATTTTGTGAAGGGCCCTGTTTTATTAAGAGGAATTTTGTGAAGGTGGTCCTATTTTATTAAGAAGAAGTTTGTGAAGGGACCTGTTTTATTAAATGGATTTTTGTGAAGGGACCCTAAATAGACCCAAAATTTTTCCTGGATCGGCTCCTATATACACATTTTAGTTAAAAAAATTATTATATGCTTTAATTAATTTAAATTACAAATAAATAAATAAGCTGAACAAACAAAGTAATAAGTGGACACTATCGAAACAAGATTTCCCTTCACATACTGTAAAATCCCATGTTAACGAAACGAATGGGACACTTAAAAACAGGATTATTAATTGCCTTATGCAATTTTCAAAAATCGGCTTCTATCATGAGAAAATTGATACACATGATAGCGAGGAGATGACACATTTTGTTTTGAAAGTTTGTTTCTTAAATTTTATTTTATTTTTTAAGACGTGATTTTTAAAACTGCTTCGTATAAGGTGTATCCTCGAATTTCAGTACAGAAATTTTCGCTTTAATTAATCACAGGAATTGATTGATTAAGAAATTAAATAGACACGATATGAAAATAGTGTTGCCTAACGATTAAAAGAAGTGTAACTGACGTTTTCGAAAATTGAGAAAATGTTTCACAATTTATAGTTTTTTTAAAAATAGTTAAACATTTATCAGACAATTTTTGAAAACATAGTAGTACGCTGGCATCAGACGTCAACATTCTAATGGTGCGAACTGAATTTTGAAATACATTTTATATTAGGTAATGAGTAATTCTGTTTTCAAAAATTTCCATAGACATGGGATTTTACGTTGGCCAGCAGATAGTAGAAAATAAAATTGTTTTTCGCTATCTACATGTTGTTGAAAGTACATAGAGAAAGAAATGAATGAAAGAAAATTGGGAAAAAAGTTGATATCGAAACAACAAAAGACAACACGGTTTAATTCAGAAAAAAGAGTAATTATGTATTAAGAAATAAAATAAATAATTTGCACTCAGTAAAAGAAGCTTTTATTAACAGAATTTGAATATTACAAGCATAAGTCTTGCGACATGCTTTTAATAAAAAAAAATATATTTTTTAAACTGTTAATTACACTCAAAGAATTTGGGCGAGATAAATAGAGTAAATGACGTAAAATGTAAAATTTCATAACAATAAGTAAAAAGGATTTGGTATATTTTTAAATATAATAATTCTATGCAATTTACCAATAATTTTTTGTTCAAAGACTCCTGGAAATAAAAGGAACAAAAGAAAATTAGAAACAAAAAATAGATTATTAACACAACGAGAGAGACAGCACGGTTTAATTTAGAAACAAGGGTAATTATGTATTCGGAAATAAAATAAATAATTTGCACTCAGTAAAATAAGCTTTTATTAACAGATATTACAAGCATAAGTCTTGCGACATGCTTTTAATAAAATAGATTAGAAAGCTGTTAATTACACTCAAAGAATTTAGGCAAAATAAATACAGCAAATGACGTAAAATGTAAAATTTCATAACAATAAGCAAGAAGGGTTTGGTTTATTTTTAAATATACTAATGGTATGCAATTTACCAATAATTCTTTGATCAAAACCCCTGGAAAATAAAAGGAACAAAAGAAAAAAAAAATGATTATCATCACAACGAGAGACAGCACGGTTTAATTTAGAAACGAGGGTAATTATGTATTAGGAAATAAAATAAATAGCAATTGTAAAAAAGAAGCTTTTATTAACAGAATAATGATGAAAAAAAAAAAACTATACAAACATCCCAAGTAGCACCGAAACGTTCTATGAAAGTGTAATGACGGTGAGAATCGGTAAGAGATACCGTGTTTAGTGTCAAGTGAAAGTTCTATGAAATGTATAGAAACAGAGCAATTTAGAACGTTCTACGATTTTTTTTTGTATGTTCTATAAAATGTATAATAACAGTTCTTTGGAAACTGTTTTCACCGTTTTTCACCGGATTTTTCACCGTTATAATACGTTCTGACTCAGTTCAGATAGAACGAATAAAATGAAAGTGCTCAAAATTTCTCCTTTAGTGCAAAAACACAAGACTTAAGTACTATCAACAATTCTTTATTACGTAGAGTAATTATCAAGTAAAAATACATTTACATTTCTTAAACTTCGAAAAAAAAATTACATGTGCTCGCATATTTATTTCAGATTTATAACCTTTTTTTAATAATTGTATGTTAAAATAATTGAATCTTAGAACAAAATTTAAATGTAAACATAGATGCCCAGCAAAAATATCTATGGCAGGTATTTAGGGTGTTTTATTACAAATAATAAATAAATAAAAGTCGCCAATTTTATTTCTACAAAAATATTTAATTTTGCAAATTACGTGACACGTAAAAATAATAAAAGTACATAATATATACCAACATAAATAAAAGTACAAATAGCTGGATTAAATAATCTGGCATACACTATTTTCAAGGCTTTATAACTTAGATAATTAATTTAAAAATTTTAATAATTAATTTAATATTTATTAATAGTATGGTAATATTGCATTATCCACGAGTAAGTCTTGGTTACGTTACGTACAATCTTGATACAGTCAAAATTTTTTGAACTTTTCATCATTACGTCTATAGAAATGAATGTTTTACAGAAATTTCAAATTTAATTTTATACATCAAATATGATTTATCTATTTCAATTTCAGTTTTAATGTGTTTAGTTACATAATCTTTTGTGCTAGTAGTATCAATTTTTATATTTATTTACACTAGGAAGTGATTAATTTAACAATATACTAATTCATTTATTTTCTTTTTCTTTTCTTTTTTTTTTTTTTTTTTTTAAATATTGTACAAATAAAGTATAAAAGAATTTTTAATGGTATATCACGCAGAAAATATTTATCATTTTCATTCTAAAAAATCCGTTTTTGAGTAAAATAATTAGAAAAACATTGTTTGTCAATTATTGTAAGAGAGAAAATATTTTATAAACTGCAAGTGGAAAATATATAGATTGAAAATATATGATCTTCCTTTTACTCCAAAAAATAAGTAAAAATCACTGCTTTTGTTTCGGCAGCATATAATTAGCGACTGCCTTAATCAGGTGAAGCAGAGTGCGTATATACTATTAGATATAGAAGCAAGTATTTGCTTTTACATTTGGCATGAGTGCAGCTCATGCCATTCCTGACTTCACCTGACGTGACTCTACTGTTCCAGTAATTTGTAATATACGTTGAAAAATCATTCCCAATAGATTCTATTATATAAAAAAAATACCACTACAAATATTCTTTAGAACGTTTTCTAAACGTTATAAACGTTTTGAGAACACTCAGTCTGAACGTTCTGAACACGTTTCTGTAGAACAAACGGTGCAATTTATACCGTCTTACAACGCTCTTTGGACGATGTCATAGAACGCGACTTAGATCGACACTTCCGTCGGACTAATGTACAATCTATACGTACATTACACGTTTCTGTACAACCATATTTGAAAGTTCATAGAACGTCCCTTTGCTACTTGGGATAATTCTTCCGACATACTTTTAACACGAATTGTCTCGTTGAACATAGAAAAAATTCAGTATTATATTATTCAGACTACTAATAAAAAATAAAATTGTATATATAACTGATGTATTGGTCATAGCGTCCAAAGAATAATTTGAATAAAGCAAATTGAGATCGAAATAACGAGAGACAGCACTCGGTTTAATTTACAAACATGGACACCGACAACATTCTTTAGAACGTTTTGAGAACACTCAATATGAGCGTTCTCAGCACGTTTCTGTAGAACAAACGGTGGAAATTACACCGTCTGACAAAGTTCTGTGGACGATGTCATTCAGACTACTAATAAAAAATAAATTGTATATAGCTGGTGTATTGGTTATAGCATCCAAAGAATAATTTGAATAAAACAAATTGAGGAAAAATCGATATAAAAAAACGAGTGACAGCACTCGGTTTAATTTACAAACATGGATAATTATGCATTAGGAGATAAATAACTTTGCACTCAAAACAGAAGCTTTTAATAACAGAATTTAAAAACTACGACCGTAATTCTTGCGACATACTTTTAAAACAATGGAATAATAATAAAAAAAATGTTAAGCTAATCACACCCAAAGGATTTAGGCGAAATAAATAGAACAAATGACAAGAAACGTAAGATATCAAAACAATAAATAAAATGGGAATGCTTGATTTTTACATAAAAAAATGGCAAGCAATTTACAGCATTAAAAGTACCAAATTAGTTACGCAGTTTAACAACTTTGATTCGTTGATTTCTAAAATGGAATTTAAAAAAAACTGTTAAGCTAATCACACCCAAAAGATTTAGGCGGAATAAATAGAACAAATGACAAAAAATGTAAAATATCATAGCAATAAATAAGACGGGTTTGGTTGATTTAAAAATAAAATAATGGAAAACAATTTACTAGTATTGAAATTCTTAAATTAGTTATGCTTGCGTCGCAAAGCATACTCACACATGGCCTAAACTTTTAAATCTGTTTTAAATCTTTTTAATTTTGGCACTGATGATGGAGCTTTAGAGGTTCCGAAACAGCTGTTTGCTACTTTATATGTACTTTATTTGTGCTATTTTTTACGTTGATCATTTATTTTAATATAAAGTATGATTCTTGAAGTGTTTTTTTCCCTCTTAAATATTAGTTGTAACTTTAATTGACTTATATCTCAATTCATGATTCTTGCTTTCACGTTTACTGATCATACAGAGCTAGAAGAACTCATATGGATAATTCAATTGTTCGAAAACAACCTTCGAATAACTAAATATCAACTAGAAATTCAAAAATAAAGATTTTATGACGAACATGCACACCTGTAAAATTTGACTGGTGTGCATTGTTTCAATATTGAGTCAGAAGTTTAATATAAATGGGTGGGGACATGATTGAAGACGTGTCGCTCACATGAGTAAACCAAATGCGTCGTTAGTTTTCTAGTAATAGCATTAAATATTCGGTAAATGGCAAATATAATTCGAATTTTAGATAGGGCAGGCTTCGTTATATCGCATCGCATTATATCGCTCTTTTTTTATGTATTTCCAGATAAAACCCTTTATCAGCACTATTTAAGGAGGGAAATCACGTAAAAAGCCTGGAAATGACAATAATTACACCAGTACGAAAAACTCTGTAGTTTCAAAACCAATCCATGAAAAGTAACAACTTTTTTTCTGTACCCTTACACATTATTATAGTGTTAAAAAAAAACATTCAATTATATCTATACTGCAATATTAATTAATTAAATGATGACGACAAAAATGTCTTTTTAAAAATATGAATTACTAAAATATGCATTTTGTGCGCAAGATTTTAAAAATTCTACTGAAGATACATATTTAATATTTCATTTATTTTCACTTATATTACAATATTTTACACTAAACCTAAATATAAAAGTATACTCCAATTCATTAGCATAATTAATGGCTTTTATAATCATATTCATTAAATTTATCAAAAAGTTTACAGTTAATTTTTCAATATACACATTTTTCTATGACAAAAATCAGGCTACATTTAGGTTCAGCATAAAAGTATACATGAAAATTACTAATATATTCAAAATTTCAAGGTTTTATGATTGTTAATTTTTAAATAAGAGTGCGCGCAATGCCAAAAAATACAGTTTTGAGAAAAAGGGCCTCAAAGTTAACTTATTTATAGTATTACAGCAAATGATTTTATGCAAGATATTTTTAGTGATAACTTGCTGTGCTAATTGGAATGTTTGTAGAATTATTTTTAGGTGCGTTCGTAAGTATATAAATACGTAGCACCTATAGTCGTCGTCTGATCCGTCCGTCTGTCTGTCCGTCCGCCTATAACAACGCAAAAACTACCCAACCGAATGGTTTGAAATTTATCCCAATCCATCAAAGTAAATAAACCAAAGATTTTTTCATCGTGAGTCATAGAAAAATTAAACCATGGGGGTAGTCATTCGCAGAGCAAAATCTCCATGGTGAATTTTACAGCGCTGTCTGGTTCACATCTGTAAAACATTTCGCATCTGTAAACATGGCATACGTAATAAGAAAAAAAAAGGCATCCTCATTTCGCTAATAGCAGACGATATAATTTATTTCACTGAAATAATAACGAGGATTTTTTTTTACATTGTAAAACTAGTTATAGCACGAAACGAACTTATCTCATTTGTCACGTTTAACGTACAATTTTCAACTTGTTGTAGTAGATTTGTAACATTTCAAACGATGCATGCTAAACATTTTGAAAAAAATGACCTAACCTTCCTGATCAAACCTAATTTAACCTTCAACGTGATCGCCACCTTTAAATAATTTTGCACACACACGCACACACGCGCACATAACGCCACAGCAAGTATAAAAAATCAGGAGAAGCCGACAAGTGCGAGCAGGAGTCATAACTTGAAGGTTCCATACCGTTATGTCATAATACCGTAAAGTTTAATAAATACATAGTTTCTTGACAAACATATAAAATATTCATTTACAATACGTTAATTTGGCGTTAGTCTCGATTGTGGAAATTGACGGGTTTGTCATGTAATAAATTAATTAAATAAAAAATAATTAATGTAAATTAAATTAAACATAAATTAATGGTTTCGGATGTTCTCCTTTACATGTGCTATAAGGACCAGCTTCGTGCCAAATTTCAAAGTTCTAGGTCAGGAAGTACCCTTTAATTTTTTTGAGTAACATTTATAGGGTATTTCCGGTAGACCTAGAACTTTAACATTTGGCACGAAGGAAGGTCTTATAGCCCATGTAAAGGAAAAAAAAATCCGAAAATCATCAAACTTTTTACATGATCGGTATTCCCGATTATGGAAATTCATGAGTTTGTTACGTAATAAATCGACATACATTTATATATTAATGATTTTCGGATTTTTTTCCTTTACATGTGCTATAAGATCTTCCTTCGTGCCAAATGTCAAGGTTCTAGGTCAACCGGAAGTACCCTATAAATCTAACTATAAAAGATTAAAGGATACTTCCGGTTGACTTAGAACCTTGAAATTTGCTCGTGACTTCTCTCTTCATTGTCAAGCACATTTCATGGGATTATAACCCCTTTATGGAAGTGTAATACTCCTATATAAGGGAATTCCTTTTTAATCCAAGTATGTAGGTATGAATATGCATAGGGAATTTATACATACAATATAAGAAAAAAATAAAAATCCCTGACGGCTGGGCCTACAGGCACAGGTAGATTTCGAAGACGCAGACCGTGGGGCGCCTGTTTGTCGGCAATTGCGGAAGAAATGACCTTTTTGCGATGATGCTGCAGTTGGAACCGCCTACTTCGAAACCAAACTTGTTTGCAGGCGGAGCCAGCAAGGATTTTTTTTTTTATTTTTTTATTTTTTTTTTTTGCTATAAGAGTTGGTCCTATAAAAAACATGCCAATATAAAAGTTTTAGATAATATTAAGAGGATTTATAATAAATTTAAGCGGATTTGAAATCTTGCGAATTGACGAAGTTATGAATTTTTTTCTTCAAAAACCTCCCCCCCCCCCGTAAGGCAATTTTTAATTATATCAAAAATGATAAATTTTCGGCCCTTCTCTTAGAAGTAATAATAACTTCAAACGGATTCGATACGTATCATAATTAAGAAATTATGGGGGTTTTTCTGTTTTCACAAAAAGTCCCCCCCCCCATCCCCCCCCCTTGGTTCGATTTTGCCCAATAACGAACTTGACCGAGATTTTATGCCCCTTGATTTTATGTATCAGCTTCGAAAAGAAGCGGGAGTTTGAACCGCCTACTTCGAAACCTAACTTGTTTGCAGACGGATCCGGCAGGGAATTTTTTGTTTTTAATTTTTTTTTGCTATAACGGTTGGTCCTATAAAAAACTTGTCAATATAAATGTTTTAGATAATAGTAAGAGGATTTATAATAAATTTAAGCGGATTTGCAATCTTGGGAATTGACGAAGTTCTGATTTTTTTTCTTCTAAAACCCCCCTTCCCTCCCCCCCTTAAGGCAATTTTTAATTATATCAAAAATCTGTCATACATAAGTTTTTGCCCCTGTTCCTAGAAGTAATAATAACTTTAAACGGATTCGATGCGTATCATAATTAAGAAATTATGTTTTTTTTTCTGTTTTCACAAAAAGCACCCCCATCCCCCCCTTGGTTCGATTTTGCCCATTAACAAACTTGACCGAGATTTTATGCCCCTTGATTTTATGTATCAGTTTCGAAAAGATGCGGGAGTTGGAACCGCCTACTTCGAAAAATAACTTGTTTGCAGGCGGAGCTGGCAGGGATTTTTTTTGTTTTTAATTTTTTTTTTTGCTATAACGGTTGGTCCGATAAAAAACTTGTCAATATAAAAGTTTTAGATAATACTAAGAAGATTAATAATAAATTTACGCGGATTTGATATCTTGTGAATTGACGAAGCTATGATTTTTTTTCTTCTAAAACCCCCCTTCCCCCCCCCCCCCCCCTTGGGGCCATTTTTAATTATATCAAAAATCTGTCATACATAAAATTTCGGCCCTTTTCCTAGAAGTAATAATAACTTTAAACGGATTCGATACGTATAAAAATAAAGAAATTATGAGGGTTTTTCTGTTTTCACAAAAAGGCCCCCCATTCCCCCCCCCCCCCTTGGTTCGATTTTGCCCATTAACGGACTTGACCTAGATTTTATGACCCTTGATTTTATGTATCAGTTTGGAAGAGATTTATGCAGAATTTTTCCAGTTATCGTGGTCAGAAAAAAGTGACATAGATAGATAGATAGATAGATAGATAGATATATAAAGTTTTGAACTGGGGGTGGTTTTGGGTTCTGGGAGTCATGATCGGCGTAGATCTGCAAACACTTTTCAAAATTTCCAACTTAGGTGAGAATGTAATAGGTAGTATTTCTTACGAAATCTACCTAAAAACTTTAAATAGTAAGTTATATAATACATATACCTCATTGACGTCATAAACATAGAAACCTGACAATGTTTATTTACATATTTTAAAATTTAAAACAGGATCAACGGAAATACTGGATAGCATAGAAGCGACATTGAGCGAGATTTTAAAATTCCTCACCGTTATTAACACATTCTTTAAGCTTCTCAGGCATAGTAACCTCATGAGGTTGTATTTGAAAACAACCCCTGGATATTATATTTGTTTACATATTTTAAAATTTAAAACAGGATCAACAGAAATACTGGATAGCTTAGAAACCATTGAAAGAAATTTTTAAATTCCTCACCATTATAAACAATCTTTAACCTTCTCAGGCACAGTAACTTCACATGGGGTTGTACTTGAAAACAATCCCAGGAGAACACGCATATTTTAATTTTACTCTTTTATTATACACATAAATATCTTATTAAGTTCAATAATACTTAATAAGTGAAATACTGCAACAAAGGAGAAAACCGTTTTCTTTTCGATTATTTTGTTCGAAAATTTGCCTTTGATGTATTTGTTTCGCAGCAGAGAAGATTTTATCACAGAATTTCTTCTCCTGGATCTACACCAGAATACGACCAAAACATTTTTTTACTTTCTACTTTGCGTTATTGTATCCAAAGTTTAAAATATCACGAAAAACTATTTTATAACTAGTAATAATACTTTTTTAGTGCTTGAAAACTCATATGAGATTCGTATTATAATCTATATTAATCTGTAACTTTTGTGACAGAAAGTGTCGCATAGCTAGTGTGAACGGTCTCTAAGACACTTGATCGAAAGATGAACAAAAGCCTCTATTAATTCATAGAATACTGTTTCTTTATGTAACAGGTTATTAACTATATATATATATTAGGCTATCGTACTTAGCACAGAAATCGCGATTATTTGTTAATTGTTTAATGGCAACGCCCAAATGAAACGCATCTCATTGGTTATTGTGTAAAAGTCCTTTGGCAGGGTTTAGGCTGAGGTAAATCGAGTTTATTTACGTTTCGCTCTGTCGCTGCAATTATGGAGCTTCAACATATCATTATAAATGCCCGTAAAAGATCACGGCGAATGCTTGAAAGTTAAGAAGAGAAAATTGAAATAGATTGGATCGAGAACGCCGTCAAACACAGAGCATAAGCGATCGCCAAAATATGCTTAATAACCGTTGCATGCACGAACGCGTTGCTTCTGAAGTTTCGCTCTTTCCCTGCAATCTCTTTTGCTGCAATTATGGGGCTTCAAAAAATGCATCACATTGGCATTTTACAAATCTTAATTTGCCATAATATCAAGTCTCGATCTTATACCGATATGTCATTTAGATTCAACTATCAGAACTTCCCTGACCTTTTCATTCTTTAAAAGTAAGTGTAACAATTTTCCCTGACCGTTCCATTTTTTAAACGTAACTGTTATACATGAATACTGAACTGTTATACTGAACTTTATACTGAACTGTTATAGTTGAAATTTTAGCTCTTATTTAATTTTTTTTACAAGTTTTTAGTATAAATAAATATTATTCAGTCTTTTTTTATGAAGTCTACTCCACTGTTATATTTTTCAATGACAGTCTGCCCGGGCAACGCCGGGCGGGTCAGCTAGTAATTAAAATTTACCTAATCAGAAGTCTTTCCGACAGTATTAGCGCTCCAAATGAAACAAAATTTCACCAGTATCTGTAATTAAACTGAAAATTACACGCTAACTTATGAAAATTGAAAAAAATCAGTGCCCGTGAGACCGCTAAGAGCAGAGCAGTTGAAAGTTAATAAAAGAAATTATTTGTCTACATGTGAATGTGTATGTGTTTGTTTATTGGCGATGACTAGCGAAATCTACTGCACGTGAAGGTCTGCAAATTTAGTTTTCGGATAGACGAAGACAGGTCGGAATGCAAATTAGTCCCAGATTTTTTATTTTTGATTATTTTATATTGAACGGAACGATTCGCTATTTCCCCGATTTCCCAAGTTCGTCGACAATTTTAATCCAGTCATAACAGCAATCCAAATTCTCTGTTTTTGCCGATTCAACACTGATTTTACGTATATTTAACCTAGGGCGGGTCAGCTGGTTTTGTAATAAATGTAAAATGTAAAAAAAAAAAAATCACATTAGTTGTATTTAATAATACATTTTAAACATATTTTAAATGCAAAACATGTTTGCAATCTATTTCAAGATAATTCATGCATAAGTACTTTAACAAGTCATTTAGAATAAAATATTTACAAATCAATCAATCATTTTTCATTTTAAAAAATTACATAAAAAGTATACAAGTGAAAGATAAAACGCATCTTGTTCACTTAAAAATAAAACTAAGCTTCAAATACTAGAAAAAGAAACAGAGTTAAACCTTGTTTCAACATTAAAAAGAAGAAAAACATCCAGATATAATGATACACAATTCAGACCCAATAGGCATTCCGCATATAGAGATAAAAGAATTCCCACGCAAACAATTTCTATGTTTCTTTTCTTAAATTCTTAGGGGAAAAGAAATGTGATGAAATCCAACACACAAGGCTTTTGTGTTAGAAATCCATATTTAATCCATAAAAGGAGATAGCTTATGACATGACATACATAGCACAATATGGAATGGAAAATAACTTTGATATAGATTTAGTTGAAGGGAAACTGATTATACCTTTCTGTATTCTTTGAAATTTTGAATGTGAAATTACATGCCTGTTCGAGTAGATGTCTGTTAAATTTGTGTTTTATTTATATTACTTATATTATTTTATTTATTTACTGATAAATTTTAAATTTGTTATGGAATATTAGCCAGAACCAAATGCTTTAATCGGGCTGCACGCGAAAGAAATAGTTTAAAATAAATTGCTTGAAAATCATTTTAAAAATCATAAACAATCAGAAAATTGAAATACAGTTTAAAAAATATATATATTTGAAAGGATATCTGTTTCTCTATTTGACGGTTCAAAAATTGAAATTATGCGATGTTTAGAAGTTAAAAATATTCCAGTAAAAGCGAAATTTATTGGTCAGATGTTGCCACCGTCAATATGACGTCAGCATTACTCACATACGTATTTTAATTTTGTAATATGGATTTTGTCAACTATAAAAGAAAGAGACATCGTTTAAGAATAGTACACAGAAAAAAAAAATAACAATTTAAAATTATTAATTTCTTGATGAGATATTTTAAAAATAAGAATGCATTCTGTGTTCATTAGGGTTAAAACAGTGGAGAGAGAAATTTGAGAACTCACTGACCAACACCCTGCAGATCTGATCTGTAACGAAACCTAATGAACTGTAATTTAGTGCGAAAAGAATTGGTGAAAAGTCTGATGATCGTTCCAGGCGTGAAAGATCTGATATCTGTTCCGTAAAGCATCGTGACGTCACGGGAACGTCACTGTGACGTCCCTTTGTGATTTTGTGACCGTCGACGTGACAACACATGACGTGGATGTGAAGCCACAGTGACGTCAATGTGAGGTCGTTATAGCCGTTTTCAAGCCTTTCTGTGACCTAACACTGTGACTAATTTATGAAGTCACCGTGTGACTTCATAAAATGTGACATTTGTGACTATTATACACCGGGTGGGATGACCAGTTATTACCCGAACCTGATCCGGATAGCTCGGACTGATATTTGTTTTACAAGTTTGTGACATTTGTGACGTCTCTGCATCGGTTCGGGTGAACAGGTTTTACCCGAGTCCAAGCAGGAAAGTTTGGGTTGGTTATTTTATTTTTTATTTTGAAAGTTTGTGACATTTATGACGACTCTGCATCGGGTCAGCTGACCAGATTTTATCCAAATCCGGAAATTCGGATCGGTATAAATTTTCCATTTGCTATAGGTTTGTGACGATTCTGCATCGGCTTGATGACCAGATTTTACCCAGATGCGGTTCAAAAAGTTCGGAAAGTATCTTTTTTTTTTTTTTTAGCGAAAGGTTTGTGATATTTGGGAGGATTCTGCATTGGGTTGGATGACCAGATTTCATCCGAATACTATCCGGAAAGTTCGAATCGGCATTTTTTTTTTTTTTTTTTTTTTTTTTTTTTTGCTACAAATTAGCTTTGGATTAGGGGTCGGGGAACTTGATTTTCGCGAACACGATCTTACCCGAGTCGGGTGTAACTTTTTTTTATTCAATTCTAGTTCGGAATAGAATCCTGCTGAGTAACCAGATTTTATCAGAAAGTGACACGGAACGTATCGGTTCGGATCCAGAATCCTGCACGAGTTTGGTATAGGATAATACTTCCGCAACCAATCCAAACTGAGACTTCGGCACTCTCCCCGATTAATATTTATTTAGTTACGAAACTGCCTAACTAATTCGTGTCTGCCCTGTGTAATGAAGAGTTTAGTTTTCACTAATTTTTAGCGAGAAATATCGCGGCTATGTGTCACATTGTATCTATAATTTAACATTTTTAAACGTGTAAGTCGATTAATTAATATACATATTGATATTTTTTTCAACTGAGTGACAATGTGTCCAGGCTCGGATGCCAATGCAGCTAAAAATAAAAGGCCATGGGTTTAAGTCCCAACCTGGACAGATTTATACTCAGTTGGAAAAAAAATATCAACATGTATGCTTTTTTTTATCAATTAGTTTGATTGAGTTAAAATAATTCAACATCATTATCTGTCGACATTATATATATACAATATTACAATATTAAAACATTTGGATCATCGTGAACTTTTTAAATTTTGGCTCCGTTGAGAAAGGAATCACGTGACATTGTATTTCATTATTTTGTTGTATCCTCTTGATGTAAAACCTGATTGAATTGTTCATTTTATTTTATTATTGTAATTTATTTTTGTAATATGGCAATTTTATGTTTTATAATTTTAATTAAAAAAGAAACAGCAGATATATAATCCTCTCTATATAATTCAATTTCCATATTTAACGAGAATTCCAATAGGAACAGGTTGTAATTCAATCTACGACAAAAAGGCAGACATTAAAATAAAATAAGTAAAGGAAATGAAAGAACTCAACCTCACGAATTAGTTGGTATTTCAAAGACGCCTTTTACAGTGCAAATCATAAGCAGGATTCTCAATATAACAATTGTTTTATCTATATTTAATTAAATATTTTTGTTTAACTGTATGCTTACAATACAAATACAATTATTCATTTATTTATTTATTTATTTATTTATTTATTTATTTATTTATTTATTTATTACAAATATATGGAAATTTGTAAATAATAAATGCAAATAGTTAAAACTGAAATTGATAACTTTGTTAAATAATCATTTAGAATAACTAATGAGACTAATTTTGTAAATATTAAGCTTTTAATACATTCATTAATTTAGATAAAATTATAGAAACGAAATAACCGAAATTTAAAACGACAGATACAATCTTTGCTATTATAATTCAGTTACCATATTTATCATACGAAAATTCCCTTAAATAATGGTTTTTTTTGTTGTTATTTTGCTAAATACTATTTTTTTTGTAAACATACAAAGCTACTTTACAGCTTTTAATTATTCATTTATTCAAATAAAATTTGACAAACGAAATTTACAGGCATTTAAGACAAGTGACATAATCCTCGCTACATCATTCAGTTCTCTTATTTAACCAGAATTCCACTAGCAACTGGTTGTAATTCAATCTAAGACAAAGAGGCAGACATTTAAAATAAAATAAGAAAAGGAAATGAAAGAACTCAACCCTATGAAGATTAGTTGGTATTTCAAAGGCGTCTTTTATAGTGCAAATCATAAACAGGATTCTCAATATAACAATTATTTTATCTATATTTAATTAAATATTTTTGTTTAGCTGTATGATACAATACAAGTACAATTATTCAATTCAATTTACAAAGACATAAAAATATGCAAATAATAAATGCAAATAGTTAAAACTGAAATTGAAAACTCTGTTAAATAATCCTGAGACTACATCTTGCAAATATGCATTCAATTTTTATGCATTCAAATGATTTCATTATACGTAAATTTCATTAAATAAAATAAAATGACCGAAATTTAAAACGACAGACACAATCTTTGCTATATTATTCAGTTGGTATCATATTTATGATACGAAACTTTTCTTACATAGTGCTTTTTTGTTACTTTGCTAAGTACTATTTATTAAAATCATACAAAGCTACTTTTCAGCTTTTAATTATTCATTTATTCAAATAAAATTTCAGAAAAGAAATTTACAGACACTTAAAACAAGTGACATAATCCTCACTACATAATTCAATTCTCATATTTAACCAGAATTGCATACTAGCAACAGGTTGTAATTCAATCTAAGACAAAGAGGCAGACATTTAAAATAAAATAAGAAAAGGAAGTGAAATAAATTAACCCTGCGGATTAGTTGGTATTTCAAAGACGTCTGTTATAGTGGAAATCATAAACAGGATTCTCAATATAACAATTATTTTATCTATAATTAACTAAATATTTTTATTTAACTGTATGCTACAATACAAAAACAATTCTTCTTCTTCATTTTTTTTTTTTTTTTTTTTTTTTTTTTTTACGAAAATTTGTAAATAATAAATGCAAATAGTTAAAACTGAAATGGAAAACTCTGTTAAATAATTATTTAGAATAATTCATGAGACTACATAACGTAAATATTAAGTTTTTTATGCATTCAAATGATTTCATTATACACAAATCTCATTAAATGAAATAAAATTACTGAAATTTAAAACGACAGACACAATGTTTGCTATATTATTCAGTTAGTATCATATTTATGATACGAAACTTCTCTTAAATAGTGCTTTTTTGTTACTTTGCTAAGTACTATTTATTAAAATAATACAAAGCTACTTTTCAGCTTTTAATTATTCATTTATTGAAATAAAATTTCAGAAAAGAAATTTACAGGCATTTAAAACAAGTAACATAATCCTCATTACATAATTCAATTCTCATATTTAACCAGAATTACAGTAGCAACAGGTTGTAATTGAATCTAAGACAAAGAGGCAGACATTTAAAATAAAATAAGAAAAGGAATTGAAATAACTCAACCCTGCGGATTAGTTGGTACTTCAAAGATGTCTTTTATAGTGCAAATCACAAAAAGGACAGTTTCTAGTATTACATTTAATGGAATGAAACCTTCGTAAACTTACGAAAAGGCTTCGCACTACACTAACTTTCTTAAGTGATGCTTCAACAATTAGCATAACTTGCCACAATTGGCTTGGTATTTTTGAATTTCCTTTGAACTATTTTTTAACAGCATTTTACAGTGAATTCTCTGACACTGGATACGCTTCCGCCATTTAAGATAAGTACAAAAAGACTATGAATTAAAGATGACTTTCAGAAAGAAGAGTTGGAAGTGTGGAATATGAGCTAATGAATGTGAGGGAAAAAGCCTTATTAGAATTAGAATCGAAAATGGCGAGGAATTCTATTTTATAGACAAAACATTAGTTCACTGCTTATACTATATCTTAAAAGAAAAAAAAAAGAAAAAGTAGAAGAAAAAGTTAGGTTTTAAAATACATAAAAACTTCATGCTCTCTTTGATTTTGGTTTTTATTTCGTTAAAAAGACAGGAATAAATAAATAAAGAAGGTTCGTTAAAAAGAAAGCGAATAAATAATAAAATAAAGTACATTATTCTGAAAAGAAAATTATCAAAGTTTTCAGTTCTATTGTAAAAATAACACAATTATCTTTGAAAGATAATAAAAAGGAACGTAAAAAATGTGCAATGTTTTCTATTTATTTGTTGCTTGAAAAACAAATACATATTATTTATTATAATAAAGTTAGGATATGAAAGACATCTGGATCATTGTTAGTAGAATGTGAAAAAAAAAAAAAGTATGGCGAGAAATTCTATTTTATAGAACAAAGATTTCTTCTGCACATTATCCAACAACTTAAAAAAAAAATCCAGGCGTTTGAAACCCCACAGTTTTCAAGTTCTCTTTCGTTAGGTTTTTATTTTGTTAAAAAGACATCACGAATAAATAATAATAATAAAAAAAACCCGGTAAATTAGAAGGGCATTGTTCAAGAAAAAAAAATAAGTTCTCAGTCCTATTATAAAACTAACACAATTCTCATAAGAATTTAACTTGTAATAAGTAATATATAAAGAAATATATGAAAGAGGAATGGATTTATATAGCTTCTCTTTAATTATTGATTCAGAAATACTTATTAATTTACAGAAGTACGGCTTACTATAATAAAGTTAAAAGAAGAAATATTTCTGAATTATTGTATCGTTATTAGAATACGAAACATACATGGAATTCTACACCATTTATAAAAGATTAGTTCTTGATTAAGTACTTTATGCTACCCCTTTGAAAGTTCAGATTCTTAAGCTACATAGTTTTAAAACTGTCATGGTTTTTAGCTCTTATTATGTAAAAAGAAAAGTGCAATTGGAAAAGATTTGATTAGGATTAAATTATGTCAGGAAAAGAAATTAGTTTTTTTCTATAACAATGTAATGAAACTGTTTAATTATTTCTGAAAATCAACTTTTTAATTTCTTAAAGGTAAATAAATATCAGATTAGAATCAGAGTGCGTCAAGTTAATTTTTTTGATCAACCGAATTTAAGATGAATTCTTTCTCGATAGACAATAATTTGCTCAGTATATTTTGCTGGATATAACGGAATCTTGATTTTACTAGACGAAAATGTTGAAAATTATAAAAAATTCAAAAGTCATAAGTCGGTATCAAAACTCATTTAATAATAATAATAATAATAATAATAATAATAATAATAATAATAATAGCAATAATAATAATAATAATTAGGCTCAGAATATTGTTCACAAGACTGGAAAAAATACGACGATATAAAAAATTGGACTTCAATAACATTTTTTTTTACCACCAGTGTACTCATATTTGGTTTTCAGCTGTTTTTCCTACTTTTCCGATAAAATTTCCTCCTTAAAAGGGGTGTTAAGACGGTAAGAAAAGATTTGATTAAGCTTAAATTATGTAAAAAAAAAAAAAAAAAAAAAAAAAAAAAATAGTTTTTTTGTAGCAACGTAAAAATTGTTTAATTCTTCCTGAAAATTAACCTTTTAATTTCTTCAAGGTAAATACGTAGCAGATGATATACGAGGGCGTTCTGAATCAAAACGGGTGAAGATCATTCTATCGTACAACCGAATTTAAGATTAATTCTTTCTCGATAAACAATAATTTGTTCGGTGCCGCACACTGTGATTAAACAACTTTTTTTTTTTTTTTTTTTTTTTTTTTTTTTTTTTTTGCAGACATTGACCGCATATGGAGTGCGAAATCCCAAAGTTATGTTTCAATATGTCTTTTTTTGTTAATTTTATACAAAGTATTTATTTTATACATTTTTAAGGGGTCATAGGACTTTTAAACCTTCAAAAAATTCTAGCTCTGAAAAAATATGTATATATATATGTATTAAAGAGTAATCATTTTTGAAAACTTTAAAACAAAATGAATGACACTCTTAATAGTTGTTAAATAGGGAATATTTTCAAAGAGAGAACTTTAAAGTGATTTTTCTCAAAATGATAATTTGGGGGCATTGCGTGCAAGGCACAGCTAAGACACTTTTCGATATTTTTTTCATGAAATTTTCAGGATATACACTGCAAAAAAAGTGTTGATTTTACAGTATCATACTGGCAGCTGGGGTGCTAGTATTATACTGTAAAATCAACACTTTTTTTGCAGTGTATAGTGCATGGTAGGCTTTATAAAACGAACATAAATTTTCATTTTTTTTTGTTGTTGTTGAAAACATATTTTTTCTTGGCGTTATATTGCTAAACTTTTGAAAATTTTATGTAAGCAAGATAAAGTTTTCTTTTTAAAAACATAAAAATACCATAAATAAATACTTTTTTTTGCATTCATTGTAATCACAACACTCTCAAGTATAATTATATAGTATAATATCAAGTATAGAATTATATACCAAACATTTTGTTTTACAAGCAGAAATTCTTCTGTAATCATATGCGCAATGTATGATTCCAATTTTTTGCTCGACAAGTTAAAAAAACCCTATAACAACTAATTTGCCCAATTACGATCTGAAAAAAATATATATGAAATGAAAGTGTCTATTACCACTTTTAAAAATGTGTTTTTGTAATTTATATACTTTTTAAGATATAAAATGTCAAAAATGGTAATTTTTTTCCCTTTTCCACATTTTAAAAGTCTTATGATTCTTTAACTCAAAAATTTCAAATTTTAGTTATTTTTAAACCCCTTAATGAGGTCTGATCAAACTGATAAACAAAGCTATTCAACTGTTTAGTTAGATGTATTTGTGGTCTAAATTTGAAGTCTTCAGCTCCCCCCTCCCACCTCCATTCAAACGTTATTGATTTTTAAGCCCTTTTATGCAATTTTGCTCCAATTATGCGGCACGACGCAGCGTATGCTTGGTGATTCTTCCATAATCATTTGATCAAAAGTTTTTGTTTTTTATGAAAATATTGGATGCCATGACCACTTAAGTAAATGATTTCTTTCATTTTTAAATCATTAGTAAGTTATGTTTAAAATATTAATTAACTTTTAACGTTAAATGATTTCAAACCGTCACTTAAAATGACAGCAATTATAGTAAAACAAGGTTAAAGAAATGTTCACAATTTTAAGATTGTATTTTTTCAAAACAGATGCAAGATGTTTAGCGCTCCAAAAAGAAAAAAAAATGAAGAAAGAAAAAAAAAAAGAAAGAAAATATCCCAAATAAAATTTTTACTAGGCACATTTAAATTGAAAACTTTTGTTGAGCCAAAAAAAATTCCTGATGGGTCAACAAAAAAATAATATTGAGCAAACAAAAACTCATTTGGCTCAACAAAATTTTACTTTTAAATACGGTCCAGCAGGAATTTTGTTTGGACCAATAGATTTCTTTTTTTTGAATGCGACTCCAAGCGCCACATTTGTTCTCGAAATAATACAGTTATTTTCCTTTCAAACAAAAATAGTAAATAAACAAATAAAAATCTCCATTTGTGTGCTTTTAAAACGCAGAATGTGGAACATATATTAAGTTTGTTGTAACAGTAGCTGGACAATATCAAGGAAATGGATTGTGTGTGGACGGAGCACATTTTTTAAGACAAAAATACCACGCAACGTCAAACGTTTTATGTGGCAATGTAATGTTCCTGTCACAGACTCACAGATTCCATGAAAGGCAAACAAATGAGATGTGACGAAACTGAAAGGCCTTGAGTAATCTAATGTGCACTTTAATTATAGGGTGCAGAATCTTAAAACGCAGTAACTAGAGAGATCGATAAATAGTTTCACTCTTTCTGTTGAAGTATTTCCATCTCAAATATAACATAATGGCAGTGGGATTGTTTGTATTCTGAATTCGTAAAAGGATCCAATTGCAACAAAATTTGTTATTCAGAAAGATCCTGCACAAAGTTTTTTACTAAAAATCACAGCTGTAACTAGGGCTATCTTAAGGCACCCGAGGGCCTCATTTACATAAGAGTCTATATTTACTTGTTTAATTTCCGAACTGAAAATCACAGATATAATATTTATTGAAGAGATAGTACGGAAAATATAATGCATCATTTTTAGCACACTTTCCAACATAGTTGAATTTGTCTGGTAGTCTGCCCGTTCGTGCTCTAATTCGTGTGTGATGAAGTTGGATGTAACGGGTACCGGTATTTCTTAGATTTGCGTGATCGGGAGAATATTTGAAGATAATTGAAAGTTTAATCAACATTGCGCTAGATAATATAACTCCAAAGGCTCTCCTGCCGAAGGAAAAATCAGTCAGAAAAACAATACTAGTTAATAAAAATACACCTTTTCACGTGAACATATTTCTTTATTGTAGACACACCAAAAGATTGGAAAGTGAGAGTGGCCTCCGCACTTAAAAAAGAGTTGACGTTTCTAAATTGAGTAACAGAGATGATCTGATTTCGTGGTACATTTGTACAACACTTTAATTACGGCGCCAAGAATACATGTGCATCGGACAATTTCGCCAGTAAGAATTTTATGGCAGTTAGGCGTTTGGTATATTAGTTTAGAAAGAGGAAGAAATGAAAGGATTGCTATGCTAGGCGATTTATGGCTATTTCTTGTAATTTTATCAGACAACCCAATGGATGTTATGAGAATCAGGGCAGATGTGATTTTCTGAAAATGAATGCATTTGATGAGATAATAGAATTTTGGCAGTTGGAAAGAAATCAAAGACTGCACTTACATTAAACAAGGAAGTTAGTGTTATGATTGGATAATAGCACACATGTTAAAAATATTTTAAAGTTTTCATTAAATTTTGCTGACAGAAAATAAAGTTAAAAGGATAAGTCAAAATATCTAACGTATTTATTGAATATTACAGCTGCATTTATATGCTGGAAAGGAAGTTACATTTTTGAGGTTAAGTAAAAACAGGGCATAAAATGAAAGAAAAGAATCGCTAATGTATTTGATAAAATTAAATACTTTTAATATTTAAAATAGAAAGGTTTTACGTAAAAATAAATTAATCTTTAGGAAACTTTAAGGAACTATAAATTTTGAATAATAATGAAAATATGTATATGATTTTTACATCATATCGCGTAAATATATTTGGATTGTCATGTAACTGATATATGGTTTCGGTGTTATCATGTTCGGTATTGAACTTGAAGGGTATAGCATTTATAGTTCATTTACAAGGACACACTCAAAAGAATTCCATTATATTATGGTATAGGAGGAAAAATCGTTTGCTGATTTTAATGATGTTACACTATTTGAAACATATTAAAATTTATATACATCACGGAAATGTACTGAGTACAAGATGCTCACTGCAGAATAGGGTGTACATAGCATTTATCGTTTATTTACAGGGGCACACAAAATAATTCGGTTACTGTACTGTCTTATGAACGATAATTGCTGGGAACGCGTTTTCAGTTCAGGTGTGCGGTTTTTTTTTTTTTACAAATAACAAATTTTCTGCGTATTATTTAGTGTGTATAAATTCTATAGATCACATACAGGACTGCACAAAATAATTTGAGAACTTTCCGTTTATTGATGGAAAATTCTGATGGGGAGTTTTTAATTGTGTTATGAGTTTCTTAGTTGAACTAAATTTTAGCATACTATATGGTGTATATAATAATCTACAGGTCATACACAAGGTTGCACAAAATAATTCGGATATTTTAGACAGTAAATGGTAATT